>CM038678.1:735806156-736410440 GCA_021605205.1 Aegilops longissima | reverse complement strand
AGATACATGCATGCCCTAATGATTGCATCCTCTACCGCTGTGAGTACGAGGATTTGAACGCTGTCTCGTATGTGGTGCATTGCGCTATAAGATCAGCCGCGATGACCCTGGTGATGTCGAGGGCGAGCGCCTCAGGAAGAAGATTCCTGCCAAGGTGATGTGGTATTCTCCTATAATACCACGGTTGAAACGTTTGTTCCAAAACAAAGAGCATGCCAAGGCGATGCGATGGCACAGAGAAGACCGTAAGAAAGACGGAAAGTTGAGAGTACCCGCTGACGGGTCGCAGTGGAGAAAAATCGAAAGAAAGTACGGGAAGGAGTTTGCAGATGACGCAAGGAGCGTATGGTTTGGTCTAAGCGCAGATGGCATTAATCCTTTTGGGGAGCAGAGCAGCAACCATAGCACTTGGCATGTGACTCTATGTTTGTATAACCTTCCTCCCTGGTTGTGCATGAAGCGGAAGTTCATTATGATGCCAGTGCTCATCCAAGGCCCTAAGCAACCCGCAACGACATTGATGTGTACCTAAGGCCATTAGTTGAAGAACTTCTACAACTGTGGAATGGAACAGGTGTATGTGCGTGATGAGCACATGGGGAAGAATTTGACCTAAAGGCGTTGTTGTTCGTGACCATCAATGATTGGCCTGCTCAAGAACCTTTCGTGATGCAGACAAACAAGGGATACCGCGGATGCACGCACTGTTTGGATGATACCGACAAGATATATTTGAATAGTTGTAAGAAGAATGTGTACCGGGACATCGCCGATTTCTTCCGAGCAGGCATCCCGTAAGAAAGAAAGGCAAGCATTTCAAAGGTGAGGCGGATCACCGGACGAAGCCTCGCCACCGCATCGGTGCTGATGTACATGATATGGTCAAGGATTCAAGGTGATATTTGGAAAGGGTCCCGCGGACAACCTGTTCAAGGACGCCGACGGACGCGCACCCATGTGGAAGAAGAAATCTATATTTTGGGACCTGCCATATTGAAAGACCTAGAGGTCCGCTCTGCAATCGACGTGATGCACGTGATGAAGAATCTTTGTGTGACCCTGCTTGGCTTCTTGGGCGGTATGGGAAGAAAAAGATACACCGAGGCACGGAGTACCAGCAACGATGCACGGAGAAGACGGCATACATCAGGGTCATGCAAGCTACGCTTACCAAAGAAGAGAAGGAAATCTTCTTTGAATGCCTGCTCAGATTAAGGTACCGCCTCGCTTCGTCAATATAAAGGAATAATAAACATGGCAGAGAAAAGTTCCGTAACCTAAAGTCTCATGACTGCCACGTGATTATGACGCAACCGCTTCCGTTGCATTGAGGGGCTTCTACCGAAAACGCTCGATTAGCCATTGTGAAGCTATGTGAATTTCTCAATGCAATCTCTCGTAAGGTAATCGATCCAAAATCATACCAAGGTTACAGAATGATTTGGTGCAATGTCTTGTCAGGCCGAGTTGGTGTTCCCACCATCCTTCTTCAACATCATGACGCACGCCCTAGTTCACCTATGCGAAGAGATTAACGCTTTGGGTCCCGTATTTCTACACAATATGTTCCCTTTGAGAGGTTCATGGAGTCTTAAAGAAATATGTTCATAACCGCATAGGCCGTAAGGAAGCATCTCCAAGGGCCATCAAAATGAGGAGGTCATTGAGTTTTGTATTGACTTTATTCCTGACCTTAAGCCGATTGGTGTTCCTGAATCGCTGCATAAGGGCAGACTGGATGGAAAAGGCACGCTAGGAGGGGAACAAATAATATGTATGGACGGACATTCTCTCACCAAGCTCACTACACAGCTTCTACAGAATTCGCCTTTGGTGGCTCCGATATGGATGAACACAAGAATTTGCTACGCCCAAACACCCGGAGCGGTATGATGATTGTATTACACGTGAACAAACCAGAGTTTCGCCACTGGTTGCGCATACGCACCATGCATGACACCTCTATTGAAGATGATCTGTACTTGCTGTCCCAGCTACCATCTTTGAATATAATGACTTTCAAAGGGTACAGATAAATGGTAATACATTTTACACGATCGCCCAAGATAAGAAGAGCACCAACCAAAACAGTGGTGTCTCGCTGATGCGTAAACCAAGACGGAAAGGAAACATATCATGGTTATATACAGGACATATGGGAACTTGACTATCGACGTGGTTTAAAGGTCCCTTTGTTTCGTGCAAATGGGTCAATATGACACGAGGCGGGTAACGGAAGACCAAGAGATGCGGAATGACAACAAGGATCTCAACAATCTTATGTATGCAGATTTAACCATTCGTCCTAGCCAATAATGTGGCACAGGTTTTCTATGTGAAGGACATGTCTACCAAGCCAAGAAAATAAAAGATAAGGAAGCTAATGCATCGACGATGAGCCAAAGCGCACATAGTTCTTTCTGGGAAGAGAAACATCGTGGGAGTGGATGACAAGACAGACAAGTCGAAGATTATGAAAAGTTTGATGAAATTGCTCCATCTCACAAAGTGAATATTGACCCGAGCATCCCGTTAAATGATGAAGATTTTCCATGGTTATGGCGCAAAGGGACACACGCGAAGAAAAGTTTCACACCCAAAGATTTGGGATGTGATCGGCTTCACTATCATCACTTTCTTCTCGGTTTCACACCCAGAGGGTAATCTCTGTAATAGTTAGGTAGTTATGTGTTTTGGCATTTGAAACGCCAAGAAATTTTATGTGCAAACAAATTATTTCATACCTTTACTGATTTTTAAAGTTGTTATTCACAAACTAGTGATTCACACTAATTTCAAATAATTCAAAATTTAAACTATTCAAATTTGAAAACTACGGCACTAACAGAAAGTTTGTAATTTTTGTACCTAAAGCAAAAATATTCACAAAGAAACTCTAAATACACAAAAAAACAACATAAAAATAAATAAAGGAAAAAAAAAAAAAGCTCACTTACTAGGCCAGAGCGGCCTGCATACGATTAGAAACCCAACCTGTAGTTGGGCCAGATGCAGCCCAAGAAGGCCAAGTGGGCCCACAGGGCGGCAAAGAACACGAGGCCTAGTAAGCCTGTTTTGGAGAGGAGTCGAGAGCGACCGCACGGGGTTTATAAACCAGTATGGTCACCCTCGGCTAGCGAGGTGGGACTAAACTTGTCAAGACCACACTCATGCTAGCATAAGATTCTTTAGTACCGGTCGTGGCAACCGGTACTAGGGCTTTTAGTACCGGTTTGTGCCACCACCCGTACTAAAGGGGTCGCTCACGCTTGGCTGGTTAAATTGGTTTTAGTACCGTTGGTGGCTCCAACCGTACTAAAGGTGCTTCTATATATACAACACTTCAAAAATTTCATTCTCCTCTGCTTTCTTCCTCTGTTTCCATTGAACCGCCTTCGATCGATCGACGCCACACGGACGACCTCCGCTGCCGCCGACTTCAACCTGTCAGCTTCTGCCGCTGCCGCCGCTCGCCCCTGCTGCCGCTTGCCTCTGCCGCCGCCTTCTGCCCGGTCCCCTGTCATGCCGCCCCTGCGCGTTGCCGCTTTGCACACGCCTGCCCGTCATGCTGCCCCCCGCCGCCATTGCCGCCATCGCCTGCCAGAGCTCTCCCCTAACCCTCTCCTCGCCTCAAGCGGCCACCATGGGCGCCCTCCCCGAGCCCATACACACACACACAAGCATGATGAACACACACACACACACACGATATATGTATGAATGCATGTATATATTAGTATATACGATTTTGTATGTTTAATTAGTTTAGATTTTTAGATTATTGTTTTTTCACTAGTATATATGTATGAATGCATGTTAGATGGATATAATTAGTGTTTAATTAGTATGGAATTTTTTATATAATGTTGTTTTTCTGTTTTTAATGGATGTATAGAAGTTGTTTTTTCTGTTTTAGTGTTAGATGCTTAATTAGTATGAAATAGCATATAGAATTTTGACATATGCAATGATAGCATAATTAGTGTTATATAGAAATGTTAGTTATCAAAATCCAATCATTAAAAAATGTTACTTTTTATGGGCATATAGCTAGTATTTGTTCTCGACGATGCCCGCCCGCATCCTCGCTGCTGACCTTCCATGATGACGTCCGGCTGACCCATGTCCGGACTGGCTCGCTGGCAGGCACCGGAGGTGCTGCTCGAGGGGCGCCGCTTGATGAGGAACCTGCCCGGGTCCCGCTGCCGACCCTGATCTCGCTTGGTGGCGCTCACAGGACCAGTTTCGCGCTGAGGAGCTGCCCAGCCGGAGGTGGTACGTCGACGTGTCAGGGAGGAGGACGAGCATGTCCATCGCTACATGGTTGCGTTAGAGGGCGGCTGGTTCTCCAATACCTAGCAGTTTCTTCAGGGATCTCACTTCAGCTATGATCCTGTGGGGGTTCCTTCTCTTTGGGTGTCCACCGCCCGCGCCGCAGGAACCGCGAGTGTTGTAGATTCTTCTGTAGTATTCGATCTTTATTAGCTACCTAGCCAGTGATGTATTCGATATTATATCTATTATTCGAGACGATGTATTCGAGATTATATCTATTATTCGAGACGATGTATTCGAGAGTATATCTATTATTCGAGACGATGTTTTCGAGATTATATCTATTATTCGAGACGATGTATTCGAGATTATATCTATTATTCGAGACGATGTAATTTGAATACTAAATTGTTTTATATTTCTTTGGATTAGTTAAATAAAAGCTATGGTGGACAATACCGCAGAGAGGAGAACAGGCCATGTTCGATATGATACGCCATCCTCACGGGCCAGATGATGATCAGAATGAAGAAGATTATGACGGCTCTGAATTTCTAAACAACACCGGAGAGGGTGATATGATATTCGATCGCGACGACTGAATTGATGAAGTCATGAACTATGATTATGATGATGACGAAGAAAATGTTGATCTTGAAACAACAAAGACCGCGAGGTATATATATTTATATAAGCAGGCATCCGTGATCATCACATGTTTTAAATGACTTGAAGATATATTAACGAATCGATCTTTGTTCTTTCAGCCATCCGGATCGAGCAAATCTTCGCATAAAAGGACTAAACGAGGCCCAACAAAAGTTGAAGGAGGGCGAAAGTACAATATCGAGGCAATCAGACCTTATGGCTAACCATTAGCGCCTAAGAAGATTATGACAAGTTCGCTCACAAGGCGGAGTTCTTGTGAAGGACCAACTCCCGATCTCCTTCAAGAATGGAGAGAGCCAGCAAAAGACAAAAGACAAAAGGACAAAGAGGACGCTGCTCCATCTCCAGATGTTACTTTTGTCGAGAAAAGACAAAAAGATCTGCTTTGGGATACTCTCATGGAACATTTCACCCTACCAGATCATTTCACGTAAGCAGATGTGCAGAAAGTCAAGGACGCTGTTTTAGGAAGATGGCGGTTGCATTCAAGAACCACAAGAATCGTGAATGGGACAAGTACGCCAAGGAGGAAGGAAGACTCCAGATTCGAGGGAACACTAGAGAACCAACGTGCTCATTGGGACGATTTCGTGAAATTCAAGGATTCGGAATTAACTAAGGAACGGTCGAGAATAAACAAGAAGAATGCCAAAAAATGGATAAGTTCCATAAGTTGGGGCCAGGTGGCTATGCGTGGCAATGCCTAAGGGATAAGTCCGAGAAAGAGATGGAGGATGCAGTGTCACCCGTTACTAAGAGCTGGCCCCCTGTGCAGGACTTGGTTCTATGCGCATGGGGGAGTTGGACCCAAGACAGCAATGTTTCGACGAGGGCAAGTCTGAAGGAGCCGACGATGCGATACTTGTTGCAATAGAAGAGGCACGATCGGGGTGTTCCAGCCCAATGAGAGAACGACGAGCTTACACGCGTTCCGGGAAATCCTGAACACCCGGAAGAACACGAGGCATGGGCGCTATTCCGTGGTATGAGGGGTTTTCACATCGGAACAACGATCACGTAACCTGCAAGTAGAAAGAAGATTATGGAGGAGAAGAAGAGGAAGATGGAGGAGGAGCAGAGGAAGCGGACTATGAACGCCTTCAAGGACTAGAAGCAAGTCAAGCGGAATTGGCAACAAATTCCAGCGACAAGCAGGAGCAGATCGACTCACTTAGCCAGCAAGGGGGTCTCAAAGAAATGCAGCAGCTAGCGGCTGATCCAGCATTGATAGCACCGCCCATCCATGCCGAGAAGCAGCGTGGGTTCCGCCTCGACGACGCAATGCTGGATAGATACCCCGTGGATGACATCACGGATAACACTAATCATGAGCTACACGTCAAAATGAAGAACATATCCATGAAGGTGGCGACGCTGCTTTTACAAATCCCCCAAGGAAACCTTCCATTGCAACCCGATTCCAGCGGGCTATGCTTGTGTCTTGGTTGATGAGGTGGTGGACCCATATTCGACCTAGAGCTTGACATTCCTGGAGGTGACGACGAGCTTCCTGAGAGGCCAAACATCGTGTCATCCTATGTAAAAAGGATTGCATCATCTTCAAGGCCACCGACACCGTGATCAGCCGACTCCTTGTCAAGTCCGCCACCGAGTCAGCAGACTCCCGCCCCTGCAAGTCCACCAAGTCCGCAAAGTGTCGCCACCTCCTCCAAGTCCGCAAAGTGTCGTGCCACCTCCTCCTCCAAGTCCACCACAGCGCCGACGCCCACCTCCTCCAAGTCCGCACAACCTCAGGCCACCTCCTCCAAGTCCGCAAAGTGTCGTGCCACCTCCTCCTCCAAGTCCTCCACAGCCGACGCCCACCTCCTCCAAGTCCGCACAACCTCAGCCACCTCCTCCAAGTCCGCACAGCTTCAGCCACCTCCTCGCCCAACTCAGCCCCGCCACCGCCTCCGCCGCCTCATCAATCGCAGAAGAGACACCCCGCAGCTTTGGTGCGGCGGCACGAGTCGAGGTAGTAGAGGAAGTACAAAGGAGGCAAGCGATATAAATATGGTCCAAGCCTCACGCCTTCCGCAGAGGCCTTATGACAGATCCGAGGAGGAAAACGCAGCCATATCAAGGCCCAGTGGAAGCCCATTTTGCATCAAACCGCAACCGCCGCCAAGGGAGAAAGTGCCTAAGGAAACGATTGACCACTTCATTCAGATGGTTTCAACCACTAGCTCCCAAGCCTGCTGACACAGACTATGAGCGCCACATCGAAGTTAAATCGAGCACGCCTACGTAAGGAGGCGAAGCTCGATCGAGCAAACAACAAGCACTGTCAAAAAATGCGGAAAACCATTCCCACCTGGGAGAACAGGCGGCGAATCGATCCCTCGCTTGTTGTGCCAACAACACGTGATAAAGACGCTGCGCCAATATTATTGTGGGCAAACAGTTTACGCTCCCGAGGTGGGCAATGTGGTAATAACCAAGGACCATATAATGCAGGCTGAAGTTCTCAACATCACTGTTGGACAACCCTCGAGATCGAGCCCATGCCTTTGCTTACAGAGGATGAAATAAAACGGAAATATGTCCGGGCCAACCTTTGGTCAAGCTGCATACAAGGTCAAGAACCTCCCAACGAGAATGTATGAATTGCATCAATGGTACATGAACATTACCAAGATTTCCAATCGATTGTCCCTCATGGTGAATGTCAAGGAGGAGCATTACTCCATGAGAAAGCTCTGTCCGCTGAGTACTCTGAACTGTTTCAGTTATACAATCAAGACGCACTCAACAAATCTATCGCCAGTTGCTATTGTCTCAGAAGTGATTTCTTTCTATAATTTAAGTCTCAAGCTAGCTGTAGTGATCCTTTGATCAATCATTACCTGTAATTATCCTCACTATATTCTTTTATGTGGTATTATGCAGGATGAAGATATATGAAATGAGAAAAGGTGGACTTTTGGCATTGGGTTCATTGACCCAAACACCGCTAATGAATACACATGGAAAATAAATGCACATCATCAAAAGGCCGAGAAGACAACATGCTAGAGTTCTTGAAGCGCCTCAAATACAATGAAGATATAATACTTCCTTACAACTTCCAAAGGAGTCACACTGTCTTGTACTACAAATTCTCTGTTTTTGCCTACTAGCTAGCTACATGTTTTTGCTTACATATGCCCGCTTAATTAAGACATGCAAACGTGTGCATGCAGATATCATCGATCTTGTGATCATTAAAGTTGACGCCGAACAGTTGAAATACTGGACTCACGACTCAAAACAAATACTGACTATAACATCTTGTTTGGGATAGTCAACAGGTAATTTCAATCATTATTAACTATATATCTCGCCTATTTAGTTCGGCTATTTCATGATATGAACTATTTAATAACCCCTTTATTCATTTTCTTTGTCGGCGGCAGGGCTTGGGCAAGGTTCATCAGCGCCACGGAAGGCGTAATGGAAAAAAAGCTTAAATGGTTTTGACCCAAGGTAAGTAATTATAGTACTAGCTAGCTAGCTAGCTGCCATCTCTTTAATTATCATGCTTGATTAATTATTATCTGATCAAATTCCATTCTCGTAAAGGCCCTCAAGCAGGCGCAGGGGACTGATCTGTGTGCATTCTATGCTTATAGAACTTTCGCATGATGGCGTCCAAAGGAGCAGATCTCAAAGACAGGAATGGGTACGCTTGTCGAACACTATTCACAACTTTTACACCATTATCGATATCTAGTCACACAACTAATACACATGCATATTGATCTCTTTCTTAACAGTTCACAGAGGTGCGGACAAGCTCATAGAAACGGAGCGCAGAGAAGCACTTCAAGAGGAAATAGCGGATTTTTGCTCACCAGGTCATAAACCAAGGAGAATACTATTACCCGCCACCGCCCCATGAAAACCACTTCCAATTGTCATCGTGTTCAAGGCGCCAATTAGGCTAATGCCACTGGCTCAAGGCAACATGCATATGTAGGAGAAATTGTATATAGCTATACATGTGTGTTTGTGTGAATTAATTAATATGGTGGTTTGTGAGACATTGATGATATATATATGCATGATTGGTTCTACTAGAAATTTATATATATATATATATATATATATATATATATATATATATATATATATATATATATATATATATATATATATATATATATATATATATATATATATATATATATATATATATATATATATATATATATATATATATATATATATATATATATATATATATATATATATATATATATATATATATATATATATATATGCATAACGTACAATGTGTAGTATCGTAAAATACCAGCAAACTAAAAAGAATTAAAATGGAAACACAAAATTAAATGAAAATATATCATAAAACTAAAACCCTAACCTTACCGGTTGGTGTAACCAACCGTACTAAAGGGATCCCTGCCTCGAGCTGCCTCGTACACGTGGTTAGTTTTTTTAGCACCGGTTCGTGTTGAACCGTACTAAGGGGGGCTTTATGATTACACTTTAGTGCGGTTGTGGAACCGCACTAGTATTTTACTAACCGGTGCTATGTCTGTTCTGCACTAGTGGATGATGATGGCGGCTTCAAAAACGTGTGCACGTGTTGTGCGCTTTAGGTAGGTTGCACTGGCTGTTGGCCCCGATATGTTATGTGGATGGATTGGCGACGACACCTGTTTTAGATATGGGGAGTGAAAGCACTCCACATTATCAAGTTTGTTGGTATGAGTGGTGGCTTCGGGTGAATTGATGTATGTTCTTGTTAGACCTTTGTGGAATAATTAATAAAGATGGCTGCATGCATCGGTTGATGCAAAGGTAGGGGGTTTAACCTCCTTTTCAAAAAAAACATGAGTTGACCAGATACAAATAACTGAAAATAGTGCAACTAGTATGATACAAAAAACTTATATCACTTAGCACAATGATGTGGTCCGCTTGATATTGTCGAGTACCATGACTGATCCCAATAAACTCAACAGATATAGTCGTGCAGAAAAGAAAAAGATGAATCCCACTATGTACCTACTACGTCAAGCTGAGAAACAAAGAAGGTCGGTCAATCCATTTGAAACCGCTGAGGATACGGGTGTGTGGTCAATCTATCACCTCTTTTGCATCACCCCTGTCTCCATATCAATAACAGCGGCATTATGATGGTTTTCGATTCCTTTATGATGTGTGTGCCATTCAGCTCTCCTATGCAAGTGTAAAATACAAGTCCTTGAGTTTTCTTCTCATTCTCCTTCTGGTTTGGCTGTTTCCAACCAGTAATCTTTGTGAAAACTTCAACTTGGGGTAGTACATTTCGAAATCCCATTTTGACTAGCAAAGTGGAAATGTAATAAGAAAAATTGTCATAAAAATAGTAAACTTAGCACATATTTATTTATTGGAAATTTATTAATGATGTAATGGTTCGTGTACAAGTTGATCCTCTGTTTTATTTACTTCAGGTTTTGAGTGATGAAAAGGACAAGGACCATAAGGACATGAGTGGCATGCTAGATTTTTTAGGAGCATCACGAGTGATGAATCAAGAGGCAATACAGGTTTCCATTAGAATATATCTCCTGATCCAAGAGAGGTTCTAACTTCCATGTACATTATTTAAGAAAAGGTTTATTCCAAGGATTGATCTGTTATGAACTTTTGTAAATTTTGTAAGACTCAGATACACACACATTTTTCTCAAAACTAGGCAGCACCACATGATCTATGTACATACCTACAGAGTAAGCCACACAACCTTCTAAGAAGAGATTTCTTATGTTAGCAAGAACCACAAGATTTTCTTTCAACAATATGAAAATAAGCATTTATGTTTTTCAATGAATGTTGGCATCATCATTGTTTCAAGACACAGATGACTATTCAGGCACATAACACCAATACATGTGTCGTGTGTATTCCCATCATATAGAAGCTTATCCAACTGATTTAGTACTTCAAATTTTTTGATACAACATACAACAAAAGTGCACTTAGAATATTGTCTGTAGACCTTAATGTGCTATGTTTTTATAGATATAGAAAATTCAATACCAGAAACAGAACGTAATGAATCAACTACATGTAACATATGTGTTTAATAAAGCACATTAGTCTACGTCTACTTATTTGCACACTGGCATAATTTTTAAATGAAAATTTCCAGTCAGTCTGAGGTAAGACTTTCGCCTACTTAGCATTCGATTTAGCTTCAGAGCATTTCGCATTTGCGACGGCCACTTCGCTATTTGATTAAAATTTTAATAGAAACCAGAGGAATTACAATGACACCCATCAGTACATTCACGTAAGAGAAAGAAACAACGCAAATGTGGCATAACTTGCAAGCGCTAAAGTTTTATGAGGATAAAACCAAAACATAAAATAGCATTCAGAAACATAAATCGTCACTTGATTAATAAACATGCAACTGACTTGACTATTTGGATTAATATTATTACTGATTCTAATATCTAAAAAATACCATGAGGGCTCTCCCCTACTATTCGGAGATAAAAAATATTGTTCACGATTCATCCATCCATCAAAGCAGCACTTGAGCCGTGCAAAAGAAAGTGAGAAAATCTCAAGTCGGTACTACACCAAGGCGGGAAACAAATAAGGCTAGCCAATTAACCTCTAAGGGCACGATCTCTCTACGGCTGACGTCATGACCGCATTGATAACCCGTCACCTCCTGCATCGCCCCTGTCTTGACATCGGCAACATGCATGCGTTTGTCATCAGCATTGATAAGCAAGGTGACATTCTTCTCTCCCAAGCATGTGTATCGTTGTCCAATCTTAGTCTTCTTCTTCCGAGTCCGTGGTTCTAGCATGGTAATCACAGTCCTCGTCGCATCCTCGTGCCATCTCCGGATCTCTAGCTAGCTTCCATCCAATTGTAGGCAGAGCAAAACGAGTCTGCCCTCCGCATCAACACTCAGGTATGGCAAGTCATAAGTATTGGGACGGACAAGGTCGCTGGGTTTTACATTCAACAGCCTTGTAATGGAGACGTGGTCGGTCTGGGCATTGACATTAAGCGTGTGGAAACCTGATCCGGCCATAAAGAACCCTAGTGCAGCGCCACCACACACGACAGCTTCGTGTTGCCTGAGCATGGCCCCAGTACAGTCCTGATACTCCATATCGTGGTAGCGCACGTTCCATCATCAACTAGTGCCCAAGTGCATCTCGACATGGCGCAATCCACTAGAGAGTGCTTCCATCAGTCGAGCACGCCACAAATGCCACAAGAACTGGAGTCTGACATGTGCCTGTGTGCCCTAACGTCATTGGTAGGGATTGAATGCTATGATAAACGCCATAGGAACATTCTTACTTTTCTCGGGACAGCCGTCTTCCATAGAGTTTTCCACTCCTTTTCTTCTTTGGCCGAGTTGGATGGACCGGCAGACCCCTGAAGCCATGCCTCACTTCTTTGCCGAATTGCTACCAGCATATTATACGCTGAACGGACTAAGAAGTTTCCCTTCTTCACGAAGAACCAGCTCCAGAAATCAGGGATGTTTCTTGTGCAAAGAGGAATTTCTAGTATCACCTTTGTTCAGATGTACTCCTCCTAATCTTTTTGAGGCCCCACGTTAATTCTCAAAAAAAACCTATTCAAATTGATTAATTATCCACAGCCGTCTGATGAAGTACATTAGGTGTCCAAGGTAGTTGTACCACCTGCACCTTTTATATTTACTAGCAAAAGAGCCCGTGCGTTGCAACGGGAGAAAAAAATAACACGTGCTCTTAGCCCAATAACCATCATGACCATAATAGGTCTACCTTCTTTATTAGACGTGACTCAATGGCGCCCGTGCGCTCGTACGCGTGAGCGAGCACTCTCCAATATAAGGAAGGACCTCCAGCATGCCAGCTCCCACCTGCATTTATTAGGGGATTAAAAACTTTAAAAATTTGTAACTTTTGATTAGAGAATGTCAAAATTCAAATCTGTTTTCACCGTTGGGTTTCTGGCGATGAGTTCTTCAAAACTAGATCCCATATGAGTTGGTTTCGACAAACTTTTTTTTCCGAGCAACTTTAGTGCTATAGAAAAACAACTCCTTTTTCTCAGTATGACTACATATCAAGGGAGTATCCTTATAAGTCGGCTACCATGACTACAAATTGACACCTTTAAATTGCATACCATAAGGACAACTCCAACGTGGATCACCAAAACACCCCAAATATCGGAATCAGCCTCTCTAGACACTTTTAACCATCCAATGAGTCCAACTACTATCAGGCATGTAAAAAGGGTCTCCTGCCCCATACGAGTTCTTTGCAGTAAAAAATAGCATGCATCCCCAGTCAACAACAACGTCTCTTCCAACCAGGACCACCTACAGGATGTTGGAAGTGTTAAGAATACAATAGTTGCTTATTAATTAAGCTAATTAGGATTAAGTTAATTGTTAGATAGGTTGCTTGGTTCTCAAGCAACCATGTACTTCCTTGGTTCTCAAGGCAACTATGTAATTCCTTGGCTCTCAAATAACTATGTGTTTACTTGACCGCCAAGCACCATGTGTACTTTCGCCTGGGTATAAATACACCACTTCTATCATCAATAAAGACTGATGGATCATCTTTCTTTCAAACTTCTTGTTCTTTACTTTTCACTCAAAACAGGAAGTACTGTAAAACAAGCGGCAAAAACTTTGCCATCCCTTAAAAAAATCTATACTATAATACCAAATAATCAGCTCATACTATGATGCTAGTAGTATTAATTGGTCATGCAGGGCAACAGGTCCTCATATAAGCAAACAGATTGGTTTGTGCAAAACATTAATTAATCATGCAAACCAACCAAAGCATTATCTGCAGGCTGGTTTTCTTCCCTGCTCCGCAAGAACACAAAAACAGTGCAGCTACTGGAAGGACGAGCAGACCTATCGGAGGGGTGCGATATTTGCGGTCTGCAGCACGACAGCAACAGAGAAACCAAAAAAGAACTAACAAGAACAAGACTAAAATATAATAATAAGTAGCATAATCTTAGGCATATTTCATCGAATGATCCATGGTTCACAATAATACAAGTTCTGATTCAAACTGTAGCAACCTTCAATTCAAGTCTTTGAAAAGATTTACAAAAAAGTTCCGGCAGGTAACAGCACACCCGGCAGTCCCAACAGCCCATCACAGATTCAAGTCTTCGTCAAACATAGAGACTAAAAGACAATTATGTATAAGACATCTAAGTTTATGATTCACAGACCACCATCACATTCTTTTGACCTGCTTCTTAACTGGCCGAGCAGGTGAACCATCCACACTAAGCCTCGCCATGGACCTCATGGTGCAACGCGAAATAGTCGGAGCAGGATTCGTCTTACCAGGATTTTTCTCAGCAGCATTCTCCCCAGCAGGATTCTTGGAACCAACTTTGTCAGCATTCTTCCTAGGAGCAGATTTCTGGGCACGACCAGTTGACTTCTTTGTCTTGACACACCTGGCAGCTTCAGCAATTCCACTGATTTCAGTTGTGGTATTCTCATTAACTCCGTCAGAAAAGCTGCATCAAGTCTCTTCTTCATGCATAGTTGCCTTCTTTGTCAAGCTTCAGCATCTTCAGCAATTCCACTGATTTCAATTGTGGAATTGCCAAAAACTCTGTCAGAAAAGCTGCAGGAAGCACCAGCATCAGATCGAGTGAGTCCCCTGTTTACAGCAACAGATTGAGCAAGTCCAGCTATGCATTCATCAACTGCTTCTGGGTCAATTCCAATAGATCGAGTAACTGGCTTCACTGTAGAAAGGAGCCCATGCGCTTGATGGAGAAGTTGCATTAGCATGGGCATCTGCGTCTCAGGAGGCACTCAAGAAGTTACCACGGCAGAATCAAATATGTCTTCTGATGTAAAATTTGATCTTTGTCACCAGAGTCATGTTCTGAGTCAAATTCAATGACTACGATCCTCTGATGACCAACTGCTATCCAAATTGAACATCAATTGACCTCAATTGTCCTCATCCATCAAATATTCTGCATATTCAATCCATGTTTGATGTCAATCAGCCTGCACTTATGCCAGTCATCTCTGTTGTAGCATTAGCAATTCAATTCAAGATGACAATGAGGAAAAATCTCAACCATCTTCACCAGTTTGCATCCATCATTTGTTCTGCTGCATTAATCTCAATCATTCTTGCACAACAGTCATTTCATCCAAGTCTGGAAGCCGAGTTTATGAATTCATTTAGCATTCAGGATCATTATTTTTAGCATAACTAATAATTCAAGTTTAATCATCAGTTTGATTGACATCTATTCAAAGAAACGTTGACTGTTTCAATTGTTTATCAAAGAACTGAATTAAAAGAGATGCTAAACTCAACATTGAGTTATCCAATTTGATTAAACCATCTAATTAACATTTTTGTAGATCATTGAATCATCTAATTAACATTTTTAAAGATGTGTCGTTATCTCAACGCAGTTTTAATGAGCACGAGTCTTGAGCATACCTCACCACATGATTCAAAACGAGAAGAAGAAAAAGACATCTTTTTACCTCCATCAGTAGCACACACTGAAAAAGATGTCTTTAAAAATTGCGTTGAGATAACGCCACATCTTTAAAAATTAATATTAGATGATTCAATGATCTACAAAAATGTTAATTAGATGGTTCAATCAAATTGGCTAACTCAGTGTTAAGTTTAGCATCTCTTTTGTCGTTGTGGTGGTTTAGTGTAGGGAAAACTTGGTTCTTCCAGTTAGCTGTTCACATGGCAGTTGGGTGTCGTGTTTCTGCTCATGTTTGCATGTCTAAACTTCTGGTTCCTCTAAAACAGTCGCAGTACTGCTTGTATTTCCATTGGTTATGCTGAAAGATGGTTCAATCAAATGATGGATCGATGAACTAAAAATGATGAAAATTGAAAGAAAATTATTACCTCCTAATATTTGCATTTGTACAAACTAAAATTCTTCTCTTGGCTCATGATTATGCATTTAGCTGTCCTCCCCAGATGAACAGTCAGAATTCCAGCTTGCAGTTCAGCACACAAGAAGGAGATGAGTACTCAGCAGTTTGTGTCTTGACTTTGGCTTCAAGACCCTAGATGTTATGACTGCAGCGAAACTTCTTGATGATGCAGAAGTTAAGCAGGTCGAGAAATCTCGTGTTTCAACTTTCCTAAACCTACAGTTGGGAACAATCTACGAGCGCAAGGAAACCAATTTGTGCATGAAACTAGTTGATATTGAAGAGAATAGGATCAAAGTGCAACTATAGAAAGATGTAATTGTATACATCACACCAGACGTGAGATCCATCATGTCTTGAGACTGCCCCGAGGTCATAAGGCCCCCTTAAATACAATAAGCAACAACAAAAAGACTTTGCTAAATTGCAAACTGAATTGGGGGATCCAGAAATGTCGTTGGGAATTGCAGATATATTGGCCTTGATGAGAAGAGGACAAAAACATTTGAGGGTCAAATGTTTTTCCCTGATTGTCATTTTAAAATTTCTAATGCCAGTACTACTACAAAAGATAAACATAAATGCAGTCATGTACACACAGGATACAACAAGCATCAATAACTATGACTTTTGTGCAATAGTGTATGAGCATTTGAGGGAGTCTATCAGAGCTTGGAAGGCCAGGACTCTTAACAAATCTGACAAGTCAATGACTATGCATGATTAAATAATAATAATTCTGATAAGCATTCTGGTGCTCTCTGTTTTTGTGCATAGAGCCATGTTTAACTGTATATTCGGTTGTCAGGCATACATTATGGATAACTTGAAACTGACGGAGATTGTGGACAAGAAGTGTCCTCGGATCAATCAGTATACTATGGAGACTTTGATGCGTACTATTAGTAACACTAAGTGCCATCATGGCAGGATCTCCTTCGACAACGTTAAGGTATAGATCATCTCTTTATCTTGAAAGTATACTATGACTAAGAGTCCCATGTGCTCTGAAAACAATATGCCTTCCATGCTTATATTTCATTTTATGTGGTTCACTTGTCGCCCTCCTACCATTTGGGATATTGAACTGTAAACTGAACCATCTAAGTTTAGGATGCTAGAATTTCCTGAACCCTGAAATATTTTAATTTATTCTGCATTGTTAATCAATACTAATAATTTGGAATTTCCCATATAGAAGTTCACAGAGAACTAATTATTGTTATTCTGCTAATCATTGCTAATAATCATGCTTAAATCTTGTGTCATGATTTTGAAGTTTGGCATACGAGCTATCAATATTTTGTTACCATTAGTGCGGTACTTGGCTTCAAATCTTACATCTTCTCTTCAATTTCCCATTTCAGTTGAAAGCTCTAGAAGAGACCTGCTATGCGGAATCATCAAGATTTTACATCAAGTCCCCAGTTGTTTCCCAACATTCTGCCTTTGTAACTTCTGAGTGCCTCCTGCGACGCAGATGCCCATGCTAATGCAACTTCTCCATCAAGCGCATGGGCTCCTTTCTGCAGTGAAGCCAGTTACTCGATCTATTGGAATTGACCCAGAAGCAGTTGATGAATGCATAGCTGGACTTGCTCAATCTGTTGCTGTAAACATGGGACTCACTCGATCTGATGCTGGTGCTTGCTGCAGCTTTTCTGACAGAGTTTTTGGCAATCCCACAACTGAAATTAGTGGAATTGCTAAAGATGCTGAAGATGCTAAAGCTGCCAAGACAAAGAAGGCAACTGTGCATGAAGAAGAGACTTCCTGCAGCTTTTCTGGCGGAGTTAATGGCAATCCCACAACTGAAATCAGTGGAATTGCTTAAGCTGCCAGGGCTGCCAAGACAAAGAAGTCGACTGGTCGTGCCCAGAAATCTGCTCCTAGGAAGAATGTTGTCAAAGTTGGTTCCAAGAATCCTGCGGGGGAGAATGCTGCTGAGACAAATCCTACTAAGACGAATCCTGCTCCGACTATTTCGCGTTGCACCACGAGGTCCATGGCGAGGCTTAGTGTGGGTGGTTAACCTGCTCGGCCAGTTAAGAAGCAGTTCAAAAGAAAGTGATGGTGGCCTGTGAATCATAAACTTTGATGTCTTGTACATAATTGTCTTTTGGTCTCTATGTTTGACGAAGACTTGAATCTGTGATGGCTGTTGGGACTGCCGGGTGTGCTATTACCTGCTGGAACTTTTTTTAAAATCTTTTTAGAGAATTGAATTGAAGGTTGTTGCAGTTTGAATCAGAACTTGTATTATTGTGATCCAAGGATCCTTCGATGAATATATGCCTAAGATTATGCTATTTATTATTATATTTTGTTCTTGTTCTTGTTAGTTATTTTTTGGTTTCTCTATTGCTGTTGTGCTGCAGATCACAAATATCGCACCGCTTCAATAGATCTGCTCGTTCTTCCAGTAGCTGCATGGTTTTTGTGTTCTTGCGGAGCAGGGAAGAAAACCAGCCTGCAGATCATGCTTTGGTTGGTTTGCATGATTAATTAAACTTTGCACTGACCAATCTGTTTGCTTATATGAGGACTTGTTGCCTTGCATAACCAATTGATACTACTACCATCATAGTAAGAGCTGATTATTTGGTATTACAGTATAAATTTTTTGAAGGGATGGCAAAGCTTTTGCCTCATGTTTTACAGTCCTTCCAACATCCTGTAGGTGGTCCTGGTTGGAAGAGACGTTGTTGTTGAACTGTTGCCTCTGGAATGTCCATCGTTGCCTCTGATGTGCCCGTTGAACATAGCCCATTTAGACACAAATACAGAGTCGCTCCTTGAGCTGTTCGATGGTACTTCTCTCTAACTGGTCCTTGGAAGTGGGGTAGATGAAACTGAGTTCTGACTAGAGTTTCGGAGAGAGGATCGGATCCCTCTACTTGGGCATCCAGACAGCCTTATATAGGCCTGGCTGTCTGGCTTACAAGTGGGACCAGCTGGCCCGTCCAGCCGGCCGGTGTCGGCTACGGACAGGTTTCTTCGTGACGCCGCTTGTTTGCAGTACAGTGTGCTATGCCTCGCACAGTCGGTCTTCGTAGCGTTGCTAGAGAATGATGTATGCGTCTTATGTGGCATCGGTTTTGCAAGGTGGGACTGGACTTTCGAGAAAAAAGTACAAGGTGACATTTGTACGCTGGTGAGACTTGGACCAGCCCTTGCTACTCCGATGAAACATGAACTGCCTGCAAGAAACTGGGACAATTGATTGGCCTGAGTAAAACTACATGCAAGAAAACGAGATAAGCATGTCACGAGATCAACACTACTATATCAAACCAACCAACGGCCATCCTGGTGAAGGAACAACTTCACATTGGATATGATTTATTTTTGTCACCACGGGCCACAATGAACTAGGAAAGGGAAAACATCATGCTCAGAAATGTATCTTTTAAACACATCAGATGGACGGTTGGAACGAGAAGATCCTCGCCACCGTGTATACCTTCCTCGGGCGGCAGTAGTAGCCCACCTCCGGTACACAGTGCGAGTGGTCTAAGCAGACGCATGGCCCCTTGATGGCGCAATGCTTCTCGGCGATGAGCGGGCTCCCATTGATACCAAGCACCTGATCACCCACTCGCTAGAGAAGATCCCATTGGGATGGGATCATACCTGCCCTTCACCTCCAAGAACTTGCCGGCCTTGGGGAACGCACGTTGGATCTCGTGGCTCCGGCTGCCCCTGCATGCTTATTTCTTTGGCACCCTAATAGACTGGCTCTGGCTAGGCCTGCTCGGGCCGTTACTCGTGTGTAGGGTTGCAATGGTGGGTGGCCGACCTACTCGAGATGTGATGTGGAGGAGGCAATGCTGGGCGAAAACTCAGTTGATGGTGACACATGCGCTGCGGGCGCCATTTACTTCTTAGAGGCTTCGAGTTGGCACTACCTTCCTTCCCCGTCGCTCCTTGATCCTAAGAGAAATCTCAGACCTGGATTTCCATTGTCGGACGGTGTCGACGTCTACACGTTGTTTCCATCTTGGGGGCATCGTTTTGGATTCTTTCCGCTCCAAGCGGATCCGCCCCTTGCTGCTCCTTCTTCACCTAGGTTTTGATCCTAACAGGGCTTTGGTCTAGGAGATTTGGTAGGGGCTTGCATGCACGTCCAGGGGTGGCCTAGACGGCATGCTGCCCTTCAGCCTCGGCGGCAGTACATCGGTACTGTGCCTTCGGCCTCGATGACGTGTTATCTTTCGGCTTCACCGACAATGCACCGGTGCCACCGCATCAACTCGGTTATCTGACACCCTTCATTTTGTGCGAATGATGCTTCTCGGCATGCTTGTACTCCGATTATGCTTATGGACATGGATATGCTTCATGGTGGCATAGATAATTCTTATGTGGACGTCCTGGGGTGGCGGTACACTGGTGTCGCGCCCTTCGGTCTCGGTGGCTATCCGACACCCTTCATTCGTGTCAATGATGTTTCCCCATGAGTTGTTTTTGGTGCTTGTTTTTCTCCCTAGGCCTTCTTGTGGTTCTTTGTCAATGGTGGAATGAGTTGCTCGTCGGAGCTCACTCCTATAGTCGTCACTAGGTGGTCTACGGACCTGTATCGAAACCCTTGTATCCGTTCGATTAATCAACGCCATCGGAGAGATCGCCGCCGCCGCCTCCTTCGAACGGATACAAGGATTTACTGTTTTAGGGCTCAAAAGTACCTGCCACGGAGTTCCACGCCTTTTTGATCTGGTAAAGGGTTGACGAACTCAATATGTTGTGTGAAAAAATTAATAATGCTCTAAAACATTATCGATCGAATGCAAAAAGAAAAGCAAATTAAGGTGCTCAAAAGGAGTTGGCTGAGGAGAAAGATAGGTTGAAAACACCTGAAGGAGTTCCACGCCTTTTTGATCTCGTAAGGTTAAAGATGAGAAGCTAAAGTTAGCCTTCTTCCATGTCTTGGGGAACACTGTTGTTGCCAATGATCTTGATCACGCTGGTCCTTTTCAGAAGAGGCTATTAGGAATGCTGAAAATAAACTTACCAAGCTTGGTGACGAACTCAACTCAATAAGCTGCGCGAAAAAATGAATGATTCAAAAAAACACTATCGATCCATGGAAGATGCTAAATACCGTCTTGAAATGGAATTGGCAAAAGCTAAAAAGGAGGTACATAAAGAAGCAGTGTCCTGTCTACCTTCAAGTCGATTGATTCTTGTGCCTTGGTGGTTTAGGTTAACCAAGGGAGGTATTTGTTCCTTTTTATTGTACTAATCAACATCCTCGATGAATAATATAAACATACTCCAAACGAGAAAAAAAAAAGGTAAGGAAACTGAGGCGTCCGACGACGTAAAGAAGGTCGCCGAGAAGGAGGCGGCAGCGACGAATCAGCCGTCCCGATGCTCCGTGCTCACCGTCGCGGCTCCGAGCCCGACGATCGCCTCGACGACGTCCCTCCGAACCAGCGTCGCTTGCCGCCGCTGGCCTCCGCGGCCATGGCCTTTGCAACGGCTCCTACCCTGCCGACGCCAAGGGAAGCGTGGCGGTCCGTCCGCAGCAGATACGCGGCCGGTGGCTACGTGGGCCGCGTCATGCATGGCCAGCTTTCTGCAGGGTGCATTGGAGTCATAGAAAGATATTACAGGTCGTCGGGGAGATTGGCGGGCTCGACACCACGACCGCGAGCACGGAGCGCAGGGACGGCTGGTTCAGCGTCGTCGCCTCCTTCAAATGGATATAGAATGCAAGATATGAAGCGCGCGACGCGGCTCCTACACGCATGCATATACGGTTAACCCGATGGATAAAGTTTCACTTAGCGGGTGCGGGTATGGAATGGTAGTACCCATCGGGTACTGACGTGGTGTTGCACATGGCATATGCCACAGGGTGGCTAAGATCGGTGTTGCACTACTAGGGAAAACCTTAGTAGTAGCGTGGGTTTAAAGCCCATTAGTAGCGCATGCTGCCACGCTACTAATAAGGCGCTACAGCTATTACTTAGCAGTAGCGCGTGTGTCAGCGCTACCGCTAAGACACATAGCCGCAGCGCTTCTTCTCTCCCGCGCTGCTGCTAATCTAGCTAGTTGCAGCGTGTTTACTATTCATCGCTACTAGTATTCTTTTTTTATTTTATTTTTACTTTTAGTGTATTTATCCGCCGTTATACAAATTTTGGTACAATACCAATTATGAGGTTTATATCATTATGTCCATAACAGTGTGTCAAATGAAGGTGGATTAGGTTCAATTGGAGGCAATATGTGGTGCATGTCAAAAGTATACTACTAATTGAAACTTGATCTAGTTTGGACTAGTAGTACTTTCGATGTGCACCACATGTTGCCTTCACTTGAATCTAATCCGCCAACACAAGCTATTTAATCATCATCATAGTCATTACCACCAACAGTATTATTTAATCACCATTAACACTAGCTAATAATAACCATCATAGTCATTATCACCAACACTAGCTATTTAATCATCATAGTCATAGTGTACCGCATCATCATCTTCAAACTCATTTCTAGCTAGCTAATCACTCCTACTGCTCTCTCTCAGGTAAAATAACATAAAACATGTGTATCTCTCCTCCTTTATCAAGTTGGAGCATGCAGATGAACCTGTCTCCTAATCGTGGGCTGCGCTTCTGATTGCTGCCCCGTAATACTTCTCTGCGCTCCTCCATCACAAATTTGGTCCAGTCTTTCACTATTAAGAATTCGTCGCTAATCCTGAATGCACTAAAGTGATTTATAGGATATCTTGGCCGTAAGCTAACAATACTCATGGTACGTTTATTCTCAATCACATGAGGCACGACATTCATCGGGAGTCTCTGTTAAAGAACATCGTATAGTAACATACTTAGCAATGAAGTTTAGCTTAAAAATAATGTATGGAAAAGATGCACTGAGGACAAATAGTAAAAATATTAACATCTTTCCTAAATAGATGTGACCGTAGTTCATTGCGAACACTATTGGTCGCACGTTTTCATTACTAACATTTCTAAATGCAGGAAGAAAATTTGTCTTGACAGTATCAAGATCCGCAAGCCATGAAGCATAATGACTTAGCTCCTCGCAGTTTAGTTCAGCCCCCGCACCGTAGTAGGTCCTGTCTACCAAGCGCTGGACATGTTTACTTGAACGGAAATAAGCTGACAATAGAAATTAGTTGTCAACTATTTTTGAATAAACAATATCAATAACATAAATATGGTTGAGAAACTCACATAATGGTATAACTGGAGGCGTCTGCTCATTGACCCAGATGTCAGTATTACCTTCAATATCATCTTTCGGACGAATATCAAAGGTGATAACCATATCAGGCTCAAATACATAAGTTTTGCATAGTGCTCGACATGTTTTGCATCCAAAATAGGTGTAGTCGTCTGAATTGTATAATTTCGCGTGGAAAATATAACCATGCTCGTTCTTCAAGTAAACTTTCTTTACCTCCATAGTATAACTGAAACCTATCTTATATAATACAAAAACTCTTTCATGGCAGGGGATACGCTAGTAGAATAGTAAAAAAATAAATTATAAGTTGAAGCAAATGAAGCAGATGTCATGCTTAATTACGAAAAAAGACTTGTCGTTATGACTTACTATATCCACTTCGAAGTTCTAGTACAGCTTGATGCTGAAGCGCCTATCATCATCTAGGAAGATTCCATCGCACATGCCACGCTCGTCTTCGCAGTATTTGCAAATACCGAAATCAATTTCGTCGTCAGACATTTCCTATGTTCATAGTTGAAACATTAATTGAAAATCGATCGAAGCCAACTACCAGGATACTCAACACACAAATCTGGGGCACTCGATATTTCCTACATATTCTGGCACAAATCATGCCAAAATTCACAGAAAAATCCGACATGACCTTTGCTAAAGTAGGACATATCGAGCGCCTGAAATTTGCCAGAATGGAAATGAATCAACACTCAGGCAAACCATAGGCCACTCGGAGGTGTAACCTGCAAACATGACCCGCCACTTGAGCAAGCACATATCCTATTTGAGCAAGACAAGATATACATTTCAAAATATCTTATAGGACTCATATTAGCATGCATTCAATAAGCAAAAGTAAATCATCTCATGTGTCCGTACATCGTCGAATATTATCACTAATACATCCCGAATATTATCCCCTGCCATGCAAGAGTTTTTGTATTGGAGAAGATAGGTTTCAGTCATACTATGGAGGTAAAGAAAGTTTACTTGAAGAACGAGCATGGTTATATTTTCCACGTGAAATTATGCAATTCAGACGACTACACCTATTTTGGATGCAAAACATGTCGAGCACTATGCAAAACTTATGCATTTGAGCTCGCTATGGTTATCACCTTTGATATTCGTCCGGAAGATTATATTGAAGGTAATAGCGACATCTGGGTCAATAAGCAGACGCCTCCAGTTATACCATTATGTGAGTTTCTCAACCATATTTATGTCTTTGATATTGTTTATTCAAAAATAGTTGACAATTGATTTCTATTGTCAGCTTATTTCCGTTCAAGCAAACATCTCCAACGCTTGGTAGACATGACCTACTACTATACCGGGGCTAAACTAAACTGCGAGGAGCTAAGTGTTTCATGGCTTGCGGATCTTGATACTGTCAAGACAAATTTTCTTCCTGCATTTAGAAATGTTAGTACTGAAAACATGCGACCAATAGTGTTCGTAATGAACTACGGTCACATCTATTTTGGAAAGATGGTAAGATTTTTACTATTTGTCCTTAGTGCATCTTTTCCATACATCATTCTTAAGCTAAACTTCATTGCTAAGTATGTTATCATACGATGTTCTTCAACAGGGACTCCCGATGAATGTTGTGCCTCATGAGATCGAGACTAAAGGTACCATGATTATTTTTAGCTTATGGCCAAGATATCCTACAAATCACTTTAGTGCATTCAGGATTAGCGACGAATTCTTAATAGTGAAAGACTGGACCAAATTTGTGATGGAGGAGCGCAGAGAACTACTAGGGGGCAGCAATCAGAAGCCCAACCCATGATTAAGAGACAGGTTCATCTGCATGCTCCAACTTGATGAAGGAGGAGAGCTACACATGTTTTATGTTATTTTACCTGAGAGAGAGCAGCAGGAGTGATTAGCTAGCTAGAAATGAGTTTGAAGATGATGATGTGATACACTATGACTATGAAGATTAAATAGCTAGTGTTGGTGGTAATGACTATGATGATTATTATTAGCTAGTGTTAGTGGTGATTAAATAAATATTGTTGGTGCTAATGACTATGATGATGATTAAATAGTTTGTGTTGGCGGATTAGATTATGGAGGTAATATGTGGTGCACATCGAAGTACTACCAGTCCAAACTATATCAAGTTTGGATTAATAGTATACTTTTGACATGCACCACATATTGCCTCCAATTGAACCTAATCCACCTTCATTTGACACACTGTTATGGACATAATGATATAAACCTCATAATTGGTATTGTACCAAAATTTGTATAACGGCGGATAAATACACTGAAAATAAATAATAATAAAAGAATACTAGTAGCGATGGATAGTAAACACGCTGCAACTAGCTAGATTAGGAGCAGCGTGGGAGAGAAGAGGCACTGCCGCTATGTGTCTTAGCAGTAGCGCGTGTCACACGCGCTACTGCTAAGTAATAGCTGTAGCGCCTTATTAGTAGCGCGGCAGCTCGCGCTACTAGTGGGCTTTAAACCCGCTCTACTACTTGGGTTTTCCCTAGTAGTGTAGGCCTAGCTGTCTGGCTTACAGGCGAGACCAGCTGGCCCGTGCCAGCCGGCCGGTTTCGGCTACAGACAGGTTTCTTCATGACGCCGCTTGTCCGCAGTATAGTGTGCTCGCGGTAGCGGTGCTGAGCCCGCCGATCTCTCCAACCCTAATGCATCCATAAACCCTAAACCATAAACCCTAAACCCTAATCCGTAAACCCTAATCCGTAAACCCTAATCTCTAAACCACGCATCCGATCGATAGTATTTTAGAGCATCATTCATTTTTTCGCGCAGCTTGTTGAGTTCGTCAACCATTTACGAGATCAAAAAGGCATGGAACTCCTTCAGGTGTTTTCAACCTATCTTTAGAGCATCATTCATTTTTTCGCGCAGCTTGTTGAGTTCGTCAACCCTTTAACTCAAAAAGGCATGGAAATCCTTCAGGTGTTTTCAACCTATCTTTCTCCTCACACGCATCCGCCCACTGGTTCGATTTTTATTCATCAAATTTGATTAATATTTATTGAATTCGATTATTTTTCACCGAATTCGATTCTTATTCATCGAATTTGATTCCCTTTATCGAATTTGATTCTTATTCATGATCAAATTCGATTCTTATTCGTCGAACTCGATTAATATTTATCAAATTCTTTTCTTTTTCACCGAATTCGTTTCTTATTCATCGAATTCGACTGTGAATTCATCGAACAAGGTGTTACCTCCTCCGGGAGGGCCCTGAACCTGGGTACTTCACGTGTCAGCTCTCCGGCGGGATACGGGGAAATCGAGGCCAGCCTTAGCGGACCGCGACACAGGCTTCTTCCTGGCTCCTGTGAACCGAGGGCCCTCGCCCGATCATAGGTTGGTCTTCTTCGGCGTCACGCTTGTGTGGCCTCTCCTCGTACTCTTCAGCCCGTTGCAAATGAGTCATTTCTGACCAGTTCCGAGTGTGGGGTTCTTTTGCAAGATGGATCTTCCTTTGTTTGGACGGAGAGAGAGGGGGGATCGAGGGGCATGGGATGGAAGACATTGTCTTCTAAGATTGCCATGAGGAGTGTGCACTTTTGCGACTACCGCCTTCATTCAACGGAATGATCGATCACATTCAGCAAAATAAATCCGAACATATGGCCCAAACCCGTTGACTCCGACCCAACCCAAAAAGCAACTGTCGGTATTAAGAGGATCTGGGCACACCCTTGGATCCACTGCCGTCACCTACAGCCCGTCTCTACACCGTCCGCCGAAGATGGGTTAGGGTTTTGTTGGTCGGCGGAGGGTGGGTCGTCCTCCTCCCGGGCGTCGGAGAAGAAGTCAAAGGATGGGGGAGACGCCATGGATTAGATTGGATTGGATTGGGGATTGGGTTGTATTTGAAATGGAATGGGGATCCAGTCGAGTTGACTCGAGAGGTGGAAGAAGAAGAGGTGGCGACGGAAGGAGATTGGAATGTGGATTCAAATTTGGAATGCAACTGAATGAAAAAAGGGAACGGCTCCATAGGGTTGCTACAAATAATGTCATATTGTGCATGTTTCACGCGGATCAACGCCCCTATTCCTCCCTCCATCCGTTGAATAAATAATCGGTCTCCTTGGTCATCAAGACAAGTCCCAACAATCCCCACTAACATCAATCCGTAAGGAGAAAACTCTAGAAGTGAGCCAGCTGCACCCCTCTAGAAGAGGGCAAGGGGGTGGTGGTGCAGCATGACCCCAGCGAGCACGTCAAGGAGGCGTCCATCATCGCCATCTTCCAAAATAATGTCCGCGAGACCGGATGCGCAAAAAGCTTATTGTTCGTGATGTCTAGACCCCCAGTAGAAACATCAACCGTCTTAATCAATGCATCATTGGCTGACCAGGTTTTGAAGTACATATGGATATGAATTGTCGATGTCATTGTGTGGTGATCAGACCTGATCCCCTATTGTACACCCCTCAGATGCAATGCACAATCTATTATTCATTGGCTAGCTCTAGATGGCACACCACGACGCGGGCTTCTTCCTGGCTGTTGTGAATCGAGGGCCCTCGCCCGTTCAGAGGTTGGTCTTCTTCGACATTGCCCTTGTGTGGCCTCTCCTCATGCTCTTTTGCCCATTGCAAATGAATCATTTCTGACCAGTTCCGAGTGGGGGGCACTACTAGGGAAAAGCCTAGCAGCAGCGCGGGTTTTAGGCCTATCAGTAGCACGGGGCTATGCGCTATTGATAAGGCGCTACAGTTAACGTGTAGCAGTGGGCCTATCTAGCAGCAGCGCCCTTTTTTAACACACGCTACTGCTAAAGTTTTATGTATAGGCTTTTCCCTAGTAGTGGGGTGTTGAGTATAATGTTTATTTAGGAAACATAGGATATCGTAAGATTTGTTCCTGCCTTGACTTGTACTACAAGATGACCATGTACTCCTATATATATGCCTATGAGGCTCAAGCAATACAACTACTATTCCACCAAATCTCTCTCTCCTTCTAACGTGGTATCTATCCCAAGTCAATCCTAAACCCTAGCCGCCGCCGCTTCCGCACGTGCGCGCCGCCCCCGGTGCAGTCGGCTTCCATGTCCGTCGTCGGGGGCCGCACCGCACGTACCTAGGGTTCGTCTGCCGGTCGTGTTGACCGGCTGCCCTAGAGAGTATTTTCCTCGATCCTTGCTCCGGGGTTTTCTCTCCCCCGTCGGTCATCTTGATCGCGCAGTTTCTTTTTGGTTTTCTGATCTATTCTTGATCGGTTTGTGTCGTCCGCCGCCACTGTCGACCCCGAGCGCCTCTACTCCGACCCCGGCGTGACCAGCCGACCTCTCCTCTGACCCGGCGGCCACGCGCGTCGAGGCGGCCCGTCAGGGCCAGCCGCCGTCCGCGCGTCGGTCCGCCCGTCGCCTGCATCGGCCGTCACCGCCCTGCGCCATGCAACGGCCAATCATAGCCGTCGCATGTGCGCCGGCTCGCCCATCGATACACATCATCCGCCTCCGCCGCGTCTGCACGGCGGCCCGACGGTCTACCTCGCCAGCCTCGTCCTCGGCTGCGTCGGGACGGATGCGTCAGGCTCGTCAGCTGCCTCAACTCGGGCGCCGGGTCTGCGTTGGTTTCTTGGGCCTCGCTGCCCGGGCGCCGGCTTTGCTTTGGCAGCCCAGGTGGCGATGCTGACAAGATAGTCCGCACAACTCCCACGCCGTCCATTGTCGCCAGCCTTATCCCGGACTCCGCCACCACAACTCCTCCAATGAGCGGCGTCCCCGACCTCGCGCGCGACCGGCTTGATCACCCGCTCGCCGCCGTGATCCGTCTCCTCTACGCCGCCCAACCTACCATGCCCATTGGTGACGCGCGCCTCCGCAGGTCCCGTGAAGATTGCCCTGAGTACCGCGCGCCTCTCCACCGATCGAGCGTCGGGTTGCCGCTGCGTCGCCCCGTTGGGCCACAGTGCCGCCGCCCCGTGGTTCACCTCGCAGCTGCATCGACTCGTGCGTCGCTGCTGTGTCACCCCTTCGGGCCATAGTGCCGCGATACGCGGTCCCCGCCGCCGCCCAGAGGCCGTCCCCGCGGTTGCACCGACTCACGAACCGCCGTTGTGTCACCCCTTTAGGCCGCAGCGTCGCCGCTAGCGGTCCCTGCGGCCGCCCCGAGGTCTTCCCGCCGTCGCCCCGACCCGCCTGCCACCGTTACGTCGCCCCTTCGGGCCGTAGCACCGCGACCCGCGGTCCACTCCACCGTCACCGCGCGTCGACCTCCCATGGTATGCGCCGCACAGTCTCCCTGGGCGCAGGAATGCCACCATCCCCGCCGGTCTTCGTTACGCTGTCAGGGTTCTTTGCCTACTTCGAGCACCGCCGACGCACTCCTAACCTAGTCGCTACCGCCGTGAGGCCGCCACCGCCGCTCTTCTTTGGACGCAGCCGCCCGTCCACCACGTTCGTCTTCGTCCAGCACCAGCCCGTCGCCAGCGTTGTCGTCATCTATCCCGACAGCTTTATCTACTGTGACAACCACGGGCAACATTGGCTCCGCGCCGATTGGCGCCGCAACTGTCGTCGAGTCCTTCTCTTCTAGCCTCTCCGACTTCTTCGACATGGCGTACAGCTCGTGCAGGTCCAAGTCTACGCATGCCCGGTGCTGGCTACACCACCGCGTGCCTTCGTCCACGACATGTCCTTGGGCCTGCCAAGCCTGGTGCGGCCCTTCGTCAACTTCGTCTTCGTCCGTCTATGCATGGCCGGTGCTGGCAACACCGCGCGTGCCTTCGTCTACGATGTGTCCCCAGGGTTGGCAACCCCGGCGTGACACGTCGTCAACATCATCTCCTTCCTGTGGCGCACCACTACTTCGACACCACTGCGCCCATGACTAACTCAGCGCCTCCTTGCGCCCGCGGCTCCACGACGACTTCCTCGACATCGGCTACCCCGACTCGACATGGACCACAGCATTCTTCGCAAGACTACCTCAACTAAGGCTCCACCACCCACGCTCTCGGCTACCTCGACAAACGGCACAAAGGGCTACCGCCTTGCTTGAGCAACCTCGTCGGTTTCCACTCCAGCCATGCCTTCTACGATGCGTCGATCTGTGTGGGGTGTCCGTCGGCTTGCCTTCGGATTCTTCTCCAGTCTCACCGTCTGCGTCGCTACCGTTGTGACTGCAGGGGATGTTGAGTATAATGTTTATTTAGGAAACATAGGATAGCGTAGGATTAGTTCCTGCCTTGACTTGTACTCCAAGATGACCATGTACTCCTATATATATGCCCATGAGGCTCAAGCAATACAAATACTATTCCCCCAAATCTCTCTCTCCTTCTAACAGGAAGTTCTTTTGCAAACTGGATCTTCCTATGTTCATATACCGATGATTGACCAAAAGTTCTATGTTGCCTTTCATCATTTAGGTAGCACCCGATGCGGGATACGGGAAACTCGAGGCCAGCCTTGGCGGACCACGGGATCCTTCCTGGCTGTTGTGAATCGAGGGCCCTCGCCCGATCAGAGGTTGGTATTCTTCGACGTCGCGCTTGTGTGGCCTCTCCTCGTGCTCTTCAGCCCGTTGCAAATGAAACATTTCTGCCCGGTTCCGAGTGGGGGGTTCTTTTGCAAACTGGATCTTCCTGAGGATGCAGGTGTCGGTGTAGATGCGCGAGTGGAATAAATTAGAATGCGTGCTCGAGCGACCCTGCACTTCATGTTCAACACGCATAGTAAGATGAAATAAACGAGTCGTTGAATTATAATCCTTATAGGCAAGTATGTCATATCTCTCTATTCAAACCACCTAAGAATCAAGCCATATAAGCTTCCTCATTCTCAACTAGTAAACCACAACGTAAAATACCCATTTGCGTGTTGAACAGGCCTCAGGTTTCGCGCCCTTCAAACCACCATTGGAGTAATTACCGTCCTCGTGTTTCGACGAACAACACTGGATAAAGGTGTAGACTGTCTATGATGGAATTTTTCTTCTTGAGTCCCACCAGGCCACAACTTCTCAAAGAGCTCCTTGAATATTTCCACGGCCTGTACCACCCTCATATGCATTAGAGGAAGTGTCAGAACATGTGTTGTCAAATTTTTCCCTGATCGAGTGCCTTGGAATGTTGCGATGATCTGTACCATAAGCAAGTCATGAGTGTTACAGCATTGTAGCACCAAATGGAGAGCAACAGTTCAAGGTTTCAAGGTGAGCGGTACAGGGATCTGAACGCCAATTCTTGAACCACCAACTATTTGTTCAGATTTGCATTCTTTACCAAAATGTACGCTCCCTTTAATTTCCCCGAGACACCAAATTTGCCAAAGCACCAAGATACTCATAATCTGTATTATCCCCATCATTTTTTATTAATAGGAATGCCCCCAACAGCAGCATGCACCAGTACGGACCAGTCGCTCATGTTCCACAATTTCTTGGGACAAAAGGAACTAGCGAACTCCTGATGTGCGCAAGAATAGTGAAACGTGTACAGCTGGAGAATTGTCAGGTTGTAACAACAACTGAAGATTATGCCGAAGGCAAGGCCTACTAGCAATTGTTTTCCTCTCAGCACTGAGTGACCATGCTACTTTCCACTGGAATTGTTCAGAACAAATGGCGAAAATAGACGGAGTGTTGATTTTCGTTCTCTCTGTTCCGGACTCGCAAGAATTGCTTAGCTGAATATAAACCAAGGAAGGGAGCTGCCCAGAAGGCAATGGTTGTTGTTCAACCGAGGAGACCAGTTAAACTTGCAGGGGAGTGTGATGTAACAATTGTTGCATATTGTTCCTCATTCTTGGTTGATGGTCCGGTGGCCGCCAAGTATAGCTAGAGGCAGCAGCGACACATCCATGAGCTATACCCCGTAAGAAAATACTACTACATATGTTCCAAAAAGATTATTGACCGGGGAGTATCCTCGCACACTGGTGGAAAAACAGGCTTCCGTCCAGCCCCATAAGTCGCGAAGCTGTAGGAACCACGACTAATGGGACCTTTAGTCGCGGTTCTGGAGGTGAACCGCGACCAAAGGCCTGGGCCCAGGCGCTCGGTGGCCAGCTGGCGACGTGAGGTTTTAGTCGCGGTTGGCCAGGACAACCGCGACTAAAGGTTTTAGGCACCTTTAGTCACGGTTTGCCAGGCCAACCGCAACTAAAGCCCTCCCTATATATACCCATCCAGCAGCCAACACTTAGCCATTTGGAGCCATTCTCTTCACAAGTGGGTGTAGGTTTGCTTTTGGTTCCTCTTATGCACATAAGGTGTTTGATGAAATGCCCCAAGAGCATGAAACAAACATGACATGAAGTGTTGGAGCCACACTCCTCGATCATGTTAGCAACTTGATGAACCTTTGATGTGTCATTGATAAAATATGCATGTGTGTAGTTCATTGTTTAATTTATATTGTTTGTAGCTAGTTAGTTTAACAAATGCATGATGGTTAATTATATATTTTATATTATAATAATGCAGATGAATCGGCAATGGATGTACGGTAACCGACTCTCGGCGAGTTCACTACGGGTTTGAAAGATTTCCTCGTAGTGGCTAATGCGAACAAGCGGGGGTTTTGTTATCTGTCCATGTGTTATCTGTAAGAATCGAAGGGTTACTCTTCCTCAAGAGATGTTCACATGCATCTGCTTCGCGCGTTTCATGCCAAGCTATAATTGTTGGACCAAGCATGGAGAAAGAGGGTTATAATGGAAGAAGATGAAGAAGGGATGATTTCATCGATGAAAGCTATCTTGCTCATTTCGTGATACTTTCATGGAGGATGCTGAAAGTGAAGGGAAGGTGAAGAAGAGGCACGTGATGATCCTGCTGATGATCTTGGTCGGACCATTGCTGATGCACGGAGACGCTGCTAAACTGAAAAGGAGAGGAGAATTTGGATCGCATGTTAGAGGATCACAGAAAGGCGCTTGTACCCGGATGCGATGATGGTCTGAAAAAGCTGGGCTGCACACCGGATTTGCTGAAATGGAAGGCAGAGGCAGGTGTAGCTGACTCGCATTTGAAAACTTGCTGAAAATGTTGAAGAATATGTTTCAAAGGATAACGAGTTGCCCGCCAAGACGCACGAAGCAAAGAAGGTTGTCTGCCCTCTAGGTTTAGAGGTTACAAGATACATGCATGCATCAACGATCGCATCCTCTACCGCGTGAATACGAGAATTTGAATGAATGCCCGGTATGCACTGCATTGCGTTATAAGATCGAGGCGATGACCACGGTGACGATGTTGAGGGCCGAAACCCGTGAAGAGGGTTCCCGCCAAGGTGATGTGGTATGCTCCTATAATACCACGGTTGAAACGTCTGTTCAGGAACAAAGAGCATGCCAAGTTGTTGCGATGGCACAAAGAGGACCGTAAGTCGGACGGGAAGTTGAGACACACCGCAGATGGAACGAATGGAGAAAGATCGACAGATGGTTCAAAGATTTTGCAGCTGACGCAAGGAACATAAGATTTGCTCTAAATGCGGATGGCATGAATCCTTTTGGCGAGCGAGCTCCAGCCATAGCACCTGGCCCGTGACTCTATGCATCTACAACCTTCCTCCTTGGTTGTGCATGAAGCGGAAGTTCATTATGATGCCGTGCTCATCCAAGGTCCGGCAACCCGCAACGACATCGATGTGTACCTAAGGCCATTAGTTGATGAACTTTTACAGCTGTGGGGTGGTGTCCGTGTGTGGGATGAGCACAAACAAGAGGAATTTGACCTACAAGCGTTGCTTTTCGTAACCATCAACGATTGGCCTGCTCTTAGTAACCTTTCGGGACTGTCAAATAAGGGATACAATGCATGCACGCACTGCTTACATGAGACTGAAAGTGTACATTTGCCAAATTGTAAGAAGAACGTGTACCTTGGGCATCGCCGATTTCTTCCAAAATTCATCCAGAAGAAAGAAAGGCAAGCATTACAACGGCAAGGCAGATCACCGGCGAAGCTCGCGGAACGACCGGTGCTGAGGTATTTGATATGGTCAAGGATTTGAAAGTCATCTTTGGAAAGGGTCTGGCGGACAATCAGTTCGAAGGGAGCTGACGGGCACGCAGCCATGTGGAAGAAGAAATCTATATTCGGGAGCTAGAATATTGAAAGTCCTAGATGTCCGCTCTGCAATCGACGTGATGCACGTTACGAAGAATATTTGCGTGAACCTCCTAAGCTTCTTGGGCGTGTATGGGAAGACAAATGATACAAACGAAGCACGGCAGGACCAGCAACGCTTGAAAGACCCCGATGACCGCATCCGAATGGTTTCAAGGTCGTGCCAGCTACGCCTCGACCAAAGAAGAGAAGGTCATCTTTTTTGAATGCCTGAGCAGTATGAAGGTCCCGTCTGGATTCTCGTCCAATATAAAGGGAATAATAAACATGGCGGAGAAAAAGTTCCAAAACCTGAAGTCTCACGACTGCCACGTGATTATGACGCAATTGCTTCCGATTGCTTTGAGGGGGCTCCTGCCGGAAAATGTTCGAGTAGCCATTGTGAAGCTATGTGCATTCCTCAATGCAATCTCTCAGAAGGTAATCAATCCAGAAGTTCTACCACGGTTACAGAACGATGTGATCCAATGTCTTGTCAGTTTCGAGTTGGTGTTCCCGCCATCCTTCTTCAATATTATGACGCACCTCCTGGTTCACCTAGTCGAAGAGATTTTCGTTCTCGGTCCTGTATTTCTACACAATATGTTCCCCTTCGAGAGGTTCATGGGAGTATTAAAGAAATATGTTCGTAACCGTGCTAGGCCAGAAGGAAGCATCGCCAAGGGCTATGGAAATGAGGAGGTAATTGAGTTTTGTGTTGACTTTGTTCCTGACCTTAAGCCGATTGGTCTTCCTCGATCGCGGCACGAGGGGAGACTAAGTGGAAAAGGCACGATCGGAAGGAAATCAACGATATGTATGGACGGCCATTCTCGACTGAAGCACACCACACCGTCTCGACCAATTCCAGCTTGGTGGCTCCGTGCTTTGAGAAACACAAGAATATTTTACGCTCGACAACCCGGGAAGCCTGAATCCTGGATTAGGAAGGCCCACATGGAGACTTTCGCAGTTGGTTGAGAAAACATTTAATGAATGACAATGATGTTGTAGATCAGCTGCACATGTTGGCCAAGACACCATCTTCGACTATAACGACTTTCCAAGGGTACGAGATAAATGGGAATACATTTTACACGATCGCCCAAGATAAAAAGAGCACCAACCAAAACAGTGGTGTCCGCTTTGATGCAGCAACCCAGAATGGGCAAGAGGTCACATATTATGGTTACATAGAGGAGATATGGGAACTTGACTATGGACCCTCCTTTAAGGTCCCTTTGTTCCGTGCAAATGGTTCAAGCTAACAGGAGGTGGGGTAAAGGTGGACCAGCAATACGGAATGACAATGGTGGATTTCAACAATCTTGGTTACCTTGACGAACCATTCGCCCTAGCGAAAGATGTCGCCAGGTTTTCTATGTGAAGGACATGAGTAGCAAACCGAGGAAACGGAAAGATAAGAAAACGATCAGTACATCATGCGATGATTCAAAGCGCCACATTGTTCTTTCAGGAAAAGAAACATCGTGGGAGTGGAGGACAAGACAGACATGTCGAAGATTATAATATGTTTGCTGAAATTCCGCCCTTCAAAGTGAACACCGACCCAAGCATTAAGTTAAATGATGAGGATGCTCCATGGATACGGCACAATCGTAAGCAAGCAGGGACACAAGGGAAGAAATGATGTGTAATAATTTATTGTACCAAACTTTGTTGAATGGATCATGTGAATTATATTACCCGTGATGTGTTTGGTGTCCATTTTCAATGATTCGAGATACCACCGATGATACATGAAATTTGGAGTGATTTAGTCATACTCCTGCCTAGGCGATAATATGCATACTCGTAGTCTTCATAGCCGCCGCCGTTGTCTTGGTATCGGTAGTCGCCGCCGCTGCCGCTGCCGTCGCCGCTGTCGCGGGCGGCGCCGTGGCTCGAATCGAGGGTAGCGCAGGCGGGGATATCGCCGCCGTGATGTAGTCCATGACGCTCTGCGAGTCCGCCATACCACCATAGCCGACGGCCGAACTCGTGGAAGTTCCCAGGAGGCAGACCGTCCTCCTCATACCGGCGGCGCCTCTCACGCCGATTGATGAAGAAGGCGTCCCAAGTATGCTGGTTATCGGGATGCCGTGAGATTCATCCGCTGCTCCGGCGTGAGGTCGACGTAGTAGTGGTTCGTGATGGCCGCCGCAGCGCAGTACCACGAGGGACGGAGGGACTGCACGCCGCCGGCGCTTAGGCTCCAGCCGGTGGGGACGCGTAGCCCGGTGGACAAGGGTAGTTCGAGGCGCAAAGCTCCTCCACCTGCTGGTAGGTTAGAGTGGGTGCGGTGGAAGCCATGAGAGAGTGATGAGAGATTGTAGAGATGTGATAATGCTGGCCAAGCCGGGCTACATATATGTAGTGAGAAATGGCGGGAAAAATGGGAGCGGGAAGACAGGAGGCGGAAGAAAGTGGCGGGAAGAAAGAGGCGGAAGACAGGGAAGAAATGGCGGTAAGAAGAGGAATCGAGTTGGTCATCTAACCTTTAGTCCTGGCTGGTTGGTGCAACGGGACTAAAGGTTAGACAGACGCGTGGGTAGCGCCTGACGCCTGTCGGAGGAACAAGACAAAGCGAAGCGGCGCCGTGCCTATAAAAGGAGCATCGACACGCCAAGATAGAGGCGTGAAGAAATGGCGGAAGACATAGGCGGAAAGAATGGCGGGAAGACGGCCGGAAGAACTTGTGGAAAGACAGAGGCGGGGAAGAACTTGTGGGAATTCTTTTGGTTCTAATTTCAAATTTATTTGAAATTGTACATTCATATGCATGTATGTAGTACCGTAGAATATGTGAAACTCCTTCAAAATTAAAATAAAGCACAAAAGAAATAAAACAATACAAATTAAACAGAAAACAATACAAATTAAAAAGAAAACAATACAAATTAAACAGAAAACAGGTTTGGGGGGGCTAAAACCCTAAACCTCATGCGGCCTTTAGTCGCGGTTGGCAGACCAACCGCGACTAAAGGTTACCTTTAGTCGCTGGTCGCCTCCCAACCGCGACGACTAAAGGGGGCGCGGAACATAAAAACTCATAAAAACCCTTTAGTCGCGGTTGGGCAGGCGACCAGCGACTAAAGGGTACCTTTAGTCGCGGTCGCGTCGCCAACCGCGACTAAAGGGGGGCTATAAATACAAGGCTTCGATTCTCGTCTTCTCCGATTCCGATTCTCGCCTCGTCTCTGCCGCGCCCTCGCGCCGCCCGCCGTCGCCCTCGCCCTCGGCGCGCCCGCCCTCGCCCTCGCCCTCGCGCCGCCCGCCCGTCGCCCTCGCCCTCGCGCCGCCGCGTCGCCCTCGCCCTCGCGCCCCGCCGTCGCCCTCGCCCTCGCCGCCCGCCCTCGCCCTCGCCCACAGCCGCCGCCGCCGGCCCGGCCTCGTCTGCCGCCTCGCTCGCTCGCCCTCCCTCGCCGGCCGGCCTCCGGCTACTTCCTGTCTGCCGCGCTCTCCAACGCCTCGACCCATTCTTGGGCTCACGCGGCGCGGACGCCCGCCGCGACGCATCACCCCTTCCTTGGCTTCTCCAGCGTGCCTTGGCGGGCGACAGCGGCGGCGTGTGCCAGGTGGAGGCCGGCAATGGATAAGTGGCAGTGATGGCCGGCAATGGATAAGTGGCAGTGGTGGCAGGGGGTTTTCTATAAAAATAAAACATTATCTCATCAGGAACACACTTAAAGTAAGACTGTGGGTTGAATTCTCAGAAACGAAGGGACTTTCATGCAAAATAGCCGACGACGTACGACCAGAAACACTATTTGCTTTATTAAAAATTAAAAATTAAAAATAAAAAAATTAAAAAATAAAAATAAAAATATTAATAAATTAGGGAATTAGGGATTAGGGATTAGGGAAAGATGTGTTAGCCTGTCCGTCTGCATCACCTATTTATTTATTAATTTTGTGGCTGCTTATTGGCCCTTATTAACTTTTTTTGAGACATTGTCTTTTTTTAGCGGTATTTTTCAAGTCATGAGCTGCGGGCCGATGGTCTCCCTAGGAAAAAATAGATAGCGACTGGAGTTGAAAGATTGCCGGAAAGGCTGAAAAGTTTAGGCGAGATGTCGGGCCCGACTAATAAGAGGTGAAAAGACCTTAAAGAAACAAGAAAAATCTCGAAAGTGGTATTTTGAGCTTGAGCTTACGTGAGCTCGAGTGACAAGTAAACCAAAACAAATTGTATTTTTTTACCAAACATTGACAAATGTTTAATTGCTTGCAAAGTTTCTTCACAAAATGACATTCGTGAAGACGTGGTTGTCTGTTGTCCTCGCCTCCCTCTCCGTGTGTGTTGTCCTCGCCTCCCTCTCCGTGACGCCGCTGCCTGCCGCCTGTCTCGTGCTCTACCGCGACACCCTCTCCCACCCCTTCCTCGCCCCTCCTTTTGCCACCGCCTTTCGCCACCGCCACCGCCACCGCCCCTTCTTCACTTAATTAATTTGTTTTTACTACATGTTTTCAGGACTGACATAATGGCGGACGATAGAGCTGACCCGATTATGGACAACTATGATCCGGACGGTGAAGCACATATGTTCGGCATCATAAACGGCGATATTCTATATGTGCCGACCGGAGAAGAAGAAGATGATATCTCTTCTTATCTGAACCTTGACGGTGAAGATGAAGGCGCCGTCGACAAGATGATGTTAAACAAACGCCGATAAACGATTTATCTTCAAATGGAAGTAGCAACCACCTCCGCGCCGAGGTATATATATACATTGAGCCTCTGGTGATACAAACTAACTGATTTGAATAAATATGTGTACTAACGCGCGACTCTCTTTCTTATTTTAGCCCTCGGCCGGATCGTCAAACAATCGAGTACGTCGTCAAAGCGGGCGCAACCAAGACGATGAAACAAGGAGAAACATGCACCATCGAGGTTGTCGACGAGGCAACCGGCAGGCCGCTGGAGCCCCGCAAGAACGCCACCAAGTTTGTCAGCCAATGCGGAGCCATTGTTAGAGACAACGCCTCGATCACCGCCCAGGAGTGGAATGAGCCAAAGAAGGCACGAATTGATGGTTTCACTTTTGTCGATAAGAGAACAAAAAGATTGCTTCAAGAAGCTTATGGAACATTTCGCTCTACCTCCGAATACAACAAATTCGATGAGGAGGGTAACAAGATTGAGGAAAACAAGGAGAGGAGGAGGCTAGTCAAACAGTTCGCTCTTCATAAGATGGCCGACGATTCCGGAAATTCAAGCAAAATCTAGCCCATGACTTTGTCAAGCAGAACAAGACTCCGGATTTCAAAGGACAATATGAGAAACTGAAACATGATTGGCCAGAATTTGTGAAGCAAAAGAAATCGGAGCAGATCATTCAAATATCGAAAAAATAAGGAAAATGCGCTAAGAAGGAGTACAATCATGTTATGGGGCCAGGAGGGTATCGGATTTGGGTGCCTAGGTTGGAGAAGATGGAGAACGAGCTGAGGGCGCGAGGAATCCGTCCAGTGCGAAGGATGGGACCCAAGGGCCAAAAGTTGGTGGTACGGGCATGGGGAACGCTGAACCCGGAGACAGGGAGTGTGTTTACGGGGCAAATTAATTAAACCCACCCAAGCCCTTATTGACGCAATGAAGGATGCTCAACAGGGAAGATCAAGTTCAACAGAGAGAACGACGCACTGACAAAAGCCCTCGGGAATCCTGAACACGGAGGACGTAGACGAGGCATGGGGCACATTCCGTGGAAAATAGGGTTCCCCGAACGATGACCCGTCTGGTTCTGAAGCCGTAAGAGAAAGATGGATCGGGAAGCAGATGTTGTGGCGCGGTTGGCATCGGAAATGGATGTGATGAAGAAAACCATGAGTGTACTAGTAGCGAAAGAGATGCAGCTCGGTGCAGCATGAAGATCATCCAGCGGATCTCGAAGCCAGCAGCGGAGAAGCAGCGTGGCTTCCACGGAGGCCCCACCGGCTGGTGCAGATGCACCGACGATCGAAATTACTGCACCGGAGCCTCGGTGGTCGAAATTACTGCACCGGAGCCTCGGTGGTCGAAATTACTGCACCGGAGCCTCCTCGCTACCCGTGGATTTATATAAATGAGATGAAAGAATGTCATCTGTATTATCCTATCGGGAACATGTCCATGAAGGTAGCCATCGGCAGTGCTTTACCATGTTTACGGAGCACTCCACCACAACAACCCCATTCAAGATGGCTATGCTCGTGTCACGGTGGAGGACATAGTCCAAGGGTTTGAGGACCTGAGATTGACATTGCTACACCAAGGGGAGAAAAGACTTGAGATGTCAAGCGCCATTTCATTCTATGGCAAAAGAAGTTTATCAAGTTTCCAGCGAGGCGCCAAGGACAACAAGTCCACCCCCACGGTGGTGGTGGTGGCGGCGGTGGCGGTGGTGGTGGTGGCGGTGGTGGTGGCGGTTCACCTACACCTCCGTCACGTCGGCCGACGCCGCCCAGTCCACAATGTCCGGCGGGTGATCAGCCGCCGCCCCGATCCTCGTCCGGCGGGTGATCGACGCCGCCCCAATCCACCTCCGCAAAGAAGCGTAAGCAGTCCTGGATTATTAACCCGGACCCTTATGTACCTAAGACCACAAAGGTACCGGAGCCATCATCAAGCCTCTCCCACAAGGCCTTGGGAACGTAGTGCCGAGGAAGTCGACGCGCCGCGGCTGCTGATTTGGAGAAATGGAAGGCGGACTGCAAGAAGAAAAGAGAGCCCGAGCCCAAGCCAGATTTTCTCGATGAGCAAAAGAAGTGGGCTAAGTCATTTTGAGCACACCGTCCCAAGCCGCCAAGAATCTGCCTAACGACTATGCACGTGAACTTGCAGCAGGCACTCATGTTCAAGGAGAACAAAGAGCGGGAGAAGGCCGAAAGTAAAAAAAGCGGGAAACAAGTTGCCCAGCTCGGGGAACAAAGTAAACAATCGATTGCCCCGCTTATAGTGGAAGCCGCCGGTCCGGATGCCCCCGAGATCATACAAGCTGCGGCAGCAGAGGATTGATCTGTAACGAAAAGCGAGAACAAGCGCCAACTTAGGTATTACTCTTCGTGAACTGTTAGGCCTTGATGAGGCGCCAAGAAGGAGGTAGTAATTACATATGTCAAGAATGGGCCTCTCGTCGAGCCTGCGCAGGAAAAGGATCTACCTCCACAAATGAAAGGTCTGCTGAAATGGTACAAGGGTTACATAAAAAATAAAAACGCCAAAGAATATATTTATGCGGAAGTTAGACATGAGCATCACTTCAAACATTACTATGTACAAATTGAACTGAGTGAATTGTTCCAGCTTTTCAATCTGCGCAGCTCGACAAATCTATCATCGGTTGCTACGCTCGTAAGTGATTTATTAATTTCTACCCCATCTCGCTCATATTGCCTGCACTATATATATGTCCTAACTATATTGTTGTGTCCGCTATTATACATGCAGAATGAAGATTAAGGAATGCAGAGTAAGGAACATCCATGATGTTGGGTTCATTGACCCACACATCGTTAATGGACATGTGTTGGAGCGTCACCCCACGACATGAAGGCAGACCTGTGGCAGTTTCTTACAAAGCAGGAACTCAAAAGTGATATTCTATTTCCTTACCATTTTGGGTGAGTGTTTCTGTCTTGAGCACATTCTCTTTGTTTACTCCATGCATGGTATGTGGCGGCTAATCGATGAGTTATGCATGACGATCTGTGCATGTATCGTGTCCGCAGGTTTCACCGGATTCTGCTAGTAATTAAAGTTAACACCTCGTAATGTCTCGCCCACGACTCTCTGAATATGGATCCAAAGCTTTGGGGCGGCATGAGAAGAATGCTGCAGAAGTAATTATTTTCATTCATTTGCTCTCTATATCGATCGGCCTATTTCGTTCATTTCCTAATATCAAGTAACTAATAACTCTCTTGTTCATTTAATTTTGTTTGCCTCGTAGGGTTTGGAGACGGTTCGTAGATACAAAGGTCGGTGAATTCAAAAAAGAGCTAGAATTCAAAAGGTCAAAACAGTGCATCACAAAAGAGCAACACTTACGAGATGTAAAAATCCACTATAACGTCAGTGGCAAAGCCCCTGTTCGTTAAGCATTCAAGGTCCTCAAATCGAAGCGCTGCATAGTTCTCAAAGCCAGCAGGATAACGAAATTGGAACTGAGTCTTGCAATTTTTTTTACAGAGAAGAGGATATGTATCCTGCTCCTGATGCGCTGTATCCTGCTCCTGATGCAAACAAGTACATCAAAATTAACAATTATTGGGGATAAGAACCCGATGACAGTTGCTAAAAACGAAATGAGCTACTTTGGCTTACTTTAGTTTTGCGATGAGGCTTCGACATTTTCTGCTTGGGTTTTTGTAGGACAGCTTTATCGACAGCTTTATCTGATGCAGTGACCAGATCGAGGTAGTTATCAAATGGCTGCTGAATATCTTTGATGATATTTCGCAAATCTCTACAGGAGGACAAAACATAGGTTGCAATGGCTTCACGAATGGAAGAACTAGCTTCACTGGACAGGTTGGAGTGCCTCTCTATTATCCTGTTGACTTCTTCCGGAATAAGAATCTCCATAGCTTTTACCCTGTCCCATGCTTCAGCAAGTAGTTTGGGCAAGCTAACAGTTCCCTTCTCCTAAACAAGTAGAAGATATTAGTATTTCACATGTGTTAAAATACAGACAAAGAGGGCAATTATTTTATATTTTACTTACAATGCGTCTCAAATCCAAAAGCTTTGCGGATTGACTGTCCTCTTCGTCCCTGTGTTCTTCGTTACAATTATCGCCATCACAATTATCGTCATCGTCATCAAAAACAGCATCACGATCGCCCCAATCATAATTCTCTTCCCACTTGTATTCCAAGTCTTCACGATAACAAGTATTTTCAAGTTTCTTGAACTGCAAAAAATCTAGCATTTCACTTTCGCACTTATGAAGGCAAAAAATGCCATTTTAACATGCTCCATGTTCTCTAAAGTATATGCTAGAGTATGAATAGTCAGTACTCACCTTTAGCTTGTTCCACCTCTCCTCATTGGTCTTTAACCATGTGAGATGCTCATCTTTTATATGTGCAATCCGTGGGAATTCATGCCGTTATCCAATCAGATCTGTGCTGGCTTTACAGAAAAAATTGCAAGACTCAGTTCCAATTTCGTTATCCTGCTGGCTTTGAGAACTATGCAGCGCTTCGATTTGAGGACCTTGAATGCTTAACGAACAGGGGCTTTGCCACTGACGTTATAGTGGATTTTTACATTTCGTAAGTGTTGCTCTTTTGTGATGCACTGTTTTGACCTTTTGAATTCTAGCTCTTTTTTGAATTCACCGACCTTTGTATCTACGAACCGTCTCCAAACCCTACGAGGCAAACAAAATTAAATGAACAAGAGAGTTATTAGTTACTTAATATTAGGAAATGAACGAAATAGGCCGATCGATATAGAGCGCAAATGAATGAAAATAATTACTTCTGCAGCATTCTTCTCATGCCGCCCCAAAGCTTTGGATCCATATTCAGAGAGTCGTGGGCGAGACATTCGAGGTGTTAACTTTAATTACTAGCAGAATCCAAAGGAACCTGCGGACACGATACATGCACAAGACGTCATGCATAACTCATCGATTAGCCGCCACATACCATGCATGGAGTAAACAAAAGAGAATGTGCTCAAGACAGAAACACTCACCCAAAATGGTAAGGAAATAGAATATCACTTTTGAGTTCCTGCTTTGTAAGAAACTGCCACAGGTCTGCCTCCATGTCGGCGGGGTGACGCCCAACACATGTCCATTAACGATGTGTGGGTCAATGAACCCAACATCATGGATGTTCCTTACTCTGCATTCCTTAATCTTCATTCTGCATGTATAATAGCGGACACAACAATATAGTTAGGACATATATATAGTGCAGGCAATATGAACGAGATGGGGTAGAAATTAATAAATCACTTACGTAACGTAGCAACCGATGATAGATTTGTCGAGCTCAAGAGATTGAAAAGCTGGAACAATTCACTCAGTTCAATTTGTACATAGTAATGTTTGAAGTGATGCTCATGTCTAACTTCCGCATAAATATATTCTTTGGCGTTTTATTTTTATGTAACCCTTGTACCATTTCAGCAGACCTTTCATTTGTGGAGGTAGATCCTTTTCTCTGCGCAGGCTCGACGAGAGGCCCATTCTTGACATATGTAATTACTACCTCCTTCACGGGCGCCTCATCAAGGCCTAACAGTTCACGAAGAGTAATACCTAAGTTGGCCGCTTGTTCTCTCGCACTCGTTCTACTAATCCTCAGCTGCCGCAGCTTGTATGATCTCGGGGCATCCGGACCGGCGGCTTCCACTATAAGCGGGCAATCTATTGTTTACTTTGTTCCCCGAGCTGGGCAACTTGTTTCCGCTTTTTACTTTCGGCCTTCTCCGCTCTTTGTTCTCCTTGAACATGAGTGCCTGCTCAAGTTCACGTGCATAGTCGTTAGGCAGATTCTTCATGCTTGGGACGGTGTGCTCAAAAATGACTTAGCCCACTTCTTTTGCTCATCGAAAAATACTGGCTTGGGCTCGGGCTCTCTTTTCTTCTTGCAGTCCGCCTTCCATTTCTCCAAATCAGCAGCCGCGCCGTCGACTTCCTCGGCACTACGCTCCCAAGGCCTTGTGGGAGAGGCTTCAGTGATGGCTCCGTACCTTTGTAGTCTTAGGTACATAAGGGTCCGGTTAATAATCCAGGACTGCTTCGCTTCTTTGCCGGAGGTGGATTGGGGCGGCGCCCGATCACCCGCGGACGAGGATCGGGGCGGCGGCTGATCACCCGCCGGACGTTGTGGATCTGGGGCGGCGTCGGCCGACGTGACGGAGGTGTAGGTGAACCGCCACCACCACCACCACCACCACCACCGCCACGCCACCACCACCACCGTAGGGGTGGACTTGTTGTCCTTGGCGCCTCCTGAAACTTGATAAACTTCTTTTGCCATAGAATGAAATGGCGCTTGACATCTCCAAGTCTTTTCTCCCTTCGTGTGTAGCAATGTCAATCTCTAGGTCCTCAAACCCTTGGACTATGTCCTCCACCGTGACACGAGCATAGCCATCTTGAATGGGGTTGTTGTGGTGGAGTGCTCCAGTAAACATGGTAAAGCACTGCCGATGGCTACCTTCATGGACATGTTCCCGATAGGATAATACAGATGACATTCTTTCATCTCCTTTATATTGTCCACGGGTAGCGAGGAGGCTCCGTGCAGTAATTTCGACCACCGAGGCTCCGTGCAGTAATTTCACCACCGAGGCTCCGGTGCAGTAATTTTGATCGTCGATGCATCTGCACCAGCCGGTGGGGCCTCCGTGGAAGCCACGCTGCTTCTCCGCTGCTGGCTTCCGAGATCCGCCGGATGATCTTCATGCTGCACCGAGCTGCATCTCTTTCGCTACTAGTACACTCATGATTTTCTTCATCACATCCATTTCGATGCCAACCGCGCCACAACATCTGCTTCCCAATCCATCTTTCTCTTACGGCTTCAGAATCGTCACGGGTCATCGCTCGGGGAACCCTATTTTCCACGGAATGTGCCCCATGCCTCGTACACGCCCTCCGTGTTCAGGATTCCCAAGGGCTTTTGTCAGCGCTGCCGCTCTCTCCGTTGAACTTGATCTTCCCTGTTGAGCATCCTTCATTGCGCCAATAAGGGCTTGGGTGGGTTTAATTAATTTGCCCGGTAAACACACTCCCCTCGCCTCCGGGTTCAGCGTTCCCCATGCCCGTATTTCACCAGCTTTTGGCCCTTGGGTCCCATCCTCCGCACTGGACGGATTCCTCGCGCCTCAGCTCGTTCTCCATCTTCTCCAACCTAGGCACCCAAATGCGATACCCTCCTGGCCCCATAACATGATTGTACTCCTTCTTAGCCGCATTTTCCTTATTTTTTCGATATTTGAATGAACTGCTCCGATTTCTTTTGCTTCACAAATTCTGGCCAATCATGTTTCAGTTTCTCATATTGTCCTTTAAAATCCGAGTCTTGTTCTGCTTGACAAAGTCATGGGCTAGATTTTGCTTTAATTTCCGGAATGCGTCGCCATCTTATGAAGAGCGAACTGTTTGACTAGCCTCCTCCTCTCCTTGTTTTCCTCAATCTTGTTACCCTCCTCATCGAATTTGTTGTATTCGGAGGTAGAACGAAATGTTCCATAAGCTTCTTGAAGCAATCTTTTTGTTCTCTTATCGACAAAAGTGAAACCATCAATTCGCGCCTTCTTTGGCTCATTCCACTCCTGGGCGGTGATCGAGACGTTGTCTCTAACAATGGCTCCGCATTGGCTGACAAACTTGGTGGCGTTCTTGCGGGCTCCAGCGCCTGCCGGTTGCAATCGTCGACAACCTCGATGGTGCATGTTTCTCCTTGTTTCATCGCCTTGGTTGCGCCCACGCTTTGACGACGCACTCGATTGTTTCGACGATCCGCCGAGGGCTAAAATAAGAAAGAGAGTCGCGCGTTAGTACACACATATTTATTCAAATCAGTTAGTTTGTATCACCAGAGGCTCAATGTATATATATACCTCGGCGCGGAGGTGGTTGCTACTTCCATTTGAAGATCGCGCTTATCGACGCTTGTTCGGCATCATCTTGCCGACGGCGCCTTCATCTTCACCGTCAAGGTTCAGATAAGAAGAGATATCATCTTCTTCTTCTCCGGTCGGCACATATAGAATATCGCCGCTTATGATGCCGAACATATGTGCTTCACCGTCCGGATCATAGTTGTCCATAATCGGGTCAGCTCTATCGTCCGCCATTATGTCAGTCCTGAAAACATGTAGTAAAAACAAATTAATTAAGTGAAGAAGGGGCGGTGGCGGTGGCGGTGGCGAAAGGCGGTGGCAAAAGGAGGCGAGGAAGGGGTGGGAGAGGTGTCGCGGTAGAGCGCGAGACGGGCGGCAGACGACAGGCGTCACGGAGAGGGAGGCGAGACAACACACACGGAGAGGGAGGCGAGGACAACAGACAACCACGCCTTCACGAATGTCATTTTGTGAAGAAACTTTGTAAGCAATTAAACATTTGTCAATGTTTGGTAAAAAATACAATTTGTTTTTGGTTTACTTGTCACTCGAGCTCACGTAAGCTCAAGCTCAAAATACCACTTTCGAGATTTTTCTTGTTTCTTTAAGGTCTTCTTCACCTCTTATTAGTCGGGCCCGACATCTCGCCTAAACTTTTCAGCCTGTCCGCAATCTTTCAACTCCAGTCGCTATCTATTTTTTCCTAGGGAGACCATACGGCCCGCAGCTCTCGCGGCTTGAAAAAATACCGCTAAAAAAAAGACAATGTCTTAAAAAAAAAGTTAATAAGGGCCAATAAGCAGCCACAAAATTAATAAATAAATAGGTGATGCAGACGGACAGGCTAACACATCTTTCCCTAATCCCTAATCCCTAATTCCCTAATTTATTAATATTTTTATTTTTATTTTTTAATTTTTTTAATTTTTAATTTTTAATTTTTAATAAAGCAAATAGTGTTTCTGGTCGTACGTCGTCGGCTATTTTGCATGAAAGTCCCTTCGTTTCTGAGAATTCAACCCACAGTCTTACTTTAAGTGTGTTCCTGATGAGATAATGTTTTATTTTTATAGAAAACCCCCTGCCACCACTGCCACTTATCCATTGCCGGCCATCACTGCCACTTATCCATTGCCGGCCTCCGCCGCCGGGCACGCGCCGCCGCTGCCGCCGCCAGTGCTGGAGAAGCCAAGGAAGGGGTGATGCGTCGCGGCGGGCGTCCGCGCCGCGTGAGCCCAAGAATGGGTCGAGGCGTTGGAGAGCGCGGCAGACAGGAAGTAGCCGGAGGCCGGCCGGCGAGGGAGGGCGAGCGAGCGAGGCGGCAGTACCGAGGCCGGGCCGGGCGCGCTGCTGTGTGCGAGGGCGACGGCGGCGGCGTCGAGGGCGAGGGCGACGGCGGGCGGCGCCGAGGGCGAGGGCGACGGCGGGCAGCGCCGAGGGCGCGGCAGAGACGAGGCGAGAATCAGAATCGGAGAAGACGAGAATCGAGCCTTGTATTTATAGCCTCCCCTTTAGTCGCGGTTGGCGGCGACGACCATGATTAGCACCCTTTAGTCGCTGGTCGCCTGCCCAACCGCGACTAAAGGGTTTTTATGGGTTTTTATGCGTTCCGCTGGCCCCCTTTAGTCGTCGCGGTTGGGGAGGCGACCATGATTAAAGGTAACCTTTAGTCGCGGTTGGTCTCACCAACCGCGACTAAAGGCCGCCATGAGGTTTAGGGTTTTAGCCCCCCAAACCTGTTTTCTGTTTAATTTGTATTGTTTTCTTTTTAATTTGTATTGTTTTCTGTTTAATTTGTATTGTTTTATTTGTTTTGTGCTTTATTTTAATTTTGAAGGAGTTTCACATATTCTACGGTACTACATACATGCATATGAATGTACAATTTCAAACAAATTTGAAATTAGAACCAAAAAGAATTCCCACAAGTTCTTCCCGCCGCCTCTGCCTTCCCACAAGTTCTTCCCGCCAGTCTTCCCGCCAGTTCTTTCCGCCTATGTCTTCCGCCATTTCTTCACGCCTATCTTCGCAGATCGATGCTCCTTTTATAGGCACGGCGCCGCTTCTGCTTTGTCTTGTTCCTCCGACAGGCGTCAATGCGCTACCCACGCGTCTGTCTAACCTTTAGTCCCGGTTGCACCAACCAGCCGGGACTAAAGGTTAGATGACCAGCTCGATTCCTCTTCTTCCGCCATTTCTTCCCTGTCTTCCCGCCTCTTTCTTCCCGCCACTTTCTTCCCGCCTCCTGTCTTCCCGCTCCCATTTTTCCCGCCATTTCTCACTACATATATGTAGCCCGGCTTGGCCAGCATTATCACATCTCTACAATCTCTCATCACTCTCTCATGGCTTCCACCGCACCCACTCTAACCTACCAGCAGGTGGAGGAGCTTTGCGCCTCGAACTACCCTTGTCCACCGGCTACAAGTCCCCACCGGCTGGAGCCTAAGCGCCGGCGGCGTGCCGGTCCCTCCCGTCCCTCAGGGTACTGCGCGCCGGGCGGCCATCACGAACCACTACTACCTCGACCTCACGCCGAGCAGCGGATGAATCCCGCGGCATCCCGATAACCAGCATACTTGGGACGCTTCTTCATCAATCGGCGTGAGAGGGCGCCGCCAGTATGAGGAGGACGGTCGCCTCCGGGAACTTCCACGAGGCCGGCCGTCGGCTATGGTGGTATGGCCGGACTCTGCAGAGCGTCATGGACTACATCACGGCGGCGATATCCCCGCCTGCGCTACCCTCGATTCGAAACCACGAGCGCCGCTGACGACAGCGACGACAGCAGCGACGACAAAGGCGACGACGGCGGCGGCAACTTAGAAGGCGACTACCAAGACAACGACGGCGGCGGCTATGAAGACTACTTAGTATGCATATTATACGCCTAGGCAGGAGTATGACTAAATTACTCCAAATTTCATGTATCATCAGTGGTATCTCGAATCATTCGAAAATGGACACCAAACACATCACGGGTAATATAATTCACATGATCCATTCAACAAAGTTTGGTACAATAAATTATTACACATCATTTTTTCCCTTGTGTCCCTGCTTGCTTACGATTGTGCCGTATCCATGGAGCATCCTCATCATTTAACTTAATGCTTGGGTCGGTGTTCACTTTGAAGGGCGGAATTTCAGCAAACATATTATAGTCTTCTGACATGTCTGTCTTGTCCTCCACTCCCACGATGTTTCTTTTCCCTGAAAGAACAATGTGGCGCTTTGGATCATCGCATGATGTACTGATCGTTTTCTTATCTTTCCGTTTCCTCGGTTTGCTACTCATGTCCTTCACATAGAAAACCTGAGCGACATCTTTCGCTAGGACGAATGGTTCGTCAAGGTAACCAAGATTGTTGAAATCCACCATTGTCATTCCGTATTGCTGGTCCACCTTTACCCCACCTCCTGTTAGCTTGAACCATTTGCACCGAACAAAGGGACCTTAAAGGAGGGTCCATAGTCAAGTTCCCATATCTCCTCTATGTAACCATAATATGTGACCTCTTGCCCATTCTCGGTTGCTGCATCAAAGCGGACACCACTGTTTTGGTTGGTGCTCTTTTTATCTTGGGCGATCGTGTAAAATGTATTCCCATTTATCTCGTACCCTTGGAAAGTCGTTATAGTCGAAGATGGTGTCTTGGCCAACATGTGCAGCTGATCTACAACATCATTGTCATTCATTAAATGTTTTCTCAACCAACTGCCGAAAGTCTCCATGTGGGCCTTCCTAATCCAGGATTCAGGCTTCCCCGGGTTGTCAGAACGTGAAATATTCTTGTGTTTCTCAAAGCACGGAGCCACCAAGCTGGAATTGGTCAAGATAAAGTGTGGTGTGCTTCATCGAGAATGGCCGCCCATACATATCGTTGATTTCCTTCCGATCGTGCCTTTTCCACTTAGTCTCCCCTCGTGCCGCGATCAAGGAAGACCAATCGCCTTAAGGTCAGGAACAAAGTCAACACAAAACTCAATTACCTCCTCATTTCCATAGCCCTTGGCGATGCTTCCTTCTGGCCTAGCACGGTTACGAACATATTTCTTTAATACTCCCATGAACCTCTCGAAGGGGAACATATCGAGTAGAAATACAGGACCGAGAACGAAAATCTCTTCGACTAGGTGAACCAGGAGGTGCGTCATAATATTGAAGAAGGATGGCGGAACACCAACTCGAAACTGACAAGACATTGGATCACATCGTTCAGAACCGTGGTAGAACTTCTGGATTGATTACCTTCGAGAGATTGCATTGAGGAATGCACATAGCTTCACAATGGCTACTCGAACATTTTCCGCAGGAGCCCCTCAAAGCAATCGGAAGCAATTGCGTCATAATCACGTGGCAGTCGTGAGACTTCAGGTTTTGGAACTTTTTCTCCGCCATGTTTATTATTCCTTTATATTGGGCGAGAATCCAGACGGGACCTTCATACAGCTCAGGCATTCAAAAAAGATGACCTTCTCTTCTTTGGTCAGAGCGTAGCTGGCACGACCTTGAAACCATTCCGGATGCCGGTCATCAGGGTCTTTCAAACGTTGCTGGTCCTGCCGTGCTTCCTTTGTATCATTTGTCTTCCCATACACGCCCAAGAAGCTTAGGAGGTTCACGCAAATATTCTTCGTAACGTGCATCACGTCGATTGCAGAGCGGACATCTAGGACTTTCCAATATTCTAGCTCCCAGAATATAGATTTCTTCTTCCACATGGCTGCGTGCCCGTCAGCTCCCTTCGGAACTGATTTTCCGCTAGGACCCTTTCCAAAGATGACTTTCAAATCCTTGACCATATCAAATACCTCAGCACCAGTGCGTTCCGCAGGCTTCGGCCGGTGATCTTCCTTGCCGTTGTAATGCTTGCCTTTCTTTCTTACTGGATGAATTTTCGGAAGAAATCGACGATGCCCAAGGTACACGTTCTTCTTACAATTTGGCAAATGTACACTTTCAGTCTCATGTAAACAGTGCGTGCATGCATTGTATCCCTTATTTGACAGTCCCGAAAGGTTACTAAGAGCAGGCCAATCGTTGATGGTTACGAAAAGCAACGCTCGTAGGTCAAATTCCTCTTGTTTGTGCTCATCCCACACACGGACACCACCCCACAGCTGTAAAAGTTCATCAACTAATGGCCTTAGGTACACATCGATGTCGTTGCCGGGTTGCTTCGGACCTTGGATGAGCACCGCATCATAATGAACTTCCGCTTCATGCACAACCAAGGAGGAAGGTTGTAGATGCATAGAGTCACGGGCAGTGCTATGGCTGGAGCTCGCTCGCCAAAAGGATTCATGCCATCCGTGCTTAGAGCAAATCTTATGTTCCTTGCGTCAGCTGCAAAATCTTTGAACCATCTCGTCGATCTTTCTCCATTGCGTTCCATCTGCGGTGTGTCTCAACTCCCCGTCCGACTTACGGTCCTCTTTGTGCCATCGCAACAACTTGGCATGCTCTTTGTTCCTGAACAGACGTTTCAACCGTGGTATTATAGGAGCATACCACATCACCTTGGCGGGAACCCTCTTCCTGGGTTTCTGGCCCTCAACATCGTCACCGTGGTCATCGCCTCGATCTTATAACGCAATGCAGTGCATACCGGCATTCATTCAAATTCTCGTATTCACATGCGGTAGAGGATGCGATCGTTGATGCATGCATGTATCTTCGAACCTCTAAACCTAGAGGGCGACAACCTTCTTTGCTTCAGACGCGTCTTGGCGGGCAACTCGTTATCCTTTGGAAACATATTCTTCAACATTTTCAGCAAGTTTTCAAATGCCGAGTCAGCTACACCTGCCTCTGCCTTCCATTTCAGCAAATCCAATGTGCAGCCCAGCTTTTTCAGACCATCATCGCATCCGGGTACAGCGCCTTTCGTGATCCTCTAACATGCGATCCAAATTCTCCTCTCCTTTTCAGTTTAGCAGCGTCTCCGTGCATCAGCAATGGTCCGACCAAGATCATCAACGGGATCATCACGTGCCTCTTCTTCACCTTCCCTTCACCTTCAAATCCTCCATGAAAGTATCACCGAAATGAGCAAGATAGCTTTCATCGATGAAATCATCCCTTCTTCATCTTCTTCCATTATAACCCTCTTTCTCCATGCTTGGTCCAACAATTATAGCTTGGCATGAAACCGTGCGAAGCGGATGCATGTGAACATCTCTTGAGGAAGAGTAACCCTTCGATTCTTACAGATAACACATGGACAGATAACAAAACCCCCGCTTGTTCGCATTAGCCACTACGAGGAAATCTTTCAAACCCGTAGTGAACTCGCGGAGAGTCGGTTACCGTACATCCATTGCCGATTCATCTGCATTATTATAATATAAAATATATAATTAACCATCATGCATTTGTTAAACTAACTAGCTACAAACAATATAAATTAAACAATGAACTACACACATGCATATTTTATCAATGACACATCAAAGGTTCATCAAGTTGCTAACCGCGATCGAGGAGTGTGGCTCCAACACTTCATGTCATGTTTGTTTCATGCTCTTGGGGCATTTCATCAAACACCTTATGTGCATAAGAGGAACCAAAAGCAAACCTACACCCACTTGTGAAGAGAATGGCTCCAAATGGCTAAGTGTTGGCTGCTGGATGGGTATATATAGGGAGGGCTTTAGTTGCGGTTGGCACGGCAAACCGTGACTAAAGGTGCCGAAAACCTTTAGTCGCGTTGTCCTGGCCAACCGCGACTAAAGACCTCACGTCGCCACCTGGCCACCGAGCGCCTGGCCCAGGCCTTTGGTCGCGGTTCACCTCGAACCGCGACTAAAGGTCCCATTAGTCGCGGTTCCTACAGCTTCGCGACTTATGGGGCTGGACGGAAGCCTGTTTTTCCACCAGTGGTTGCCGTCGACGAGTAGTATCCTCATGCCATCTCCAAGTAAACTGAGCCATTGTCCCCATGTATTGGACACGGGATCTCCAAGATGGGACCAATTCACAAAAAAGTAACCACTAGTCAATCCATTGTCATGCACTTGGGTATTCAGAAGTGGATACTTCCTGAACATCCAATGGAACTTTTTTTCATCCCTGACCGGTGATCAGGTGGCCACCACCTGAATAATATCGGCACTTGAATAGGAGGCAGCCCTAGTTGATGCGCGGTGTGTGCATTTGAGTGAACTGGGTCATTGCCATCGACGTTGTAATCTGTCGAACACGTCAGGTGTGGCAAAACGTCTGGCTGATGAACAACGGCAGGAAGCAGTGAGAGGTTCAAGATGGCAACCGAAGGCACCGATTCTGCCGGGCGTGTGAGAAACGACATCAGGGATGCATCGGCCATTGGAAGGATGTGCGTGGTGGTCGTCATGGGCGAAACGACCTCGACACTAGAGGGAGTGTTGATGCCGATGGAGGCCATTGCCTGCACCGAAGCAAGCTGCTCGACTGCTTGGTGGATGGGGTCGATCGTGGGCTCAAGGTGGACGGCGGTGGCGGCGTCATGGACCTCGTCGATGCTGTCGATGGTGTCGACCTGGGTCGAGCACTCCGTCGAACAGGTGACGGGCACTACCGCGATGCACACCGGGGACGGATCATGGACGAGCTCATGGACCTCCGGGGCCTTGGCGGTGGAGGAGGCGACAGTGGTGGCGTCGATGGTGAGGTCGGTGCTGGGCACGACCAGGGCCGATGGTTTTGTATATGAGGAAGCAGCCGAGTCGAGTCATGCGGTACCAGCAACGAGCTCAGCTGTCATGCCCTCAATCCTAGCGACGAAGGACGCGAGATACCATATCGTCTGCTCCTTGGCGGACATGGCATCCACTCCGATGGTAACTCAGCGGGCATGGCGACGTCGCCGGTGAAACGGCGGAATCAGGTGTGGAGGAAAAAATTAGGGAAAATTGAAGAGTGGAAGGGTGGTAACCTGGCTCTAATACCAGATGTTTGGTTTGTGCCCCAACTAGCCCAACCAAAAATTTGGCACGGCCAATGTCAGGGCGTGACCAAAATTTTGGCAAGTTGTTATTGTTTGGATTGTAGCCATTGTGCTTACCAAAATATTGGCGAAGTAGGATAGATCTCTGTTAGGTTATTTGGATTGGCCAGTTATTATGGTCCGATTCAAGTCCATTTTCCAACGCAGTCCAATAGGAAACGAGGATTAATGTGGGAAAAAAATTGACTAACAGGGAGTAATTTGTTTGGGGGCAACAAGGTCTGATATTTGATGTTTATGTTAGCTTCCGATGTTTAAACTCATCATCTACAATTGGGAAGATATATTAATTAAAACAGAAATTTGATGTTTATGTTAGCTTCCGATGTTTAAACTCATCATCTACAATTGGGAAGATATATTAATTAAAACAGACAGAGATGCAGAATGAAAATTTTAACTCCACTAGAATCACTCCACTAAAAATAAAAGGAGAACTACCACCTAAAGGTCAGGAAATTGTAGAGATTTTTCCATCAGATCCCTAAATCTCTACGCGGGGTCCTAACAAGAAAGAGTCTACGCAGTAGAAACAAAAAGTGAAAACTGGATGCACTAATTACGCGGGACCCATGAAGGAACAGTGGGCATCGGCGTAGCCAATTATTTGGCGAAGCTTTTCTGCGCCCATAACTCTCCGTGGAGTTGGCGAGAATAACACTGGCGAGCAGTTGGCGTGCTGGGCGAGCCAATATTTTGGCCACCATCCAAACAGCAACCAATTTTTTGGTATGGTTGCATTTGGTTGTAATCCAAACACACCCTAGTAGCCGCCGCTGCCCGTTAGTTTATCCACTGAATGCCTTCTCTCATCGCCTCGTCTCCAGTTCTTATCGTCTTGAAAGTTCCCAAACGGGCCTGGCCTGTTAGCTGGTCCAAGGGGTCAGCCCATGTATATGATGATAGGAGGGCTCCTAACAAATACAAGTGTGAATGATTGAAGCGACAAGATCCTCCTTTGACCCCAAGGTAAAAGCTAAAAGGATCACAAGCTGGTGTGTCATGTTGTGGTGGTAAACTACAACGTGTAGATAATCCGGTAGCTATGTATTTCTTCCACGTGGTGGACTTTAGTAAATTAGTTGGATTGCGTGAAAGTTAGACTTCAACCATAGGTCGAAATAAAAAAGCCTATACCTTGGTGGTGCTTGTGCGGTTCCAGAAGGACGACTACAAAAAATCCGAGCCATCAGCTCCGCAACCGCTGTAGCTGGGATAGTGAAGGGCGATCCCTCTGGGAAGGACTGGCATACTATCTGTCATTTGAGCGTAGCAGGTGGCACTCGGATCCGTCAACAGTGTCACAACGGCAAATTGCAGGCGCAGGAGAAGCCCTGGATGTCATGTGCGGACCACTTCTAGGCCTTGCGGATCATGGGTTCCCTTGTAACTCTAGATTGTTGTGCCGTCCTCCAGACATCACAGCAGCATGAATCCTCTCAATGCAATTGAGGAAATGCTACTACATACAGTTCAGTACAGTAAAGGGAACAAAGAAAAACACGCAGTGAAGGAAAATACCTTCATATCAAAGCTGCTACTTATCTTGTTGGTTGACAGGATGTAGATAGGTAGACTTTTCTCTAGCCACGGCCACACGCATGGATTCATGGAGGGGTTCACTTCACAATAAAATAAATGCTTATGTTAAAGAGTTGTTCAGGTGCACGTTTGACATCCCTGAGACATAATAAAACAAGAAAAAGATCAATCGTCAAACCTGGATGAACATGCCGTCCCCGCCAGACGACTCTCTTCCTTGGGAGATGCTACAGAGTGTGCTTCTTGTCGATTAATCTGATGGCCTCCCTTGATGCCGCCACCAGGCCATATCCCATATGGACGGCTGATGCACCGCTGCCGACGTGTGGTAGTGATGAGGTATCATGCAGGATCTGACCACAGGATCACCTTCAGGCAAGATTTACAGGTCTTCAGGGGCAAGACGGCAGCGGCGGCGCCATGGCCGGGACTGGTGGCGACGGCTGCGTGCGAGCCGGCGCAGTCTATTGGCCGCCGTAAGGTGAGGGAAGGGTGGGAAAGAGGTCGCGATCTGGATGTATGCATAGGTCGAGAGGAGGGGAAGCGTGGCGGCTGGTCGTTTTCATCGTGCGGGTCTGCGGAAGGTCGAACGACAGCCCTTTTTTTTTTTGGGTGCGGGAGAGAGAGCGACGAGAGCGGACAAAGGACGCGCAGAACTTATCCGGTGAATGCGTGTTTTGTGATTTGTTGGGAGGTATTTTCCTCCGTATCCGGTGAAGGACCGAATTAGCTTCCTATCGGTAGTCTTCTTCTCATACAAAACGAGCGTCAGACGAGTGGACAACCGTCGATTCAATTGAAATATTTTGGAAGCAACAATCTTGTTTAGGAAGCAATGGTCCTTACGACTGGAAACAAATAAAATATCTTTAGTTAACCATCCCAAGATATGAGGAATTACTTGTTAGAAAAGAAATACTGCCTCGCTAAACTAATATAACAGCGTTTAGATTACACTTCTTCTTGGGTACAACTCCTGAAACATAAAGATGGCTCAGATTAGCCCATATTGTTTTTTGCATGGTAATACATATCTCATTCATATGATAAAGATTAAAGTACAAGTCACGTAAGAACAAACAACATGACAGAACTGAAAAGATAGCAGAACATCTCTGAGTTTGACATCAATGACCATCACCTGTCTCCGGAACAACCACAGCAGCCACCGAAGAATAGAATGACGGATCACATCCTCATCCGAGCTCAACGCGGTTCCGTCGCTGATAATCAGCTTTGCGGACCTCCAAGGTGGCTCCTCAAAAGTGAAGTTGTTGTCGTTGAACGAATCAGACCGGGGCAACACACCATCAAACTCCAGATCTGACACCCCACCATGGCTAAAACATCGGAGGAAATCACATTTGCAATCCATCAACCACGAATCCAGCACATTTTCCGTCTTCCAGATGTCATCGATGCAGACCACAATCTGCATCCTCTCCTGAACTACCTCTCAAGCTCTGCGCCGACGCTGGAGAAGACGTCGTCACAACGCTGGAGCCCGAGGACACATGACCACCACGAGGATGCCACCGCCACACCATCCTTGCTTGTACAGACTGGATTCCAAATCCATCCCTAACCATAGGACCAATCGTCTAATCGGAGTTGGATCCGAAGAAGATTTATTCAGTGCCGCCACCGAAGCCAACACGATGAACATCCCAAAAATATAAGCTACTTTGGCCTAAACACGCGTGGATCCGGCGACCACCCTCACCGCCGACGACCGAGAGGAGCAGCCGGAAAATAGAGGCAAAGCCCGAGACTCTGGCGGCGAAAAGCTAGATATTAGCCCATACCTCTTTAGCATATTTTGCCGTACACCTGCAAGCTGAGCCGGCCCATCCAACTTTTATTTCTTTTTTTTTATTTTAAATCGAAAAAAGTGTGATAGTAGCAGCAATTGAACCAACTACCTGTGGTTCAGAGTGCGACGCCATAAACCACCAAGCCAACTCACTTGAGGAGAAAATTTTTGTCTTTCTTATTCTTTTCTTCTATATCGTTTTCTTTTCTTTCTTTAATTTTTTACCTTTTCCTTATTCTTTTTTCTCCTTTTTTCCAAACAGTTTTGCTCGGGTTTTATTTACTTTCTTCTTTTTTATTTTTCGTTTTCCTTTCTTTTTCTGTTCCTTATTTATTTTCCTTTTTCTCTTGCAATGTCCAAACTCTTTTGATTTTGTTTTTTTAGGAAATTCATGAAGTTTTTGTAGATTTATAAATTTTGATGAACTTTTTCCAAATTCAAGACCATTTCCTCAAATTCGTAAAAGATATATTTATGAACTTCTTTTCCAAATCGATGAACTTTTTTCAAAATGGATGATGTCTCTTTCAAAATCGATGAATCATTTTCTCAAAATTGATGAATCATTTTCTCAAAATTGATGAACTTTTTTCAAACTGAGTGCATTCTTTTCAAAGTCAATGAACTTTTTTTTCATAATCGATAAACTTTTTTCAAATCCTTGAATTTTTTTAAATCCATACAAAATTTCTCAATTTACGGTACTTTTCAATTTGTGAACATTTTGCAAATCCATGAATATTTGTTCAAATCCATAAACTTTTCAAAAAATATGAACCTTTTTGAAAGTCAACTATGAACGGTTAAACATGTCCATGGCCAAATTGTCATCCAGGTCATCCATGAAGAAGGTTTCTTTGGCTGAACCAGGAAGAAGCGATAGGCCGTATGCTCTTGACGAGCGACAATTGGTCGCTCGTGTAGTTGGGCCGACCCATGAAAGGTGACGTGCGAGCATTGTGTGTGCTGACTAGCGCATCAAGCATTGACTAGGAGCTCCGGTTGTACAGGGAGTAGCTTCGCACAAACCGACGCACACAACTCCTCCATCCTGGGCTTGGCCAATTTATTTATTTTTCCTTTTTAACCATCAAAAACAGGTGAATGAAAGTAGAATTCAAATGATTGACCTCTTGGGTTACTTCCACCCACTATAACTTCCAAATGTGAACTCTTTCTCAAATTTGTGAATCTTTTTTTAATCATCAAAAAACAGGTGCATGAAAGTAGGCATTCATGACAGGTTTGAGCAACGCCCGACACCGTTGGCATGTTGCGACACGTTCAGCCATTTGTCGGGCTTTTTCGCCAGGAAACTTAAAAAAAATGCAAAACTTGTCAAAAATCTAAACAGCTTAGCATAATGCCTTGAATTGATCATAGAACCTAGTGGAAAACTTGTGGGTCCATTCGGTGTCCATGGGTTCGATGTCCGAATTTGTTCGGTGTCCATGGGTACTAGAATGGGCATGCCCAGCTGCTGGCAAAATTTGGGTAAATTTTACGAATGACCATAAATACCTCATGTACAACGGAGGATTTCGGTTTAGGTGGAAGAGTCCATTCCATATCACTTTTTTCCACATACGTCAAATAAACCCAAAAAAATTCCACACACTAGAATCACCATGGCATGCATCTATGCCAACTTTCCACATACATTTTCTACAGTTTACCTAGTGAAAAAACTATAATACTGTCCGGACGTGACGCAACATGGGTTCGTTGTCCAAATTCGTTCAATTTTTACATGGAGTACTAGAATGAGCATGTCCAGCTTCTAGAAATATTTGGGTAAATTTGATGAATGTCCACAGGCACGTCATGTAGAAGAGAGGGGTTTCGGTTTAGGTGGAAGAGTCCGTCCCATAGCAATTTTATTTCACATACATCAAATGAACCTAAATTTTTTCCACACACTAGAATCATCGTGGCAAGCATCCATGCCTTGTTTGATCAAAATTTGACACTTTAAGCATTTTCTACATTTTTCCCGAGGAAAAACCCTAAAAAATAGCCGGACGTGACGATCTAGCCCATGTCCGGATCCCTCCGCAGGTCAACATTGCGATCCCATGTGTCCATCAAGCCCACGTCTTGGTATAGCACCGGGAGAGAAAAATAATTCATTGTTATCCCATATGTTGATCTGGCCCACGTCTTGATATAGAACTCGTCGGGAAAAATAATTCAATTAGAGCATCTCCAACAGGTGAAAATAGCAGCCCAAAAACAGCGTGATGTAAAATATACACTACCAAAAACGTCATTTTTACATCACCGAAAGTGTCCAACTCCAACAGGTGATGTAATTGAGGAGGTGGAGCAGCTGTCGCGATCGCCTTCTTCGAGCGTGCCGGTTTCTGTCCAGACACATTGCGCGGAGTCTTCCATGGCAGTGGTGGTTGGCCATGGATGGCAAATCCGCCTCCTCTTCCACGGCTGCCGGCGACGGGCGGGAGGTGACGTGTCGGCTGCACAGACGCGGGAACGGCGGGGTGGCGGCGGAGGGACGGTGGAGGACCGAAGAGGAGGCGGTGGAGACTAGTCGACGCCAGCTGAAATCATGGCAAACGAGCGGCGGCGGTGGTCACAGTGGGAGCGCGGGTTGGGGGGGGGGGGGGGGTGGCGACGGAGGGGCGACGAGGAGGCGACGGAGACTGGTCGACACCGGCCGATATCAGAGCAAACTAGGGGCGGTAGAGGTCGCTACAGCGGCGCAGGGTGGCAGATGGGCGGCGGAGGGGCGAAAAGGAGGCGGCGGAGACTGGTCGACGCCGGCCGAAATCAAGGCAAAAGAGCGGCAGCGGAGGTCGCGGCAGCCATATAAATACTGGTGTGTACGTATCAATGTCATATACATACTTGTGTGTACATATCAATGCCGTATTTTATATTTTTAACAAATATATAATTTTGAAAAAATCGCGTCGAACAAATGCCCCCTCAGGAGTCGAGTTCAAGCGCGAAGCGAACCGAATTGGGGTAGGTTAAAATTCATAGTTCAACAAAGGGCGGATGACGGGATATCAACCACGCGGTCATAAAAAGCCCTAAAAATATTTAATCCCAGCCAGTGCTATACGCCACTTGAATGTGAAGATCTTGCAGTGTCCGTATCCGCTGAGTGGTTATTTTGAATACATCCCCAAGTCACGGTTCTCTTAAACCAGTTTGTTAAACAAACATGATCTGCCAACCGGTTTAGATCTTCCAAGGGAACTATATAAGCATCAGCCCCCGTAGGACATGTCCATATCGACGCTCATATTCGAGAGGAGGCGCCTCTTTACTACTCACGCAGTCGGTCTCTGGAATTTCTTCCACGTCGAGGCTCGTCGAGCAGCCGCCTCGTCAACTCGTACAGAATGTACAACTCCTTGTTAACTTTGCTTTCCTCGCAGTAACGACGCAATCAACATACGTCGCATGCATCTGCAGAGAGATAAGGCATAGACCGGTTTGGGTAGCATACTTTTACGGAAATGTTAACGCCCACACGTGTGGGCGTTCACCATCCCGACCACACGCAAGCATCTCCGTTGGCAACTTTGTGCACGAATCTTGAAACAAACCGGCCGGTTTTCTGCGCCACGTAGGACGAGGCGCGTGTGCGGTGTGCGAGTCAGGTCGCCCGCACGTTGGTTGCCATCCCGCGGTCAGCGGTTGCCATCCGGAGGCGTGCGGTGGAACCGCTATGCGCCCGCACGCCACGCTCCGACCGCGGTTGACGTCAAACACGTCGCACACCTCTGCCCCCTCTCCATCACGGTTCCATTTAATCAGCCGCACCGCAGTTACTGGCACAACCCACTCGCATTTCAAACCACTGGAGGAGAAGGCGAGGGGAGAAGGCGACGGCGGAGGCGGAAGAATCGACGGTGTTCGCGGCCGTCGGTGGTGCTCGCTGAACGGGCGGCTGCGCCAAGCGCCTGCGGATTGAAGGTAATGCTCGCTACAACTCTCGCAACCCCTTCCTGCATTTCCCCCCCTTCCCTCCCTGTTTGATTCCTCGATCGAGATTCGTAGAGATTCAGGCGATTCTGCGATGCGTCGGCGTTCCCGCCGGCGCCGAAGTCGTCTGCTAGCCGTTTTTGGTGGCACTGGGCAGTTTCGTCGCCACCGCCGCGGCGGCATCGTCGGTGTGGTTATGCTTGTTCGGAGGCACGCACTAGTCTTGCCTATGGATTGGGCAGGAGTCTCCCGGGTTGTTTGATGCGCATTGGTTCGAATTTGTGTTTGCAGTCAGTTCGGGGGTGAACTTTGAGGGTGAATTTGAGGTCGCTGTAGTTGCCATTGAACCCTAGATCTAGCTAGTTGGGTTTTGAAACTGTAGTATGAGGCGAACTTGGTAGTTTGATTAACTATCATGATTGTATGGCAAACTAACTTCCTGAACAAATGTGATAGTTGCCACAAACGTGTTTTCCCATGCGGCAACAAATTACTGAAATGACTGTGATAGTTGCCACAAATAAGCCTTCCCATGCGGCAACTATCTTATTGAATAACTGTGATAGTTGCCACACACACACTCTTCCATGTGGCAACTAAATTTGCTGAATTAATGTGATAGTAGCCACAAACATGCTTTTTCATTGTGGCAACTAATTTTTCTGAATGATTTGTGATAATTGCCACACTGTGATAGTTGCCACAATCAGTAGGCAATGCAGTTTCAGCAGCCAACTGCACTGGACGGCAACTAATGTGCACATCAAGTGTGCCTGTTGCCACTTGGATAGTATATTCATGTGGCAAATAGAATTTGAACACACTGTCTGTTGCCATACTACAGATAGGACAGTGTGGCAAATTGGCTGCATAATGTGGCAACCAAATTTGCATATCAATTGTGTCAGATGCCATACATATGCTTTGCATGTGGCAAGTTTTTGACTGACCACATCATGTCTATTGCCATGGCTACAGTCAGTACAATGTGGCAAATTCATTGTACTGCAGGCGCAATTTTTGTTTTGTTTTTGCCACAACGACTTTGTGATATTCAGCATCGGCGGCAGTTCCATCTACTTGAGTGTTGGCAGTGCTTGTGTTCAAAGGGGTGCTTGTCGGCATTGCTGGAATGATTGCCATTCCCGACTCTGACTCGAAATTGTTTGCGGCATGATTGTCTGCTGGCTGGTGGAACGCGTCTTCCGTGCGCTCAGAGCTCCCCGCAGTAGATGTCCCCGTGCCGCTGTTCACTGTAGTTGTAGGCCCTGTAATAGAAAAAACAGGTACGAGAGTAAGATTTTTGTTTGAATAACATGTGTATCGCAACGGATCACACCATCTTCGAGTGAGTTGGCATGACATCATTTCAAACAGCAAGCCGTGAGGCTGCGCGTGGACATGTATGGCAGCTGTAACTGTCCAGTCATGGCAGCTACTGTTCAACAAACATGGCAACTACTGTTTTGCCTACAAATAACTACAAATAACAAATGTAATGCTGTTTTTGTGGTTCAGTTTTTCTCCTTGCCTTGTTGTGCTGCATTTGACCATCTTGTGTGGTCTGTGACACCAAAATGACGTGCTCCACCTGCAGTTTGTGAAGCTTGCCACGAGACGTTTGCCGGGTTACCACCAGCGTAATAACCTGTAAGCATAGTATTGGTTGGTCAATTCATGGCAAATGCAGTTTGTGCTAGCACGGCATCTGCAGTTGCCCCTGATGTGGCAACTGCAGTTTTACTGGCATGGCATCTGTAGTTGCATCGGTATGGCAACTGGAGTTGTTCCTTCATGGCAACTGCAGTTGCCATGGAATGCAAATGTAGTTGCACTGGCATGGCAACTGCAGTTGTTCCTCCATGGCAACTACAGGTGTCTATGGATAGCAACAACAGTTGTCCAGGGATGACAAGTGTAGTTTTTAATTCATGGCAATTGTAGATGTCCAGTCATGGCAATTGTAGATGTCAACTATGATCCTTCTGCTAATTGAGCATCCGCAACTTCACTTTTTTTATGGACTCACCTGTGCATGACGTCGATGGCAGGTACATGGGTGCTGCCTGATGCCACGTGCTGCATGAACGCTCTGCATTTTCACCCGTGATAACTTGTGAGTCCTTTTGCCAGTATTTTTGCATGTTCATTTTTCATGTCCACAGCAGTATGTTCTCTTTTTCGTTTTGCATTACCTTGATTAGCCATACTAGCTAGTTGAAGTTGGCTGCCCACACATTTATCAGTGTTAGCGCCTTGTGACTGAACTTGCCACGGGGGCCCTCTAAGAGTGTTTTGGTCATAAGAACCTGCGAAAAAATGAGAGTGTACGACATAAGTAGAATGTCATCTTCATCGTTGCGAAGATGGCAACTGTTCTCTTCTTTTGTTATCACGCATCATACCTACGCCTGCATACTGTTCTAGTAGTGGCAGCAACGGCCCTGCAGAGATGAGTTGACTGTACTCTGATGCATCCCAAGGGGGCGTTTCTGGCCTTTGAGAACCCCAAGCATCAACGCCATCTTCGTGATTCATTCTTTTCGTGTCTCGCTTCTTTCCGATGTGCTCTCAATCACTGCATGAACAAGAAGGCATCAACAATCAACAAGAATTGTATTCTTCTGCTGCTTGCACATAGAAGATAGGGATGGCAAGCAACAGGTCAAAATAGGTGGCAGCTACTGACAAAGAAAGGTGGCAACTGTCGTTATACACAAGTGGCAATTAATTTTTCCCAACCCCTTCATTCCAAAAATTGTTCTTCTTGTCCTTTTTTAGGGATTCCTACTCATCCATTTCATACACAACAACCTGCGTCAATTAAACTAGGAACTTAAGTTAATCTCAACACGTAGATCACAAAACTACTGGATCTCAGAACTACTGGTGTTGCCACCCCCCTATAGCATGGATCCAGTACAAGATCGGGGAGATTTTCAGCCTGAAGGATGAGAAGGATGAGATAGGGAGATTTTCACCTGATTTTAGCTGATCGTCTCTGAAGGGCTGGGTTGGAGTGGGGGGCTGGGGGTGTGGTTTGCGGTGTGTTTGCCCTACGGATCTGCTCTGGTTGCCATGGCAACCAGAGAAGGCCGGCGACGGAGGTAGGGGTTCGAGAGGTGGGGGACGATGGCGGCAGTCGAGAGAGGCGATCGAGCGGAGGACGGGAACGGCTGGGTCGTGCGGGCAGCGGGTCGTGTGGCCCGGATGGGGCAGTGCGGGCGGGGTTGCCACGCACCGGACGTGCGGGCCGTGGTTTTGTGCGCGCGGACGTGGTCGTGCGGGCCGGTTCCCGTCCATGCCACACGAGGCGTGCGGGCGGGTTCCCGTCCATGCCACACGTGTGGCAGTTATTTGAACCCTACTTTTATTTTATTTTCTTCCATATACATTCTTTAGCGTAGATAGATTATAGATCAGTTTCACTAGCACGCTCGCCTATTTTGGAACGGAGGGAGTAGATCAGTTTAAGTAGCACGCTCGCCTGCATGCATACTATTTTTTTTCGGCATAGATTGATTCCAATAGCAGGCTCGTCTGCATGCCTACTGATGTTTATTTTCTTCTTTTTTTTAGCATCAGTACAGACATTTCTTGATCCCACATCAAAGATCAGTTCCAGTAGCATCGCGCGCACGCATGCATACTTATGTTTCTTTTCCAAAGCACCGATCATATATCATTTCTAGTAGCAAGCGCGCATGCATGCTTACATTTATTTTTGAAAGCTAGATTGATTTTTTTTATTCACGTGCGTGCATACTGATGCATTTTTTTCCCGATTAAGATTTAATATAGGGCGCACGTGCACCCTACGACTCCTAAGAAGCTGGACACTCAAGAAAAGAGCAGCTCCAACTCCAATGTCAAGATCCACATCCCGGCCATGTTGTGATCTTCACTCGCATCAGGAAACAAGATTGGCCGTCTGTGATCTGGTCGCGACAGCGGGCGCGGCGACGGGTCATCCTGGGATTCATCTCCCGTATCATGGCCTGCGTCCGACAGCAAGAAGCCCAACAGGGCGGTGTACGCCGGTCACCATCACCGCCATTGCGAAGTTGGTTTAAGGTGGGCCAGCCGCTCACGGGTTGCCGAAGTTACTCCTCTGCAGGGGATATGGCCAAATGGCAAGATGAAGTGTGGTGTGGGCCTAGGTGAAAGGGCACCAAAAGGTTCGTGCCGCTGAGGTGACGGAGCATCTAGCGGAGTTGACGTGATTGATGTGCCCAACGATGCACCCCACGAAATCCTGACGGTACGGTTAAACACTTGCATAATAAATTTTTTTCTTGTAGTGCAGTTGTGAAGCCCTTCAAACCTTTTTTGCCCGTATTTTTTTAAGGACAAACTGGATGAAGTAATAGACCAGATGCTTAGGGAATTGGGGTTGTGGATCCGGCAATACACCTGATCTACCTTGAAGATCTTGATAATGCCAAAACCTCATTGTCTGGCCCGACAAGCTTGCTTGTTGGGGTCGTCTCCGCCACCTATGGACTGCATTATTGTCAGCTGGACGTTTCTTCTCATGTCCAGAGGTGGCGGAGACGACCCCAACGTAAGCTTGTCGAGTTGATATGAGATGTTGGAGTGAAACAAGCATGCCTCGAGTTTTCGGATGCGAGCGGTGTGAAGTGGTAGAAGCAGAGTATGCCGATCCTAATTTGCGGTCGATCGATCAATTGGTCTTGTGCCACCGGAACAGAAGCAGAGCATGTCCTACTAGCTAGCCACGACTCTCACCACCAGTGATAAGTTCGATTATACACTTCTCCATTCCCCATTCACCTTTTTATTTATTTTGGTCGCATTGTTCGCTACGCATGACTTTAGCCATAACTGAGTAGTACGTAGCCCATACATGCTCTGTTTCGAAAGCTCATTCGGAAAACGAAACAGAGCCGAAAGTAAAGTCGTACTAGTACAAGAACAACTGTAGAGTATATCTCAATTCAGAATACAGAGCAGAAAGAAATCAGCCGGGCCCTGCGCGTGCCAGGAGTTCCATGGGACCGGCCCACCGCCCATCATTCTATCTTCTGAAGGGCGATGACGGGAGCCACTCCTTTTCTCCTTTCTTCCCCCGAAATACGCAAGCCCCTTATGGTCACTAACCTCTGACTCGTCCTCTCCCTGCACGCATGTTTCTCTTGGCCATGCGCGACGCTATTGAAGCTCCTCGCGCTGCCAAAGTCGGTGATGCACAAGCTGGCAATCATGTGGCGATTCAACGTCTATCGGCGCTGGTGCTGCGATACAGCGCGCGTCGATGGATCCAGGTGATGTGATGCATCGCTAAGAGGTGGATCCTAGCGCTGCAATGCAGCTGCTTGCCGACGGATGCCGGCAGTGATGCAGCGGGACGCCGCGCTGCGATGCATCTGGTCGACGACGCTGCGATGCAGCAGCTTGCTGGCGGGTCCCTTCGGCGATGCGACGGGGCAGCGCGCTGCAATGCCGCAGGTCCCCGGAGCTACAATGCGGCTGCTTGTCGGAGGAATGCTCGGCTGGTCTGTCATGTGCCGACAGATGTGGTCACATTGCGCTGCCCTGCACCCAGCCTCGTTATCTCTTATATATCCCTTCACACGCAACCTCTTCCTCTCCCCTGATAGACCTTTTGTTCCCCTCTCCCCCTCATTTGTGGAGGGCAACCATGGCGGCGCCTTATATGCGAGCAACTCCTCCTGACGCCACTGCTACGAGCATCTCATCTCCTAGTACCCTAAGCTCCTCATTGCCATCGTCGAGAGACGACGTCGCACATGCTCCTCCCCCTGCCCCCCTACCAAGCCGATGCTACGTGGGTCGGCCAGTGGTGCCGCGTTGTTGTCGGTACCGTGAATGGTTGGTCCATGATGTCTACTACACAACCTTCTTCTTATAGACATTGTTGGTCCTGCAAGTGCACAGGTTTGTAGGAAAGTAGCAAATTTCCCTCAAGTGGATGACCTAAGGTTTATCAATCCGTAGTAGGCTTAGGATGAAGATGGTCTCTCTCAAGCAACCCTGCAACCAAATAACAAAGAGTCTCTTGTGTCCCCAACACACCCAATACAATGGTAAATTGTATAGGTACACTAGTTCGGTGAAGAGATAAAGATACATGTGCAAAATAGATAGTAGATATAGGTTTTTGTAATCTGAAATTATAAAAACAGCAAGGTAGCAAGCGATAAAGGTGAGCGTAAACGGTATTGCAATGATAGGAAACAAGGCCTAGGGTTCATACTTTCACTAGTGCAAGTTCCCTCAACAATAATAACATAGATAGATCATACAACAAGCCCTCAACATGCAACAAAGAGTCACTCCAAAGCCACTAATAGCGGAGAACAAACGTAGAGATTATGGTAGGGTACAAAACCACCTCAAAGTTATTCTTTCGGATCGATCTATTAAAGAGTTCGTACTAGAATAACACCTTAAAACACAAATCAACCAAAACCTTAATGTCACCTAGATACTCCATTGTCACCTCAAGTATCCGTTTGCATGATTATACGATATGCATCACACAATCTCAGATTCATCCAACCAACACAAAGTACTTCAAAGAGTGCCCCAAAGTTTCTACCGGAGAGTCAAGAACGTGTGCCAACCCCTATGCATAGGTTCATGGGCGGAACCCGCAAGTTGGTCACCAAAACATACATCAAGTGGCACATGATATCACATTGTCACCACAGATAAGCACGTCAAGACATACATCAAGTGTTCTCATAAAAGACTCAATCCGATAAGATAACTTCAAAGGGGAAACTCAATTCATCACAAGAGAGTAGAGGGGGAGAAATATCATAAGATCCAACTACAATAGCAAAGCTCGGGATACATCAAGATCTTGCCATAGAGGGAACACGAGAGAGAACACGAGAGAGAGATAGATCAAACACATAGCTATTGGTACATATCCTCAGCCCCGAGGGTGAACTACTCCCTCCTCGTCATGGATAGCGTCGGGATGATGAAGATGGCCACCGGTGATGGATTCCCCCTCTGGCATGGTGCCGGAACGGGCTCCCAAGAGGTTTTTGGTGGCTACAGAGGCTTGCGGCGGCGGAACTCCCGATCTATCTTGATTTCTGATGGTTTTAGGGTACGTAGGTATATATAGACGAAAGAAGTCGGTCGGGGGACGCTCGAGGGGCGCACGAGACAGGGGGCCGCCACCCTGTAAGGGGGGCGCGCCCTCCTATCTCGTGGCCTCCTCGAGGCTCTTCTGACGTGAACTCCAAGTCTCCCGGATCATAATCTTCCAAAAAATCACGTTGCCGAAGGTTTCATTCCCTTTAGACTCCGTTTGATATTCCTTTTCTTCTAAAAACTGAAACAGGCAATAAAACAACAATATGGGCTGGGCCTCCAGTTAATAGGTTAATCCCAAAAGTAATATAAAAATGTATAATAAAGCCCATAATCATTCAAAACACATAGTAATATAGTATGGAACAATAAAAAATTATAGATACGTTGGAGACGTATCAAGCATCCCCAAGCTTAATTCCTTCTCGTCCTCGAGTAGGTAAATGATAAAAACAGAATTTTTGATGTGGAATGCTACCTAGCATGATTCTCAATGTAATTTTCTTTATTGTGGCATGAATGTTCAGATCCAAATGATTCAATATAAAATTTCATATTGACATAAGAAATAGTAACACTTCAAGCATACTAATCAATGTAATCATGTCTTCTCAAAATAACATGGCCAAAGAAAGTTATCCCTAGAAAATCATATAGTCTGGCTGTTTCTCTATCTTCATCACACAAAGTATTTAATCATGCACAACCCCGATGACAAGCCAAGCAATTGTTTCATACTTTAATAATCTCAAACTCTTTCAACTTTCACGCAATACATGAGTGTGAGCCATGGACATAGCACTATGTGTGGAGTAGAATGGTGGTTGTGGAGAAGACAAAAAGGAGAAGATAGTCTCACATCAACTAGGCGTACCAACGGGCTATGGAGAAGCCCATTAATAGATATTAATTTGAGTGAGTAGGGATTGCCATGCAATGGATGCACTAGAGCTGTAAATATATGAAAGCTAAACAAAAGAAACTAAGTGGGTGTGCATCCAACTTGCTTGCTCACGAAGACCTAGGGAACTTTTGAGGAAGCCCATCATTGGAATATACAAGCCAAGTTCTATAATGAAAAATTCCCACTAGTATATGAAAGTGATAACATATGAGACTCTCTATCATAAAGATCATGGTGCTATTTTGAAGCACAAGTGTGGAAAAAGAGATAGTAGCATTGTCCCTTCTCTCTTTTTCTCTCATTTTGTTTTCTTTTTTCTCCTTCTTTCTTTCTTTTTTTCTTTTCTTTGGCCTTCCCTTTTTTTGGCCTTTCTCCCTTTTTTTTCTTCTTTTTCTTTTTTTTTTCTTTTTGTAAAGTCCGAAGTCTCATCCCGACTTGTGGGGAAATCATAGTCTTCATCATCCTTCCCTCACTAGGCAATGCTCTAATAATGAAGATCATCACACTTTTATGGATTTACAACTCAAGAATTACAACTCAAAGCTAGAACAAGATATCACTCTATATGAATGCCTCCGGCGGTGTACCGGGATATGCAATGAATCAAGAGCGACATGTATGAAAATTATGAAGGTGGCCTTGCCACAAATATGATGTCAACTACATGATCATGCAAGGAGCAATATGACAAAAGTAATGTCTGTCATATGAACAGAACGGTGGAAAGTTGCATGGCAATATATCTCGGAATGGCTATGGAAATGCCATAATAGGTAGGTGTTGTGGCTGTTTTGAGGAAGGAGTATGGTGGGTGTATGGTACCGGCGAAAATTGCGCGGCACAAGAGAGGCTAGCAATGGTGGAAGGGTGAAAGGGTGCGTATAATCCATGGACTCAACATTAATCAAGAGAACTCATGTACTTATTGCAAAAATTTAGAAGTCATCAAAAACCAAAGCACTACGCGCATGCTCCTAGGGGGATAGATTGGTAGGAAAAGGCCATCGCTCGTCCCCGACCGCCACTCATAAGGAAGACACTCAATAAATTAAATTGTGCTCCAACTTCATCACAAAGCGGTTCACCATACGTGCATGCTACGGGAATCACAAACTTCAACACAAGCATTCTTTAAATTCATAATCACCCAACTAGCACGGCTTTAATATCACTACCTCCATATCTCAAAACAATTATCAAGTATCAAGTTGATCATAGCATCCAATTCACTTCCTATGATAGTTTTTATTATACCCAACTTGGATGCTCATCATTCTAGGACCAACTTTATGATAATAGCAAATACCATGCTGTTCTAAAAGACTCTCAAAATAATATAAGTGAAGCATGAGAGACTAGCAATTTCTTCAAAATTAGGACACCATCGTGCTCTAAAAGATATAAGTGAAGCACTAGAGCAAAAACTATCAAGCTCAAAAGATATAAGTGAAGCACATAGAGTATTCTAGCAAATTCTAAGCAAATAGGCTTCTCCCAAAAGGTATGTACAGCAAGGATGATTGTGGTAAACTAAAAAGCAAATACTAACAAAAGAAAATGACTCTCCAAGAAAAACACATATCATGTGGTGAATAAAAATATATCTCCAAGTAAAGTTACCGATGAATGAAGACAAAAGAGGTGATGCCTTCCGGGGCATCCCCAAGCTTAGGCTCTTGGTTGTCCTTGAATATTACCTTGGGGTGCCTTGGGCATCCCCAAGCTTAGGCTCTTGCCACTTCTTATTCCATAGTCCATCGAATCCTTACCCAAAACTTGAAAACTTCAACCACACAAAACTCAACACAAAACTCGTAAGCTCCGTTAGTATAAGAAAATAAAACCACCACTTAGGTACTGTAATGAACTCATTCTAAATTCATATTGGTTTAATATCTACTGTATTCTAACTTCTCTATGGTTCATACCCTCCGATACTACTCATAGATTCATCAAAATAAGCAAAAAACACATAGAAAACAGGATCTGTCAAAAACAGAACAGTCTGTAGTAATCTCTATAAAACGTATACTTCTGGAACCCCAAAAATTATGAAATAAATTGCTGGACCTGAGCAATTTGTCTATTAAGTGCAAAAATAATAAACCTAAAAGCACTCTCTAGTAAACAATGGCAGCTATTCTCGTGAGCGCAACAGTTTCTTTTTTTTTTACAGGAAGATCACATAAACTTCACCCAAGTCTTCCCAAAGGTTCTACTTGGCACTTTATTGAAACAAAAGCTATAAATCATGATTACTACAGTAGCATAATCATGTGGACAAACAAAAACAGTAAGGGTAAATATTGGTTTGTCTCCCAACAAGCGCTTTTCTTTAATGCCTTTTTAGCTAGGCATGATGATGATAATGATGCTCACATAAAAGATAAGAATTGAAACATAAAGAGAGCATCATGAAGCATATTATTAGCAAATTTAAGTCTAACCCACTTCCTATGCATAGGGACTTTGTGAGCAAACAACTTATGGGAACAATAATCAACAAGCATAGGAAGGTAAAACAAGCATAACTTTAAAATTTTAAGCACATAGAGAGGAAACTTGACATTATTGCAATTCCTACAAGCATATGTTCCTCCCTCATAATAATTTTCAGTAGCATCATGAATGAATTTAACAATATAACCAGCAGCTAAATCATTCTTTTCATGATCTACTAGCATAGAAAATTTACTACTCTCTACATAAGCAAAATTCTTCTCATTCGGAATAGTGAGAGTATCATAAAAGACTTGAACACTAAAAATTGTTTCCACATTAAAAGAGTAATGCTCAGAAAATGGGTAATCATAATCATGACAAGTTTTGTAAATATAATCATCACTACTTTTTATAGCATAAGTTTCATCACAATAATCATCATAAGTAGCAACTTCGTTCTCAACATAATCGATTGAAACCTCTCCCAAGATAGTGGAATCACTAAATAAAGTTGACACTCTTCCAAATCCACTTTCATCAATATAATCATCATAGGTAGGAGGCATGCTATCATCATAACAACTTTGCATATCAAAACTTGGGATGCTAAAAATATCATCTTCACTAAACGCAGCATCCCCAAGCTTGGGACAAACATTAATTTCAGCAAATATATTCTCAAATATTTCATACTCATCAAACATAGCTTCCCCAAGCTTGGGATCTTTCATATCATAAGCATAATCACTCTCATCATTAAAAATATGGATAGCACCAATAGTAAAGCAATTATCATCTTCACAATGAGTAGTAGGAGCAACATCATTTGGGAGGGATACCTTTCTACCTTTGTTGCTCCTTCTTTTCTTTTTCTTCTTCACATTATGTGTAGGTTCAACCTTCCTTTTTGAGCTACTTATTGATGAGATTGGTTAAATAGAAATCTCCTCCTTGTTACCTGATTCATCATGAGAAATAATAGGAGGAGATTGGGAAGTCTCTTCCCTTTCATTAGTATTCTCTTCATCTTCTATTTGCTTTCTTTTCCTTAGGTACTTGGAAATATAAGGATTTTCAATGCAATTCTCCGCACAAAACATATAAATATTTTCTAGATCAATATCAAGGAATTTCTTATGGGCAAATTCTGGAAGGTCCTTAAGTAAACGTTTCAATTCTTCATAACCTAAAAGAAAACTATGTTCATTGTAATGAGCAATGGAGATCAAATCATCACAACTTTTGGACATGATTTTATCATGAAACAATTTGCATAGGAGATGTAAATGACCACGTTCATTGCAAAGTTCACAAGTACGACAAAGGAATTTTAAATTTTCAGCACTCACACCTAGCCTTTCATGCAACCATTTAGTTTCTAAATGCTTATGCCTCTTGCAATAAATATCTTCTCTATTTGGTGTGTTCATGCAAACATGTACTCGACAAAAGTTGACATGCTCATAAGAGATATTTTCATCATGACTAGAGCAACCATCATTAATACTATGGATATTCAAGGAGTTTATACTAACAACATTGCAATCATGCTCATCATTCAAAGATTTAGTATCAAACATTCTAATCCATTCTTCTTCTAGCACTTGAGCACAATTTTCCTTTCCATCAAACTCACGAAAGATGTTAGAAAGACGAAGCGTATGAGACAAACTCAATTCCATTTTTTTGTAGTTTTCTTTTATAAACTAAACTAGTGATAAAACAAGAAACAAAAAGATTCGATTGCAAGATCTAAAGATATACCTTCAAGCGCTAACCTCCCCGGCAACGGCGGCAGAAAAGAGCTTGATGTCTACTACACAACCTTCTTCTTGTAGACGTTGTTGGGCCTACAAGTGCACATGTTTGTAGGACAGTAGCAAATTTCCCTCAAGTGGATGACCTAAGGTTTATCAATCCGTAGGAGACGTAGGATGAAGATGGTCTCTCTCAAACAACCCTACAACCAAATAACAAAGAGTCTCTTGTGTCCCCAACACACCAAATACAATGGTAAATTGTATAGGTGCACTAGTTCGGCGAAGAGATGAAGATACAAGTGCAAAATAGATAGTAGATATAGGTTTTGTAATCTGAAATTATAAAAACAGCAAGGTAGCAAGCGATAAAATTGAGCGTAAACGGTATTGCAATGATAGGAGACAAGGCCTAGGGTTCATACTTTCACTAGTGCAAGTTCTCTCAACAATAATAACATAGATAGATCATATAACAAGCCCTCAACATGCAACAAAGAGTCACTCCAAAGCCACTAATAGCGGAGAACACACGTAGAGATTATGGTAGGGTATGAAACTACCTCAAAGTTATTCTTTCGGAACGATCTATTAAAGAGTTCATACTAGAATAACACCTTAAGACACAAATCAACCAAAACCCTAATGTCACCTAGATACTCCATTGTCACCTCAAGTATCCGTGGGCATGATTTAATGATATGCATCACACAATCTCAGATTCATCCAACCAACACAAAGTACTTCAAAGAGTGCCCCAAAGTTTCTACCGGAGAGTCAAGAACATGTGCCAACCCCTATGCATAGGTTCATGGGCGGAACCCGCAAGTTGGTCACCAAAACATACATCCAGTGGCACATGATATCCCATTGTCACCACAGATAAGCACGGCAAGACATACATCAAGTATTCTCATAAAAGACTCAATCCAATAAGATAACTTCAAAGGGGAAACTCAATTCATCACAAGAGAGTAGAGGGGGAGAAACATCATAAGATCCAACTACAATAGCAAAGCTCGGGATACATCAAGATCTTGCCATAGAGGGAACACGAGAGAGAACACGAGAGAGAAAGAAATCAAACACATAGCTACTGGTACATACCCTCAGCCCCGAGGGTGAACTACTCCCTCCTCGTCAGGGATAGCGCCGGGATGATGAAGATGGCCACCGGTGATGGATTCCCCCTCCGGCAAGGTGCCGGAGCGGGCTCCCGAGAGGTTTTTGGTGGCTACAGAGGCTTGCGGCGGCGGAACTCCCGATCTATCTTGATTTCTGATGGTTTTAGGGTACGAAGGTATATATAGACGAAAGAAGTCGGTCGGGGGACCCTCGAGGGGCCCACGAGACAGGGGGCCGCCACCCTGTAAGGAGGGCGCGCCTTCCTATCTCGTGGCCTCCTCGAGGCTCTTCTGACATGAACTCCAAGTCTCCCGGATCATAATCTTCCAAAAAATCACGTTGCCGAAGGTTTCATTCCGTTTGGACTCCGTTTGATATTCCTTTTCTTCTAAATACTGAAACAGGCAGTAAAACAGCAATATGGGCTGGGTCTCCGGTTAATAGGTTAGTCCCAAAAGTAATATAAAAGTGTATAAGAAAGCCCATAATCATTCAAAACACATAGTAATATAGCATGGAACAATAAAAAATTATAGATACGTTGGAGACATATCAGTCCACAAGGTCAACCATGCATGGACCACAGGCGGCTCTCTCTTTGGCTGAAACCATCAAGTACCCAAGAGCTGGGAACAGAACTTCCGGCAAGGGGTGGGCTTCCTGACCTCCGAAGGCAACCCAACCAGGCTGTTCTATGCGTGGTGCGACGGCTCTGCCACATTAGGACGGTCGCGACACGTTGCGAGCATGAAGCTTGGGCAGTGAAGATGCGTCAGTCGCCAGGGGTGATTCACCAGCTGACCTACCTCAATGTGTGGCACCACCAGGCTAAAATATCACCAAGGGCGGCGGTGACAAGACTGGAGTTCGCTCCCGAAAGAAAGATGATGTTGGCACATCACTACGCATTTAATGCGTTCACTTACCATGCCAGAGGGCATTCCCTTAGCAACTACGTCATTGTGTAGACCCTTGACTTATACAAGAGGGATTGGACAATGAGAAAAGAGGTTGGACATTTGGTGGAACATCAGTAGGGATACACAACACTTCCTGTTCCTGGGAAGGACTTGTAGCTCTTAATCCGCCCACATAAACACACAAAAAGCGGGAGTTGGGTATTATGCAACAATGCGGCGCTAACCTGGGTAAATCAATGTGCCCATTTAATGCATTTCAGTCGTGTAGGTCCCCACCTTCGTGCCCGATCCACGAACTATAAGAAGGATGTCACCAGTCCACGGTGTCACGAGCGTGCTCTACATGCTGGCCGACAGTCGCCAGAAGGCACACGAGTCGGTTCTGCAAGAGGATGTGTTGGTGTCCACGAAGCGACGACAAAAGTTTCAAGTAGAGATGACCAAAGGGTGAGGTTGACCACTGCGCAAAGACCTGAAGCTGCAAGTGGCATAAGTGAAAGCTTCAATCAAAGACGGCGTAATTTGATGCCAGCCACTAAGTAACCGCCAAAGCTGCAACCAACGATGAAAAACAAATTCTACCAGCGATGAAAAAAAAATTGAACAGTAGATGAAGCAAGCTATGGATGATGACGAAACGCTGCCACCCCCAATGTAAAAAGCTTCAACATTCATGTCTTAGCTACGACCCACAACGATGGCGACCATGATGTTTTGGTGCAATCGTCGTCCTTTTTGGGTATGACCGGCGATGAAATTTGCTTCAACCATTCATGGCGGTGCTACAAGCGTGTTAACGAGCACCGCAAGATGTTGGGGGTGGCATGTTATGACCTATGGCGGCAAGAATCTATTGTGTAGCTGTGGGCGGTGCGGTGTAAAGCGAGGATGGAGAGAACTGTGGCGTCGCAATCGGCATGGTGGAGAGCCGCGGCCAACAGGTCGGGACGAGCTACAAGCCTACAGCTTTTGGGGGCCTAGTAGTGGTCAAATGCAGACCGTCAATTCGACACATCTGCAACAACCCTTGCATGAGCCTTTTTTTTGCTAGCATGTATTCTTTATTTTACTAAAAACTCAAACAAAAAAAACACTAAAGGGAATGGGCCTACATTAATGGGCGCCCAGCCCGCAAAAAGTTACACGATGCTCTGTACTGTCAGACCTGCATCTTCAGTTAACAGATGCATCTCTTCTTCAGTTAACGCCCGGCCCAGATTCACCATCGCCCTGACGATCCGACGGCTCGCGATGCTCACCGTCTCACTGTACCGTTTCGGCTGTAATCCTGTAGCGTTTCATTCACGCCACTGTAGCCGTCACCCTGTGCCAGCTGGGTTATAAAGCTCGCTCCCAACGTCTTGTAAGGCATCGATTATTGCTGAGACTATTTTTATATCAAACATATATCTCATAGTAATACAACAGCCCTAGAGGGCGCCTACTTTGCCCTCATGTTCTTGTGATTTAGATCGAATCCACCACAATTTCGCAATTCAGGGTGTGACAATTGGTATCATGAGCGTAGGTTTTCCTCGGCGTCGCAGCGGATCAAGGCCGCAGCGGTGATTTCCCACCCTTCCCTCCCTCTTTCGTCGACGACGACGGTGTCGGTGGCGTTGGCGGCGGTGTCGGTGGCGCTGGTGGCGGTAGACCCATTCGTCGGCAGCGCGTTGAGCTCAATTGGTTGTTTGAGCACATCACTCACTCGGTAAAATCCCAGACCGGTAGCGTGCGGTGCTGTTCTGGTGGCGATCTCGAGTGGCGGCGGCAGGGTTGAGTATCCAGATCTGGTTCCCGGGCAAGTCTCGGGGGTAAAATTCCCTTCTGAATCACTCAGCCGAGATGGGGCGCGGCAACGCCAGTCTCGACGAGCAGACATCGCCGAACTTCTGGCCATGAAAGGCGAGTTCCTGCAGCACCGTGACGAAACTGCAGAGCTGCGTGGCGAAGTCGACGACCTCCGCAAGGACATGCACGGCATCGGCCTCAAACAGGACACCATGGTCTCGGTGATGGATGGGGTCCAAAAAGTTGTATCCTCGTTGAACACTCAACTCGCAACTATGGCGGACGTACTCAAAGTATTGTCGGTTCCAGGGGCCTCGACATCTTCACCTCCAGGCCAACCAGTTCCTGATAACCAGCACGCGAACAAGGAAACTGCTGCACCAGAGGACAGGCCACTCATAGAAGAACTCCGGAAAAGACTGGCCATGGAACAAGAAAAAACCAGACAGGTAGCATCCCAAATACCTCCCCATTTGGCACCCATTCAAGTGCCCAGACACTCACTTCCCCCAGGGTTTGGAACAAACCCAACTATAGAGACCCAATCAGCCAATGGAACACCCACAGCAGCATATAAAACCGCCCAAACTCCTGGATTTCATGGATTTCAGCCACTAGGTGTTCGTCAGAGCTGGGATGACTTTCAGAAGCAGTATGATCAAGACATGCGCACCCAGTTCCTCAAAAGCATCACAAAAGGACCACGTATGGATTTCCCTCGATTCGATGGTGACAATCCAGCAGGCTGGATACGGCAGTGCGAAAAATATTTCCAAATGGCTGGTGCTCCTGTGGAATACAGAGTTAACTTGGCGCAATTATATGTTGTGGGAAGAGCGGATGTGTGGCTACGCCGGTCGGGCATCCTTAAGAAGCAACCAACATGGGCACAGTTCACTGCTGAAATCATGCGCCGGTTCTCCTCTGCTAGTTCTTACGAACTAACCGACAGGTTCAACAACTTGAAGCAAAGCACTTTGTCAGTGTCTGAATACACTGACCAGTTTGAGGAACCGATGGCAGAAATCCAACCTGACAATCCAATAATGGACGAACAGTGGTTTGTCAAATGCTATGTCAATGGGCTCCGTTCACAGATCAAGTTTCAGCTCAGATCACTACGACCTACCAACCTCACTGAAGCCTATTGGTTGGCAGTATATATGGAGAAAGGTACAGCAGAAAAGAAAGCACTTCAAGCCCACACTAGCACCAGTAAAGGCTATCCTGGTTTTCACAAAACCTATATCCCAGCAACAGAAAAAACTGCAGATCCCAAACCAACTGTAGTGAACCAAAGAGCCAGAGAACTTGGCAAGTGTTGGAGGTGTGGGGATGCTTGGTTCCATGGAAATAAGTGCAAACTTGCCCCGGCACTGAATGTTTTAACAGGTGAGGAGCCTACCGAACAACAGAAGGAACCAGATGAGTTGGAGGTGTTGGGGTACGTAGTAATTTCAAAAAAATTCCTACGCACACGCAAGATCATGGTGATGGCATAGCAACGAGAGGGGAGAGTATTGTCCACGTACCCTCGTAGACCGTAAGCGGAAGCGTTAGCACAACGCGGTTCATGTAGTCGTACGTCTCCACGGCCCGACCGATCAAGCACCGAAACTACGGCACCTCCGAGTTCTAGCACACGTTCAACTCGATGACGTCCCTCGAACTCCGATCCAGCCGAGTGTCGAGGGAGAGTTCCGTCAGCACGACGGCGTGGTGACGATCTTGATGTTCTACCGTCGCAGGGCTTCGCCTAAGCACCGCTACGATATTATCGAGGTGGACTATAGTGGAGGGGGCACCGCTGACACGCTAAGAGATCCAAGGATCAATTGTTGTGTCTTTGGTGCTAGCCCTGCCCCTCTATTTATATGTTGAGCCCCGGGTGAAACTTGGAGCAAAAGCCTCCTCAAAGTTGGTTTTGCCCGAAAGGCAAGAGTCCCACTCAGACTCCAGGACCAAACGCCACAATCCTTGGCGTCTGGCCCAGACGCCATGGGCCTCGGCGTCTGGCCCAGGGCCAGACGCCAGGGTCTCCGGCGTTTGGCCCCCTGACCTCCTCAAAACTCCTTTTGCACCGACCTAAAGCCTCATGGGCTTGACCCCTTGGCCTAAACATATCATCCAATATATGAATCTTTACATCTCGACCATTTCGAGACTCCTCGTCATGTCCCCGATCTCATCCGGGACTCCGAACTCCTTCGGTACATCAAAACATGTAAACTCATAATATAACTGTCATCGAAACCTTAAGCGTGCGGACCCTAAGGGTTCGAGAACTATGTAGACATGACCGAGAACTATTCTTGGTCAATAACCAATAGCGGAACCTGGATGCCCATATTGGTTCCTACATATTCTACGAAGATCTTTATCGGTCAAACCGCATAACGACATACGTTGTTCCCTTTGTCATCGGTATGTTACTTGCCCGAGATTCGATCATCGGTATCCAATACCTAGTTCAATATCGTTACCGGCAAGTCTCTTTACTCGTTCCGTAATACATCATCTCGCAACTAACTTATTAGTTGCAATGCTTGCAAGGCTTATATGATGTGTATTACCGAGAAGGCCCAGAGATACCTCTCCGACAATCGGAGTGACAAAATCTAATCTCGAAATACGCCAACCCAACATGTACCTTTGGAGACACCTGTAGTACTCCTTTATAATCACCCAGCTTACGTTGTGACGTTTGGTAGTACCAAAGTGTTCCTCCGTAAACGGAGTTGCATAATCTCATAGTTACGGAACATGTATAAGTCATGAAGAAAGCAATAGCAATATACTAAACGATCAAGTGCTAGGCTAACGGAATGGGTCATGTCAATCACATCATTCTCCTAATGATGTGATCCCATTAATCAAATAACAACACATGTCTATGGTTAGGAAACATAACCATCTTTGATTAATGAGCTAGTCAAATAGAGGCATACTAGTGACTATATGTTTGTCTATGTATTCACACATGTATCATGTTTCCGGTTAATACAATTCTAGCATGAATAATAAACATTTATCATGAAATAAGGAAATAAATAATCACTTTATTATTGCCTCTAGGGCATATTTCCTTCAGTCTACCACTTGCACTAGAGTCAATAATCTAGTTCACATCATCATGTGATTCAACACTAATATTCACATTTGTATGTGATTAACACCCATAGTTCACATCGTTATGTGACCAACACCCAAAGGGTTTACTAGAGTCAATAATCTAGTTCACATCGCTATGTGATTACACATCAATAGTTCACATCTATATGTGGTTAACACCCATAGTTCACATCAACATGTGACCAACACCCAAAGGGTTTACTAGAGTCAGTAATCTAGTTCACATCGCTATGTGATTAACACCCAAAGAGTACTAAGGTGTGATCATATTTTGCTTGTGAGATAATTTTAGTCAACGGGTCTGTCACATTCAGAGCCGTAAGTATTTTGCAAATTTCTATGTCTACAATGCTCTGCACGGAGCTACTCTAGCTAATTGCTCCCACTTTCAATATGTATCCAGATTGAGACTCAGAGTCATTTAGATTAGTGTTAAAACTTGCATCGACGTAAACCTTTACGACGAACCTTTTTTTTCACTTCCATAATCGAGAAACATATCTTTATTCCACTAAGGATAATTTTGACCGTTGTCCATTGATCTACTCCTAGATCACTATTTCACTCCCTTGCCAAGCTTAGTGGTAGGATATGCAATAGATATGGTACACAGCATGACATACTTTATAGAACCTATGGCTGATGCATAGGGAATGACTTTCATTCTCTTTCTATCTTCTGCCGTGGTCGGGTTTTGAGTCTTACTCAATCTCACACCTTGTAACATAGGCAAGAACTCTTTCTTTGACTGTTCCATTTTGAACTACTTCAAAATCTTGTCAAGGTATGTATTCATTGAAAAACTTATCAAGCGTCTTGATCTATCTCTATAGATCTTGATGCTCAATATGTAAGCAGCTTCACCGAGGTCTTTCTTTGAAAAACTCCTTTCAAACACTCCTTTATGCTTTGCAGAATAATTCTACATTATTTCCGATCAACAATATGTCATTCACATATACTTATCAGAAAGGCTGTAGTGCTCCCACTCACTTTCTTGTAAATACAGGTCTTTCCAAAAGTCTGTATAAAACCATATGCTTTGATCAACACATCAAAGCGTATATTCCAACTCCGAGATGCTTGCACCAGTCCATTGATGGATCGCTGGAGCTTGCGCATTTTGTTAGCACTTTTAGGATTGATAAAACCTTCTGGTTGCATCATATACAACTCTTCTTTAAGAAAACCATTAAGGAATGCAGTTTTGACATCCATTTGCCAGATTTCATAAAATGTGGCAATTGCTAACATGATGCGGACACACTTTTAAGCATCGATACGAGTGAGAAAATCTCATTGTATTCAACATCTTGAACTTTGTCAAAAACCTTTTTCGACAAGTCTAGCTTTGTAGATAGTAACACTACTATCAGCATCTGTCTTCCTCTTGAAGATCCATTTATTTAACATGGCTTGCTGATCATCGGGCAAGTCAATCAAAGTCCATACTTTGTTCTCATACATGGATCATATCTCAGATTTTATGGCCTCAAGCCATTTCGCGGAATCTGGGCTCATCATCGCTCCCTCATAGTTCGTAGGTTTATCATGGTCTAGTAACATGACTTCTAGAATAGGATTACCGTACCACACTGGTGCGGATCTTACTCTGGTTGACCTACGAGGTTTTGGTAGTAACTTGATCTTGAAGTTTCATGATCATCATCATTAGCTTCCTCACTAATTGGTGTAGGCATCACTGGAACTGATTTCAGTGATGAACTAGTTTCCAATTCGGGAGAAGGTACAAATTACCTTATTAAGCTCTACTTTCCTCCCACTCACTTCTTTCGAGAGAAACTCCTTCTCTAGAAAGGATCCATTCTTAGCAACGAATGTTTTGCCTTTGGATCTGTGATAGAAGGAGTACCCAGCAGTTTTCTTTGGGTATTCTATGAAGACGCACTTTTCCGATTTGGGTTCGAGCTTATCAGGTTGAAAACCTTTTTCACATAAGCATCGCAACTCCAAACTTTAAGAAACGACGGCTTAGGTTTACTGCTAAACCATAGTTCATACAGTGTCGTCTCAACGGATTTAATGGTGCCCTATTTAACGTGAATGCAGCTGTCTCTAATGCATAACCCCAAAAAAATATTGGTAAATCGGTAAGAGACATCATTGATCGCACCATATCAAATAAAGTGAGGTTATGACGTTCGGACACACCATTACGTTATGGTGTTCCATGTGGCGTGAGCTGTGAAACTATTCCACATTATTTTATATGAAGGCCAAACTCATAACCCAAATATTCTCCTCCACGATCAGATCGTAGAAACTTTATTTTCTTGTTACGATGATTCTCCACTTCACTCTGAAATTCTTTGAACTTTTCAAATGTTTCAGACTTGTGCTTCATTAAGTAGATATACTCATATCTGCTCAAATCATCTTGTGAAGGTCAGAAAATAACGATACCTACCACGAGCATCAACACTCATTGGACCTCATACATCGGTATGTATTATTTCCAACAAGTCAGTATCTCGTTCCATTGTTCCGAACAACGGAGTTTCAGTCATCTTGCCCAAAAGGCACGGTTCGCAAGCATCAAATGATTCATAATCAAGTGATTCCAAAAACCCATCAGCATGGAGTTTCTTCATGCACTTTACACCGATATGACCCAAACGGCAGTGCCATAAATAATTTGCACTATCATTATTAACTTTGCATCTTTTGGCATCAATATTATGAATATGTGTATCACTATGATCGAGATCCAACAAACTATTTTCATTGGGTGTATGACCATTTGAAGGTTTTATTCATGTAAACAGAATAACAATTATTCTCTGACTTTAAATGAATAACCGTATTGCAATAAACATGATCAAATCATATTCATGCTCAACGCAAACGCCAAATAACATTTATTTAGGTTTAACACTAATCCCGAAAGTATAGGGAGTGTGCGATGATGATCATATCAATCTTGGAACTACTTCCAACACTCATCGTCACTTCCCCTTCAACTAGTCTCTGTTTATTCTGTAACTCCTGTTTCGAGTTACTAATCTTAGCAACCGAACAAGTATCAAATACTCAGGGGCTACTATAAACACTAGTAAGGCACACATCAATAACCTGTATATCAAATATACTCTTGTTCACTTTGCCATCCTTCTTATCCACCAAATATTCAGGGCATTTCCGCTTCAAAGACCATTTCCTTTGCAGTAGAAGCACTTAGTTTCAGGCTTTGGTCCAGCTTTGGGCTTCTTCGGGAGTGACAACTTGTTTGCCATTCTTCTTGAAGTTTCCTTTCTTTCCTTTGCCCTTTTCTTGAAACTAGTGGTCTTGTCAATCATCAACACTTGATGCTCTTTCTTGATTTCTATCTTCGTCGATTTCAACATCACGAAGAGCTCGGGAATCTTTTTCGTCATCCTTGCATACTATAGTTCATCACGAAGTTCTAGTAACTTAGTGATGGTGACTAGAGAATTCTGTCAATCACTATCTTATCTGGAAGATTAACTCCCACTTGATTCAAGCGATTGAAGTACCTGACAATCTGAGCACATGCTCACTAGTTGAGCGATTCTCCTCCATCTTTTAGCTATAGAACTTGTTGGAGACTTCATATCTCTCAACTCGGTATTTGCTTGAAATATTAACTTCAATTCCTGGAACATCTCATATGGTCCATGACGTTCAAAACGTCTTTGAAGTCCCGATTCTAAGCCGTTAAGCATGGTGCACTAAACTATCAAGTAGTCATCATATTGAGCTAGCCAAACGTTCATAACGTATGCGTCTGCTCATGCAATAGGTCTGTCACCTAGCTGTGCATTAAGGACATAATTCTTCTGTGCAGCAATGAGGATAAACCTCAGATTACGGATCCAATCCGCAACATTGCTACTAACATTTTTCAATACAATTTTCTCTAGGAACACATTAAAATAAACATATGAAAGCAACAAACATAGGGAAGCAACAACGCGAGCTATTGATCTACAACATAATTTGCAAAATACTACCAGGACTAAGTTCATGATAAATTAAAGTTCAATTAATCATATTACTTAAGAACTCCCACTTAGATAGACATCTCTCTAGTCATTTAAGTGATTACGTGATCCAAATCAACTAAACCATGTCCGATCATCACGTGATATGGAGTAGTTTCAATGGTGAACATCACTATGTTGATCATATCTACTATATGATTCACGCTCGACCTTTCGGTCTCCGTGTTCCGAGGCCATATCTGCATATGCTAGGCTCGTCAAGTTTAACCTGAGTATTCTGCGTGTGCAAAACTGGCTTGCATCTGTTGTAGATGGACGTAGAGCTTATCACACCCGATCATCACGTGGTGTCTGGGCACGACGAACTTTGGCAACGGTGCATACTCAGGGAGAACACATCTTGATAATTTTTAGTGAGAGATCATCTTAAAATGCTACCGTCAATCAAAGCAAGATAAGATGCATAAAGGATAAACATCACATTCAATCAATATAAGTGATATGATATGGCCATCATCATCTTGTGCTTGTGATCTCCATCTCCGAAGCACCGTCGTGATCACGATCGTCACCGGCGCGACACCTTGATCTCCATCGTAGCATCGTTGTCGTCTCGCCAATTATTGCTTCTACGACTATCGCTACCGCTTAGTGATAAAGTAAAGCAATTACATGGCGTTTGCATTTCATACAATAAAGCGACAACCATATGGCTCCTGCCAGTTGCCGATAACTCGGTTACAAAACATGATCATCTCATACAATAAAATATAGCATCACGTCTTGACCATATCACATCACAACATGCCCTGCAAAAACAAGTTAGACGTCCTCTACTTTGTTGTTGCAAATTTTACGTGGCTGCTACGGGCTGAGCAAGAACCGTTCTTACCTACGCATCAAAACCACAACGGTAGTTTGTCAAGTTAGTGCTGTTTTAACCTTCGCAAGGACCGGGCGTAGCCACACTCGGTTCAACTAAAGTGAGAGAGACAGACACCCGCCAGTCACCTTTAAGCAACGAGTGCTCGCAGCGGTGAAACCAGTCTCGCGTAAGCGTACGCGTAATGTCGGTCCGGGCCACTTCATCTCACAACACCGCCGAACCAAAGTATGACATGCTGGTAAGCAGTATGACTTGTATCGCCCACAACTCACTTGTGTTATACTCGTGCATATAACATCAACGCATAAAACCAGGCTCGGATGCCACTGTTGGGGAACGTAGTAATTTCAAAAAAATTCCTACGCACACGCAAGATCATGGTCCACGTACCCTCGTAGACCGTAAGCGGAAGCGTTAGCACAACGCGGTTGATGTAGTCGTACGTCTTCGCAGCCCGACCGATCAAGCACCGAAACTACGGCACCTCCGAGTTCTAGCACACGTTCAGCTCGATGACGTCCCTCGAACTCCGATCCAGCCGAGTGTCGAGGGAGAGTTCCGTCAGCACGACGGCGTGGTGACGATCTTGATGTTCTACCGTCGCAGGGCTTCGCCTAAGCACCGCTACGATATTATCGAGGTGGACTATAGTGGAGGGGGGCACCGCACACGGCTAAGAGATCCAAGGGATCAATTGTTGTGTCTTTGGTGCTAGCCCTGCCCCTCTATTTATATGTTGAGCCCCGGGGTCGAAACTTGGAGCAAAAGCCTCCTCAAAGTCGGTTTTGCCCGAAAGGCAAGAGTCCCACTCGGACTCCAGGACCAAACGCAACAATCCTTGGCGTCTGGCCCAGACGCCATGGGCCTCGGCGTCTGGCCCAGGGCCAGACGCCAGGGTCTCCGGCGTTTGGCCCCCTGGCCTCCGCAGAACTCCTTTTGCACCGACCTAAAGCCTCATGGGCTTGACCCCTTGGCCTAAACATATCATCCAATATATGAATCTTTACGTCTCGACCATTTCGAGACTCCTCGTCATGTCCCCGATCTCATCCGGGACTCCGAACTCCTTCGGTACATCAAAACATGTAAACTCATAATATAACTCATCATCGAAACCTTAAGCGTGCGGACCCTACGGGTTCGAGAACTATGTAGACATGACCGAGAACTATTCTTGGTCAATAACCAATAGCGGAACCTGGATGCCCATATTGGTTCCTACATATTCTACGAAGATCTTTATCAGTCAAACCGCATAACGACATACGTTGTTCCCTTTGTCATCGGTATGTTACTTGCACGAGATTCGATCGTCGGTATCCAATACCTAGTTCAATCTCGTTACCGGCAAGTCTCTTTACTCGTTCTGTAATACAACATCTCGCAACTAACTTATTAGTTGCAATGCTTGTAAGGCTTATATGATGTGTATTACCGAGAAGGCCCAGAGATACCTCTCCGACAATCGGAGTGACAAAACCTAATCTCGAAATACGCCAACCCAACATGTACCTTTGGAGACACCTGTAGTACTCCTTTATAATCACCCAGTTACGCCAGGCGCTTGGTAGTACCAAAGTGTTCCTCCGTAAACGGAGTTGCATAATCTCATAGTTACGGAACATGTATAAGTCATGAAGAAAGCAATAGCAATATACTAAACGATCAAGTGCTAGGCTAACGGAATGGGTCATGTCAATCACATCATTCTCCTAATGATGTGATCCCATTAATCAAATAACAACACATGTCTATGGTTAGGAAACATAACCATCTTTGATTAATGAGCTAGTCAAATAGAGGCATACTAGTGACTATATGTTTGTCTATGTATTCACACATGTATCATGTTTCTGGTTAATACAATTCTAGCATGAATAATAAACATTTATCATGAAATAAGGAAATAAATAATCACTTTATTATTGCCTCTAGGGCATATTTCCTTCAGGAGGAACTGGATGAAAAAGAACAGCCCCAGACTGAAGAACGCTGTATGACCATCTCTGCCCAAGCCATGCATTCAGATAATGTGAACACCATTTCTATCCTGGTGCAAATAGGGGGCAAACACTCCACTTTCATTAGCCTGAAATTTGCTCTGACAACCTCTTGCAACATACTCAAGGACACTAACCGTGTTGTTATAGTTGCTGGAGGGGGAACATTATGGTCTGGTTCCTATATACCCTCAACCACTTTCACTGCGGGCCACACCAAGTTCACTCAGCAATTCAGAGTGTTAGATCTACCTGGACATGATATGGTGTTAGGAAGTGACTGGATGGCACAACACAGCCCGGTGGCTTTTCACTACAACCCCAGGCAGATCACAATTATGCAGAACAAGAGCACTCCTGTTACAATCAGAGCTTGAGACACTCTGTCTGACGCCACTATAATTGAAGCTGCAGAAGTGGACAAGTTACTATCCTCAGGAGCTCCCGGTTATGTGTTGCAACTTATCAGGGACACTACTATAACCAAACCAGAGAAACAATCAGTTCCACAACCTGTAGAAGAAGTTTTGTAGAAATTTCCTGAAGTTTTTCAAGAGCCCAAAGGCCTGCCTCCCAAAAGATCTCGTGATCACAAGATACCACTGAAAGAAAAAGCAAAACCTCCAAATTCTAGGCCCTATAGAGTACCTCACATGCAAAAGAATGAGTTGGAAAGACAAATTGATGCAATGCTTAGAGATAAAATAATCAGGGCTAGTGAAAGTCCCTACTCCTCCCCAGCAATCTTAGTCATGAAAAAAGATGGCACTTGGAGGATGTGCATTGACTATAGGAAACTCAATGAGGCCATAGTGAAAAACAAGTTTCCTATCCCTGTAATTGAAGACTTACTGGATGAATTACATAGAGCAACTTACTTCACTAAGTTGGATCTTAGGTCTGGTTACCATCAAGTGAGAATGGATGAAAAGGACATACCTAAGACTGCATTCAAAACATATTTTGGGCACTATGAATTCCTAGTTATGCCATTTGGGCTGGCTAATGCACCTGGTACATTCCAAGCCCTCATGAACAGTATCTTTGGCCCATATCTGAGAAAGTTTGTACTAGTCTTCTTTGATGACATTTTGATATTCAGTAAATCACTGTCAGAACACATTGAACACCTCCAGATAGTGTTACAACTACTCAAAGAACATCAACTATATGCCAAACTCTCCAAGTGTGCTTTTGCAGTTACACAAGTAGACTACTTGGGCCATGTTATTTCTGCTAAAGGTGTTTCTACTGATCCCTCTAAAGTGGCAGCAGTGGTGGAGTGGCCCATTCCCACCACACCAAAACAACTCAGAGGATTTTGGGCCTCTGTGGATACTATAGAAGATTTGTCCAACATTTTGGAACAATAGCCACGCCTTTGCATGATATCCTCAAGAAAGACAGCTTTTCCTGGACTGACAAACAGACTAGTGCCTTCCAACAGTTGAAACAGGCCATGACAAATGCCCCAGTGCAGGCCCTCCCAAATTTTACTGAGCCATTTGTGCTAGAAACAGATGCTTCTGGAACTGGGATTGGAGCAGTAATGATGCAGCAAGGAAAACCAATAGCATATTACAGCTCCTCCCTCTGCCCAAAGAATGCTGCCCTATCCACTTATGAGAAAGAAGCTTTAGCAATCCTGGCTACCTTAAAGAAATGGAGGCACTATTTCCTGGGCAATGAACTCATCATAGAAACAGACCATCAAAGCCTACAATTCATGACAGATCAGAAAGTCAACACCAGCATACAACATACACTGATGTTGAAGCTCCTTGAGTTTACTTTCACCCTGCAGTACAAAAAGGGCAAGGAAAACATTGTGGCTGATGCCCTATCAAGGAAACATTCACTTATGGCTACTTCCCTGGTAACTCCACAATGGATATCTGCAGTAGAAGATTCCTATGCCAATGACAGCACTTGCAAATCTCTCCTTGAAAAGCTACTGCTGTCCCCTGACCACTCAATACACCAAAACACTCTGCACTCTGGCATTATCAGACACAAAGGAAGAATTTATGTGGGCAAGGATTTATCCTTGAGAAAGAAACTTCTGGCTGCACTTCATGCCTCTGCCTTGGGAGGCCACTCAGGCATGAAAGCTACATATCACAAAATCAAACAAATCTTTTACTGGCCAGGTCTGAAGCAAGAGGTGGACAAGTTTGTTTCTGAATGCCCTGTCTGTCAGAAGAACAAAGGAGAGAATTGCCCTTACCCTGGATATTTGGATCCACTTCCACTCCCTGATATGGTTTGGACACACATCAGTATGGATTTCATCGAGGGCCTGCCTAAATCTCAGGGCAAGGATGTCATATTCGTGGTAGTTGACAGACTGTCCAAGATGTCCCACTTTATCCCACTGTCTCACCCCTATACTGCTCACACGGTGGCCACTGCATTCATTGACAATGTACTGAAACTACATGGCCCTCCATTGTCCATTGTCTCTGACCGAGACTGCATATTCATCAGTCAAGTTTGGCAAGATATGTTCAAGGGTATGGGCACCGAACTGCGTTACAGTTCTGCATACCACCCACAGTCGGATGGCCAAACAGAACGAGTAAATCAATGCATTGAGAACTACCTGAGATGCCTAACATCAACACAACCCAAGAAATGGGCCCAACACCTATCCATGGCAGATTACTGGTACAACACCTCGTACCATTCTTCCCTTCAGAAAACTCCGTTCGAAGCAGCTTATGGATACCCACCTCCAAATATCTGCGAGAACATTCTGCCAGATAACTTGACAACCGAAGCTCAGCAGTTTTTCAATGACAGAGATGCACTCCTCCAACACCTGAAAACCAACTTAACCGCAGCTCAAGCACGCATGAAGAAGTACGCAGATCGTAAAAGAACTGAAAGAGTTTTGGAAGTGGGCACATGGTGTACCTCAAGATGCAACCATATCGCCTGAATGCGTTTGGCGCGCGCTCTCACATCAAGTTACAGAGCAAGTACTACGGGCCATTCCGTGTCATATCTAAAGTGGGGCGAGTGGCCTACAAACTTCTCTTACCTGACGGCACCAACATCCATCCAGTGTTTCACGTCAGCCAGCTGAAGAAGCATGTCGGGCCCTCGGCTGTTCCGTGCATCGATCTTCCTCTGGTTCGAGCAGACGGCCTGATACTGACTGAACCAGTCTGGGTTCTGGAGACTCGCCAGGTACCACACAACAACCTGCCGGTGGTCCAATGGCTCGTGCAATGGGCAAACTTGCCACCCGATGAAGCTTCCTGGGAGGACGCCACATTCATGAAGAAGACATTTCCAGCGTTCTTCAAAGTGACCATTGACCGCTGGTTCAACATATCACCTCCTTGAGGACAAGTTCGGTTTCGCGCGGGAGCATTGTCAGACCTGCATCTTCAGTTAACAGATGCATCTCTTCTTCAGTTAACGTCCGGCCCAGATTCACCATCGCCCTGACGATCCGACGGCTCGCGATGCTCACTGTCTCACTGTACCGTTTCGGCTGTAATCCTGTAGCGTTTCATTCACGCCACTGTAGCTCTCACCCTGTGCCAGCTGGGTTATAAAGCTCGCTCCCAACGTCTTGTAAGGCATCGATTATTGCTGAGACTACTTTTATATCAAACATATATCTCATAGTAATACAACAGCCCTACAGGGCGCCTACTTTCCCCTCCTGTTCTTGTGATTTAGATCGAATCCACCACAATTTCACAATTCAGGGTGTGACATGTACATCCAACCCTGCGTATGCCGCTGCATGATCTGAAAGAAGAGACGCCGCCGCCACAACAAACCCCATCGCGAACGATCCTCTACGGACGCCGTGGTGATTGGTGAAGGAGGCTAATCGTTCTCTGGATCGCTTGTCGAATCGGATCGCAGCACGAGTGCAGGTACCATGAGATCCTCGCCTCGTGCTTCGCCGAACTGCCGCTACCAGACCGAATACAAGGTTAGAGATTATGGATTCTTATGCGGGCCAGATGTTAACGAACCAGTTAGAGATTATGTATTCTTGAGCGGACCAGATGTCAATGGACGAGTTAGAGATTATGAAGTGCTGGATGATATCATCCATGAAGAATTCTCGAGAGCATATAAAGTGCTCAAGTCTCGCACACCTAAAATTGACACCGAGACTGAATTGGATGAAGAGGAGGTGGACAGGCTCCGCGGAAATCATGCACGTTATCGCATCAAAGCTTGCCTGGTTAGTCACACAGCAATGCCACCTCCTATTTTTGTATCTATCTATCCACCAATCATATACAAACAAAAAAAACAGCATGCTATGGCGAAATAGCGTAGCCCTTAAAATCCGTTATATCGAATGATTGTACATTGATTTCATTTAGTGAGGTATTGCTCAGAATATTTGAATCGGTGATCATTTAGCTTAATCATTTGTCTTTCTCTGCAGTTACTGAAAGGAAAGCGCATATACCCCCCGGAGCTTATCTTGGAGAATTTTTACCTCTGTCGTTACATCAAAGATGAAGCGTTGGACTGGTATTTTGACTCGGACCTCTGTTTACTTGCGTCACTGAGTGACTATCAGCGGCTGGTCCTTCGGAATGAAGTAAGCATGTGTATCAATTACTTCCAGCTTAGTAATGCATTTACATTTCATCTGTGTGCTCATGCAGCTGGTAACCAGTTCCTCCTTATCTTTAACTTTGGATGAGTGGCAGCAATTTTTTGTTTCATGGGAATATGGATGCATTTCCTATTCTTTTCAGCACGACTTTATGCGAGTAACCTCCAAGTTCTAGGGCCAGAGCTTCTTGGTGAAATGCTAAAATGATTGTCAAATCCTGCGAAGATTAAGCACAGTTTAAAAATGTGTGCTTGCAACCAATTGTGGAAAATCTCATAATTTGCTCCGTAGAAGAAAAGGACATTTCAATTAAAATGAAATAGAGATTGTTTCATATAGTGAGTTACTGATGCATTTTCTTGCAAGCAGCAAGTTTCTTTCAAACCAAAATGTAACAAATGGTCCACATACGGGCTGCTCCGAAAATACGTGTACTATCTCTTTTTATGTATGTGTAAACAGGTTTCTGCCGGATTTCCCTAGTACCCATATACTTTGACATATTCCGGTCACTGAAAAAGATGGCGCGCTATGGCGCCGCTAATAGCACACTATAGCATGCTGAGAACTGCCTCGCTAAATAAATCAGCGTATGATATCTCAATAATACTCCCTCTGTAAACAAATATAATACTTTTTTAGATCACAAATATAGCACGGTACTAGCATATTTTAAGGTCAGCACTATTTTGTTATAGCACGACTATCTGTTCCTTGGTTCCAGTACCACGTGTATTTCTTTTTGGGATTTCTTAAAGTGCGCAAGTACTCGAATCAATAATAGCTGCAAAAACATATTCCTTAAGAGTATTATTCCACGCCCTAATGTCCACTGCATAAAGATACCGCCTCGCTATAGCAAGCGGATTGAGCGAGGTGCCTCTAAATTGTACTTGCCGCTGTATAATTGTCCGATAAAGTTTTCAAAACGCTGGCTATAGTGCAGCTATAGCTTATTTTGAGAGCCGCCACTATTTGGCATAGCCTGCTATTTGAAACTATGACCGCATGTCATTCTCAGAATAACCGTTATATGTTGCTTCTCTTCTTTCATCGTGCAGGGTGGCCACGAGTATGTAAGTTGGAGTGAATACCGAGAGTTCTACAACACCCCAGAAGCTGACAAAGATTATTTGCAGTACAGGGAATCGATTGTGTGGAATCTTAAGGTTTGCGTGGTGCAACGATAAGCTGCTCCAAGTTTAAAACACTGCTCAGTTTTATTTTATTTTATTCAGAACTAACAACCATTTGGTCTCTTGACAGTGGTTTGAAGATGATGTGCTCAAAGGCTATATTCAGGTACACTTATATGACCACACAAAACCATATGATGACAACTAATTTCTATATGTGTGCAGTAGCATGGCAATAACTTCTCTGTTCTACTATGTAGGGGCCAGGATTCCGTAATAGAGCTTTGGGCCAAGCAATTAGGATTGCTGCTAGGTTCCCGAACATTGATCTGAGGCTAGCATATCATGGTGTTGAGGTATTATTCATTTGTCCCTTTCTTATTTAGACGACCAGCTCTGGTTAATGTTTTATTTAACAACTGAAGTCTTTCGATTAAATTCAGGAGTATATACGGAGCACACACTTAGTGAAAGATCTTGCTTGTTTATTTTCTGAGATCTGGAAGCTGGTCAAAAGTCGTGATCAGGTCGGTCCGCATTCTACTTCATAACTAAGAACAGTGTTATTTTATTGATATATGATATGTCAATGCTTTGCAACCCTATTTATTCTTGGTGATGTTGCTTTTTCCTTCGTTGGACAATGTACAGATGTGTTTCAGTGATGCGCTGGAGCATGTTTATGTTGAGAATCGGTATTCATTACGCAAACATAATTTGAACAACGAGTTGAGGTACACTGGCGGTTTGAACCTGCAGGAACTAGTAGGTTTTTTTTTCTTTTGCTTTCTTACGCTTTCGCTTTGTGGTTTCATTGGATAATTATTGTACCTCTTACGTTGCAAACTGCTTCAATCATCTTTCCTTGTAGTTTCAGCAGTGCACGCAGGGTATCAGTAAGGAAGTAAGTACACTGTGGTGTAGTTTCGCATACATTGTGATCTCTTATGTAGACCATAATTTTACATCAGATGTCACTCCTAATTTGTGTGTATAGGTTCCGGATTCGATAGCTCTTGAGTTAATTTCCTGGGAAGTTAGGTTCAAGGTATTATGTATAGATATTGGTAGGTAATATTGTTTCCCCTTGAGGTTCTGTACCTAATAGCTCATTCTGTCCAATTTCAGTGTGACCTGCCAAAGACGTATGTGCAGTATGCAAGAAAGAAGCTCGAGATTGCAGAAACCATAGGATTGATTCCCAAGGCCAAGATATTAGCGTAGTTGTTTGTTGCTAGTGGGCGTGGTGGTCATTTGGAATAAGTTTCAGAAACTAAACTGTAATATTCCAGGGTAGCTAGGGCATCTATGGTTAACCGCCTATGTATATGGAGATGCATGTTCATGTGATTTAATTGCGTTTCTTTAGAGGAAATCTCTCTTATTTGTACGTAGTTTAAAATGTGTCCCAAGATCTTGTTCGATAAATACATTGATTGGGTTTGTATGAAGGAATTATGACATGTGGTTATTTAGGAACAGGTTTAATCCAATGTTTGCTAATTAAAGCATATCACAACGAAGAGATAGTTTTTAGTTTTTAATAATTCTGAAATTTATCATGTGTTCATATAAATGCTACTTCCTCTGTTCTATGATGTATATGTATATATAGGATTGACTATTCATCACCCTGGGTGAGGAATAGTTATTCTTCACCCCCCTCTATTTTAATAGCAATGCACCGTAATTTTACATTCCGTAAATTTTGCCTTATTTTATATGTAAAATATATCGTAAGAAAATATATAGTCGCTGTAAAAAATATTTTATGTTACGTAAAATTACAAACGTAAAACATAGTGTAAAATATACATAAAATGCATTTTTCTGATCTTATGACCTATATTTTTTTCTTATGCCAAATTTTATGTAGTGAATCAATATAAATGTAATTATTTATATTTCAAATGTAATTTATTTATGATATGATCGTAAAATTACCTCGGTGAAGAATAACTTATTCTGCACCCAGGGTGATGAATAGTAACACTATATATATATATATATATATATATATATATATATATATATATATATATATATATATATATATATCTAAAGTAAATCCTCACAAACTCTGATAAAGTTGTGGAGAAAATATTTACATCTAGATTGCCAAATATATCATAAGATTCATTATAAGATGTACTTTCCTCTTTTATATACTTGGTATAAATAGTTTTCTCTATGAATTTGGCCAACGTTTGCAAAGTTTGATTTTTCAAAAAATCTATATGCGCTACAGTATGGAACGGATGGAGTACTAGTGACAGTTTCCGTTCAGAAAAAGTCAAACATTGATTGCTCCATTTTTGGCAACATTCAGAAATTCATGTTCAAAACTTCCAAAAAAATCTACACCCAAGTTTTGGGATTCAGAACTTTGAGAAAATCTAATTTCAACATTGAAACACAAACATTCAGAATTTTTAAATTTTGTGAAATAAAGAAAATCAAGTTAGTTGCTTTCACTTTCTTTTTTCGAAAATGTATAGCAAACGGGATGTCTCCCTTCCAACCACCAGATAATATCTAGTGCCCCACCCTTTTGTATGCTATGAATAATATGGGCATGTTTTTTTGTGTGCGAAGAAAGCAGTTGTCATAGCAGCTAAAGGAAAAAAAAAAGGAAAAATGTATGCACATCTCTATTGCTATCCCCTAGACCCTAGTCTCACGATGCTTGAAAGTCTAGCTTTTTTTCTAGAAAAGAGGGGTGCACCCCCGGCCTCTGCATCTGGCCGGTGCATGCAACCATATTATTAATTAGTCACAAAGACCATATAAGGTGATACATCAATAAGTCTGAAGCCACCATCTTGGCAACACCGTTGCTACTCCTATCCCCTTGATGAACGCGTGCCGAATGTCCGGGCCTAATACCAAATAGATATCGCACCAAAGCCTAACTTCTAAAGCCGGGTGTTCCATCCAAGCCACTATCTGGATTGGGTCCCACACTGGTCTGGCACACTCCCAGTGAGCACCGCACGCTGCGAGGGCCGTCAGCTCCATCATCCCTCGGTCCATCCTCAGACCAGAACTAAAGCACTGACCTTACCAGGCCTCTCTGCCATCAACGCCACCATGACGTCAGACAACTTCCTCCTCCTGCGCGAGTCCATCTCCGCGCATCAGACGCCGAGTCTCCACAACACCACGCTGCCGAGATCCGCCACCATCAATGTGTAAGATGAAGCACCGCTCTACCAAACACTACTAAGGAAAACCTTATACACAGAAGTTTATCAGCAGCGCGGTCTAAAATGAGGCGCTACTACTAATTAGTAGTAGCGAGGGGTATAAAACCCACGCTACAACTAAGTTGATAGTAGTAGCGAGGGTAATAAACCCGAGCTACTACTAAGTGGTATGCACCATGCCCCCCGGAAAAAACCATAGTAGTAGCAAGGGGTATAAAACCGCGCTACTACTAAGTTGATAGTAGTAGCGAGGGATATAAACCCACGCTGCTACTAAGTGGCCTCCACTTTTGCACCATCCACCCCGGCCCGATCCACTCCCACCCCATCGCTCTCTCTCTCATCCCTAAAAACTCTCTCATGCCGCTCCTCTCCCACGATCTCCTCACCGCCGCCGCCACCCCATCCCCCGCCCCGCATCTCTCTTTCTCTCTCTCGACAGCACTCGAGCAAATCTCCGACGACGGGCCTCCTCTATTTCGGCGGCGGTGGAGGATTCCGGCACACGCGGCGAGGCATCCGTCCTTCCATGATGGCCTGATGGGCGGAGCGAGGTGGCACGGCATCCACGGCCTTCAACCCCGGCGGCGGCGTGCGTCGAGGAGTCGGGGGCTCTAACATGAGATGCGGTGCCGCTCTCCCCTGCACGGCCGCAGTGGCCTCCCGCCGGTGGCAGTTACGGATTTTCTCGCGGCAGATCTGAGGTCAGCGGGTCTCCGACGCCGCGGGTGGTGGTCGCGGATGCCGACGCAGAGGATGGTGCGGGCTGCGCGTGGTGGTGGGGGACGCCGACGTGCTGCGCTCTGGTTTCTTTTCTCGCCGATGCGGAGCTTGCTGCACGGACTACCCAGCCCAGGCGTTGGTGAAGTCTCGTGTCATGGTAGCCACTACTTCTGCTGATGCGTGTGCGGCCAGGTATTGTCACTAGTTTCTGATGATAGCATTTGTAGCGCACAGACATTAAAACCATGACGATTCACCACTACTTCTGCCTCCCATTTTAGTGTCAATTGATTCTGGTCCGTGATAGTAGTCCTGGGATAGTAATTGATTTGGGATTTTGGATTTGATTCACTATTGGATTGATGCTACTTTTTCAGTTGTGTAAAAACAGAGCAAATTATCACCAACTGACATGGCAATTTTACAATCTTTTTATAGCTATCATCTTCTTTTAGTAAAACTAGGCCAATGCCCATGCGTTGCAACGGGAAGAAGAAATGTTATATGAGTGATACAATATCATCATGTACTTTATTTGGCTATCAAGAATTAACTCAACAAAATACTTTATTTGGCTCTATACAACATTATCATGTACACTGCACATATCTATTTAAATAAAAATATTTCTTCATGTCTACCTCCTAATACATTGCTCTTACAAGGTCAAAAACCTAATGCTTTTCCAAAATATATCTACTTATCTGAAAAAACATTCTGGAATTCCTTCCACATGTTTGAGTCAAAAACTGAAACCGCCATAATTATCCAATTAAGTGCAAATGGAAGTCGACGAATTCATAAGCAATACATTCCCGATTAAAATTCAACTCACATGTGCCGGAATCCTCCACTTCTGAGTCACAACTTAGAATACAGAGTAATGCAAGAGATAGGAACCCATGTGTGTAGCGATTTAACAAGCAATTTAAAGTCAAAATCATCAGGATCAATAGCTTACCTATCCACCCTGTTATGGTCCACGATGTCCTTGCAGCAATAAGTGTACGAAAGAAAAATAAGAGTGCTGCTTGGCTGCACCTTGTGCTCACGTCCAAACTTTAGGTTCAGCAAAGAAAAGCTAAAAAGAATTTAGCTCATGCAAGTGTCACCACACAAATAGACTAACGACTGATATGCTATTTTAACCAATGTCGGGCATTTCATCAAGCATGTAGTGCACAGTGAGATATAGCAGGCACACATCGTCTCAGAAACGACTTCTCCCACGGACAGGCCTAGGTCCAGCATCTCAACAACCAAGTGATTCATATTGGTATTGTGTCCCTAGGAGCGTTTGTCAGGATGCTATCTGTACCCAACGAACTGTCGATTTCTTCAGTTAAATTGCCAACACCTTCAGTTAATGCTTGAGTAATCCACAACAACTCTTCGCTGCCAGTTGAAGCGTGGAAAGCTGCAAGTCGAGGTGGTACTAACAACAAGCGAGACCTTTAGCCACAACAATCAAGCAAGTGCTAGATCACAGGCTACACTAAGCAAGTAAATAACGTGCTTCACAAACACTGCCTAGTACAAAGCAAAAACTAAAGGAGAACAGAAGATAACTACATGAACTTCGCTTCGCATTATGTGGTAGTCGTCGTGCTTGCAGGTGAGGAGACCAGATGAGGCAAGCCTGGCCTAGCCGCTGACGACATCCAAGGGTGCTCGATTGAGCTCGTGGATGATGTCTCGTCTCTCGACGGTGAAGTCAGCAAAAGACCGAATGACATGGTTCCTGTCCCTGTAAGTAGCAGTGCTCTCTTCCTATAATTGCTAGAATGTAGATTGTATATATGTTCTGATCAATGCAAATGCTGAGCCATGTTCCACTTTTTCTGATCTACGTTATATTTTTACTACCTGAAGGGGTTCAGTACAGCAGTTTTGGGTTTCTACAGTTACAAGGGCTTCAGAGTTCCACCTTTTTTGTATTACCTAATTATGAAATAACAAGCATGCTCTGAAGTTTAGAGGGGTTGTGATTGCTAGTTCCTGCTAGGTAATCATAAGAATGCTTGGGTTATTACTCAAGGACGCCGGACACTATTTTCGGGATAATATGTTAAATGCAGAATTATCGATCTTCCTTAGTGGATGCCCATGGTTCGATCATGTGTCGGTTCCTATCAATGCAAGTGCTGAGCTACGTTCCATTTTTACTATTCTGTGTGATAGTTCTTGCACTTTACTACGTTCCCTCTTAAGGCGGGCCACCTTTCACACTAATAATGAGTTTGTTGCGCATTAATCTAGAAAATAGAAGTTCAGAACCTGCACCTCTAACTCTATGTCGATGATCAACAAGCTCATTCTTTCGCGATTTTCGTTCACTTGCATGTGTTCCCTTGAAGATCAGTGTTATGTCTTAGATTCTGTTGCTTACTCATTTTGCTAATGCAGCATGTCCCTAAAACAAACGGAGACATTCCTTCCTTTGATGAAGCCTTTTCAGATCACCGGAGACTTCTGGACAAGTTGGTGCTGTATGGCCTGGTCATCCAGTTCCTCAACCCCAAAGTTCTGTTATTTATTTCCTTCATGGTGTCTCTGCATACTTGCTGCTTGCTTCTGCTTACCATGTGGAGGTGCAGATGGGGATTACTGACTTGTTTGTGTCCTGTTTTTTGTCGATGCAGTGCAAGCGTCCATCGCCGCAAACACATGGATGGTTAGTGGGACTCCCTAGACCAAGAGTATGGATCCATCTCACTTCTCTATCATTTGGCCATGATGATGATGATGCAAGTTATAACATTCTTAGATTGGATTTATGGATGCATCGCTTTAATGCAACAGCTAACCCTCATTCGCATCCATTCAAGCGAGATCCACTAGTTGTTATTCCTTAATTATCCTAGTCAATCTGAACAAGTTTATAACATCTCTCTATGCACCCGATTAGTCTTGTATCCCTGAAGCCATGCACTTTGGTCTTATAGTTCACAGCAAGTGGCCTGATGGGCCGTTGTTTGTCCTTGTTGGTCTGCTTTCGTTTTGGAAAATCATCCTATAAGATTTGTGATGTCCTATCGAGCAATTGATCTGATGGGTTGTGAGCTTTTTAGCTGTCCAGCATCACCCTATGGCAGATAATCATTTTTATTATGTGTTAATGCTTTCCTTTTAAACTACTTCAAAAAACCAAAGAAATTGGATACTTTAAGCCGTATTATCCTTTGAACATCTATATGAAATGATCTAAGTTTAAGTATATTTAGTTTTGAATAAAACTAAAGGCAATTAATGTGAAAATTAGATATGTCCTATTACCTGGCAATATATAGTTCATCTAGGCTTGGTTGGCAATATATATTATCTAGACACTAATTTCATTTGTTTGTAGCTATTACATAGGTGATCTCTTGTTAATAGAAATCACTCACTTTTTTGTTTTTGTATATTTATTCCCGTAGCTACTGTACATCACAACATGCATGGAAATATATGTCTGCTGAAATTTAATTTTATTTGTTCTTTGCTCTTTACAGAAATCTTGGATTCATAAATGGGCGAAGCACATAAGGGAGAAGAAGATGATTGCAAGGATGGAGAGGGAGCAAATCATTTGGAGGGATAGAATGCCACTGTTTGGTGTTTTTATGCATTTTTTGCTTTCAACTGTGTTTGCACTAGCTGGGAATAAGTGAATAGGCAATAAGTGTAGATGTATGGATATGCTCTAATGCTCCTGGTTTACTATAAATCTTCGATTTGGAATGATGTGTAATGCTGCTGGTTTATTACAAGTCTGGGCTTGTTTTAGTTGTTAGAATTGTATGCATAAAATGGAATAGATGGATTTTATTTTTTTTAATTCCTAATTAGTTAGTAGTAGCGTGGGGGTGAAATGGATCGCTACTGGTATTCACGATACTAGTAGCGTGTGGTACTATAGACGCACTACTACTATTTCGTTAGTAGTAGCGCGGGTGACATCCGCGCTACTAGTAAAATGTTACCCCGCGCTACTACTAACTATTAGCTGCAGCGATACTAGTAGCGCGGGTACCCGCGCTGCTAGTAGTCATTTTAGCCGCGCTGCTAGTAGCCTTTTTCCTAGTAGTGAAAGACTCTGTCCTCCGGTCCCTCGAGCCCGTGTGCACCTCCAAGAATGACGCCCCCTATGGGGAAACGACACCAGAGAGCCGCCGTCATCCGATCTACTGATCTAGGGTTTCCCCCGGAGGTAGCAGAGGATGGCCTTGAACTTCTCCACGGCGATGCCTTCAGGAAGGGAAAGACGCAGACAGCTTCGCCATCGCCAACCTTGGCAATAGCCAATAGCAGGTTTTCATCTAGATCTGATCGAAGACCTCCATCTCTCGTGCACCGAGACCCGCCACCGAGATCTGATCGTAGCAAGGAGATCCCGACAACGATGTAGCGGGACTGCACGTACGTGAGGTGGTGATCGTGTGTGTTGACCCTGAGAGCACACACGCATGCACACTTATGCTGAACTAATTACCACTGATGCATTCACTGTTGGAAACGGTGTCGTATTGTAACATAACTCTGTATTGTTGGTCTTATATATATATACGAGATACGCGGAGGCTAGGACTCACGCAACCCTAAATCAAACTTGGTACCAGAGCCACTTTTTCTCGCGCCGTCGCCCTCCTCTCGACATCGCGCCGCCACAATGATCGCTCCCTCGATCTCGCGTCGCCTCGGTCTCGCGTCGCCACCGCCCCTCCGCGGATGGCTTCCGGTTCCTCCTCCGCGGTGATGCAGCTGGCCATCATCGGCCCTGTGGTGACGCCTCCGGCCGCGACGACGTCGGTCCCATCCATCGCGCCCTCCCTTGGTGTCCGGTTGGATCGCGGCAACTTCCCGCTATGGTGAACCCTCACCGTGACGCATCTCTCCGGTGGCTCTCTCCATGGCTACTTCGACGGTTCCGTTGCTGCCCCGCCCACAACCATCACCCAGGGGGCGGGTGATACCGCCACCATGGTGGCCAACCCTGTGTACGCGACATGGTGGACGCAGGACCAGAAGGTCCTCGCGATGCTCATCTCCTCCATGACGGAGGACATTGCGTCTCAGCTGATTAGCTGTAAGTCCGCTGCTGCCGCGTGGACCTCCATCCACGCCATGTTCAGCGCGCAGAATCGTGCCGGAGTTCGGCACATCCGGCTACAGATTCAGTCGCTGAAGAAGAACGACATGATTGCCAGCGAGTACATGCACAAGGTGAAGGCTCTCGCCGACGCCATGGCCTCTGATGGATCTCCCCTCGCTGATGACGAGATCATCGACTACATGCTCACCGGATTGGGAAAGGCCTTCAACCCGATCGCGGCGTTGCTCAGTGTTGTGGTCGCCCCGGTCGCGCTGACTGACTTTTACTCCATGGTTCTCAACTATGAAGCGATGTAGTTACCGCAGCAGGCCGATGATGAGTGGACCTCATCGGCCAAAGCCGTGGCTCGGTCCGACGCTCCTGCCCCCGCCAACCGCCCTCGCGCGCCTGACTCTGGTCGCGCAGCCGACTCCCGCCCCGCCAGAGGCTACCCACAGCAACAGGGGCAGGGCTACCAGCAAGGCGTCCAAGACAACCGTCATAACAACGGCGGTGGAGGAGGCGGCAATGGACGCAACGGCAATCGTCGCTGGCGCCCAAGGTGCCAGATTTGAAAAAATTGGGGTCACGCAGCCGATACCTGCAAGAAGCGTTTTGATTCAGACTACTCCAGCAGCGGCAATGGCCGCTCGGCATATAATGCTTCGACCTCCTCCAACAACTCCATGCACTGGGTTCTGGACTCCGGCACCATGGATCACCTGACTAGTGACCTGGAGCGTCTTCAGTTCCGCGAGCGTTACAGCGGTCATGATCAGGTTCAGGTGGCCAACGGCTCAGGTTTGTCTATTTCGCATATTGGGCACTCGACTTTAGCCGGTTCTTCTCTTCGCCTAAACAATATTTTACACGTTCCTAATATTAGCCAACATCTTCTATCAGTCTATCGTCTTGTGTCAAATAATCGTTGTTGGGGAACGTAGTAATTTCAAAAAAACTCCTACGCACACGCAAGATCATGGTGATGCATAGCAACGAGAGGGGAGAGTGTTGTCCACGTACCATCGTAGACCGAAAGCGGAAGCGTTAGAACAACGCGGTTGATGTAGTCGTATGTCTTCATGGCCCGACCGATCAAGCACCGAAACTACGGCACCTCCGAGTTCTAGCACACGTTCAGCTCGATGACGATCCCCGGACTCCGATCCAGCAGAATGTCGGGGAAGAGTTCCGTCAGCACGACGGTGTGGTGACGATCTTGATGTTCTACCGTCGCAGGGCTTCGCCTAAGCACCGCTACAATATTATCGAGAATTATGGTGGAGGGGGGCACCACACACGGCTAAGAGATCAATAGATCAATTGTTGTTGTACCTAGAGGTGCCCCCTGCCCCTGTATATAAAGGAGCCAGGGGGAGGGGGTCGGACGGCCAGGAGGGGCGCGCCAGGAGGAGTCCTCCTCCCACCGGGAGTAGGACTCCCCCCCTTCCTTGTTGGAGTAGGAGAGAAGGAAAGAGGGGGAGAGGAGGAAGCAAAAGGGGGATGCACCCTTTGTCCAATTCGGACCAGAGGGGGGCTGCGTGCCTCCTTCCTTTCGGCCTCTCTCCTCTATTCCCGTATGGCCGAATAAGGCCCATATAGTCCCCGGCGAATTCCCATAACTCTCCGGTACTCCGAAAAATACCCGAATCACTCGGAACCTTTCCGAAGTCCGAATATAGTCGTCCAATATATCGATCTTTACGTCTCGACCATTTCGAGACTCCTCGTCCTGTCCCCGATCTCATCCGGGACTCCGAACTCCTCCGGTACATCAAAACACATAAACTCATAATATAACTGTCATCGAAACCTTAAGCTTGCGGACCCTACGGGTTCGAGAACTATGTAGACATGACCGAGAGACATTCTCCTCCATTTTTAGGGGATTTCCGCTTCTAGTGACCATTTCCTTTGTAGTATAATCACTCAGTTTCTGGCTTTGGTCCAGCTTTGGGCTTCATCGCGGGAGTGACAACTTGATTGCCATTCTACTTGAAGTTCCCTTTCTTTCCTTTTGCCCTTTTCTTGAAACTAGTGGTCTTGTCAATCATCAACACTTGATGCTCTTTTCTTGATTTCTACCTTCGTCGATTTCAGCATCACGAAGAGCTCGGGAATCGTTTTCGTCATCCCTTGCATTATAGTTCATCACGAAGTTCCAGTAACTTGGTGATGGTGACTAGAGAACTCTGCCAATCACTATCTTATCTGGAAGATTAACTCCCACTTGATTCAAGCGACTGTACTACTGAGACAATCTAAGTACTTCCTCCTCCATTTTTTAAGCGAAGTATTTGCCAGAGGTCTCATACCTCTTGACATGGGCATGAGTCTGAAATACCAATTTCATCTCTTGAAACATCTTATATGTTCCATGACGTTTCAAAAACGTTTTTGTAGTCCCGGTTCTAAGCCATAAAGCATGGTGCACAAAACTATCAAGTAGTCATCATATTGAGCTAGCCAAACGTTCGTAACGTCTGCATCTGCTCCTGCAATAGGTCTGTCACCTAGCGGTGCATCAAGGACATAATTCTTCTGTGCAGCAATGAGGATAAACCTCATATCACGGACCAAGTCCGCATCATTGCTACTAACATTTTTCAACTTAGTTTTCTCTAGGAACACATTAAAAACATAGGGAAGCAAAAAACATAGGGAAGCAACAACGAGAGCTATTGATCTACTACATAATTTGCAAAATACTATCAGGATTAAGTTCATGATAAATTAAAGTTCAATTAATCATATTACTTAAGAACTCCCACGTAGACAGACATCTCTCTAGTCATCTAAGTGATCACGTGATCCAAATCAACTAAACCATGTCTGATCATCACGTGAGATGGAGTAGTTTCAATGGTGAACATCACTATGTTGATCATATCTACTATATGATTCACGTTCGACCTTTCGGTCTCCGTGTTTCGAGGCCATATCTGTATATGCTAGGCTCGTCAAGTTTAACCTGAGTATTCCACGTGTGCAACTGTTTTGCACCTGTTGTATTTTAACGTAGAGCCTATCACACCCAATCATCACGTGGTGTCTCAGCACGAAGAACTTTCGCAACGGTGCATATTCAGGGAGAACACTTCTTGATAATTAGTGAGAGATCATCTTAAAATGCTACCGTCAATCAAAGCAAGATAAGATGCATAAAGGATAAACATCACATGGAATCATTATAAGTGATATGATATGGTCATCATCATCTTGTGCTTGTGATCTCCATCTTGGAAGCACCGTCGTGATCACCATTGTCACCGGCGTGACACCTTTATCATCATCGTAGAATCGTTGTAGTCTCGCCAAGCTTATGCTTCTACGACTATCGGTACCGCTTAGTGATAAAGTAAAGCATTACAGGGCGATTGCATTGCATACAATAAAGCGACAACTATATGGCTCCTGCCAGTTGCCGATAACTTCGGTTACAAAACATGATCATCTCATACAATAAAATATAGCATCATGTCTTGACCATATCACATCACAACATGCCCTGCAAAAACAAGTTAGACGTCCTCTACTTTGTTGTTGCAAATTTTACGTGGCTGCTACGGGCTGAGCAAGAACCATTCTTACCTACGCATCAAAACCACAACGATAGTTCGTCAAGTTAGTGTTGTTTTTACCTTCGCAAGGACCGGGCGTAGCCACACTCGGTTCAACTAAAGTTGGAGAAACAGACACCCGCCAGCCACCTGTGTGCAAAGCACGTCGGTAGAACCAGTCTCGCGTAAGCGTACGCGTAATGTCGGTCCGGGCCGCTTCATCAAACAATACCGCCGAACCAAAGTATGACATGTTGGTAAGCAGTATGACTTGTATCGCCCACAACTCACTTGTGTTCTACTCGTGCATATAACATCTACGCATAAAACCTAGGCTCGGATGCCACTGTTGGGCAACGTAGTAATTTCAAAAAAATTCCTACGAACATGCAAGATCATGGTGATGCATAGCAACGAGAGGGGAGAGTGTTGTCCACGTACCCTCGTAGACCGAAAGCGGAAGCGTTAGAACAATGCGGTTGATGTAGTCGTACGTCTTCACGGCCCGACCGATTAAGCACCGAAACTACGGCACCTCCGAGTTCTAGCACACGTTCAGCTCGATGACGATCCCCGGACTCCGATCCAGCAGAATGTCAGGGAAGAGTTCCGTCAGCACGGCTGTGTGGTGACGATCTTGATGTTCTACCGTCGCAGGGCTTCGCCTAAGCACCGCTACAATATTATCGAGGATTATGGTGGAGGGGGGCACCGCACACGGCTAAAAGATCAAGAGATCAATTGTTGTTGTACCTAGAGGTGCCCCCTGCCCCCGTATATAAAGGAGCCAGGGGGAGGGGTTCGGCCGGCCAGGAGGGACGCGCCAGGAGGAGTCCTCCTCCCACCGGGAGTAGGACTCCCCCTTCCTTGTTGGAGTAGGAGAGAAGGAAAGAGGGGGATAGGAGGAAGGAAAAGGGGGATGCACCCCTTGTCCAATTCGGACCAGAGGGGGGCTGCGTGCCTCCTTCCTTTCGGCCTCTCTCCTCTATTCCCGTATGGCCCAATAAGGCCCATATAGTCCCCGACGAATTCCCGTAACTCTCCGGTACTCCGAAAAATACCCCGAATCACTCGGAACCTTTCCGAAGTCCGAATATAGTCGTCCAATATATCGATCTTTACGTCTCAACCATTTCGAGACTCCTCGTCATGTCCCCTATCTCAACCGGGACTCCGAACTCCTTCGGTACATCAAAACTCATAAACTCATAATATAACTGTCATCGAAACCTTAAGCGTGCGGACCCTACGGGTTCAAGAACTATGTAGACATGACCGAGACACGTTTCCGGTCAATAACCAATAGCGGAACCTGGATGCTCATATTGGCTCCTACATATTCTACGAAGATCTTTATCGGTCATACCGCATAACAACATACGTCGTTCCCTTTGTCATCGGTATGTTACTTGCCCGAGATTCGATCGTCGTAATCTCAATACCAAGTTCAATCTCGTTACCGGCAAGTCTCTTTACTCGTTACGTAATGCATCATAGTGATGTGCATTACCGAGAGGGCCCAGAGATACCTCTCCGACAATCGGAGTGACAAATCCTAATCTCGAAATACGCCAACCCAACATGTACCTTCGGAGACACCTGTAGAGCTCCTTTATAATCACCCGATTCGTTGTGACGTTTGGTAGCACACAAAGTGTTCCTCCGGTAAACGGGAGTTGCATAATCTCATAGTCATAGGAACATGTATAAGTCATGAAGAAAGCAATAGCAACATACTAAACGATCAAGTGCTAAGCTAACGAAATGGGTCAAGTCAATCACATCATTCTCCTAATGATGTGATCCTGTTAATCAAATGAAAACTCTTTGTCCATGGCTAGGAAACATAACCATATTTGATTAATGAGCTAATCAAGTAGAGGCATACTAGTGACACTTAGTTTGTCTATGTATTCACACATGTATCATGTTTCCGGTTAATACAATTCTAGCATGAATAATAAACATTTATCATGAAATAAGGAAATAAATAATATCTTTATTATTGCCTCTAGGGCATATTTCTTCAATCGTATCTTCATTGAATTTCATAAATATTTTTTCCTTGTTAAGGACAAAGCCACCAGGAGAATTCTTCTTCGAGGTAGAAGCAAAGGAGGGCTCTACCCTCTTCCACTCGGACGAGCTTCGCATGAGTCCGAGCGTCAAGCGTCGTCCAGCGTCCGTGTCTCATCATCTCAGTGGCATCAGTGTCTCGGTCATCCGTCCAAAAATGTCGTCAATTCCATTGTTAGGAATAATGATCTAGAGTGTTCATCCTCAGATACATCTGCTTTAGTTTGTGATGCTTGCCAATGTGGTAAAAGTTGTCAACTATCTTATACTGCTTCTGCTCATGTGTCCACTATGCCTCTTGAATTAGTTCATACTGATGTTTGGGGCCTTGCTCGTGCCTCCTCTGGGGGGTACAAGTATTATGTGAGCTTTATTGACGACTACTCCCGTTTTTGATGGATCTATCTACTAAAACATAAGTCTGATGTTGAACAGGTGTTCTATGCTTTTCAAGCACATGTTGAGCGCCTTTTGGATGCTAAGCTTAAAGCTGTCCAATCTGATTGTGGTGGTGAATACCATAAGCTGCACCGTTATTTTCTACGTACGGGCATCTCTCACCGAGTCTCTTGCCCTCACACCTCCCAACAGAACGGCATTGCCGAGCGAAAACACCGACACTTGGTTGAAACTGGTCTTGCTTTGTTGGCTCACTCGTCTCTCCCTTTACGTTATTGGGATGAAGCTTTTCTGACTGTGTGTTATCTCATTAACCGCATGCCCACCCCTGTGCTTGGTCAAGATACTCCTATTCATCGTCTTCTGCAAATTCCACCCAATTATTCTTTTCTTCGTACTTTCGGGTGCGCTTGTTGGCCTAGTTTGCGGAAGTATAACTCACACAAACTAGAATTTCGATCCAAGATGTGTGTTTTCCTTGGATATAGTCCTATGTATAAGGGGTACAAGTGTCTTGATCGATGTATGGGTCGTATATACATCTCGCGTGACGTTATCTTTGACGAGTCTGTTTTTCCGTTTGCTACTCCCGGTGTCACTGTTGATGTGTCTACACTTGACGAGGCTATATCTTTTCCATCCACAGAACCGGCTACGAGTGCTCATGTGCATAATTACGACCTAACCTACTTGGCTACTAATCCCTCTGGCCTAGCCAGTTCCTTTCCTGTGCAGGATTTTCCGCGTTTGGACATGGTCGATATGCCGATCGACGTGCATCGCAGCGCAGCTTCCCAGGCGGGGTCCCCGCCTGTGCATGCAGGGTTTGCACCGCCTGGTGCTGCGGCTGGCTCCTCGCCTGCCCGTGAACCGGCTTCGCCAGCGCCCACCTGCGCCTCGCCGGCCCGTCAACCGGTTTCACCAGCGCCGGGTGCAGCAGCTGCTTCCCCCTGCTCCCCGCCGGCCCATGAGCCGGCCCATGAACCGGTTTCGCCAGCTCCTGTGACATCGTCGCCATGTCCAGCAGTGTCGCCGTCCTCGCCTACGCCTCCGCCCGTCGAGCATCCTTATCCTATGGTCACTCCTACCCGTGATGCTACTCGTCGTGACAAGGAGTTTACTGATGGGACGGTGCGGTATAATCCTCTTCGTCGCGCTTTCTTTGCGACACCGGTGTCACATCGTGATGCTCTCCGTGAGCCGCGTGGCGTGATGCTATGGCTGCTGAGTTTGCAGCGCTTCGTCAAAACGACACTTGGGTCTTGGTTCCTCAACCACCTGGCGTTAACATTGTTGGCAGTAAGTGGGTTTTCAAGGCGAAGCAACATGCCGATGGGTCTATTGACAAGCACAAGGCTCGCCTTGTCGCCGTGGTTTTACTCAACAGCACGGTCTTGACTATGGTGATACTTTCAGCCCGTGGTAAAGCCGACTACTATCCGTTTGGTTCTTTAAGCTTGCTGTTTCTCGAGGATGGAGCTTGAGGCAAATTGATGTTAGCAATGCATTTCTTCATGGCTTTCTTTCCGAGACTGTTTATGCGCAGCAACCACCAGGTTTTGAAGATGCCGGTTCCCTTCGCATGTGTGCAAGTTGCAACGAGCTCTTTATGGTCTCAAACAGTCGCCACATGCTTGGTATGCTCGTCTCAGTGCTCGCCTTCTTCAGCTTGGTTTTGTTGCTTCAAAGGCGGACGCCTCTCTATTCATCTTTGCTGCGCATGGCATTCAGATATACATGCTTGTGTATGTTGATGATATTGTGATTGCTGGCTCTACTCCGGCTGTAGTTGATCGTTTGGTGCGATCGATCTCCAGCAGTTTTCCTACCAAGGATCTTGGTCCTCTCCATTATTTCTTGGGGCTTGAAGCATCCTACAATTCAGGGGCATGGCGCTGACTCAAAGAAAGTATGCACTTGATCTTCTTCATCGTGTGAGTATGGAGAATTGTAGGCCTACCTCTACACCATTATTTTCCACTGAGCACCTGGCTCGTGAGGTCGGCACCCCCTTGGGTGTTGAGGATGCCACTCGATATCGCAGCATTGTTGGAGGACTTCAATATTTAACGCTCACTCGTCCCGACCTGTCCTTTGCAGTCAACAAGGTTTGCCAGTATTTATCACAACCAACTAATGAGCATTGGGAAGCTGTCAAGCGTATATTCCGTTATGTCAAAGGGACTTTGAGTACGGGATTGAGGATTCGTAAATCTCCTTCCACTGGTGTTAGTATTTTCACGGATGCTGATTGGGCTGGATGCATTGATGACCACCGTTCCACTAGTGGTTTTGCTGTGTTTGTTGGCTCCAATCTTGTCTCATGGACTTCCAAGAAACAGCCAACTGTCTCCAGATCGAGTATGGAGGCAGAGTACAAAGCTTTAGCTAATGGAGCAGCTGAAGCAATCTGGGTGGAGATCTTACTCAAGGAGTGTGGGGTTTTCAAGCAGCGTACCGCCATTCTATGGTGTGATAATCTTGGGGCTACATACCTGACGGCAAACCCAGTCTTTCACGCAAGAACCAAGCAAGAATCTTGGGGCTACATATCTACAGAGATAGATTTTCATTTTGTGCGTGAGCGCGTTGCTTCTGGTGTTTTAGATGTCAGGTTTATCTCGACTAATGACCAATTGGCTGATGTATTTACTAAACCGGCCACACCACAGATGTTAGAACGTTTCCGGTCCAATCTGAACCTTGTATGTAGTAGTGGTTCAGATTGAGGGGGTGTGTTGGAAACGGTGTCTTATTGTAACATAACTCTGTATTGTTGGAAACGGTGCTAGGCCTCACGCAACCCTAAATCAAACTTTCACTAGTCTAACACATATGATGGAAAAGAATCCAAGAAGCTAGTGGTGGAATTGCTATATTGTGTTTCATGTCAGAACATGGATGAGAGCATATCTTGATCCTTCCTTTTCTCATTTCACATATAGTCGTGCTGGTTTGATGCTTCTCTTCTGGTACATACAGTAGATGAAATAGGTAGTCAAAGTGAAAAACTTGGAGCGAACTTTATTACGGGCTTAATCTCATATTCGAATAAATTACTGCCTGACTTCTTAATATAGCTGTGTAAACAAGCTGGTCGTCTTTCCTTATTTATTGTTTGCGAGAAATATACACGCACTTAGGATCTGCACGCACTTCACGTACTGAAGGTTTGGCACATTCGCTCCACTGGTGTCAGTCCGGGCGGAAATGAGCTTCATTGGAGCCACCATTGACCATCGACGATGCCCATCAGATTAGCATCGCCGAGGATCGGGACAACTTGAGTCCTCCATAGAATGTAGTTATCCCTCGATAGCTTGGTGCTCACGAGCTCCGCCAGAAAAGGGACAGCGGCGATCAGGGACCTGGACAGTATAGAGCCGGCCATGATGGACACTAGACACAGTTTCAGCATATGAGGTATGGGAGACTGTTAGCAGATATACATGATAGCTGTGATTAGTTAGTATCTAGCAGGTAGTTAGATATTGTTAGCTAACTTGTACTACGCGTACATATCTATAACCAAGCATATCTTTCTGTTGTACATGATCGGTTATTGTACTCTGAATATAAATAGCAGCCTGCGCCATCTGTTTGGATGCGTGATCCAATCTATCGCGTGTTTTTACAGAGACCGAGGTGCCGGTTGTGTTCTACATAGTTTTGATAGGCTCTAATACCATGAGAACTATGGGTTCTTCATCTTACTATTTACTAACGCATAATAAAATCCTGTTAAGTCAATGCGCGCAGGCTAAGCGCTGTGGCATCCTCATGTATATATACCATGCTGGTTAGGGTATACAAGGTACAAGTAATTAGGCTTACATACAGCAGGAACAGAACAGGCTGCTGACAACCTAACAACCTGAATATTCATGTATATACATTAACAAGGTCCACGGACAACAAGATGGCAGCGGAAGTTCGCCACAGAATTTTCAGGTGATGGGCTGGATGGTAAAAATGGCACCACAACCTTCCTCCATAGTCAGATTGACTTTTTCATGCTGCTCATATTAGAAAACACTTGGCTTGTTTGTTTCACTCCAACATCTCATCTACAAATAATTGATTGCGCGTGGCTAATGATCCATATGCTTGAGCCGTTGAGCAATAGTGGTTTTGCGAGAGGCCATACTTATTTTCTGGAAGAGCTACTAGTTTAGGACTAGATGCTACCATCGAATGTGATAACTTGCTGGCTTGCTTCTACTGCTTGCTTCTTTGTGATGGACCATATATATGACATCCAAATGTCTAGCTAGACCATCCAATAGCCATGTATGTAGTCATGAGTATAATATTGCAGCCCGCATGCAATTCCTGTGTGCTATTGTCTATCATTCTCTTTACAGGAAGAGTTAACTCATGCTCAAGCATAAAATGTGTGACAGCTAGGCAGGTCGCCGTGCCCAACCTCGCCCAGCTGGTGACGGTGAGACTCTCAAGGGAAAATCACTTCCTCTGGAATGCCCAGATTGTTCCCATCCTTCGGGGGCATCAGATTCTCGGCTTCGTCAACGGCGAGCGCCCCAGCGCCTCATTCCTGCCTCCACCGCTCCACGCTCTCGCCCGACATCATCGCGCGCGCGCTGAACTTCACGACTTCGGTGCAGATATGGGCGGCACTCGGCGCATGTACGCCTCGCAGTCTCGCTCTAGGATCATGCAGCTTAAGAGGCAGCTCACGCGCGCCCTGAAAAAGGACATGAACATGGCTGATTATTTTGGCCATGTCAAGGGTCTCGCTGACCAGCTTGCTGCGGCCGGCAGCCTCGTCTCTGATACTGATGTGATCGACTACATGTTCACAGGCCTTGATAACTTGTACGACGCCCTCGTCACATCGATCAATCTGCTGCTGGCCAACGGTGGCATCTCTCTCGATGAAGTGTACTCGCACATGCTGGATTACGAGGCACGTCAGGACAATGCCAACACCAGCTATCAGTTGTCGGCCAATCTTGCGGGACGAGGCAGCGGCGCTCGAGGCGGTGGCAACGGTGGAGGTGGCTCCTCTGGCGGCAGCGGCGGCCGCAACCGCAACAACGATGGCCGCAATCAGCAGGGAGGCAACCGTCGCAACGGCGGCGGCAGCGGCGGTAACTGCTGCAGGCAACGGCTCCAATGGCCAACCAGCCGGCGGTCACCAAGGCGGCTACAACAGGAGGAACTCCAACTCCGATCGTCAGCGGGTGCCGTGCCAAATCTGCAACAAGCTCGGCCACTCTGCAAGGACCTGTTATGATCGCTACAACCACAACTCCCAGTAGGAGGATGCACGTTTCGCCAACAACATCTCCACCGGTTCTCCGGCACTCGACCCAGCATGGTACATGGACTCCGGTGCCACTGATCATATTTTTTCGACGCGTCAACGGCGGGCTTACGCCTGCCTGAGTGCCACTGATCATATCACCTGCGACTTAGACAAGCTGCACATGCGTGAGCAGTACACCGGCAAGGACCAAGTGCATACAGCGAATGGAACTGGTATGGCTATTACTCATGTTGGAAAAGCTCTTCTTCCTACACCGCATGCACCTCTTGTCCTTAACAATGTTCTTCATGTTCCACAAGAGCAACAAAAAATCTTTTATCTACCGATCGACTCACTTCTGATAACAATGTTTGTTGTTGAAATTCATCCTCTTTATTTCCTTGTCAAGGATCGGGCTTCGAAGAGGGTTCTTCTTCACGGACCTAGCGAAGGTGGTCTCTATCCAGTTCATCCTCAGCAACCAAGTAGGAATAAAACGGCGCTCTCTGCCGTCACCAAGCCCAGTCATGATCGATGGCACTGTCGACTTGGTCACCCCTCCTCACGGATAGTAGATAATGTCTTAGGTAATTTTAATCTTCAGTTCAGTAGTGAGTCAAATAAAGCACATGTGTGTGATGCATGCCAGCAAGGGAAGAGTCACCAACTTCCTTATGCCAGTTCTTCTAGGGTTACTTCATTCCCTCTTGAGCTTATTTTCTCTGATGTTTGGGGGCCTGCGTGCACCTCGTCAGGAGGTTTTAGCTACTATGTGAGTTTCATAGATGATTTTAGCAAATTTACTTGGTTGTTCTGTCTTAAGCATAAATCCGATGTTTCAATATCTTCCATAGATTTCAATCTCATGTTGAACATCTCCTTAATCGCAAAATCTTGCAGATTCAGACCGTCTGGGGAGGAGAGTACCGTAAGCTTAATACTTTCTTCCAAAACATCGGCATTGAACACCACCTATCATGCCCGCACACACACCAGCAAAATGGATCAGCAGAAAGAAAACACCGCCATGTCGTTAAACCGGCCTCACCTTGCTCGCCCAAGCTTCCATGCCATTGCGATTTTGGGATGAGGCATTTCATACTGCATGTTTTTTGATCAACCGTCTCCCTACATGTACTATTAATATGAATACCCCTCTGCAACGCTTGTTCGGTACCGCTCAAGACTATACTTTCCTTCGTACTTTCAGGTGTGCTTGTTGGCCATGTCTTCGCCCCTACAACAATCATAAACTCCAGTTTAGGTCCAAGCGTTCTGTCTTTCTCGGATACAACAGCATGCACAAGGGTTACAAATGCCTTCACGTCTCTTCTGGCAGGGTGTATATCCCACGCGATGTTGTATTCGACGAGCAGTCTTTTCCCTATGCTGATTCATCCCAATCAGACTAACTACCCCCATCATATGATGAGCTCCGTCTACTTGCTCCACCTAAAGCTTTTGATCCTGTCATAACAACTGCTGCGGTGGATGAAGAAACTCTCCTATGGGTGATACTATACCTGTTTTGTCTCATGTAACGCATGATAATCCACGCTTGGTCTCCGTTTTTCCTGTGCAGGAACCTACGTCGTCAGCACCATGCCCTCGATCTGACCCTGCCATGCAGGAAACCGATCAGCTCAGGTCACGCATGGAAGCATCCGTCCCGTCCTCACCAGTCCGGATGGCTCCCTCGCCTGGGCTGGCTTCGCCCACTCGGCAGGCTTCCGCTGAGCCGGCCGATGGGCCGGGCTCTCTACACTCCCGCAGGTCGACCTGCGTGTGTCTGCTCCTGCTGACGCGCCTCCGGGATATGCTACTCGCATGCGTGACGGCACTCGACGCGAGAAGGTGCGGACCGACGGTACTGTACCGTATGACACTCGTCGTCGCCGGCGTCAAGCTTCCTTGGCCACCGTTGATCCCTCCAGTCATCTTGATGCTCTCGCGGACCCTTGTTGGCGGTCTGCCATGGACACGGAGGATGCGGCGCTGCTCAAGAATCGGACCTGGCACCTCGTTCCTCGGCCGGCTAACTGCAACCTCATCGACTGCAAATGGGTTTTCAAGCTCAAATACCGTGCTGATGGTTCTGTTGATCGTCACAAGGCGCGGTTGGTCGCAAAGGGGTTCAAGCAACGTCATGGAATCGATTATACAGAGACGTTCAGTCCAGTCATTAAGCACACAACTATTCGACTGATCTTATCCATTGCAGTTTCCGCGGCTGGATGCTTCGTCAGTTGGACGTGCAGAATGTGTTTTCCACGGCATTCTCGAAGAAGATGTCTACATGAAACAACCCCGGGGTATGTTGATCCACGGATTCCGCATCATGTGTGCAAACTGGACAAATCACTGTATGGTCTCAAACAGTCTCCCCGCGCTTGGTTCTCTCGCCTCAGCACAAAGCTTCTGGAGCTTGGTTTCCATCCATCTCTTGCTGATTCGTCTCTGTTTATTTATCAGCAAGGGGGAGTGTGCATCTACATACTGATTTATGTCGACGATATCATCATCACCGGTTCTTCAAGCCAAGCTATAGCATCACTTGTTAGTAGTCTGCATGAAGCTTTTGCTTTGAAGGACTTGGGTGACCATCATTATTTTCTGGGAATTGAAGTGCATTGCCAGGGGGAGTCTATACTGCTGAAGCAGACCAAATACACATCCGATCTCTTGAGGAGAGCAGGTCTGGTTGACTGCAAACCGGTTACTTCGCCAATGTCTACTTCGGAGACTCTGTCCCGTGAAGGAGGACAACTTCTGTCATCAGAAGGAGCCACGAGATAGGGGAGTATTGTGGGGGCATTGCAATACCTGACTTTGACTCGCCCGGACATCAGCTATGCCGTAAACAAAGTGTGCCAGTATCTTCACTCGCCAGTAGAGGAGCATTGGACAGCAGCGAAACGTATCTTGCGATATCTGAAACACACAGCCGACATAGGATTGAAAATCAGAAAATCCACGTCCACCCTGCTAAGTGTTTTCTCTGATGCTGATTTGGCTGGGTCGACTGATGATCGGCGCTCTACCAGCGGTTTTGTGTTGTTCTTTGGCTCTAATCTTGTGTCTTGGAGCGCGAGGAAACAGGCTACGGTGTCTCGGTCGAGTACTGAAGCCGAGTACAAGGCACTGGCAAATGCAACAGCAGAGTTGATTTGGCTTCAAACTCTACTTGGCGAGCTTGGCATTCGCCAATGGAGACCACCGGTGTTGTGGTGCGACAACATAGGAGCGACATACTTGTCTGCTAATCCAGTTTTCATGCACGCACCAAACACATTGAGGTTGACTTTCATTTTGTCCGGGAACGAGTAGCTCGCAAGAGATTGGACATATGCTTCGTGTCGTCTCAGGACCAGCTAGCTGATGGCTTAACCAAACCGATTGGCGCTGCACAGCTTCGACCTCTGCGTCACAATCTCAATCTCTCGGGAGCTAAGATTGAGGGGGAGTGTTAGCAGATATACATGATAGCTGTGATTAGTTGGTATCTAGCAGGTAGTTAGATATTGTTAGCTAACTTGTACTACACGTACATATCTATAACCGAGCATATCTTTCTGTTGTACATGATCGGTTATTGTACTCTGAATATAAATAACAGCCTGCGCCATCTGTTTGGATGCGTGATCCAATCTATCGCGTGTTTTTACAGAGACGGAGGTGCCGGTTGTGTTCTACATAGTTTTGATAGGCTCTAATACCATGAAAACTAGTGGAGAGAGATGCATGGGATCACCCTCCATCAAATCCTTGTTGGCTTGAGTTACCTCCACCTTCATCTTAAGGTCTTCCAATTCCGTCAAGATTTCTTCCTTCTTAGCATCAAATGCCTTATCCTTGTTGGCTTGAGTTACCTCCACCTTCATCTTAAGGTCTTCCAATTCCGTCAAGATTTCTTCCTTCTTAGCATCAAATGCCTTTGCAGATGCATCTTTCTCAACCTCCAGCCGAAGGTTATAATTTGCAGCCTTCACCTTACCATAATCATCCTCCAACTCCAAGTTCTTTGCCAGAGCTGCCTTGAGCCTCGACTACAAAGATTCTACCCTCGCATCCAGCTCTGCCTTCTGTGCCCCCATGACCTTCAGCTCCTGCACCTTATCCTTAATTTTCTTCTTCGCTTCTTCCTGGTACGCATCTGCTGTTTTCATGAGCGCCAAAACCGCCTTCCTCGCGTCCTCCAGCTCCCCCGGCTTCTCCTTAATTTGCTTCATTGCCGCTTCTTGGTATGTATCAGCGGTGTTCATTAGCATCAGACTTGCCTTCCTCGTGTTCTCCAATTCCTCTGCCTTTGCCCTAATTTTCTTCTTAGCTTCCTCTTGGTACCTATCGGCAGCATTCATGAAGAGCAGGCCCGCCTTCCGGGTGTCCTCCGTTTGCTTGGCCAGCTCACCGGACAGTCCGGTGTTTTGGCGCTCCAGCTCTCGCACCTTGTGCCCCAGTGTCAAGACCTGAGTCGAGGACTCCTGAGCAGTCCTCGTCTTTTCCGCCAGTTGCCTCTCTAGTTCACGCTTCTCGTTGGACAGTCGGGAATTTTCTTGCTCTAGCCTCCGTGCCCTATAATATTCTTCAACATAGTCTGCAGTGTATGTTTTAGAAAAGGGTGTGATTACTAATTAGTGGAAAGAGATGCATGGGATCATGCTGCAGGCTGGACTGCACACATGGAGATGGGATTGATTTGATGGAAGAATATATACATATGCTCTGGCGTAGCGCACCTGACCAATACGAACGACGATAATACGACATGTTGCAGAGACTTGCACTTGCTTGCGGCTGCTGTTGTGTTGTCACGTACTCGTCGAAGGTAAAAGATGCAGCCCGTCGTCCTTCATGCCCATGTGGATGGAAGCTGCCTCGGGTGAATATCTATCTATATGTAGATAAGGGACCGGAAGAATGAAAAGAGAGATGGAAAGGATGGAGTGTCAATGAGGAAGGCGAAGGAGAGAAGGCATACATGGGTGCTGCTGGTGAACTAAGAAGAGGTAGCATGCATGGAGTGTTGGTGAGGGAAGAAGTAGAGGAGGGAAGGTATGTGCATAATGTGTTGCCAAATTGAAGAGTGAGGGAGTGGGGCTCAGCTCATGTATCTCGTCCAAGACATCTCGCATGATTTTTTTAAAAGGAAGCTAGAGGGTCCGATCAAAACCAAACTCCGCTCTTTGCCACTTTTTTCCCTTATAATTTAATGATGTGCAGCTCTCATGCATATAGTGAAAAAAATGTTCTAAGCATCTGTCCATTTTGCTTGTGTTTGTTGTGGAACTTTGTCATCAAATGTTGTTTGTTTGGCATGCAGAATTGTTGCATAGTCCTTAATTTAGGGGTTTCTCCATGAACTTCTCTTGGACGATTGGATCATTGTTACTTGACCTTTTTGGCTACGCCTAGGGTCGTGGGCATAGGGGCCCTAGGCCCATATCCACCCCTGGCTTTCATCAAAAGTGCAAAAATGTAAGGCACCACAAATGACATCCCAATGAATGTAACATGAAAGAAGACATCACATATCTCAAAGATTTTTTTTTATTTCATTGCATAATACCAACTATTCACCATTGCATTACTAATGCAACACTTTACAACCAAGTTATTTGGAGCCACACGGTGATAAGAATGATAAAATGCTACATTTATTCTTCTCATGTGCCTCAGCAACTGTGTGAGATGTAGCTGCTCCTTGTCTTTGCTAAGGGCATCAATCTCACTCTTCTTTTCCTCCAATGCCGCCTTTAGTTTCCCATTCTCACCATCCTTTTCAGCAATGTAATTCTGGAGCTCCTCAATTTTTAGCTTCAGCTTGTTACCTTCAACCTTCTCAGACACTAGTGCTTTCTGGACTGAATTCATCTCATCATCCAGGCGTGAATGCTTCGCATCAAGTTCAATACAGGATGTTGCAGCTGTGAGACCGAAACGCGAATCTTCACCAACTCATCCTTGAGCCTATCAGCCTCGACATCTTTGTTGCGCCCAGCTTCCTCAGCTGCTTCTTTGCTGGCGTGGATTTCCTCTATCTTCCTCTTGAGGCTCTCTACCTCCTTCATGAATTTGGCCTTCTCGGCGTCAAATGACTTCCCAGCCGCCTCCTTTGCCTCCGCCAGTGCAGTCAAGTCCATCTTGAGGCGTTTGACCTCTAATTCAGACATGGCATGTTTCTGCTCTGCTATTAAAATCTCCAAACGAAGCTTATCCTTTTCACCCTCCACCAAATCCTTCTTGGTTTGGATTTCCTCCACCTTCCACTTAAGAAACTCCAAATCCTTTGTGATTTTTGCTTTCTCGGTGTCAAATGCTTTTGTAGCCGCCTCCTTTGCCTCCACTAATGCAACCAGTTCCATCTTAAGGCTCTTAGCCTCTGCTTCGGACATGCTTTGTTTCTGCTCTGCAGCAAAAACCTCCAGCCGAAGCTTATCATTATTACCCTCCATCAAATCCTTGTTGACCTGGAATTCCTCCAGATTCCCCTTAAGATCCTCCAGTTCCTTGAGAATTTCAGCCTTCTCGGCATCAAACTCCTTGGCAAGAACCTCCTTGGCCTCCTCTACTGCACCCAATTCCAACTTGAGGCTCTTAACCTCTGCTTCAAATACACTATTCTCCTGATCTGCAATCAAAATCTTTGAGTGGAGCTCATGGTTTTGACTCTCCACCGAATCCTTGTTGGCCTGGATTTCCTCTATTGCCCTCTTAAGATTGTCCATTTCCTTCATGATTTCTACCTTCTCGGCTTCAAATGCCTTTGCCGCTGCCTCCTTCGCCTCCACCAATGCACCCACTACTTGCTTAGGGCACTTAACCTCTGCTACAGACTGCCTACATTTCTCCTCAACTGTGAAAACCTCAGACCGAAGCTTATCATTTTCTCCATCCACTAAATCCTTATTTGTTTGGATTTCCTTCAGCTTCCTCTTAAGTTCCTCTAGTTCCTCTGTGATTTCTGCATTTTTTACATCAAATGCCTTGGCGGCCGCCTCCTTGGCCTCTACCAACCCACCCAGTTCTATCTTGTCATATTTTGCTTTTCCTTTGCGATCAAAGCCTCTGAACGAAGCTTGTCATTTTCGCTCTCTGCCAAATCCTTGATAGCCTGAATTTCCTCCAGCCTTCTCTTGAGATTCTCCGATTCCAGCCTGATTTTTGCTGTCTCGTCGTTGAATTCCTTGGCAGCAGCCTCTTTTGCCTCCGCCAGCGCGCCTAATTCCTTCCTTAGCCACTCAACCTCCGCTTCAGACTTCCCACATTTTTCCACTGCGATTGAAACTTCCGACCGAAGCTTATCGTTTTCAGCCTTGAAGCTTCTCTCCACCTCTTCCTTCCTTCTCGAGATCGCCTTCGTCTCCTCCAGTTGCTTCTCCAGCTTGCCCTTCTCGCAGATCATCTGGGTAATTTTGCGCTCCAGTTCCCACACACTGTCCCCAAGTGTGGTGACCTGGTGCGACAGGGTCCTCACCCTGACATCTGTGAAGAGATCTGCAACGACATACATACGTACTGTACGTTTTAGAGGAGAGAGGTGGTACACTACACGCACAGTATTGCACAGATAAAAAAAGAAAAGATGATGACTTGGCACACACCCGCAAACCAAGGCGCGGTCGCCGACGACATGTCCGTCATCTGCCGCTGTTGTCAGTTGTCACACACTCGTCAGAGGTGGAATGGAAGACGCGTCGCTGTCTCGCTGTGCACCACACCAGACGGAAAAGAGGAATATATATACCTGCTGAAGCTGCCTCAGCTAACTGGGTAGGGCAATAACTAAATATATGCAGAAGGAGGAGAGGATGAAGTGTCCATGACTCCATGAGGAAGGGATGGAGTCTGGGTGTAGTGGAGAGATGGAGTGTCGGTGGAGAAGAAGGATGGGTTTTGTTTTGGTTAAGAAGAACATTGAACATATTCCGACTTATCTAGCTGCAAGGCATCGGTAACTGCTGTCGCAAGGCATCCTTTTTCTTTTCTTTTCTTTACTTTACTTTTTGCAACAGTGCTCGATCGCATTATTCCTGTTATGTAGTACTTCCTTTGTTCCATAATGTAAGATATTTTTGACATTAGTGTAGTGTAAAAAAATGTCTTACATTATGAAACAGAGGGGGTACCAAATAAAAAAACTCAAAGCCAAGATGCTGATGGTGTTCTCTGTCCGTGGATGGCCTGCGTGAGATGCTGGCGGTAGACGAAAGCAGTTTGTCTCCTTCAAGCCGTGCCATGCCATGGGAGGTGCAACGTATTGAAACCATATCCGTCAGGGAACAATTTCCAAAATAGTACTCACTTCACGTATGACCAAAGAATACTACAACTCATGTCGTTTTTGCTTAATCGTCGTCATGGGCTCATGGCCTACTCATCGCGTAACATACGTCGTGTCTGGCGTCGCCTCGACGTCTGGCTTAGGCATATTCGCTGTCATTTTTGTCGCGTTCCGGCTTAATTGCTAACGCGGCAACACGCATTTCCGGCGTATTTATAGCTGCGTTCCGGCTTAATTGCTAATGCGGCATAGACGTCTTCCAGCGTATATATCGTCGCGTTTCGACTTAAGGCGACGTGCCAACCAGAGTGTCGTCCGGATCGCTGGTTCCGGCGGCAGCTCCACGACGGGGGTAGCGGCCGGATCGCATGCGGGCGCTGGCGCTGAGGGGGTGGGGAGGCAAAACACCGCCGTCTGTTCCTAAAACAAAACCCCTTAGAGCCCCGGGACGGGAGTGGGGGACGGCCCTATGCAGACAGCAGCAGCACCGGCTCTACGAAGTCCGAATCGAATCTTTCGATTGGCTTTCCCGTGAATAAGAATTGTTGGGCGTGGCGAAGTGAGCGCTTCTAGCTGCTTCACTAGCAGCGGGCAGCTCCACGACGGCGCTCCCGCGGGGCCGGGCCATGCGCCGGTGCCAAGGTGCGGACGCGGATGCTCCCGTGGACAGGGATGGCAATGGGTACCCATTATCCACGTACCCTGCGGGTAAAAACCCTATTAGGGTAAAGGTATGGGACAAAAATTTACCCATGGGTACTTAAATGGTAAAAATTATCATGCCCATCGGGTTGAGAGGATGCGGGTATGGGATCGTATAACCCATGCCTGCGTACCCATGTACCCATCTAAAAGGTTGACAAGTGGGTTCCCTTTAATATCCTAATGTATTAATTTTTTCCTCCTAATTGCGCTAGGTAAAAAACTCTAATGTGTAGTCAAAGTATCACTATAACTTATCATGATTTTTTGAACTTAAAGTGTATGCCTATGTGTTTTTGTTTAACATTTTTATGTATCGCTTTATAGGCAGGTATTTTTGTTTATAAGAATGTGTTGTTGTTACAGTATGTTGTTGTACATTGTTGTTTAAAATGTGTTGCTGATTATATGTAGCTTTTTGCAACAATTTTCTACTCAACTGATGTGTCGTAAACGCGCGTATTTTTACCCGCGGGTACCCATATACCCTGTCGGGTGACGGGTATGGGAAAAAATTGTACCCTTGATGGGTATGGGTATGGGCGATGGGTAAGTTCAAGGTGGACGGGTAAGGGTATGGGGTGGATCCACCCATACCCATACCCTGCGGGTGCCATCCCTACCCGTGGTGGTAGGCCATCACCGGCGCTGCGCTGGTTTTCTCATCGACCGCAGGAGGACGGGTGTGGGGGGCCGGCGCCGGGGCGGGTTCTCATAGTCGTGCGGGCGACGGGAGGTTGGCGGCCGGGCCGGCAGCCGGCATTACTGCTCATTAATGCCGGCGCCTCGGGACGGGATGGGGCGGCAGGGGTGGAAGGAGAGGTGGCCGTCGACGGGACAGGGCGTCGGGGGTGGCTGACGACACACTTTCCCAAGACGACGCGCTTTGACATGAGGACGCACGACGGTTTGACCGAGCGACGCGGTTGGACGCCACACGTCACTCCGGGTACATGGGTGACGTGTCGAAGCATGTTCTGCCATCAACCGACTGACGGCAAAGACTCTCGTTAGCCACCTAACATGGCTAACGTCTGTTCTTTGCCGTATGCCACCGACGGCAAAGGTGTCTTTGTCGTTCGCTATGGAAAAACAGACGGCAAATCATCTGCTTTACCGTAACTTCTTGTGCCGGGAATGTTTGTCGTCTGCGGTGGCAACAAAGACCTTTGGCATCAGCTGATTTCTGTAGTGTTATACGCTACTATCTTCGGGTGCTACAAGATGCTATCTTCATTAAGATTGGCTTTCCCCTCATCTTTGGCATTTCTGCAGTATAGTCCACCGATATAGCCCCTTCTTTGATACCGATGCATTCTTAGCATAGTTCTAATGTAAGTCTTGCAGTACTTTGGATGAGTACTCACGGTCGCTTTGCTACTCTTTTCTTCTACCCGGTTGCTGCGATCAGATGATGGAGTACAAGTGCCAAAGGATCCCGAGCTTGGATACTACGTGGAGGTCGAGTACGAGGAGTAGTTCGGCGGTCCCAAGCAGGAGGCCTTGCCTCTTTCGATTAGTGTCACTGTTTGATTATGCCTTCTTAAGGCAACCCCTTGTTTGATCTGTCTGTACCCAGACATGTTTGTATTTGCATTGATGTAACCCCGGGTCTCTATGACACATGTTATAATATAAAGCTTTGAACTTAAAGTTGTGTCTTAGAGTTGTGTTGTGGTATCCTACTATGAGTCATAGATCTTGATCATGCTTGTTGCGTGTATGTTTGGTGCACAGTCGATGTCGGGGGAGTTACCCGCGGCTAGACCCAGCTCTGAGGATAAGTCATCTCTGGAGTTAAGTCAGTTCTGGAGTCGGACGGATACAATCCTGACCCGGCCACAATCATGACCCAGCTACAATCCTAACCCGGCTGGAATCATTACTCGGCCTACTATAGGGCCAGGCCTGCTACAAGACCCGGACTTAGACGAAATTCCACAAAGGAGTCCAAATACAAGACGGAGACCCCAAACTTGGAAGACATGGAAGACTTAGAGTAGGACTCTGACTTCGGGGATAACCCAAAATATCTTGTAATCCCAGGGACTCGGCTATTATATAAAGGGAGTCCGTGGGTCTTTAGAAGGATAGTTTTTGAGACAGACAAGTCTCGAGACAGATGTTTTGATAGGTCTCGAGAGAGATGTTTGATAGGTCTTGAGACAGATGTTTTGATAGTTCCCAAGATAAAGGTAGAAAAATAGCACCCTTGTAATCGAGACCACCACAATCAATAGCAATCAAGCACGATGTAGGCTTTTACCTCCACAGTGAGGGGCCGAACCTGGGTAAACTCGCGTCTTTTCGTTTCCGATGAACCCCATCCAAGCTTCCACCTAGCAGTGATGGCCTCACAACTTAGTCCTTTAGTGAGGACATCTGCCATGACGAAACCACAATAGTCGGGTTCGGGGACGTCACAAGCTGGTATCAGAGTGGACTGCCTATAGGAACCCCTTCCAACTCCTTGGTCGAAGTTGAGTCTAGTCTTTGAAAAAAAACCATTTTCTAAACTACTAACAGTGTTGTGTGGCTTACGGGCACACATTGCAAATGGATGGGATTATGATATTTTATTTCGCATCTTTACTGTGGGTTTTGATTTCTCTTCCTTTTAGGTTAAAGATTCTGCTAACTCTAACACTAGGTTCTCGTAACGACTCCATTCGGAGAGCCCTCATTCCGATGATCGCTTGATTTAGTAGAAGAGTCCAAGATACTCTTTGATGTTTACCCGCGACCCTATCTGCCCACCGCTTTTGCAATTCCTGCCAACGATAAATTCCTAGGGATTACAACATACAATTTCCATTCATATAATCATTCCTCGTTGCTCTTGTTATTACAAGATACCCAAACATTTTTCTATATTTGAGAACCCATTGTGCCTAGTGCTTTGTAGCTCCTTTCCACATGAATACACCTCTGAATAATACCTCACAGTTACGGGCATCCCTTTATCCCTAGTTGTTCAAGTGTTTCACAAAATAATTTGAAATACTATCCAATCTTACGAGAACACTCTATAGCCTATTGCTCATGAAAGTCTTGCCTGCCTGCATTATGGTTAATTCCATATGACTAGCAATATTCCTTGGCATCCTTTGTCATTGTCATTTTGACGCCTATTGATTCGATAGGTATGAGAATACTCGCAATCATCTGTTGATCCCTAAAATTGTCCTTCCGCTCGGGCGTCATTTGTACATGAGCTGGTTTTCAGCTAATCAAACCTTGATCGATTGTGCCTCTAAATCTATTCAACTTACGCATCCTTGATCAGAGCATTTGCTTTTGATCTCCTAATTTAGAACTCATAATTCCTTTGTAAATAAGCTTCGAATTATTCATATGTTTCCATGGACCGATGCGTTTGTATTCTACCTTTGTCTGGTTGAGTACTGATACTCACATGGGATTCTTTGCTCGTCCGATGAGTTGTAACATGCGTTTCTATAAGTGTGATATATAGCTTCCTAAACTCCTCCAATGAGTTGTAACTATGCTTTCTGCAATTTGTGTGAACCCGGTAACTTCTATGGGCCATACTGTACCGGTGTTACGCGAGATAAATTTTCAACTCTACAACTTCATTGAAAGCGAGAAGTGAACGAAAGGTTATGCATTGAAGAAGTGGTAGTCGACATTGAACCTATGTGTTCATGCCCATGGACACGATGTAGACCGTCACGGAAGCTTCTTGCAAAACATTTAATCATTAGTACAATTCTTCAGGTATCATTGAATTTGATCCCTTGCAGTTATGGTTCTGACCATGATGTCTTCGGTTGGTATATCTAAGAAAAATCCATTCCGTGCCTCATCTATTTTCTGACAAGGTTAAATTATATGCTTTCCACAAATCAACGATCCAGTTTAGCTTCTATTCTGTTCTACCTTCGAGTATTACCTTATGGTATCTCGAGGATATATATCATGCCACTGCAATACCTCTTATGAATTCACTCTGGATAATCCTTCTCACAGTGTTAGTCACTCCGCAGGTTTGAGTTCTTCGTCAATTGAGAACTCCGCCAAGTGACTCGAATCCACGGTGTGGTTCATTACTCCTAGTAATTTGTTGCTGAGCAGTGTAATACTCAATCTTGTCATTCCTAGCCTGTCGGCTACATCCTTATCATGATATCTTTGACCATGCTAACTCATCCTTCTTTGGTTCATGAATTCTTCAGACCGTGAGCAAGGCTTACGTCGAGTTTTCAACATCATGTTGTTGTCTTGAAAAGCAACTTCGATTCTGAACTTGCATCTTATCTGATGTTCCCATAACTTTCCACTTCGCCATTCCCTTGCTTGATGTCGTCGTTGTTCGATTGCATCCTCTTGAAACCTCTCAAAAAATGTGTTATGATCATCGTCAACATTACGACTTCTTCTAGGATGTGAATCGAATTCATGATAACGAATACCATCCTTGCCACTTGATAAATTGTGTTATCATCAAGAACATCCTTGCCTTCCTTCCAACACAAACTTTTCATGTGTTTGGTTGTACCTTGAGTTCCTTGCTATCCAGCCTATGTTATGTTATATGTTGGAGTATTACCATGTTTGATGTCAAAGAATGTCGTGGGAATTGCACCACATCTTAAGAATTTTTGATACAAGTGATACTCCCCGCCAAGACCATTCATTTCTTGGTCCCCGTGTTTTTTCTAACCGGAACACTGACAAGTGGACTCTGATGTGTGAATTCAGAACTTCTAGCAACGCTATTGTTTTGAAGTTAATGCATGATAATTTCATTCTTAGTGTGTTGATTGTTGAATCACCATCCTAACATTGATCGTGTAACCTAGTCCATATTTCCAGGTAAACTTTACAATTGATGTTTAATTGTGGATGTTTTTCTCAAGCATACGTCGTTATATCATTTTGTCCGACCAATGCTATCACCTTGTTCACATAATTGTGGAAATCTCGACGAATTGTTGATCAGCCATCTGCCACATCCTCTTATTTTCCATGATTCATGATGAGCATTTAAGCTAGTGTTGGAAACTTTTGAAAGCATTATCTTATGCCTAGCTCATGATGTACATGTTTGATGAAAGAAATGTCTTCTCTAAGTTCGTGTGCATTTGATGCAAGTTGCCGCCATGAATATGAGAAAATTTTGTTTTGCGCCTCTGGAATCATCCCAACTAATTCATGCACATGCGAAGTATTCTATGGTTTGTTTGACTTGCTACCTTAACTCATACGTATTCCTAGCACACCAATCCACTATTTTATTTGTACAAGGAAAATAAGTTCCTTTGTAAGAGCTAATCCGGACTTACACGAGGACTTTATATACTCGATGATGGTTCCCAACCATAACTCAGGTGGATTTCTCTATAAGACTTTCATGTGGTCATGATTTGTCCAGGACAGTGTGTTCACGTGTGTCTTGCAATCTAGCTCAACTTGCAGAGCTTGCTTCCTTAGTTCATTTCCCGAGATTCTTGCAACGTCATTTCGACGAATAGTGTTGCACCCTTTTCCTTCTCAGGCATGCTTAGTCTGAGGTATCCCGACACCAATCTAATCTGAATCTCAGGCAGATATGATGGTTGGAACATTTTCCAAGAAATTATAACATTGGTCTCCATGTAACACGGTAAGATGATGTTAAGGCTAGCACTCCTCGCCGGAGAACCAAATGTTATCGTATCTTGTTCAGAAAGATTAGCCATTCTTCCATGATGAAATTATGTGACTTATTCTAGAAGTTGTTCCTGATGCATCCTTTGTGTTCCCAGAGTCCGACCCTTACTTGATGACCATGTCGATGCTACGCCGAAGCTTGACTGTGGTACTCCGAACATCAAAACATTGGAAGCACAATTCTAACTATTTCTTGAGCAATTATCCAAACACCGTTGTATGGGTAAACCTCATCATTCTCCTTGCCCCTTTTAACTAAAGGGTTATGTACTTGATGTCCTATCATATAAATAATGTTCTGCTTGTCTTTGGAAAGGACATGCTCTAATACTTTGTGTGTAAACACATTTTCCTTTCCAGTGGTCTGTTTAACCTTTCTTGTAAATCGGATGATCTAAGCACTAATAATTCCCTGCTTATGTAAACACCCCGGTGTACAATCCTGTAAGTAAAACCTTGTTACTATTGTGGTTAACATTCCAGTAACCACCGATGGACGAGAACTTTGCCAAATGAGTATGAAACTGGGTCTCTTCGTCCCTCGCCCTAGGTACCAACGTTGTTACCGGCATAGTTGACAAGCTATCATCTGACATGCCTTGCTACCGTGATCGTGCAATATGTCACTGCCCTTCCAACTCTTAATCCACAGTAACCACAGTTCCACAGGATAAAAACCAGGCTCTCCTACACATCCTTGTTCCCAAAGTTTATCCTTTGAACTTGACTTCATATGTAATTCCAAAGTTTATACCTGTAGAGCTCCTTTATAATCACCCAGTTACGTTGTGACGTTTGGTAGCACACAAAGTGTTCCTCCGGTAAACGGGAGTTGCATAATCTCATAGTCATAGGAACATGTATAAGTCATGAAGAAAGCAATAGCAACATACTAAACGATCAAGTGCTAAGCTAACGAAATGGGTCAAGTCAATCACATCATTCTCCTAATGATGTGATCCTGTTAATCAAATGACAACTCTTTGTCCATGGCTAGGAAACATAACCATATTTGATTAATGAGCTAATCAAGTAGAGGCATACTAGTGACACTTAGTTTGTCTATGTATTCACACATGTATCATGTTTCCGGTTAATACAATTCTAGCATGAATAATAAACATTTATCATGAAATAAGGAAATAAATAATATCTTTATTATTGCCTCTAGGGCATATTTCTTCAATCGTATCTTCATTGAATTTCATAAATATTTTTTCCTTGTTAAGGACAAAGCCACCAGGAGAATTCTTCTTCGAGGTAGAAGCAAAGGAGGGCTCTACCCTCTTCCACTCGGACGAGCTTCGCATGAGTCCGAGCGTCAAGCGTCGTCCAGCGTCCGTGTCTCATCATCTCAGTGGCATCAGTGTCTCGGTCATCCGTCCAAAAATGTCGTCAATTCCATTGTTAGGAATAATGATCTAGAGTGTTCATCCTCAGATACATCTGCTTTAGTTTGTGATGCTTGCCAATGTGGTAAAAGTTGTCAACTATCTTATACTGCTTCTGCTCATGTGTCCACTATGCCTCTTGAATTAGTTCATACTGATGTTTGGGGCCTTGCTCGTGCCTCCTCTGGGGGGTACAAGTATTATGTGAGCTTTATTGACGACTACTCCCGTTTTTGATGGATCTATCTATTAAAACATAAGTCTGATGTTGAACAGGTGTTCTATGCTTTTCAAGCACATGTTGAGCGCCTTTTGGATGCTAAGCTTAAAGCTGTCCAATCTGATTGTGGTGGTGAATACCATAAGCTGCACCGTTATTTTCTACGTACGGGCATCTCTCACCGAGTCTCTTGCCCTCACACCTCCCAACAGAACGGCATTGCCGAGCGAAAACACCGACACTTGGTTGAAACTGGTCTTGCTTTGTTGGCTCACTCGTCTCTCCCTTTACGTTATTGGGATGAAGCTTTTCTGACTGTGTGTTATCTCATTAACCGCATGCCCACCCCTGTGCTTGGTCAAGATACTCCTATTCATCGTCTTCTGCAAATTCCACCCAATTATTCTTTTCTTCGTACTTTCGGGTGCGCTTGTTGGCCTAGTTTGCGGAAGTATAACTCACACAAACTAGAATTTCGATCCAAGATGTGTGTTTTCCTTGGATATAGTCCTATGCATAAGGGGTACAAGTGTCTTGATCGATGTATGGGTCGTATATACATCTCGCGTGACGTTATCTTTGACGAGTCTGTTTTTCCGTTTGCTACTCCCGGTGTCACTGTTGATGTGTCTACACTTGACGAGGCTATATCTTTTCCATCCACAGAACCGGCTACGAGTGCTCATGTGCATAATTACGACCTAACCTACTTGGCTACTAATCCCTCTGGCCTAGCCAGTTCCTTTCCTGTGCAGGATTTTCCGCGTTTGGACATGGTCGATATGCCGATCGACGTGCATCGCAGCGCAGCTTCCCAGGCGGGGTCCCCGCCTGTGCATGCAGGGTTTGCACCGCTGGTGCTGCGGCTGGCTCTCGCCTGCCCGTGAACCGGCTTCGCCAGCGCCCACCTGCGCCTCGCCGGCCCGTCAACCGGTTTCACCAGCGCCGGGTGCAGCAGCTGCTTCCCCCTGCTCCCCGCCGGCCCATGAGCCGGCCCATGAACCGGTTTCGCCAGCTCCTGTGACATCGTCGCCATGTCCAGCAGTGTCGCCGTCCTCGCCTACGCCTCCGCCCGTCGAGCATCCTTATCCTATGGTCACTCCTACCCGTGATGCTACTCGTCGTGACAAGGAGTTTACTGATGGGACGGTGCGGTATAATCCTCTTCGTCGCGCTTTCTTTGCGACACCGGTGTCACATCGTGATGCTCTCCGTGAGCCGGCGTGGCGTGATGCTATGGCTGCTGAGTTTGCAGCGCTTCGTCAAAACGACACTTGGGTCTTGGTTCCTCAACCACCTGGCGTTAACATTGTTGGCAGTAAGTGGGTTTTCAAGACGAAGCAACATGCCGATGGGTCTATTGACAAGCACAAGGCTCGCCTTGTCGCTCGTGGTTTTACTCAACAGCACGGTCTTGACTATGGTGATACTTTCAGCCCCGTGGTAAAGCCGACTACTATCCGTTTGGTTCTTTCGCTTGCTGTTTCTCGAGGATGGAGCTTGAGGCAAATTGATGTTAGCAATGCATTTCTTCATGGCTTTCTTTCCGAGACTGTTTGTACGCAGCAACCACCAGGTTTTGAAGATGCCCGGTTCCCTTCGCATGTGTGCAAGTTGCAACGAGCTCTTTATGGTCTCAAACAGTCGCCACATGCTTGGTATGCTCGTCTCAGTGCTCGCCTTCTTCAGCTTGGTTTTGTTGCTTCAAAGGCGGACGCCTCTCTATTCATCTTTGCTGCGCATGGCATTCAGATATACATGCTTGTGTATGTTGATGATATTGTGATTGCTGGCTCTACTCCGGCTGTAGTTGATCGTTTGGTGCGATCGATCTCCAGCAGTTTTCCTACCAAGGATCTTGGTCCTCTCCATTATTTCTTGGGGCTTGAAGCATCCTACAATTCAGGGGGCATGACGCTGACTCAAAGAAAGTATGCACTTGATCTTCTTCATCGTGTGAGTATGGAGAATTGTAGGCCTACCTCTACACCATTATTTTCCACTGAGCACCTGGCTCGTGAGGTCGGCACCCCCTTGGGTGTTGAGGATGCCACTCGATATCGCAGCATTGTTGGAGGACTTCAATATTTAACGCTCACTCGTCCCGACCTGTCCTTTGCAGTCAACAAGGTTTGCCAGTATTTATCACAACCAACTAATGAGCATTGGGAAGCTGTCAAGCGTATATTCCGTTATGTCAAAGGGACTTTGAGTACGGGATTGAGGATTCGTAAATCTCCTTCCACTGGTGTTAGTATTTTCACGGATGCTGATTGGGCTGGATGCATTGATGACCGCCGTTCCACTAGTGGTTTTGCTGTGTTTGTTGGCTCCAATCTTGTCTCATGGACTTCCAAGAAACAGCCAACTGTCTCCAGATCGAGTATGGAGGCAGAGTACAAAGCTTTAGCTAATGGAGCAGCTGAAGCAATCTGGGTGGAGATCTTACTCAAGGAGTGTGGGGTTTTCAAGCAGCGTACCGCCATTCTATGGTGTGATAATCTTGGGGCTACATACCTGACGGCAAACCCAGTCTTTCACGCAAGAACCAAGCAAGAATCTTGGGGCTACATATCTACAGAGATAGATTTTCATTTTGTGCGTGAGCGCGTTGCTTCTGGTGTTTTAGATGTCAGGTTTATCTCGACTAATGACCAATTGGCTGATGTATTTACTAAACCGGCCACACCACAGATGTTAGAACGTTTCCGGTCCAATCTGAACCTTGTATGTAGTAGTGGTTCAGATTGAGGGGGTGTGTTGGAAACGGTGTCTTATTGTAACATAACTCTGTATTGTTGGAAACGGTGCTAGGCCTCACGCAACCCTAAATCAAACTTTCACTAGTCTAACACATATGATGGAAAAGAATCCAAGAAGCTAGTGGTGGAATTGCTATATTGTGTTTCATGTCAGAACATGGATGAGAGCATATCTTGATCCTTCCTTTTCTCATTTCACATATAGTCGTGCTGGTTTGATGCTTCTCTTCTGGTACATACAGTAGATGTAATAGGTAGTCAAAGTGAAAAACTTGGAGCGAACTTTATTACGGGCTTAATCTCATATTCGAATAAATTACTGCCTGACTTCTTAATATAGCTGTGTAAACAAGCTGGTCGTCTTTCCTTATTTATTGTTTGCGAGAAATATACACGCACTTAGGATCTGCACGCACTTCACGTACTGAAGGTTTGGCACATTCGCTCCACTGGTGTCAGTCCGGGCGGAAATGAGCTTCATTGGAGCCACCATTGACCATCGACGATGCCCATCAGATTAGCATCGCCGAGGATCGGGACAACAGAGTCCTCCATAGAATGTAGTTATCCTCGATAGCTTGGTGCTCACGAGCTCCGCCAGAAAAGGGACAGCGGCGATCAGGGACCTGGACAGTATAGAGCCGGCCATGATGGACACTAGACACAGTTTCAGCATATGAGGTATGGGAGACTGTTAGCAGATATACATGATAGCTGTGATTAGTTAGTATCTAGCAGGTAGTTAGATATTGTTAGCTAACTTGTACTACGCGTACATATCTATAACCAAGCATATCTTTCTGTTGTACATGATCGGTTATTGTACTCTGAATATAAATAGCAGCCTCGCCATCTGTTTGGATCGTGATCCAATCTATCGCGTGTTTTACAGAGACCGAGGTGCGGTTGTGTTCTACATAGTTTTGATAGGCTCTAATACCATGAGAACTATGGGTTCTTCATCTTACTATTTACTAACGCATAATAAAATCCTGTTAAGTCAATGCGCGCAGGCTAAGCGCTGTGGCATCCTCATGTATATATACCATGCTGGTTAGGGTATACAAGGTACAAGTAATTAGGCTTACATACAGCAGGAACAGAACAGGCTGCTGACAACCTAACAACCTGAATATTCATGTATATACATTAACAAGGTCCACGGACAACAAGATGGCAGCGGAAGTTCGCCACAGAATTTTCAGGTGATGGGCTGGATGGTAAAAATGGCACCACAACCTTCCTCCATAGTCAGATTGACTTTTTCATGCTGCTCATATTAGAAAACACTTGGCTTGTTTGTTTCACTCCAACATCTCATCTACAAATAATTGATTGCGCGTGGCTAATGATCCATATGCTTGAGCCGTTGAGCAATAGTGGTTTTGCGAGAGGCCATACTTATTTTCTGGAAGAGCTACTAGTTTAGGACTAGATGCTACCATCGAATGTGATAACTTGCTGGCTTGCTTCTACTGCTTGCTTCTTTGTGATGGACCATATATATGACATCCAAATGTCTAGCTAGACCATCCAATAGCCATGTATGTAGTCATGAGTATAATATTGCAGCCCGCATGCAATTCCTGTGTGCTATTGTCTATCATTCTCTTTACAGGAAGAGTTAACTCATGCTCAAGCATAAAATGTGTGACAGCTAGGCAGGTCGCCGTGCCCAACCTCGCCCAGCTGGTGACGGTGAGACTCTCAAGGGAAAATCACTTCCTCTGGAATGCCCAGATTGTTCCCATCCTTCGGGGGCATCAGATTCTCGGCTTCAGCAACGCGAGAGCGCACCCCGCGCGCCTCATTCCTGCCTCCACCGCTCCACGCTCTCGCCCGACATCATCGCGCGCACGCTGAACTTCACGACTTCGGTGCAGATATGGGCGGCACTCGAGCGCATGTACGCCTCGCAGTCTCGCTCTAGGATCATGCAGCTTAAGAGGCAGCTCACGCACGCCCTGAAAAAGGACATGAACATGGCTGATTATTTTGGCCATGTCAAGGGTCTCGCTGACCAGCTTGCTGCGGCCGGCAGCCTCGTCTCTGATACTGATGTGATCGACTACATGTTCACAGGCCTTGATAACTTGTACGACGCCCTCGTCACATCGATCAATCTGCTGCTGGCCAACGGTGGCATCTCTCTCGATGAAGTGTACTCGCACATGCTGGATTACGAGGCACGTCAGGACAATGCCAACACCAGCTATCAGTTGTCGGCCAATCTTGCGGGACGAGGCAGCGGCGCTCGAGGCGGTGGCAACGGTGGAGGTGGCTCCTCTGGCGGCAGCGGCGGCCGCAACCGCAACAACGATGGCCGCAATCAGCAGGGAGGCAACCGTCGCAACGGCGGCGGCAGCGGCGGTAACTCTGCTGCAGGCAACGGCTCCAATGGCCAACCAGCCGGCGGTCACCAAGGCGGCTACAACAGGAGGAACTCCAACTCCGATCGTCCGCGGGTGCCGTGCCAAATCTGCAACAAGCTCGGCCACTCTGCAAGGACCTGTTATGATCGCTACAACCACAACTCCCAGTAGGAGGATGCACGTTTCGCCAACAACATCTCCACCGGTTCTCCGGCACTCGACCCAGCATGGTATATGGACTCCGGTGCCACTGATCATATTTTTTCGACGCGTCAACGGCGGGCTTACGCCTGCCTGAGTGCCACTGATCATATCACCGGCGACTTAGACAAGCTGCACATGCGTGAGCAGTACACCGGCAAGGACCAAGTGCATACAGCGAATGGAACTGGTATGGCTATTACTCATGTTGGAAAAGCTCTTCTTCCTACACCGCATGCACCTCTTGTCCTTAACAATGTTCTTCATGTTCCACAAGAGCAACAAAAAATCTTTTATCTACCGATCGACTCACTTCTGATAACAATGTTTGTTGTTGAAATTCATCCTCTTTATTTCCTTGTCAAGGATCGGGCTTGAAGAGGTTCTTCTTCACGGACCTAGCGAAGGTGGTCTCTATCCAGTTCATCCTCAGCAACCAAGTAGGAATAAACGGCGCTCTCTGCCGTCACCAAGCCAGTCATGATCGATGGCACTGTCGACTTGGTCACCCCTCCTCACGGATAGTAGATAATGTCTTAGGTAATTTTAATCTTCAGTTCAGTAGTGAGTCAAATAAAGCACATGTGTGTGATGCATGCCAGCAAGGGAAGAGTCACCAACTTCCTTATGCCAGTTCTTCTAGGGTTACTTCATTCCCTCTTGAGCTTATTTTCTCTGATGTTTGGGGGCCTGCGTGCACCTCGTCAGGAGGTTTTAGCTACTATGTGAGTTTCATAGATGATTTTAGCAAATTTACTTGGTTGTTCTGTCTTAAGCATAAATCCGATGTTTCAATATCTTCCATAGATTTCAATCTCATGTTGAACATCTCCTTAATCGCAAAATCTTGCAGATTCAGACCGTCTGGGGAGGAGAGTACCGTAAGCTTAATACTTTCTTCCAAAACATCGGCATTGAACACCACCTATCATGCCCGCACACACACCAGCAAAATGGATCAGCAGAAAGAAAACACCGCCATGTCGTCGAAACCGGCCTCACCTTGCTCGCCCAAGCTTCCATGCCATTGCGATTTTGGGATGAGGCATTTCATACTGCATGTTTTTTGATCAACCGTCTCCCTACATGTACTATTAATATGAATACCCCTCTGCAACGCTTGTTCGGTACCGCTCAAGACTATACTTTCCTTCGTACTTTCAGGTGTGCTTGTTGGCCATGTCTTCGCCCCTACAACAATCATAAACTCCAGTTTAGGTCCAAGCGTTCTGTCTTTCTCGGATACAACAGCATGCACAAGGGTTACAAATGCCTTCACGTCTCTTCTGGCAGGGTGTATATCCCACGCGATGTTGTATTCGACGAGCAGTCTTTTCCCTATGCTGATTCATCCCAATCAGACTAACTACCCCCATCATATGATGAGCTCCGTCTACTTGCTCCACCTAAAGCTTTTGATCCTGTCATAACAACTGCTGCGGTGGATGAAGAAACTCTCCTATGGGTGATACTATACCTGTTTTGTCTCATGTAACGCATGATAATCCACGCTTGGTCTCCGTTTTTCCTGTGCAGGAACCTACGTCGTCAGCACCATGCCCTCGATCTGACCCTGCCATGCAGGAAACCGATCAGCTCAGGTCACGCATGGAAGCATCCGTCCCGTCCTCACCAGTCCGGATGGCTCCCTCGCCTGGGCTGGCTTCGCCCACTCGGCAGGCTTCCGCTGAGCCGGCCGATGGGCCGGGCTCCCCTACACTCCCGCAGGTCGACCTGCGTGTGTCTGCTCCTGCTGACGCGCCTCCGGGATATGCTACTCGCATGCGTGACGGCACTCGACGCGAGAAGGTGCGGACCGACGGTACTGTACCGTATGACACTCGTCGTCGCCGGCGTCAAGCTTCCTTGGCCACCGTTGATCCCTCCAGTCATCTTGATGCTCTCGCGGACCCTTGTTGGCGGTCTGCCATGGACACGGAGGATGCGGCGCTGCTCAAGAATCGGACCTGGCACCTCGTTCCTCGGCCGGCTAACTGCAACCTCATCGACTGCAAATGGGTTTTCAAGCTCAAATACCGTGCTGATGGTTCTGTTGATCGTCACAAGGCGCGGTTGGTCGCAAAGGGGTTCAAGCAACGTCATGGAATCGATTATACAGAGACGTTCAGTCCAGTCATTAAGCACACAACTATTCGACTGATCTTATCCATTGCAGTTTCCCGCGGCTGGATGCTTCGTCAGTTGGACGTGCAGAATGTGTTTTTCCACGGCATTCTCGAAGAAGATGTCTACATGAAACAACCCCGGGGTATGTTGATCCACGGATTCCGCATCATGTGTGCAAACTGGACAAATCACTGTATGGTCTCAAACAGTCTCCCCGCGCTTGGTTCTCTCGCCTCAGCACAAAGCTTCTGGAGCTTGGTTTCCATCCATCTCTTGCTGATTCGTCTTTGTTTATTTATCAGCAAGGGGGAGTGTGCATCTACATGCTGATTTATGTCGACGATATCATCATCACCGGTTCTTCAAGCCAAGCTATAGCATCACTTGTTAGTAGTCTGCATGAAGCTTTTTCTTTGAAGGACTTGGGTGACCATCATTATTTTCTGGGAATTGAAGTGCATTGCCAGGGGGAGTCTATACTGCTGAAGCAGACCAAATACACATCCGATCTCTTGAGGAGAGCAGGTCTGGTTGACTGCAAACCGGTTACTTCGCCAGTGTCTACTTCGGAGACTCTGTCCCGTGAAGGAGGACAACTTCTGTCATCAGAAGGAGCCACGAGATAGGGGAGTATTGTGGGGGCATTGCAATACCTGACTTTGACTCGCCCGGACATCAGCTATGCCGTAAACAAAGTGTGCCAGTATCTTCACTCGCCAGTAGAGGAGCATTGGGCAGCAGCGAAACGTATCTTGCGATATCTGAAACACACAGCCGACATAGGATTGAAAATCAGAAAATCCACGTCCACCCTGCTAAGTGTTTTCTCTGATGCTGATTTGCCTGGGTCGACTGATGATCGGCGCTCTACCAGCGGTTTTGTGTTGTTCTTTGGCTCTAATCTTGTGTCTTGGAGCGCGAGGAAACAGGCTACGGTGTCTCGGTCGAGTACGAAGCCGAGTACAAACACTGGCAAATGCAACAGCAGAGTTGATTTGGCTTCAAACTCTACTTGGCGAGCTTGGCATTCGCCAATGGAGACCACCGGTGTTGTGGTGCGACAACATAGGAGCGACATACTTGTCTGCTAATCCAGTTTTCATGCACACACCAAACACATTGAGGTTGACTTTCATTTTGTCCGGGAACGAGTAGCTCGCAAGAGATTGGACATACGCTTCGTGTCGTCTCAGGACCAGCTAGCTGATGGCTTAACCAAACCGATTGGCGCTGCACAGCTTCGACCTCTGCGTCACAATCTCAATCTCTCGGGAGCTAAGATTGAGGGGGAGTGTTAGCAGATATACATGATAGCTGTGATTAGTTGGTATCTAGCAGGTAGTTAGATATTGTTAGCTAACTTGTACTACATGTACATATCTATAACCGAGCATATCTTTCTGTTGTACATGATCGGTTAATGTACTCTGAATATAAATAGCAGCCTGCGCCATCTGTTTGGATGCGTGATCCAATCTATCGTGTGTTTTTACAGAGACGGAGGTGCCGGTTGTGTTCTACATAGTTTTGATAGGCTCTAATACCATGAAAACTAGTGGAGAGAGATGCATGGGATCACCCTCCATCAAATCCTTGTTGGCTTGAGTTACCTCCACCTTCATCTTAAGGTCTTCCAATTCCGTCAAGATTTCTTCCTTCTTAGCATCAAATGCCTTTGCAGATGCATCTTTCTCAACCTCCAGCCGAAGGTTATAATTTGCAGCCTTCACCTTACGATAATCATCCTCCAACTCCAAGTTCTTTGCCAGAGCTGCCTTGAGCCTCGACTACAAAGATTCTACCCTCGCATCCAGCTCTGCCTTCTGTGCCCCCATGACCTTCAGCTCCTGCACCTTATCCTTAATTTTCTTCTTCGCTTCTTCCTGGTACGCATCTGCTGCTTTCATGAGCGCCAAAACCGCCTTCCTCGCGTCCTCCAGCTCCCCCGGCTTCTCCTTAATTTGCTTCATTGCCGCTTCTTGGTATGTATCAGCGGGGTTCATTAGCATCAGACTTGCCTTCCTCGTGTTCTCCAATTCCTCTGCCTTTGCCCTAATTTTCTTCTTAGCTTCCTCTTGGTACCTATCGGCAGCATTCATGAAGAGCAGGCCCGCCTTCCGGGTGTCCTCCGTTTGCTTGGACAGCTCACCGGACAGTCCGGTGTTTTGGCGCTCCAGCTCTCGCACCTTGTGCCCCAGTGTCAAGACCTGAGTCGAGGACTCCTGAGCAGTCCTCGTCTTTTCCGCCAGTTGCCTCTCTAGTTCACGCTTCTCGTTGGACAGTCGGGAATTTTCTTGCTCTAGCCTCCGTGCCCTATAATATTCTTCAACATAGTCTGCAGTGTATGTTTTAGAAAAGGGTGTAATTACTAATTAGTGGAAAGAGATGCATGGGATCATGCTGCAGGCTGGACTGCACACATGGAGATGGGATTGATTTGATGGAAGAATATATACATATGCTCTGGCGTAGCGCACCTGACCAATACGAACGACGATAATACGACATGTTGCAGAGACTTGCACTTGCTTGCGGCTGCTGTTGTGTTGTCACGTACTCGTCGAAGGTAAAAGATGCAGCCCGTCGTCCTTCATGCCCATGTGGATGGAAGCTGCCTCGGGTGAATATCTATCTATATGTAGATAAGGGACCGGAAGAATGAAAAGAGAGATGGAAAGGATGGAGTGTCAATGAGGAAGGCGAAGGAGAGAAGGCATACATGGGTGCTGCTGGTGAACTAAGAAGAGGTAGCATGCATGGAGTGTTGATGAGGGAAGAAGTAGAGGAGGGAAGGTATGTGCATAATGTGCTGCCAAATTGAAGAGTGAGGGAGTGGGGCTCAGCTCATGTATCTCGTCCAAGACATCTCGCATGATTTTTTTAAAAGGAAGCTAGAGGGTCCGATCAAAACCAAACTCCGCTCTTTGCCACTTTTTTCCCTTATAATTTAATGATGTGCAGCTCTCATGCATGTAGTGAAAAAAATGTTCTAAGCATCTGTCCATTTTGCTTGTGTTTGTTGTGGTACTTTGTCATCAAATGTTGTTTGTTTGGCATGCAGAATTGTTGCATAGTCCTTAATTTAGGGGTTTCTCCATGAACTTCTCTTGGACGATTGGATCATTGTTACTTGACCTTTTTGGCTACGCCTAGGGTCGTGGGCATAGGGGCCCTAGGCCCATATCCACCCCTGGCTTTCATCAAAAGTGCAAAAATGTAAGGCACCACAAATGACATCCCAATGAATGTAACATGAAAGAAGACATCACATATCTCAAAGAATTTTTTTTATTTCATTGCATAATACCAACTATTCACCATTGCATTACTAATGCAACACCTTACAACCAAGTTATTTGGAGCCACACGGTGATAAGAATGATAAAATGCTACATTTATTCTTCTCATGTGCCTCAGCAACTGTGAGATGTAGCTGCTCCTTGTCTTTGCTAAGGGCATCAATCTCACTCTTCTTTTTCTCCAATGCCGCCTTTAGTTTCCCATTCTCACCATCCTTTTCAGCAATGTAATTCTGGAGCTCCTCAATTTTTAGCTTCAGCTTGTTACCTTCAACCTTCTCAGACACTAGTGCTTTCTGGACTGAATTTATCTCATCATTCAGGCGTGAATGCTTCGCATCAAGTTCAATACAGGATGCTTGCAGCTGTGAGACCGAAACGCGAATCTTCACCAACTCATCCTTGAGCCTATCAGCCTCGACATCTTTGTTGCGCCCTGCTTCCTCAGCTGCTTCTTTGCTGGCGTGGATTTCCTCTATCTTCCTCTTGAGGCTCTCTACCTCCTTCATGAATTTGGCCTTCTCGGCGTCAAATGACTTCCCAGCCGCCTCCTTTGCCTCCGCCAGTGCAGTCAAGTCCATCTTGAGGCGTTTGACCTCTAATTCAGACATGGCATGTTTCTGCTCTGCTATTAAAATCTCCAAACGAAGCTTATCCTTTTCACCCTCCACCAAATCCTTCTTGGTTTGGATTTCCTCCACCTTCCACTTAAGAAACTCCAAATCCTTCGTGATTTTTGCTTTCTCGGTGTCAAATGCTTTTGTAGCCGCCTCCTTTGCCTCCACTAATGCAACCAGTTCCATCTTAAGGCTCTTAGCCTCTGCTTCGGACATGCTTTGTTTTTGCTCTGCAGCAAAAACCTCCAGCCGAAGCTTATCATTATTACCCTCCATCAAATTCTTGTTGACCTGGAATTCCTCCAGATTCCCCTTAAGATCCTCCAGTTCCTTGAGGATTTCAGCCTTCTCGGCATCAAACTCCTTGGCAAGAACCTCCTTGGCCTCCTCTACTGCACCCAATTCCAACTTGAGGCTCTTAACCTCTGCTTCAAATACACTATTCTCCTGATCTGCAATCAAAATCTTTGAGTGGAGCTCATGGTTTTGACTCTCCACCGAATCCTTGTTGGCCTGGATTTCCTCTATTGCCCTCTTAAGATTGTCCATTTCCTTCATGATTTCTACCTTCTCGGCTTCAAATGCCTTTGCCGCTGCCTCCTTCGCCTCCACCAATGCACCCACTACTTGCTTAAGGCACTTAACCTCTGCTACAGACTGCCTACATTTCTCCTCAACTGTGAAAACCTCAGACCGAAGCTTATCATTTTCTCCATCCACTAAATCCTTATTTGTTTGGATTTCCTTCAGCTTCCTCTTAAGTTCCTCTAGTTCCTCTGTGATTTCTGCATTTTTTACATCAAATGCCTTGGCGGCCGCCTCCTTGGCCTCTACCAACCCACCCAGTTCTATCTTGTCAAATTTTGCTTTTCCTTTGCGATCAAAGCCTCTGAACGAAGCTTGTCATTTTCGCTCTCTGCCAAATCCTTGATAGCCTGAATTTCCTCCAGCCTTCTCTTGAGATTCTCCGATTCCAGCCTGATTTTTGCTGTCTCGTCGTTGAATTCCTTGGCAGCAGCCTCTTTTGCCTCTGCCAGCGCGCCTAATTCCTTCCTTAGCCACTCAACCTCCGCTTCAGACTTCCCACATTTTTCCACTGCGATTGAAACTTCCGACCGAAGCTTATCGTTTTCAGCCTTGAAGCTTCTCTCCACCTCTTCCTTCCTTCTCGAGATCGCCTTCGTCTCCTCCAGTTGCTTCTCAGCTTGCCCTTCTCGCAGATCATCTGGGTAATTTTGCGCTCCAGTTCCCACACACTGTCCCCAAGTGTGGTGACCTGGTGCGACAGGGTCCTCACCCTGACATCTGTGCAACGACATACATACGTACTGTACGTTTTAGAGGAGAGAGGTGGTACACTACACGCACAGTATTGCACAGATAAAAAAAAGAAAAGATGATGACTTGGCACACACCCGCAAACCAAGGCGCGGTCGCCGACGACATGTCCGTCATCTGCCGCTGTTGTCAGTTGTCACACACTCGTCGGAGGTGGAATGGAAGACGCGTCGCTGTCTCGCTGTGCACCACACCAGACGGAAAAGAGGAATATATATACCTGCTGAAGCTGCCTCAGCTAACTGGGTAGGGCAATAACTAAATATATGCAGAAGGAGGAGAGGATGAAGTGTCCATGACTCCATGAGGAAGGGATGGAGTGTGGGTGTAGTGGAGAGATGGAGTGTCGGTGGGGAAGAAGGATGGGTTTTGTTTTGCTTAAGAAGAACATTGAACATATTCCGACTTATCTAGCTGTAAGGCATCGGTAACTGCTGTCGCAAGGCATCCTTTTTCTTTTCTTTTCTTTACTTTACTTTTTGCAACAGTGCTCGATCGCATTATTCTTGTTATGTAGTACTTCCTTTGTCCCATAATGTAAGATATTTTTGACATTAGTGTAGTGTAAAAAAATATCTTACATTATGAGACAGAGGGGGTACCAAATAAAAAAACTCAAAGCCAAGATGTTGATGGTGTTCCCTGTCCGTGGATGGCCTGCGTGAGATGCTGGCGGTAGACGAAAGCAGTTTGTCTCCTTCAAGCCGTGCCATGCCATGGGAGGTGCAACGTATTGAAACCATATCCGTCAGGGAACAATTTCCAAAATAGTACTCACTTCACGTATGACCAAAGAATACTACAACTCATGTCGTTTTTGCTTAATCGTCGTCATGAGCTCATGGCCTACTCATCGCGTAACATACGTCGTGTCTGGCTTCGCCTCGACGTCTGGCTTAGGCATATTCGCTGTCATTTTTGTCATGTTCCGGCTTAATTGCTAACGCGGCAACACGCATTTCCGGCGTATTTATCGCTGTGTTCCGGCTTAATTGCTAATGCGGCATAGACGTCTTCCAGCGTATATATCGTCGCGTTTCGACTTAAGGCGACGTGCCAACCAGAGTGTCGTCCGGATCGCTGGTTCCGGCGGCAGCTCCATGGCGGGGGTAACGGCCGGATCGCATGCGGGCGCTGGCGCTGAGAGGGGGGGGGGGGGGGGGGGAGTTGGGGTGGGGGGGCGTGGTGGGGAGGCAAAACACCGCCGTCTGTTCCTAAAACAAAACCCCTTAGAGCCCCGGGACGGGAGTGGGGGACGGCCCTACGTAGACAGCAGCAGCACCGGCTCTACGAAGTCCGAATCGAATCTTTCGGTTGGCTTTCCCGTGAATAAGAATTGTTGGGCGTGGCGAGTGGCGCTTCTAGCTGCTTCACTAGCAGCGGCAGCTCCACGACGGCGCTCCAGCGGGGCCGGGCCATGCGCCGGTGCCAAGGTGCGGACGCGGATGCTTCCGTGGACAGGGATGGCAATGGGTACCCATTATCCACGTACCCTGCGGGTAAAAACCCTATTAGGGTAAGGGTATGGGACAAAAATTTACCCATGGGTACTTAAATGGTAAAAATTATCATACCCATCGGGTTGAGAGGGTGCGGGTATGGGATCGTATAACCCATGCCTGCGTACCCATGTACCCATCTAAAAGGTTGACAAGTGGGTTCCCTTTAATATCCTAATGTATTAATTTTTTTCCTCCTAATTGCGCTAGGTAAAAAACTCTAATGTGTAGTCAAAGTATCACTATAATTTATCATGATTTTTTGAACTTAAAGTGTATGCCTATGTGTTTTTGTTTAACATTTTTATGTATAGCTTTATAGGCAGGTATTTTTGTTTATAAGAATGTGTTGCTGTTACAGTATGTTGTTGTACATTGTTGTTTAAAATGTATTGCTGATTATATGTAGCTTTTTGCAACAATTTTCTACTCAACTGATGTGTCGTAAACGCGCGTATTTTTACCCGCGGGTACACATATACCCTGTCGGGTGACGGGTATGGGAAAAAATTGTACCCTTGATGGGTATGGGTATGGGCGATGGGTAAGTTCAAGGTGGACGGGTAAGGGTATGGGGTGGATCCACCCATACCCATACCCTGCGGGTGCCATCCCTACCCGTGGTGGTAGGCCATCACCGGCGCTGCGCTGGTTTTCTCATCGACCGCAGGAGGACGGGTGTGGGGGGTCGGCGCCGGGGCGGGTTCTCATAGTCGTGCGGGCGACGGGAGGTGGGCGGCCGGGCCGGCAGCCGGCATTACTGCTCATTAATGCCGGCGCCTCGGGACGGGACGGGGCGGCGGGGGTGGAAGGAGAGGCGGCCGTCGACGGGACAGGGCGTCGGGGGTGGCAGACGACACACTTTCCCCAGACGACGCGCTTTGACATGAGGACGCACGACGGTTTGACCGAGCGACGCGGTTGGACGCCACACGTCACTCCGGGTACATGGGTGACGTGTCGAAGCATGTTTTGCCATCAACCGACTGACGGCAAAGACTCTCGTTAGCCACCTAACATGGCTAACGTCTGTTCTTTTCCGTATGCCACCGACGGCAAAGGTGTCTTTGTCGTTCGCTATGGAAAAACAGACGGTAAATCATCTGTTTACCGTAACTTACTGTGCCGGGAATGTTTGCCGTCTGCGGCGGACGGCAAAGACCTTTGGCATCAGCTGATTTCTGTAGTGTTATACGCTACTATCTTCTGGTGCTACAAGATGCTATCTTCGTTAAGATTGGCTTTCCCCCTCATCTTTGGCATTTCTGCAGTATAGTCCACCGATATAGCCCCCTTCTTTGATACCGATGCATTCTTAGCATAGTTCTAATGTAAGTCTTGCGAGTACTTTGGATGAGTAGTCACGGTCGCTTTGCTACTCTTTTCTTCTACCCGGTTGCTGCGATCAGATGATGGAGTACAAGTGCCAAAGGATCCCGAGCTTGGATACTACGTGGAGGTCGAGTACGAGGAGTAGTTCGGAGGTCCCAAGCAGGAGGCCTTGCCTCTTTCGATTAGTGTCATTGTTTGATTATGCCTTCTTAAGGCAACCCCTTGTTTGATCTGTCTGTACCCAGACATGTTTGTATTTGCATTGATGTAACCCCGGGTCTCTATGACACATGTTATAATATAAAGCTTTGAACTTAAAGTTGTGTCTTAGAGTTGTGTTGTGGTATCCTACTATGAGTCATAGATCTTGATCATGCTTGCTGCGTGTATGTTTGGTGCACAGTCGATGTCGGGGGAGTTACCCGCGGCTAGACCCAGCTCTGAGGATAAGTCATCTCTGGAGTTAAGTCAGTTCTGGAGTCGGACGGATACAATCCTGACCCGGCCACAATCATGACCCAGCTACAATCCTAACCCGGCTGGAATCATTACTCGGCCTACTATAGGGCCAGGCCTGCTACAGGACCCGGACTTAGACGAAATTCCACAAAGGAGTCCAAATACAAGACGGAGACCCCAAACTTGGAAGACATGGAAGACTTAGAGTAGGACTCTGACTTCGGGGATAACCCAAAATATCTTGTAATCCCAGGGACTCGGCTATTATATAAAGGGAGTCCGTGGGTCTTTAGAAGGATAGTTTTTGAGACAGACAAGTCTCGAGACAGATGTTTTGATAGGTCTCGAGAGAGATGTTTGATAGGTCTTGAGACAGATGTTTTGATAGTTCCCAAGATAAAGGTAGAAAAATAGCACCCTTGTAATCGAGACCACCACAATCAATAGCAATCAAGCACGATGTAGGCTTTTACCTCCACAGTGAGGGGCCGAACCTGGGTAAACTCGCGTCTTTTCGTTTCCGGTGAACCCCATCCAAGCTTCCACCTAGCAGTGATGGCCTCACAACTTAGTCCTTTAGTGAGGACATCTTCCATGACGAAACCACAATAGTCGGGTTCGGGGACGTCACAAGCTGGTATCAGAGTGGACTGCCTATAGGAACCCCTTCCAACTCCTTGGTCGAAGTTGAGTCTAGTCTTTGAAAAAAAAACCATTTTCTAAACTACTAACAGTGTTGTGTGGCTTACGGGCACACATTGCAAATGGATGGGATTATGATATTTTATTTCGCATCTTTACTGTGGGTTCTGATTTCTCTTCCTTTTAGGTTAAAGATTCTGCTAACTCTAACACTAGGTTCTCGTAACGACTCCATTCCGGAGAGCCCCTCATTCCAGATGATCGCTTGATTTAGTAGAAGAGTCCGAAGATACTCTTTGATGTTTACCCGCGACCCTATCTGCCCACCGCTTTTGCAATTCCCTGCCAACAATAAATTCCTAGGGATTACAACATACAATTTCCATTCATATAATCATTCCTCGTTGCTCTTGTTATTACAAGATACCCCGAAACATTTTTCTATATTTCGAGAACCCATTGTGCCTAGTGCTTTGTAGCTCCTTTCCACATGAATACACCTACGAATAATACCTCACAGTTACCGGGCATCCCTTTATCCCTAGTTGTTCAAGTGTTTCACAAAATAATTTGAAATACTATCCAATCTTACGAGAACACTCTATAGCCTATTGCTCATGAAAGTCTTGCCTGCCTGCATTATGGTTAATTCCATATGACTAGCAATATTCCTTGGCATCCTTTGTCATTGTCATTTTGACGCCTATTGATTCGATAGGTATGAGAATACTCGCAATCATCTGTTGATCCCTAAAAATTGTCCTTCCGGCTCAGACGTCATTTGTACATGAGCTGGTTTTCAGCTAATCAAACCTTGATCGATTGTGCCTCTAAATCTATTCAACTTACGCATCCTTGATCAGAGCATTTGCTTTTGATCTCCTAATTTAGAACTCATAATTCCTTTGTAAATAAGCTTCGAATTATTCAGATATTTCCATAGACCGATGCGTTTGTATTCTACCTTTGTTTGGTTGAGTACTGATACTCACATGGGATTCTTTGCTCGTCCGATGAGTTGTAACATGCGTTTCTATAAGTGTGATATATAGCTTCCTAAACTCCTCCAATGAGTTGTAACTATGCTTTCTGCAATTTGTGTGAACCCGGTAACTTCTATGGGCCATACTGTACCGGTGTTACGCGAGATAAATTGTCAACTCTACAACTTCATTGAAAGCGAGAAGTGAACGAAAGGTTATGCATTGAAGAAGTGGTGGTCGACATTGAACCTATGTGTTCATGCCCATGGACACGATGTAGACCGTCACGGAAGCTTCTTGCAAAACATTTAATCATTAGTACAATTCTTCAGGTATCATTGAATTTGATCCCTTGCAGTTATGGTTCTGACCATGATGTCTTCGGTTGGTATATCTAAGAGAAATCCATTCCGTGCCTCATCTATTTTCTGACAAGGTTAAATTATATGCTTTCCACAAATCAACGATCCAGTTTAGCTTTTATTCTGTTCTACCTTCGAGTATTACACTATGGTATCTCGAGGATATATATCGTGCCACTGCAATACCTCTTATGAATTCATTCTGGATAATCCTTCTCATAGTGTTAGTCACTCCGCAGGTTTGAGTTCTTCGTCAATTGAGAACTCCGCCAAGTGACTCGAATCCACAGTGTGGTTCATTACTCCTAGTAATTTGTTGCTGAGCAGTGTAATACTCAATCTTGTCATTCCTAGCCTTTCGGCTACATCCTTATCATGATATCTTTGACCATGCTAACTCATCCTTCTTTGGTTCATGAATTCTTCAGACCGTGAGCAAGGCTTACGTCGAGTTTTCAACATCATGTTGTTGTCTTGAAAAGCAACTTCGATTCTGAACTTGCATCTTATCTGATGTTCCCATAACTTTCCCCTTCGCCATTCCCTTGCTTGATGTCGTCGTTGTTCGATTGCATCCTCTTGAAACCTCTCAAAAAATGTGTTATGATCATCGTCAACATTACGACTTCTTCTAGGATGTGAATCGAATTCATGATAACGAATACCATCCTTGCCACTTGATAAATTGTGTTATCATCAAGAACATCCTTGCCTTCCTTCCAACACAAACTTTTCATGTGTTTTTGGTTGTACCTTGAGTTCCTTGCTATCCAGCCTATGTTATGTTATATGTTGGAGTATTACCATGTTTGATGTCAAAGAATGTCGTGGGAATTGCACCACATCTTAAGAATTTTTGATACAAGTGATACTCCCCGCCAAGACCATTCATTTCTTGGTCCCCGTGTTTTTTCTAACCGGAACACTGACAAGTGGACTCTGATGTGTGAATTCAGAACTTCTAGCAACGCTATTGTTTTGAAGTTAATGCATGATAATTTCATTCTTAGTGTGTTGATTGTTGAATCACCATCCTAACATTGATCGTGTAACCTAGTCCATATTTCCAGGTGCACTTTACGATTGATGTTTAATTGTGGATGTTTTTCTCAAGCATACGTCGTTATATCATTTTGTCCGACCAATGCTATCACCTTGTTCACATAATTGTGGAAATCTCGACGAATTGTTGATCAGCCCATCTGCCACATCCTCTTATTTTCCATGATTCATGATGAGCATTTAAGCTAGTGTTGGAAACTTTTGAAAGCATTATCTTATGCCTAGCTCATGAGGTACATGTTTGATGAAAGAAATGTCTTCTCTAAGTTCGTGTGCATTTGATGCAAGTTGCCGCCATGAATATGAGAAAATTTTGTTTTGCGCCTCTGGAATCATCCCAACTAATTCATGCACATGCGAAGTATTCTATGGTTTGTTTGACTTGCTACCTTAACTCATACGTATTCCTAGCACACCAATCCACTATTTTATTTGTACAAGGAAAATAAGTTCCTTTGTAAGAGCTAATCCGGACTTACACGAGGACTTTGATATACTCGATGATGGTTCCCAACCATAACTCAGGTGGATTTCTCTGTAAGACTTTCATGTGGTCATGATTTGTCCAGGACAGTGTGTTCACGTGTGTCTTGCAATCTAGCTCAACTTGCAGAGCTTGCTTCCTTAGTTCATTTCCCGAGATTCTTGCAACGTCATTTCGATTTAATAGTGTTGCACCCTTTTCCTTCTCAGGCATGCTTAGTCTGAGGTATCCCGACACCAATCTAATCTGAATCTCAGGCAGATATGATGGTTGGAACATTTTCCAAGAAATTATAACATTGGTCTCCATGTAACACGGTAAGATGATGTTAAGGCTAGCACTCCTCGCCGGAGAACCAAATGTTATCGTATCTTGTTCAGAAAGATTAGCCATTCTTCCATGATGAAATTATATGACTTATTCTAGAAGTTGTTCCTGATGCATCCTTTGTGTTCCCAGAGTCCGACCCTTACTTGATGACCATGTCGATGCTACGCCGAAGCTTGACTGTGGTACTCCGAACATCAAAACATTGGAAGCACAATTCTAGCTATTTCTTGAGCAATTATCCAAACACCATTGTATGGGTAAACCTCATCATTCTCCTTGCCCCTTTTAACTAAAGGGTTATGTACTTGATGTCCTATCATATAAATAATGCTCTGCTTGTCTTTGGAAAGGACATGCTCTAATACTTTGTGTGTAAACACATTTTCCTTTCTAGTGGTCTGTTTAACCTTTCTTGTAAATCGGATGATCTAAGCACTAATAATTCCCTGCTTATGTAAACACCCCGGTGTACAATCCTGTAAGTAAAACCTTGTTACTATTGTGGTTAACATTCCAGTAACCACCGATGGACGAGAACTTTGCCAAATGAGTATGAAACTGGGTCTCTTCGTCCCTCGCCCTAGGTACCAACGTTGTTACCGGCATAGTTGACAAGCTATCATCTGACATGCCTTGCTACCGTGATCGTGCAATATGTCACTGCCCTTCCAACTCTTAATCCACAGTAACCACAGTTCCACAGGATAAAAACCAGGCTCTCCTACACATCCTTGTTCCCAAAGTTTATCCTTTGAACTTGACTTCATATGTAATTCCACGAGCTACCTTCCGTCAGATGTTTTGTTTCGGTATCAGAAGCAATAGTTATTCCCATTGCTCTGAACCCCATTCACACTCTGGGTTGGGCATTAAATGATTGCCTGCCCGTTTGAAACTTCTTATGCCTTCTTTTATTGCTCTCGATGTATTTCTTGAGTTTTGATTCGAGAGATAATTATGCCTCATCCCTTGAGTTAACCGCCTGATGCTCAACTTTGTTAAAACCGTCCCCATAAAGTTTCCCCGCTTGTCATATCCACAAAAAAAGATGAAGATCTTGCAGGAAGAATGTCAACTCCGTCGCGATTCGCTGATGCAGAGAAATGAAGACGTCAACGTAATGGACCGAAATGGTTGCCTCTTCAAGAAGAACAACCAGGACCGAAATGACCCGTTAGAATTTCGTAACTAGACCTTTCCCTCTTACTCTACCTCTTAAATCTCAGGACGAGATTTCATTGAGTGGAGGAGCGTTGTGACATCCCAGATTACTAAGCCCTAGCTATGCTAATTGATCTTGCCATGATCATCGTAATTAAATTAAAGACATAAAATAATCGCACACTTAAAATTGGTTCAAATTAAAATTTTAAATAAAAAGTTCAGATATTATCTCACCAAACACTAGAGAAAAAGTCAGTACAGGAGAAAACTAAACAGAAATTAAAAAATGGCCGTGTTGAAGATTCGAACAGGAGACAAAGCCGCTCTAGCACGCGAACGCGAGCTAACCGACAGCCCCAAAAACACTCAATGTTCTATCCAGAGATGGATGATATTTATCTTTTGCTTTATCTTGTCCGAACTCGCACTAGCTGTGTAATTAGCAAAGCGAGAAAACCAAAACACCAGTGCCCGCTTATGTTCAAAGGTGAGGCATGTACTGCTCCAACGCTAATTGCACACGCGAATCATGTACCGCCTCCAGCTAGCTGCTGCGACGACCCTTAGTATATTCACACGATTTTTATTATCATCTACGCATGTACGCACATATAACGAATATGATTTGTATTTTATTTAAACAGGAATTCATGTCTCTTCTCTCCATTCTTTATATATCTTAACACGGACCCTAGCCGCCTTGCGGCTCGCCCTTGGGCGAGACCGGAGGCGTCCCCGCCACACATCCCTCTACTACGTCATTCGTCAGCCCTCATCGCCACCCTGGCTATGGCCTCCCATGTCGGCTTGCCGGTGGAAGTGCGCCTCCTCATAACGTCTGCCTTCTCGTCTTGTCTATTCCCCATCCAGTCCATTCCATGGTCGGCTTGCCGGTGGAAGTGCGGGTCTAGTGGCTGCTTGCGATCTACTACAGGTGGATGCTGCTAGGTGGTAGATAAGGTGCGGTGCTCCTGCATCGTGTCATACGTCCTGCAGGGAGCAGCTCCCACGGCTGGACAAAAATTGTTCCTAGGTGCGCTTCCTGTAGCTGAACTCGGTGAGAATCGTTGCTAGTAACTCTCACTTTCCCATGGCCCAGCTATTGTGCACGCTCGGGCATCTACTAAGACGTGGCGGCTCTGGCTTCGGCTTGGTGAAGTCACACTGCACTAATTCTCCTCACGCGCATGCTCCCTCATGGACGGGCACCTCTTCCGAGGACGGGGTGGTGCCTCCATGGATCAGATCCATGGCCAGGATGGCACGGGGTCCTTCACGGTAGGGCGGAATTACCTAGCTTAGGATGTCGTAGTGTCCAGTCCCAGCTAGATGACCTTGCCTAGAAGCCGCAACAGGTAGTTGCGTTGTCCTTCTCACCATTTTTTAGTGCTTGTTACAAAAGGATAGAGGATACATGGTCAACTTGGAGTACAAGATTAGCCAGAACATATCCTGGTCTATCTCGTATTTCCTAACTAATCATATATAATACTCAACATTTCCCGTGGGTCAAAACGGTTACGATGCAGATTTCTCCATGCAATGTATTTCTTCAGAAATATCTATGAGGTAAACTGACAATTTCTACTTCCACTACTAGGGAAAAGCCTAGCACTAGTGCTGATTTTTGGCATATCAGTAGCGCGCTCGGGCACGCTACTGATAAGGCGCTACAGCTAAAGCTTAGCAGTAGCGCCTGCTGGCACGCGCTACTACTATATCTACTTAGTAGTAGCGCTTACCGAGACAAACGCTACTGCTAATTACTAGTAGCGCTTTCGTGAACAATCGCGACTACTATTTTTCCTAGTTCCATTTTTTTATTTTAGGTCGTATTCATACATCTGTATACAATATTTCATACAGTAGCAATTTAGAGATTGTTTTAACATCATAATGAGTTATTAAATCAATAGGTGAAAGAACTTTGGATTAGTTTCAAGTGCATGGATCCAAAGTAACCAAAGGTCACTTTGGATCCATCCATTTGAAACTAATCGACGGTTCTTTCACCCAATGGCATAATAAATTATATGTCATCATCATCATAATATCACTAACAACTTATCATCATAATATATCATTGTCAAATAACTCCTCATAATCATCATTTTGTCCATGATGAGACTTCATATAACAACTTCGTCACTAGTTATAATAACAACTCCTCCTCATCATCATCATAGTACTCATAATCACTACTCCTACTCAGCATCACCATCAAGTCTAAGACATTGTACTGATATATAATCAACACTAACTAATTGTTCTTAATACTTAGGACCTACTCCTCTCTCCTAGCTAAAATACCATAAAACAGATAAACTGGTCCTTCACCATAATGGAGAATGGACATAAACCTATCTCCAACTTGTGGCTTGTGCACATTCATTTTGTCTCCAATTATTTGCGTGTGCGCATTCATCACTTTGCTCCATTCTTTGATTTTGAGCCTTCCATCATTCGAAGAAATCTAGTATGCAGTATGGTAAGTCTCCGAAGGAGTTGGTCGTAAGCTAACCATATGCATATCACCTTCGGTACATAGCATGTCAGGCACAACCTGCTTCGGGAGCCTCTGTTCAAAAACGAAATAGTAACATATAGAGTTAGCAATGTAGTTTACTTAAGAATAATGTATGCAATGAAGTTACCATCATTAACAAAATCTTACCATACTGCATAATATAAATAAGTTTAGTACGTATGAACACCAAATATTTTTAAATTAACAACATAAATTGCTAAACTTAACAAATTAGTTTGACAAACTCACATATAGGTAAAACTGGAGGCATATCCACATCCACCCAGATGTCGATATTATCATCATCATCATAATCTTCGGGACGAATATCAAATCTTATTCGCATTCCCTCCTCAAATCCATATGCCTTACAGGGAGCTTCCCAATTAGAGCAACCGAAATGGGAGCGATCGACCGCATTGTAGAACTTAACCAGAAACTCATAACCATTTTTAGTTCTTAAGTGAGCCCTCCTCATCTCCACATTCTCAAAGTCATCTAAACCAAAACCAAGCTTCTGCAATATATATGGTCTAGCATGGCACGGGATGTACTAGTAGAATTGAAAAAAAAATCAATAAATTACACGTTGAACAAAAGAAGCACAAGTGATGATATTTATTATGATGAAATGCTTGCCGTTGCATACCGTACAAACATTGAAGGTCTCTTCTAGCTTCACGGTGAAAAACCTATCGTTTTGCAGGTGAGGAAACCTGTCGCACACACCACGGTCATCGTAGCAGTACACGCACTCCGGGATCCCATCGTCATCAGACATCTCCTGTGTGCAAAATTAAAAGATTATAACTCAACGGCAAAACCCAAAAAATCCGGCATGACCTTAGCTAAAAAAGGACATATCGAGCGCCTAAAATTTGCCGGAACGGAAATTAATCAACACTCTGGCAAAATATAGGCCACTTATCGATGGTCACTGTCTTTCAATGGTTCAAAATATGAAAAAAAAAACATTTGAAAATATCTTATATATAACCCTAACACTAAATAAACTAGTTTTATTAACTACTTACTAAATAAACTAGTTTTATTAACTACTTACTAAATAAACTAGTTCTATTAAGCACTTACTATAAATAAACTAGTTCTATTAAGCACTTACCAAATAAACTAGTTCTATTCATTACATAATATAAATAAACTAGTTATATTAATCACTTACTAAATAAACTTTTTTCTATTAAACACTTGCTAAATTTTCTTACTTCTATTTTATTCAAAACACCTACACTTGCTAAAAAAGTACAATTTGCAAGAACAGAACAAGGGAGGGAGGAAGGAGAGAGAGGGGAGGGGCGGCCAAGGAGGAGGGGAGGGTCGGCGGAGAGGAGGAGGGAGGGGCGATGGGAGGAGGAGGAGGAGGCGGTGGGAGGAGGAGGAGGAGGCGATGGGAGGAGGGCTGCCGGCGGAGAAGGGAGGAGGGGGCGGCCGCGGAGGGAGGAGGGCGCGGTGGGAGGAGGAGGGACGAAAGAAGGGAGTACCTCGGTGGCGGACGAACGACGGCGGCGGCGACGAACGACGGCGGTTATCGGCGCGGGCGAGAGTGAGGGGGAGAGTGAGTGAGAGAGAGGGGTCGGCCGCGCGAGTGGGGATAAGGTAGGGTTAGTAGTAGCTGGGGTAAGAAAACACACTACAGCTAACGAGAATAGCAGCAGCGATGCGCGAGTATGCACGCTACTGCTAAGTTGGACTAGCAGTAGCGCTTTGCTGACAAAAGCGGTACTGCTAAGTTGTCTGTCAAATGCAAAAATACATTGACCATCAATGATCTTTTTGTGTATAATCTGAATTGTCAATATGAGCCCTCTCCGGTAGGAACCGGAGAAGACTCATATTGCGGCCACAAATTCTACACATAGAGTTCAGTGAAGACCAACTGGTTGTGATAGTTTGAGGAGTAACATATTTAAGGTGGTAAACACCCTGTTCGCAGAGCGAGGCGGGACTAAACTATTGGGCTGAACCTAGCAGTAGCGAGTTTTAAAGAAGGGCATTGCTGCTAACATCTGTAGCAGTAGCGTTGTTCGTTATAAGGCGCTATTGCCATAACTAGCTGGATGACGAGGTCATGGCAATTAGAGCAATAGCGCGGTTTTGCTGGAACGCGCTGCTGCTACTTTTCTTTCAGCAGCACGTTTTCCTGGAGCACGGCGCTGCTAATTAGCAGTAGCGTTTGTTTCTAAACCGCGCTACTGGTAAGATTCTGTGTATAAGGTTTTCCCTAGTAGTGTTCCTTTAATGCAATTTTTGTTTTTATGATGTGCAAAGATGGATAGAGCTGAAAATTCTTTTGAGTCATCTTATTACTCCTTCACTCGCATGTTTCATTTGTCACTAGGTTGTCTGTACAAGTTTAACCACTTCAATAATGATGTTTTCTCGTGGCATGCAGGACAATGTTAAACACACACGAAAGAATCTCATGAACTACTCTCCCTTCTGCTAGAATTAGGTGCGATGTTGCTTCAATGATGAACTAGTGATCGCTAGGTTGATGAATTTCGATTGTAGTCAAGAAGAATGCTCTCAATTCATGATGATCCAATGCATGAATATGCATGAATAAAAGTATGTATTTTTGGATAGTTTAGATTTGACTCTTTATTATCAATTTATTATTCATGTTGATGCCAAAAAACATTCAACCATGTCGAGAAAGCCACAAGGCACTACAAATGTATTCATTATTTTGTAAAACTTGAAGTACATATATATGATTCACATATATGAAATATTAATACTCTAAATTCTCGCAGCAATCTGCAGGGTATTGGATTGTTGTTATAGTTTGCCGATCTTAGATCTAATCGATTTTTGGCATTTTACTTTTTTCTTCACCTACCCATAGATTTAGTTTTATGAGTTTGCTTGTAGCCAACGTCTTTTCGCATGTTGTTCAAGGCAACAAACCCTTTTCATCTTGTTGAAGGAAAAGAGCACCAATCCTCTTATTTTGTGCCAAGCTCTTTTTTAATGCAACCACAACCACATCTGGAATGTATTGCTCCATAATAATTTCGGACTCATTCGGCAATGATTCGTGGGTGCTGCTGAAGTTTTACAATTGTGTAGAGGATGCATTACATGCTACAATATTATGTAATGGCACATGTGCGCCTGTGTAATTTTCGCCTATTCGATTATCATGAGCATGTGGAGCCGGATTATAAACATCTATAGTTGTGTAAGATGAAGAAAAACTAGGGTTGGACGATAGATTCTACTCATTGAACTAACTAGTGACACCATATTAATTAATTGATCTACACAGTGATTGGGCATTCTTATTATTTTTCTTGATAGCGAACCGTTGATGACCAACAAGAACAGGCTGTAGAACGTTTGAAGCTTCGTCCCTGGCAGAGTCGCGGAAAAGTGTGTTCATACACGAACATGTCATCATGTACCCACGACGCCAGGGTGATGCGCCACGGCTCATGTTGAAGGAGATCCGACCGGAAACGGGGTACACAAGCAACCCGAAGGGCGCTTTGTAGACCCGAAACCCCACACAATTGGGAGGGATCCCATCAGGGTTTGCAACAGCTATGGGCTGTACTAGGTAGACCTGATCACCCCTAAGGGCTTGTAGATTTGCTGCCCTCCAATCTTGAATAACGACAAAGGACGACAAGAAATATACAAGGGAGAGATATAAAAAGTAGATGAAAGAGAAAACTTAGTAGATTGATTTTCTCGATTGTGCGTTCTTCAATCAGCCGTCACCTCTCATCTATTTATGAGGCCGCTGGATTTCCCGTACAAGTAAATGACTCCATATCCCATCCAAATCTTTTCAAAATTACCTGAACACGGATGTAGGTAAATCTAAGACATCAATTTGGTTTTTGGGTCTCACAGGCCACAACCGACCTTTGATGAACATGTGCCCAAAAGCAAATTTAAACATTTCAATGAGAAAAACAATTTTTGTGTTAAACACTTTTCCATTCAAGGTCACCTTGAGAACCGAATCGCTCATGCGACCCATTAGACATCACCCAGACGGGTTTCTGATTGCCCGGGCCATCTTTTACTAATGGTCGACCTGTAGTGCATCGGCTTCAACTTTTGCATATGAGATGAATTACATATGTAAATCAATTATATCGAGGGGAAAAGACAATCCATGTAGAAAACTCTGTCATCAGAGGTTGTCTTCGAGGCGTAATCGGCCAAATATTAGTCTGAATGGAAAATTTTGACATTTCGAGTACAATTTCGGCCCTCGAGATGAGACGGATAGTGATGACCCAAACATCAAAATTGTTCATTTCAAGCACATGGTGATTTTTGATATTGGACACTTTTTCATTTGATGCCATCTTAATCATGTTTTCTGCCACGCCAAAAACTGGTGTCAACACGTCGTTGAACCCATGATCCATAATGCCGATCTCAACAGGAAATACTACTTCCAAGGAAATGCATCTCAAACAGTTGAAGCCCATTCTTGTTAGTACCAGACGGCTAGGCCTAGCTTGTGTGCTGTGCAACAGCAAGAACTGACAGGTCATCTCTGAATACTGAAGCATATGTACACATGGGTCGGTGGCGGTCAAACATGACGGAAGATAATGGCGATAAATCACGAGATCGTGTACTACTTAATACAGGATTAAGATGACCTTGTGGGATGGTAACAGAAGTTATCGTTGCATCTCTATAAAGGATTTACAACCTACAGTTTTTGTGTTGCTTCAGTATTCTTGAATTTTGGTGGCAGGCTGATATTGCATTTTTGATCTCACTGGATGGCACACACCAGAATTATCTAAGTACTCTACTGTTTTTGTATAGCGTCAGTATTCTTGAATCTAGGTGCCAGGGTGGTAGTACATTTTGAATTCAGTGAATGGCACACACCAGGATTATCTAGGCAGTAAAGTACGAGTTGAGCTTAGATGCAACCAGCTGGCTAGTGATATGCCACATGCGCGCATGTATGGGGAAACTCCTAAGTCAACTATGGATGGTGCAATTGTTTGATTGAGCCGAGACATCTCTATTTTGAAGTTAGAACTGTGTGATTTTAATTCAAATTAGTGGGTTCGAAGGATATAGTGACGTTACATATTAGTTGATAGTTGGCCCTTTACCGAAAAAGGGTTTCCCCCACTTTGTATTCAAAAACCAAACCACCATTGAATACATTGCAATACTGCGGCAAGCAGCACATCAAGCCCAAAGAGAAAGAAAAATAAATAAATGCCAACAGCGGCAACTTGACAAAGCGTGGAAGACCCGCGACCGCTGCACCCTCCAGAAACAAACCACCAGAGTCCAAGGCTCTGATCTACGGCGAGCTAAGCAGCACCTCTAAGAAGGGATGCGACGCCGACGACGCTGCTACCCGGACAAGTCCTAAGATTTCCCCCAGTACACGGAGGCAGGTGGGGGATAGCTACTCCCGACACCATCCAAGAAGGGATAATGGCACCTGCCGGTGTCACCGCATCGGAGACGGACGAACCGGCGAGGATTTCTCCCGCACGCCAAACCACACCGGCCAACCGGAGCCGACCAGACAAACCACCGCCCAACCATTCACCATCACGGTTGTGCCACCACCAACGCCGTATCGCTGCGTGCACCACAACGAGGCCAAGAAGACGCGAGAGAAGATCCAAGCGATGAGAGCAGCAGCACCAAGGCCGAGCGGGAGGGAACCACCTCCACCGCCGTCGTGCGGGTGGCGCGCGCCTCCGGCACCGTCGCAGTAGCCATCTGGACATGGCAGCTGGGCATACAAGGCCACCCCTGGCCCGGCCTGGCCCGAAATGGGCCCACTAAGCCCCGCCGGCAACGCTGCAGCAGGCTGGCGTCGACGCCGCCAGCACCCCGCCGATCATCGCCGGTCGCCACCGCCTCCTAAGAGCCACGCCTTTCACCGGCCCGCCCTGGCTCAGATGGGGCCGAAGGCCGATTCTGGCAAGGCAAGCGCCCCTGCCTTTCCAGCGCTGCGCTGCCATACCGCCAATAGCTCCGCCGCCGCCCTCGCTTCGCCCCGCCGCCGCGCCGCCGCGCCGGAATGCTCTGTCCCGCGCCGGAGAAACCCTAGACGGGGAAGGGATGGGGGCCGCCGCCGCCAACGTCACCCGGGCCAGGCCCGCGGCGGGCACCGGCGACGGCAGCATGGTGGAGGAGAGAGGGGGAGGGGTCGCGGGGAACGAGGGGAGGCGCTGCCGGCCGCCCGCGGGGGCGAGGTCGAGAGGGGGTAGCTGGCCCTTTTGAACCCTTTAGAAACTGCCACAAGCAGGGCTAGCAAAGTGTGCTCACGATTTTAAACATCACCCAGCCCTATGTGTTGTTACCTTTGTTAGAGTTGTGTCGAATATTATTATACAAGGTATGTTATAATTGGACTTGGATTTGGACTGTGTGTAGATAGATTATGAAGTCATGTCTAAACAGGACACTTGTATCCTAAACCTCTCATATATAGTGGGTGTCTATGATGTAACCTACGCCAACATAATAACACAGGTACGTAGGGAAATCCGGCGGCGCGTGCCGGCACCCGGGTGGCCTGTGTGTGGTATTGTGACCATGTCACGTCGAGGAGCGCCCGTAGTCAGTCTCGGGGATGTAGCCCCGATGATGAACTCGTTAACAAATGTCAGTTTCGTGCTTGTGTGATTACTTGGTCCTCGGTAGATCAACCGTGCGCCTCGGATTAATTCTAACAACCTTCCATTTGTCTTTGGATCCGTCAAAAAAAGTACTATTACAATACTCACATAGCCTTACCTTTTGCATGTCGGTCTATAGCTAGTTGTCTAATCAATTGATTCCATGCCGCTTCTCCAATTAATTCCGTCATCATGGAACCATTTTACGTATTAGCAATCGCTTCTCCTAGGTTTCTTCATCCTCTCCTCGTGCAAACCACACTCGTTTCACTTTTTTCACATTTCACAACCTCCTTAAATAAGAAAGCTTCTTCCACTCAAACTAGCCACGTACTCCTACTTGAAACCATAGCCCTTGGGCCCGGCCATTCCAAATTGAGTTTCGGCTGGAGGAAGTTGCCCAGATTAATTGCTTCGATCATGTCTTCAAGATAACCGTGGCCATCACCCATGATCCAGGGGTCGTTCGGGAATAGATCGACCGTATCGAACTCCCTCTAAACTAAGAAAATCAAGATTGTTGGTCTTGACAAAGAGTTCACCAACTATGTCCGTGGGGGTAGAGCAACATGCTGCTGTCCTTCAACCGTGCGTTGGAGATGATTGTTTGGTGTACCACATCATGCACTCGTGAAACAGGTGAGCTCCACAAACTGTTTTCTCGTGAGGATATATATTCTTCTGTGGAGTAGCGGTTGCCAAGGACAGAGATGTGATGCGGCCATACAACCTTGATCTCTAAAGCAAAGGTTACCTACAGCGTCAGATTCCTATACCAATTGATTTATAAGAAATAAATATCATCCTTCTTCAGTGTTGTATCCCTTATCCTTTTACCCTTCAACATTGCCTTGAGAAATGTGCTAGCCAACTAACTACTATATGAAAGTTTATCTTCTTTGTTTCTCTCAGATGAAACAACATATGGACTTCAAACTTTGCAGATCAATAAAACTTTAGAACTACAATCTGTGAAATTTTTTCTGACTTTCTTGGGCTAGCATAAATATACAAAATTAGATATTTTTTGAGTAAAAAATGTACATATTATTTTAAGTATTTATGTTCCATGAAAAATTATGATTTTCTCCTACATTGTTATAATGTTATTTTGTCCTGTAAAGTTTAAAGAGCATATGTTATTTTATTTGGAAAAAAACAAAAAAGAGAAAAGTGCCTGCACAGATCGAGATGTAGAAAATAGGTGGCTACATAAGGGGTGCATTGTGCCTGTGTTCAACCACAACTTTCTTGCATTATCTTGTCTTGAGAGTAGCAGAACCATTGGACCCACGCACTCTCGACTTCCCAAGCTTTGGTGGTTGTTCCATTGGAGTTTTGGTCTAAGAAGGTAGAAGAGCTCATATGGATCGAGCACGACATTTGCAATCCTGGATGCAGCATACCAAGTAGATGCTTTACATATGTTTTTGTTAGTTGTTCCTATAGCGTGTCATCATAAGTGATCTCTCCATATCCCAGCATCAATAGATCAAAAAACGTCAATCCCGACATCAATAGAACAGAAAACATCAATCCCGGGATCAATAGAACACAGAAAGTCAATCCCAGCATTAATAGTACACAAAACGTAAGGGGATCAACCAAAGCCAAACCAAAATGGGGTGAGTGGTTTAAGATGGATCGTGTGACTAACCATGTATTTGAATTAGCCCATCCAATTTAAAAACAAAGGCTCTACTATATAGAGGGCTATTTAGACTTCTTAACATTTGAAAACCACATTCTTCAAAAGTAAAACTTTTAAAAGCACATGTTATGACATAGCCTTTATGATTACCGCAGTAGTCTACAATACTTCAAAGTATTGAGAAAAACCAAAGTATGTTTAACAAAAGCATAATATTTCAGTAGTGACCAATAGTTAATTTGTTTCCCAAACTTTTTCATGACTATTTGGATCATGTTTTGACGGTGGATGCAACGGTAGCACCAAACAAAGTATTACTAGTCTTACTTGTAGTATGGACTATGGAGTATATTTCTTGATGAATCTAGAGATGAGACAGTCCAACGGTGGATCATTGCCTTCTCATAGCAAAGAAAAAAAGGACAAACTTTGATAAATGGAACGGACAAAGCACCACAACATTTGAATGTGTTAAGAGTATCACGATAGAGGTTCAATCAGTGTGGATGGATGGAGATCAAACCTCTTGTCCTTAACATGGAACAAGTAAATTTCCTAGCCGAGATGTCCAAAAGATTTCAATGTTCTACAGAATAAATTTCAATGTTCTACAGAATAAATTCAAGCTCGTAGACGAGTTATTGGACAATAAAATTACATCAATCGTTCAACAACATTTGGAACACATCATTGAGTATCCCAATTCACCTCACATGATAAGACCCCGCATGTTGGAAGCAACACCTGATACATTTTAATTTGAGCACATTTAAGATGACCACCTATGTGCTCGAAAGTATTAAAAAAGAAATACAAATTTGGATTATCACAAAAGTAAACATATTCTTGCATATATTATGCCAATGCACACTTTTTGGTATGACCTTGGAAACCACATACTGCTTGACGGACCAGAGCTACTATTTCCGGAGTCATAACGTGGAAAGCGAGCTAACGCACACCCTCGCTCCCCCACGCGCAAATCTTGGCAGGCCCATAGGCGTGGCTGGGCACCCCTGTCTTTTGCTCCTTTTTTTGTTTTTTCTTCATTAAAAAATGTTCAGGATTTCAAACAACATTCTATTTCTTTTTTTCCAAAATACGAATTTCAAAAAGTTTCAAAGTCTAAAAAATGTATCAATTTTCAAAAAACACAAATTTAAAATTGATCCTAATTTAAAAATTCATGATTTGAAAAATACACTAAGATTTCTAAACTGTTCATGGTTAAAATAATGTGATTAATTTTCATGAGTACGAAAAATATTCAGTAGTTATAAAAGGTGCCGAATTTCATAAAAATTGATGAATTTCAAAAATGTACCCAAATTTAAAAATCACCTATTCAAAAATATTTTCCCATTCATAATATGTTCACAAATTTTATAAAAGTTAATGAATTTAAAAACATTCAAAATAAATCCGAAAACAGTTTATTGATTCAAATTCGTGAATTATTAATAAATTTGCAAATTTTTTGAATTAATAAACTGTTTTTCGGATTAAAAATTATTGATTCAAAATAAATCCGAAATATTTTTTGAATTACTAATTTTTTACTCATCAGCACTCTCCTTCGGTGGCCAGAGACATTGCTGATGAATATTCATTACCAACGGTCGTAAGTAAGAGCAAAATAAATTTGTTGGTATCACATTATGAGTTTAATTAGTAAGTATAGATGGGCATGTAAATTTCTGACCTGATGTGTCAGACGATGAAAACAAGTCCGAGAGGCACAGGTTGGGCAATTACATGCTGACGACACCTGTATCCTCTGAACAGCATACAGTGTTGTCAGTTTTCATATGCAAGCACATCTTCAGTCCGCAACAGAAATTTTGCCACAAATTGTGTCAGACCATTTGTGCAATAATGCTCAGAAATTCAACAAACAACAGGTTACAAAGAAAGTATAGTACAAAGGGGAGAAGAATACATGCCAGAGTAACAAAATATTGTGTCAGAATTTTTTTCATAAGCAAAGCCAAGGCAAAACTGTGGGGCATTGGGTACACATCTGATAGCTAACAGTAATTCCACTGCAGAAGATACAATCTAGAGTCAACCTGTTTATTGTACAAGCCAAGGCAAAACCAAGATAACAGAACAGAAGAGCAGAGAGAAAACAGGAATCCTTTCTTAGCAATGGAAACGATAGGCATCAATCATCCGGTTTATCGCCGCCTCATCTGAGCTTTTGTAAGGCCAGTTCAGAATCTTGGATGTTGATGGTGTAGCTCCAGAGAAGCTGGATGATCGCGGAAGGACGGTCTGCAACAAGGACAAACTGCTTGGCATGTTCACAAAATCGAGTGCTTGTTTACCGTCGCGTTGTTCTGATTTGGATTCTCAATCCTACTGCCAGTACAAATGGTCTACGACCTTCCTTTCTGAAATTTTCCATGCCATGCACAGGTTGGAAGCAGCTTCAGTGCCCCGCATACTTCAAGCACTTCAAGCGTGCAAGGGAATATCAGCCACTCCTCACCATACAACAGCACAGCAAAACAAAACTGTTAACCATGAAGAAAGACCTATTCAGGGTGCTTTCACTGCCACTGATTTGGGAATGCTTCCCTGTAGGTCATATCCTCAGTATTAGAAGCTTCTCTTATTGTTGCGTCCCTAGCACGACCATTTAGAAGCCTCCCTGCAATCCTATCTTTTGCAGTAACTTTCTTCTTCAGCATTGATGATAGTGTAGGTTCCTTCGTCTTAGCTCGACGTCGACCACGTCGGCCCAATGCTTCAGGAGGCTGGCCATATGCTGCCGCCGAGTGGGGCGTTGAAGCAATAGCCGCTTGCCGCAGAACATCTTCATTGTGCTGGCGGACTCTCGCACGTTGGGCTCTTTCCCGTGCTTTGTCGTCCATATCCCTTTTCCGAACATTCTTAATCGCTTGCATCGCCAGCTGATCCACTGTAATTTTACTAAGATCAGTGTCGCTGGTGTCATTATTTATGCTTGTCATCGTTGAAGTAGAGGGCTCCTGATCCTCCTGTGTACTTTCACTATCACTACCTCCATTTGTCTTAATCGGATTTCCTCCTGCCTCACGGATGTCTACTTTCTGCTCAAGCGGATCGCCTCCCGCATCAGAACTGCCACCAATTTTTCCAATCGGATTTCCTCTTGCATCACGTGGGATGATGGGCCCATGAAAAGGGCATATCTTGAGATCCCTTCTCTGGCAAAGACCTCCTTTCTTCAGAGGTGCATGACATGGCAGGATCTCAACTGGCTCTTCTTTATAGATAGAATGGTGAACATTTAACTCTGCAATCTTTGCAGCAGGTATAACAGCATCATTATCCATCCTCCCCCAATGGCTCTCGAGCTCAAGCCCCCTCTGGTTTACATGTGCATCTGTATTTGAACCCCACCGGTCCAAGACAGAGCTCCATGATACCAAAGGGGCTTCGGAAAGGAGCTTTTTTCTCTCTGGATCCATCTCCTGAGATCTATTACCGCCATTTGGCAAGTCACAATTACCTCCATCCACCACCCTCTTTCCCTTCCTATTGCCCTTGCTGGAACCTGCAACATCAAGAGTGCTCACAACTCTAGGAGGACTAGGAACTTCAATCTTTCCCTCCACCCAATCTTCTTCGTCTTCCTCCTGAACATCCTTCTTCCTACGAACATTATCAAGATCAAGACCAAGCTCATTGCAGTGGCCTCTTAAAGCGCGTATTTCATTCTTAACATCGATAAATTCCTTCAACGCAGAATCTCTGAACCGGTTATCTGCAAGATTGACCCTGACAAGCACAGATATCCAATCCTGAATGGTGCTGAAATGCTTCGATATAAGGAGCCGGTACGCCTCCCTCAATGCATCAAAAACCGCCTCATTTTCCTGAGTTTCAGGCACCCATTGCCCGGCCATCAACGATGCTGTCCTGATACTCCGCATCGCCATCGAAGCAATCTCTTCCTCCTCTTCATCATCTGCATAACGCTCGAATTTTTCATACTCAGCACGGATGATGGCCAGCCCGTTGCCGATCTCTTCGATGGTGGACCGGATTTCAGCCTTGATGGATCCAATCGTGGAGCGCAACTGTTCGACCTTGGCAGTCAAGATCTCCTGCGTGCGTGCCTCCCGCGCCGCACGGGCCTCGACGGCCGCGCGGAGGCCGGGGAACTGGATGCGCGCGGACGACTTGAGGTAGTCGACGGCGAGGCGGAGCTGGCGGTAGTGCACGCCGAAGAGGTGGTGCCAGCGCTCGAGCGCCTGGATGGCGGCCTTCCGGAGCGTGGCCGCGGAGGCGGCCGGCGGCGGGAGCTGCTCGTTGGTGCGGAAGCCGACGGCCAGCGGGACGAATCCGTCGAGCGTGTCGGCGAGGAGGGTGCGGAAGAGCTTGGAGCGCATGAAGAGCTCGTCGACTATGCTGAAGGCCAGGAGCCGCACCTGCGCACGCACAAAGGGGGGGAATTTTAACATCAGCGCGGCCGGCCGCCAGGGGTCTAGGTGTGGGGAAATTGGAGATCCGGGGGGAGGGGCTTACGTACGTGCGAGTGGGGCTTGGCCATGAGGGAGAGGAGGAGGCGGAAGGCGTCGCGGACGGCGCCGTCGGAGGCGCGCGCCGAGGACTTGATGGCTCGGAGGAGCGCCGGGTCGACGGAGGGGGCCGTGGTGGAGGTGGCGCGGTCGATGAGGGCCGCGACGGAGGAATCCGCCGCCGGGGTGGAGGGGGAGGCGCTCGGGCCCTGCTCCGACGGCGGCGGCCGGCCGGAGGCACGCGGCATCGCGGCGGGTTGGTGTGGTGGGGTGGCGTGGCGGGCGTAGAGCCGTGCGCCGATAGATTCGCTTTGCGGTTGCGGGCTGGTTCGTCCGAGTCGGTGTTTCCAGGGGGTTATTGGACCCGAACAAGAGCGTAGAGCGTTTTTGCACCAAATCGTTAATTAGAGTACTCATGTCTCTCCACGAGAACTAAATCCGTGCCAAATTGCTAGTACAAGTGGTGCGTTGCATGTGTCTTTTGAGCAAATCCGTGCCTTCACGATAACTAAACTCGTGCCTCTAACGCAAAAAAAAGCACATTTTTTCCTTTTCGAGAGGCTCTCGCGGAAACATATCCGTGCTCCACTAGAAGTAAATTTGTCCTTGAGAAAAAAAACACATCTTTGCGCAAAATAATTTTTTCCAATTTTTGTCCAAATCCTAAGAAAAACCTGGGGAAAACAGAAAAGCCGAAAAAACCAAAAAAAATTCTTCTAAAAGCCGAAAAAGCCTACAGAAAAATAAAATAAAATAACAAAATCCGAGGTGAGCGTCCAGAGCTCAACACGTGGCGGCAGCTGAGAGAGCGCCAAATGCCATGTTGCCAGCCCACCCCAAGTGACACTTCCAGAGGCTCCAGAATGAGTACTCCACAATTAGTTGCTCCCGTTGTTGGATCTTGATCGACGTCTGCGAGCTGTGCCTTCGCATTCTCAAATAATAAGACAACATAGTCTTCGCGTGGAGAAAGCAAAAAACGATAACTAGTCAAGAGCTTTCTCTTAAGGGCAATGCAAATGGGCCGGCTCACATTGCCCATGACCGATTGTCTATTTTTCCTTTGTTTTCTTAGCCACTGTTTACACCCAAAAAAACCCCCGGCTTTTAAAGCTACAATTCTAAAAACCTACTAAAATTATTTAATATATTTTAGAAAACGATGAACAAAATTTGGATTTGAAAGCTATTTAAATTTTAAAAAAGTGAACAATTCAAAAACACAAAGAAGTATTTCTAAAATGTTAATATTTTGAGTTCCAATCAATTTTTAGAATTTTGAAAATTGAAAAGTTGAAAACAAATTGAAAACAAGATTTTCATAGAATTGAACAATTGTTTTAAGAAATGTGAACATTTTTTAAAACTGCAAGTAATTTTAAAGTTGTGAATAATTTTTTAAATCATAACCAAAATTTGGAATTTCAAACTTTTATAATAAGAGAGAAAAAGAAATCAAAGAAAAAAATAAAAAGAGAAAGATAACAGAATAAAAAAAAAAAGAAAAAAAAAACAGTGAAACCCGACCATGGGTCTGCCCAAACTGAGGCGTCGGGGTGTTGCCATTAGTGAAGCCACCTCGGGCGGCAAATAGGACTTGCAAATACGCTTTTGGTTGACGAAGGTATACACAAATATGCCTCTTACAAATACGCTTTTGGTTGGGAGGGCTCACTTGCTAGTGAAATACCCAATGTTTAAATGAAATTTCCTACTGTTGTCTCTTGGGCGGACCCACGCTATAAGTTGTGGAGGTGCTGCGCCATTCGTGTTTTGCATCCACTATGGCTCGGTTTGTTTGGGTAAACTTCCTCGTTGATGGTATCGCACTTGTCACCCATTATGGGTGGCGGGATCTAGGGAGAGAAACAACATTGGCGAGGAACATGGGCCAGCATGTGCAGATGATCGGGTTGACGCCTCGGGCCAGAACCAGGGACCCAACCGGCAGGCGCTCGCAAATGGAGACAGGAGAAGAGAGACCCAAAGCGCAAACACCACCACCAACATCACACCGAAACTGTGTATTTCTTAACCCTCTAACTCAAATGTCCCACACTCTTCATCCGGTGTTGCCCTTACATAGGCGCTGTTATCCAAGTGTTGCTTCCTTACTATCCTTGCAGGTACCCCCAAATAGAACATAAGAAACAAAGATTAATATCCACTCCTTACATACTAAGAAATCACTAGATAACTAGGAAAAATCAATTGTTGAATTGAAGAAATAGGAATATCAGGCATATTGATTACTAAAAATTGCGTACCATAACTGTTTTCAGGAAGGTTAGAAAGACATAACACCAAACATTGACTATTAAGAAGACCATTAGATAGAAAATTTAAAGTCAATTCATAGGGAGATGAGGCATATAGATTGCTAACAACTGAGTACTAAGAAGACCGTGTGGATAAATAAGAAAATTCCTCAGCCCAAGACACAATGTGGATCAGTTGGAAAATATTTCAAAAGTAGCATAAAAAGACTTCGTAATTTTAGCATCAACACGCACAATAGTCACTTAAGCCCAAAAACAAGCATAGATTTCATTAGCCAGCAGATAACAGATGAAGGTTCTGATCATGGCTTTATATACAATTAATCTGCAAAGATAAAAAAGCAAGGAGGCTCACACTTGATCCAGTTCATAGATATTACACTTCATGAGGATACAACAGTTGGGCCATTAAGAAGCAACGGCTCTGATACTAATAGTATTGGGAATAGACATGCACGCTCCCGTTCCCGCTCCTCCCTAGGGTTTCCCGCGCCGCCGCCAGCTCCCTAGCCGCGAGCCGCAGCTGCCGCCATGGCCGCCCTCGCCGCTTGCCCTCCCCGCCCCCACCCTCCTCCTCCCTCTCCCCTCCCTCCCTCAGAACCCCTCGTCGCCCCAGGCGGGCGACCGGGTGTGATGCCACGTCATCATTAGTACTGTTGTTAAACTCACGTTGGTTCGAATCCGTCCAATTCAAATTTAAAACTTAAGTCAAAAATAAAAGTTTTGAAATGTCGAAACTAAAATATGCAGAGTGTGGCAAATAATCTTGGGATGTTTATCATATAAAAACACACTTTTACAAAGTGTTTAAATGTCCCAAAACAATTACAATAGTGGCTTTCACGATTAATTAAATGCCTTTTCTAATTTATAAAATATTGAACTATTTTATTTTGAGCCCAAACTTTTTGTACCATCTAAGAGCATTGTCTAGTATTTATATGACATGTTTCACATTTTACAAAAGTTGTTTAGTGGGTCAACAAAATACAAAAATGGAGCTAAAAACTAAACAAAAAAAGGAGAACAACCCCCCCTCCCAGGGCCAACCGGCCCAGCACGCCACTGACCCAACTGGGCATCCAACCCACCAGCCCGCAGGCCCAACCGCGCCCTCTACTTTCCCCCTGGGCGCCCGAAACCCTAGCCCCACCCCCCCCCGCACGACGCCCACTCCCCTCGCTCCTCTCCTCCCCCCGATTCGGGATCTGGATCGGGCGACGCCCCGACCCCGCCACTTGCCCCGATCCCCTCCTCCCGCTCCCTCCCTCGATCTGACGCCCGCCCCTGCCAAGGTGCCCGACCCCGCCGCCTCTCCCCGGCGACCGCGCCTTCCCACCCCTCGACGCCGGCGCCCACCCCGGCGACGCCGGACTCCGTCAATGCCGACGCCTCCTCGCCCTCGCGCCGAACTGCCCCGACGTCTCGCTGTTGCCGCTCGCCGTCACCTTGTCGGTGTCGCCTTCCTGCCTCTCCCCCGACCGGCTGCCCCGAGCACGCCTTTGCACATCTACAGGGCCCTGTGAGCCCTCATCCCCTTCCTCTCCCCCTCCCGTCGCCGTAGGACGCCACCACCGACGCGCCTGAAACTCTCCGTCCGTTCCCGCGTGTGTGGCCTTGCCAGTCGTCCTCACCCCGTCTGTTCGCCATCGCGGCCCGCGCCTGCGCCCCTGGCCTCGTCCCCTGCCGCCTCCCCGCCTGCTACCTAACGCGCTTCGCCGCCTGCTTCCTCATCGCGGAACGGAAGCGGCCGGGCGAGCCCCGCCGTGGCCGGCTTCGTCGCCGGAACGCGGCCGGCGGCGAGCCCGCCGTGGCCACGGCCTCGCCCCCTGCGTGATGTGCGCCTAGGTGCGCCCCGCCCCAGCGCCCATTAGCGCACCCGCTCCAGTGGCTAGATGGGCCACTAACAGCGGGTCTCACAGCCCCTTTCCTTTCAAAAAATAGGTCTTAAAAAAGAATCAAAAAAATAAATAATCAATATAATTAATTAATTAACTTAATTAATTTGGTTAGTTAAACTAATTAAAGTTAATTAGCTTAATAGCCTAATTAGACCAAATTAACTAGTTAGTTAACGAAATGGTCAATGACAGGAGGACCCCACCCCCTGTTGACCAGTCAAACATTGACTGGTCAACTGGGACCCCCTGGACCCATTGGTCAGCCCCTAGGTGCACTGTGGGTGCACTACACCGGGTGCACTTAGCATTTTTGCTATTTTAATTCGAAATAATAATAAATCCAGAATATTGTGGAAACTTTGAAAAATCATAGTAAATTAACCGTAACTCGGATCGAAAAACTTTGTACATGAAAGTTGCTCAGAACGACGAGACGAATCCGAATACGCCCTCCATTCGTCTGCCACACATCCCTAGCATAGCGGGCATGCAACCTTTCCCCTCCGGTTCATTTGTCTGACAGACGTCCGGAATCGTGAAAACTTTCCCGGATGTTTCCCCCTTCGCCAGTAATGCCTAGCACTGCATTAGAACACCTCTAGCTTCGCTTATTGTCATGTTATGCATATGTTTGCGTGTATTTACTGTTTCTTCCCCCTCTTCTCTCCGGTAGACCCTGAGACCGCTGCTGATGCCACCGTGATCGACTACGTCGACGACGACCCTCCTTCTTGTCTGAGCAACCAGGCAAGCCCCCCTTTGATCATCCCGATATCGCCCATTCTATACTCTCATGCTTGCATTCGATTTTGCTACTGTTATTGTTTGCTCCTATTCTGATGCATAGCCTGCTTTTGTAACCTGTTCATTGTACCTTACCTGCTTATCCTAAGCTGCTTAGTATAGGTTGGTTAGTGATCCATCAGTGACCCCCACTTGTCCTTGTTGCCCCTGCTTCATCATCGACGACTCAAGCTACATGATCGGCGACCAGAGCCCGACACCGCACATCACATCACACCCCTTTAGTTGTTCGACTCTGCAGAGCTACTATCGAGTGCCAAGGGTGATCCCTCATAACGCACTCCTGATGATAATTCTGTAGTGTAGCTATTCGGTCGTGGTCATCGAGGGTGAGTTCCTCCTTCACCATTCCCGATACGGCTCTGTCGTGCAACCCCTCAAGTGTGAACCTCGAGGGTGGTTCCTCTTACGTTCACCTTGATGATTACATTGAGTGGAATCCTCCGAGGGTGATTCCTTGGGTTTTTCCCTTGATGTTTGGACACACAGTTACCTTGACATTACTTGAGACCTTTGGGAAAGTCGGGCGGGCCCGGAGAGCACCCGCAAGATGGTTACGAGGCACGGCCGGGAAGTCTGGCAGCCCTCGAGTGGGCTGGGCTTGCCCTTGCCATATTTCCTCGAGACGGGGCGATGGGGTCATATTATCGTGAGTCTCTGCTCGTCTCCGCGAGCTAATAATACACTATGGTTTGGGTATTTGTTCTGAATTGGCCTTTGGCCTTTTCGCACCAACCACCACGCGAGAATAGTTATGGGCCTCGACGTCGCGGTATCAGCCGAAGCTTTGTCAGACGTCCAGTTCAGCATTGTGGCTGGGCCGGATCGTGCCATCCACTTCACGTGTGGTGTTGGTATCCTTTGCGACAACGACCGGAGTGCAGCAGGCGATGGGCCCGCACCGGAGTGCTTAGGATGTGGATCGGCGGGGACCTCTCTGCTGAGCCTAGGTCGGGCTGCAACGTGTTGATCTTTCGAGGCCGGGCATTGACCCAGAAAAGTGTGTCCGGCCAGAGTGATCGAGCGTGTTGGGTAACGTGGTGCACCCCGCAGGAAGATCTTTATTCAATACCGTGTCCACGGTAATGGGCGTTCAGACTTATATCTTGATCTAATACAACTAGAAATGGATACTTAAGTTATGTGGCTCGGATTGCTTTCTCGCAGGGAGTCGAGGAAGGATCTCTAGGCTTTGTTACTACAACATGTTTGTTAAATATAAACTGCTATTCTTTACTCTTCTACATGCTGCAAGATGCTTGGAGCTGCTTGAAGATGCTAGTCTTCGATAGGCTAGGCCTTACCCCTCTATTCTGGCATTCTGCAGTTCAGTCCACAGATACAGCCCTTCCATTTGATACCAATGCATACTTAGTATAGATCTGATGCTTGCGAGTACTTTGGATGAGTACTCACGGTTGCTTTGCTACCCCTTTTCCCCCTTCTTTCTTCTTTTCGGTTGATGCAACCAGATGGTGGATCCATGGAGCCAGATGCCACCGCCGACGGATACTGCTACGTGAAGACCGCCGACGACCCGGAGTAGTTAGGAGGTCCCAGGCAGGAGGTCTTTCCTCTTCGATCGTTGTTGCTTTTGTGTTTGCCTTCTTAAGGCAGTGTTGTTTAACTAATGTATGTACTCAGATATTGTTGCTTCCGCTGACTCTTGTGTATCGAGCTTGTATTCGAGCCCTCGAGGCCCCTGGCTTGTAATATGAAGCTTGTATTATTTCATTTTGTGTCTAGAGTTGTGTTGTGATATCTTCCCGTGAGTCCCTGATCTTGATCGTACACATTTGCGTGTATGATTAGTGTACGATCGAATCGGGGGCGTCACACGGGGGCCTCGACCCATCTCTCCTCCGAGCTCCCCTCGCTCCTCCCTCCCACCGCCGCCGCCGGCGGGCGCCACCGGGCCTTGCCCGCGTGGTGCTACCGGCGAGGCGGGCCTGCCTCTCCGCGCTGTCCCTCCTGCTCGGGCGTGGTGGCCGGCGGCGGTGTGGCAAGGCGGCGGCGCTGCTGCTTGCCACGGTGGCCCTCGACGCGGCGGCACGGCCGTTGGCTGTGGGGCGGCACGGTGGCGCTGTTGGCCGGCGACGCCCACTGAGCCCAGATCTGGGCCCGTTTGGGCCTCGGCTGGGTTGGGTCGGGCCGGTGGCACGGCGCTCGCTGGCCTCGCTTCCTGGTGGCAGTGGCGAGGCGGCGGTGGTCTATGGGCAATGAGTACTTCGTTGGTCAGCGTGTTGCAGCGCGGTGACAGGGACTGTCCGGGTCCACGTGAGCCCGGCCGGGCCGTAGGGCCCGGCAAGTCCTCATCGCCGCGTCCGGTCTGCTTCGCTCTTGCGATGGAGGTTGTTCCCTCCCACCGGTCGAGTAGTGCCCGCTCTTGTGGCCGTTGTCTCCTTTCCCTCTCCAGGCCTCTGTTGGAGAACGTAGTAATTTCAAAAAAATATTCCTACGCACACGCAAGATCATGGTGATGGCATAGCAACGAGAGGGAAGAGTATTGTCCACGTACCCTCGTAGACCGTAAGCGGAAGCGTTATGACAACGCGGTTGATGTAGTCGTACGTCTTCACGATCCGACCGATCCAAGTACCGAACGTACGGCACCTCCTGTTGGGGAACGTAGTAATTTCAAAAAATTTCCTACGCACACGCAAGACCATGGTGATGGCATAGCAACGAGAGGGGAGAGTATCCGTCCACGTACCCTCGTGAGACCGAAAGCGAAGCGTTATAACAACGCGGTTGATGTAGTCGTGCGTCTTCACGATCCGACCGATCCAAGCACCGAGCGTCGGTACCTCCGAGTTCGCACACGTTCAGCTCGATGGCGATCCCGGACTCGATCCAGCAAAGTGTCGGGATGAGTTCCGTCAAGACGACGGCGTGGTGGCGATGATGATGCTCCACCGACGCGGGCTTCGCCTAAGCTCGCGACGATATGACTTCTCCGGCGCGGGCTTCGCCTAAGCTCATGACGATATGACCGAAGTGGAATATGGTGGAGGGGCACCGCTGCAGCTAAGGAACGATCCGTAGATCAACTTGTGTGTCATGGGGTGCCCCCGCCTCAGATATAAAGGAGCCAAGGGGGTGCGGCCAGCCCTAGGGGAGGCGCTGGAGGAGTCCTACTCCCACCGAGTAGGACTCCCCCTCTCCTAGTTGGATTAGGATTGGAGGAGGGAAGAGGGAAGGCGCGCCCCCTCTCCTTGTCCTATTCGGACTAGAGGGGAGGGGGCGCGCCTGCCTGGCCGCCCTTCCTCTTCTCTCTTATGGCCCATCAAGGCCCATAGACCTCCGGGGGTTCGTAACCTCCGGTGTTCCGTAACTTCTGCTTTCATCCGGAACCTTCCAAGTCCAAACATAGGCTTCCAATATATCAATCTTTATGTCTCGACCATTTCGAGACTCCTCGTCATGTCTGTGATCACATCCGGACTCGAACAACCTTCGGTACATCAATACTTATAAACTCATAATGAACTGTCATCGAAGCGTTAGCGTGCGGACCCTACGGGTTCGAGAACTATGTAGACATGACCTAGAACCATTCTCGGTCAATAACCAATAGCGGAACCTGGATGCCCATATTGGTTCCTACATATTCTACGAAGATCTTTATCGGTCAAACCGCATAACGATATCGTTGTTCCTTTTTCATCGGTATGTTACTTACCCGAGATTCGATCGTCGGTATCCAATACCTAGTTCAATCTCGTTCTCGGTAAGTCTCTTTACTCGTTCCGTAATACATCATCTTACAACTAACTCATTAGTTGTAATGCTTGCAAGGCTTATGTGATGTGTATCACCGAGAAGGCCCAGAGATACCTCTCCGACAATCGGAGTAACAAAACCTAATCTCAAATATGCCAACCCAACAAGTACCTTTGGAGACACCTGTAGTACTCCTTTATAATCACCCGATTACGTTGTGACGTTTGGTAGTACCAAAGTGTTCCTCCGTAAACGGAGTTGCATAATCTCATAGTTACAGGAACATGTATAGGTCATGAAGAAAGCAATAGCAATATACTAAGCGATCAAGTGCTAAGCTAACGGAATGGGTCATGTCAATCACATCATTCTCCTAATGATGTGATCTCATTAATCAAATGACAACACATGTCTATGGTTAGGAAACATAACCATCTTCGATTAATGAGCTAGTCTAGTAGAGGCATACTAGTGACTATCTGTTTGTCTATGTATTCACACATGTATTATGTTTCCGGTTAATACAATTCTAGCATGAATAATAAACATTTATCATGATATAAGGAAATAAATAATAACTTTATTATTGCCTCTAGGGCATATTTCCTTCAGTCTCCCACTTGCACTAGAGTCAATAATCTAGATTACACAAGAATGATTCTAACACCCATGGAGTCTTGGTGCTGATCATGTTTTGCTCGTGGAAGAGGCTTAGTCAACGGTCTCGCAAACATTCAGATCCGTATGTATTTTGCAAATCTCTATGTCTCCCACTTGGACTTGGTCCCGAATGGAATTGAAGCGTCTTTTGATATGCTTGGTCCTCTTGTGAAATCTGGATTCCTTTGCCAAGGCAATTGCACCATATTGTCACAGAGGATCTTCATTGGTCCCGATGCACTAGGTATGACACCTAGATCGGAAATGAACTCTTTCATCCGCACTCCTTCATTTGCTGCTTCGAAGCAGCTATGTACTCCGCTTCACATGTAGATCCCGCCACGACGCTTTGTTTAGAACTGCACCAACCGACAGCTCCACCGTTTAATAAAAATACGTATCCGGTTTGCGATTTAGAATCGTCGGATCAGTGTCAAAGCTTGCATCGACGTAACCATTTACGACTAGCTCTTTGTCACCTCCATATCGAGAAACATATCCTTAGTCCTTTTCGGTATTTCAGGATGTTCTTGACCGCTGTCCATGATCCACTCTGGATTACTTTGGTACCTTCCTGCCAAGCTTACAGCTAAGCATCGTCAGTCTGGTACACAGCATTGCATACATGATAGAGCCTATGGCTGAAGCATAGGGAACATCTTTCATTTTCTCTCTATCTTCTGCTGTGGTCGGGCATTGAGTCTGACTCAATCTTACACCTTGTAATACAGGTAAAAAACCTTTCTTTGCCTGATCCATTTTGAACTTCTTCAAAACTTTATCAAGGTATGTGCTTTGTGAAAGTCCAATTAAGCGTTTTGATCTATCTCTATAGATCTTGATGCCCAATATGTAAGCAGCTTCACCGAGGTCTTTCATTGAAAAACTTTTATTCAAGTATCCTTTATGCTATCCAGAAATTCTATATCATTTCCAATCAACAATATGTCGTCCACATACAATATCGAAATGCTACTGAGCTCCCACTCACTTTCTTGTAAATACAGGCTTCTCCAAAAGTCATGTATAAAACCATATGCTTTGATCACACTATCAAAGCGTTTATTCCAACTCCGAGAGGCTTGCACCAGACCATAAATTGATCGTTGGAGCTTGCACACTTTGTTAGCACCCTTTGGATCAACAAAACCTTCTGGTTGCATCATATACAACTCTTCTTCTAGAAATCCATTCAAGAATGCAGTTTTACATCCATTTGCCAAATTTCATAATCATAAAATGCGGCAATTGCTAACATGATTCGGACAGACTTAAGCATCGCTACGGTGAGAAAGTCTCATCGTAGTCAACCCCTTGAACTTGTCGAAAACCTTTTGCAACAAGTCGAGCTTTGTAGACAGTTACATTACCATCGGCGTCAGTCTTCTTCTTAAAGATCCATTTATTCTCAATGGCTTGCCGATCATTGGGCAAGTCAACCAAAGTCCATACTTTGTTTTCATACATGGATCCCATCTCAGATTTCATGGCTTCCAGCCATTTCATGAATCTGGGCTCACCATCGCTTCTTCATAGTTTGTAGGTTCGCCATGGTCAAGTAACATGACTTCCGTAATAGGATTATCGTACCACTCTGTGCGATTTTACTCTGGTTGACCTCTGAAGTTCAGTAGTAACTTGATCTGAAGCTTCATGATCATCATCATTAGTTTCCTCACTAATTGGTGTAGTTGTCACAGAACCGCTTTCTTGTGATGAACTACCTTCCAATAAGGGAGCAGATACTGATTATCTCATCAAGTTCTACTTTCCTCCCACTCACTTCTTTCGAGAGAAACTCCTTCTCTAGAAAGGATCCGAATTTAGCAACGAAAACTTTGCCTTCAGATCTGTGATAGAAGGTGTACCCAACAGTCTCCTTTGGGTATCCTATGAAGACACATTTCTCGATTTGGGTTCGGGCTTATCTGGTTGAAGTTTCTTTACATAAGCATCGCAGCCCCAAACTTTAAGAAACGACAACTTTGGTTTCTTGCCAAACCACAGTTCATACGGTGTCGTCTCAACGGACTTAGATGGTGCCCTATTTAATGTGAATGCGGCCGCCTCTAAAGCATATCCCCAAAACGATAGCGGTAAATCAGTAAGAGACATCATAGATTGCACCATATCAAGTAAAGTACGATTCGACGCTCGACACACCATTTCTCTGTGGTGTTCGGGTGGCGGAGTTGCTAAACTATTCCACATTGTTTCAAATGTAAACCAAACTCAGAACTCAAATATTCTCCTCCACGATCCGATCGTAGAAATTTTATTTTCTTGTTACGATGATTTTCCACTTCACTCTGAAATTCTTTGAACTTTTCAAATGTTTCAGATTTGTGTTTCATTAAGTAGATATACCCATATCTGCTCAAATCATCTGTGAAGGTGAGAAAATAACGATACCCGCCGTGCCTCAACATTCATTGGACCACAAACATCGGTATGTATGATTTCCAACAAATCAGTTGCTCGCTCCATAGTTCCGGAGAACGGCGTTTTAGTCATCTTGCCCATGAGGCACGGTTCGCAAGTACCAAGTGATTCATAATCAAGTGATTCCGAAGCCCATCAAGATGGAGTTTCTTCATGCGTTTTACAATCGATATGACCCAAACGGCAAGTGCCACAAATAAGTTGCATTATCATTATCAACTCTGCATCTTTTGGTTTCAACACTATGAATATGTGTACTACTATCGAGATTCAATAAAATAGACCACTCTTCAAGGGTGCATGACCATAAAAGATATTATTCATATAAATAGAACAACCATTATTCTCTGTCTTAAATGAATAACCGTCTCGCATTAAACAAGATCCAGATATAATGTTCATGCTTAACGCCGCACCAAATAACAATTATTTAGGTCTAAAACTAATCCCGATGGTAGATGTAGAGGTAGCGTGCCGACCGCGATCACATCGACTTTGGAACCATTTCCCACGCGCAGATCGTCACCTCGTCCTTAGCCAATCTTCGCAATCCGTAGTTCCTGTTTCGAGTTGCAAATATTAGCAATGAACCAGTATCAAATACCCAGTACTACTGCGGTATTAGTAAGGTACACATCAATAACATGTATATCACATATACCTTTGATCACCTTGCCATCCTTCTTATCCGCCAAATACTTGGGGCAGTTCCGCTTCAAAGGTCCATCGCTTGCAAGAAAAACACTCAGTTTTAGGCTTAGGTCCAGACTTGGGTTTCTTCTCTTGATCAGCAACTTTCTTGCTGTTCTTTTGAAGTTTCCTTCTTCTTTCCTTTGCCCTTTTCTTGAAACTAGTGGTCTTGTTGACCATCAACACTTGATGCTCTTTCTTGATTTCTACCTCCATGCTTTTAGCATTGCGAAGAGCTCAGGAATTGTTTTAGTCATCCCTTGCATATTATAGTTTATCACGAAGCTCTTGTAGCTTGGTGGCGTGATTGGAGAATTCTGTCAATGACACTATCATCCGGAAGAGTAACTCCCAGTTGAATCAAGTGATTATTATACCCAGACATTTTGAGTATATGTTCACCGATGTAACTATTCTCCTCCATCTTGCAGCTATAGAACTTATTGGAGACTTCATATCTCTCAATCCGGGCATTTGCTTGAAATATTAACTTCAACTCCTGGAACATCTCATATGCTCCATGACGTTCAAAACGTCGTTGAAGACCCGTTCTAAGCCGTAAAGCATGGCACACTGAACTATCGAGTAGTCATCAGCTTTGCTCGCCAGACGTTCACAACTTCGGCGTTGCTCTCAGCAGGCCTGGCACCCAACGGTGCTTCCAGGACGTAATTCTTCTCAGCAGCAATGAGGATAATCCTCAAATTACGGACCCAGTCCGTAATTGCTACCATCATCTTTCAACTTTGCTTTCTCAAGGAACGCATTAAAATTCAACGGAACAACAGACGAGCCATCTATCTACAGTAAACATAGACAAGCAAAATACTATCAGGTACTAAGTTCATGATAAATTTAAGTTTAATTAATCATATTAAAACCTCCCACTTAGACAGACATCTCTCTAGTCATCTAAGTGATTACGTGATCCAAATTAACTAAACCATGTCCGATCATCACGTGAGATGGAGTAGTTTCAATGGTGAACATCACTATGTTGATCATATCTACTATATGATTCACGCCGACCTTTCGGTCTCCGTGTTCGAGGCCATATCTGTTATATGCTAGGCTCGTCAAGTTTAACCTGAGTATTCGCGCGTGCAAACTGTTTTGCACCCGTTGTATTTGAACGTAGAGCCTATCACACCCGATCATCACGTGGTGTCTCAAAGACGAAGAACTTTCGCAACGGTGCATACTCAGGGAGAACACTTCTTGATAATTTTAGTGAGAGATCATCTTATAATGCTACCGTCAATCAAAGCAAGATAAGATGCATAAAGGATAAACATCACATGCAATCAATATAAGTGATATGATATGGTCATCATCATCTTGTGCTTGTGATCTCCATCGCCGAAGCACCGTCATGATCACCATCGCCACCGGCGACACCTTGATCTCCATCGTAGCATCGTTGTCGTCTCGCCAACTATTGCTTCTACGACTATCGCTACTGCTTAGTGATAAAGTAAAGCAATTACATGGCTTTTGCATTTCATACAATAAAGCGACAACCATATGGCTCCTACCAGTTGCCGATAACTCGGTTACAAAACATGATCATCTCATACAATAAAATATAGCATCACGTCTTGACCACATCACATCACAACATGCCCTGCAAAAACAAGTTAGACGTCCTCTACTTTGTTGTTGCAAGTTTTACGTGGCTGCTACGGGCTGAGCAAGAACCGTTCTTACCTACGCATCAAAACCACGACGATAGTTTGTCAAGTTGGTGCTGTTTTAACCTTCGCAAGGACCGGGCGTAGCCACACTCGGTTCAACTAAAGTGAGAGAGACAGACACCCGCCGGTCACCTTTAAGCAACTAGTGCTCGAAGCGGTGAAACCAGTCTCGCGTAAGCGTACGCGTAATGTCGGTCCGGGCGCTTCATCTCACAATACCGCCAACCAAAGTATGACATGCTGGTAAGCAGTATGACTTATATCGCCCACAACTCACTTGTGTTCTACTCGTGCATATGACATCAACGCATAAAACCAGGCTCGGATGCCATTGTTGGGGAACGTAGTAATTTCAAAAATTTCCCGCGCACACGCAAGACCATGGTGATGGCATAACAACGAGAGGGAGAGTATCCGTCCACGCACCCTCGTGAGACCGAAAGCGAAGCGTTATAACAACGCGGTTGATGTAGTCGTACGTCTTCACGATCCGACCGATCCAAGCACCGAACGTACGGTACCTCCGAGTTCTGCACACGTTCAGCTCGATAACGATCCCCGTACTCCGATCCAGCAAAGTGTCGGGGATGAGTTCCGTCAGCACGACGGCGTGGTGACGATGATGATGCTCCACCGACGCAGGGCTTCGCCTAAGCTGCGCGACGATATGACTTCTCCGCGCAGGCTTCGCCTAAGCTCCACGACGATATGACCAAGTGGAATATGGTGGAGGGGGCACCGCACACGGCTAAGGAACGATCCGTAGATCAACTTGTGTGTCATGGGGTGCCCCCGCCCCAGATATAAAGGAGCCAAGGGGGTGCGGCCAGCCCTAGGGGAGGCGCTGGAGGAGTCCTACTCCCACGGAGTAGGACCCCCTCTCCTAGTTGGATTAGGATTGGAGGAGGGAAGAGGGAAGGCGCGCCCCCTCTCCTGTCCTATTCGGACTAGAGGGGGGGGGGCGCGCCTGCCTGGCCGGCCCTTCCTCTTCTCTCTTATGGCCCATCAAGGCCCATAGACCTCCGGGGGTTCCGTAACCTCCGGTGTTCCGTAACTTCCTGTTTTCATCCGAACCTTTCCAAGTCCAAACATAGGCTTCCAATATATCAATCTTTATGTCTCGACCATTTCGAGACTCCTCGTCATGTCCGTGATCACATCCGGGACTCGAACAACCTTGGTACATCAATACTTATAAACTCATAATGAACTGTCATCGAAGCGTTAAGCGTGCGGACCCTACGGGTTCGAGAACTATGTAGACATGACCTAGAACCATTCTCGGTCAATAACCAATAGCGGAACCTGGATGCCCATATTGGTTCCTACATATTCTACGAAGATCTTTATCGGTCAAACCGCATAACGATATACGTTGTTCCTTTTGTCATCGGTATGTTACTTGCCTGAGATTCGATCGTCGGTATCCAATACCTAGTTCAATCTCGTTACCGGCAAGTCTCTTTACTCGTTCCGTAATACATCATCTCGCAACTAACTTATTTGTTGCAATGTTTGCAAGGCTTATGTGATGTGCATTACCGAGAGGGCCCAGCGATACCTCTCTGACAATCGGAGTGACAAATCCTAATCTCGAAATACGCCAACCCAACATGTACCTTTGGAGACACCTGTAGTACTCCTTTATAATCACCCAGTTACGTTGTGACGTTTGGTAGCACCCAAAGTGTTCCTCCGGTAAACGGGAGTTGCATAATCTCATAGTTACAGGAACATGTATAAGTCATGAAGAAAGCAATAGCAATATACTAAACGATCAAGTGCTAGGATAACGGAATGGGTCATGTCAATCACACCATTCTCCTAATGATGTGATCTCATTAATAAAATAACAACACATGTCTATGGTTAGGAAACATAACCATCTTTGATTAATGAGCTAGTCAAGTAGAGGCATACTAGTGACTATATGTTTGTCTATGTATTCACACATGTATCATGTTTCCAGTTAATACAATTCTAGCATGAATAATAAACATTTATCATGATACGAGGAAATAAATAATAACTTTATTATTGCCTCTAGGGCATATTTCCTTCAGCCTCGTGTTGGCAGCTCCAGAGAGACGGCGAGGATGATCCGGTAACCGTGGTGGCACATGCTGGTGGGCGGCTGCGTGGGTGGTGCACTACGAAGTGTCTGGAGGGATGGTGGTGGTTGTGGATCGGGAGAAATCCCTGTCGGCCTGTCGACACCGATGCGATGACGCCTGCGGGTGCCGTCGGACCTTCCTGAGGGGCACCGGGTATATCCCTTCCCCACTATCCCTCGCGTACCGGGGAAACCCTAGAACTTGTTCGGGCAACAGCGGCGGCATCGTCGTATTCCTTCTTGAAGGTGTTGCTTGGTGCGCGGCGCTTCGGGATGCTGGAAGCGTGGTGGTACTTCTTCGGAGGGTGCAGCGGTTGCCGGTCTTCCTTTCTTCGTTGATCTGTCGGTGTCGGTATTTATTTCTCTTTTTTTCTTCTTGTTTTTCATTTGGGCTTTTCTGTGCTGCGGCCCCAGCAAGCTGGATGTATCGAGTGTTTGCTTTATAATATAAAGCGGGGGGAAACCCTTTTTCTTAGAAGCAACGGCTCATTCAACACACATCATCTAAAAGGTGACCAATCATAACTTTCTAGAGCTGAAAAGAAGGTGTGTGGGAGAAGGGTTTGTTTGAGCCGAAATTCATACTTACAGAGGCCTCCGTCACTTCAATGGAAATTGGCAACCAATTTGCCATCACTGTCAACATGAAGCACCCAACGACCAAAACTATTTAGCAAGAGTACGTCACCATCCACTGAAACAACGTTCACATACCAATGCTCATTAAAACATTCAAATTGCCCCCTGATTTCTGCAACCGGCAATTTAAGTTGGTACTTTAAGCCACAAACCTCACTTTTGTAATTCTGCAACATCCATATACCGACAATTTCTTTGGTGGTGTTTTGGGCACAGATGCAGAGTGTGCCATCCATCTTCAAAATGCATGAGCTGCTGCAAATGGTACCATCCATCCGACGACACTATGAGTTGATAGGAACAATCGAAGAATGCGCGCATCTACCGAGAGGACTTAGCTATGGTGTCGAATACTATGACATGTTTGTTTTCGGTCTGATCCTCTCCATTGAGTCGTCCTCACTACGATAATGCACCGGGTACCAATGCAGGTTGTCACGGACCAGGGCAGGTGCGTTGAGGCACGGGAACACTGACTGATGCCATCCAATGTACCTGGGTTGCTGTTTGGAGCCCAACGCAAAGACTTACTCTACACTAGTGTCAAAAAATGTCCTATATTATGGGACGGAGGGAGTAGATCCAATTTGACCTTCAGGTAGCAGAGTTGCCCTTGTGCACTTCTCGTGGCGGCTCCTATGTAGTAGTAGAAGCCAGTACTCACCGGCTGGACTGTGTCTGTGTGGATACATCCCAAGGATCTCCAAATCCACCAATCTCCCGATGGGTACATGCTGACAAGTGGCTAGGTTACAGACGTGGAAGTAGGTGCCAGTAATGCAACACTCGGTGAAGACGAGGAAGCCATGGCACGAGGCCTCTAGACGGAACCTCTTGACAAGCTTGGCCATGGTGTGGGGCTCATCGGTAGCTTGGTGGTGGACAATGTCGTCGTTGTACTCGGCGCCCGAGAAAATGGGAAGGGACGGCTGGTGGCTGTGGTGGGCCAGGAGAAACTGGCGGGTGGAGGTGACCCTGAGCCAGCTACGGCAAACGATGCGACAATGGAGGAGGGAATACGGGGGGAGGCGGACAAGGATCTCCCATACGACGATCTCCTTCGGGAGACCACAGAGAGGCGTCGATGTTCTTGCCCTTGAAGCCTTCGCCATGGCCGCCGATTTGGAACGAGTCGAGTTGCGGTGATCTAGTACTATTCGAGAAAGAACAAAATTGTAAAGAGGGCTGTGCCCGTTTGTAGTTTGGACTTTTGACTCGGATTTGAGCACTTTGAGCTCCTTATGGAAACAGAATCCCGGATCAAATCAAATTCGGGTTAACACGATGTATGTCTCCGCGTCAGGTTTAGGCAACTCGATCGTCTACCTTGGCACATCGTTCTTCTCCCGTTCTTCTCCCCCACACGGCCACAGTATACCAAGTCTATAGCGTGAGATGGCACGACAAACGTCCATGTCGACATGTACCATGGGCAGATCATCTATCAGTGACGACCAGTCGATGACGGCAAGCCCGAGACAATAGGAACGACATGGACATGTGAGAGACGAGCACATCGTAACGGGAGTGATCAGCTCCGCCATGCTGTCACTGAAAACTGCAAGAACCTATGAAGTTTGACCATCTTTGATGTTGCAAAGTTTCAGTTTTTTTATTTTTTTTATTTTTTTGAATTTACTATTCATAGAGGGTGCTTAGGCACCCGCAAGGTGATAGTAATGCAACACCCGGAGAAGACGAGGATGCCATCGCCCGTGGCCTGTAGACAAAACCTCTTGATAATCTTGGCGATTGTTTGGAGCTCGTCGGTGACCTAGTGGTCGAAGGCGAGGAGGTCTTGGTGGTGGACAATCCTGCAGTACTCGACGCTTGAGAAAATGGGAAGGGATGGCTGGTGGATGCGGTGGGCAAGGAGAAACTGGCGGGTGTAGGTCACCCTGAGCCAGCTGCGGCAGACGGCGCGACAACGGAGGAGGGAATTTGGGGGAGGCGGACGAGGATCTCCTATACGACGGTATCCTTCAGGAGACAGCAGAGAGGCTTCGCTCTTCTTGCCCTTGCAACCTTCACCATGCTGCCGGTTTGTAACAAGTTTTGATCAGTTTGAGCTCCTTACGGAAACATAATCCGGGATCAAATCAAATTTGGGTTAAACGTGTGAGGTATGTCTCCATGTCATATTTAGGCAACTCGATCGTCTGCCTTGGCACATCGTTCTTCTCACCCACACGGCCACAACATACTATGTCTATAGCGTGAGATGGCACGGCAACGACAGACGTCCATGTTGACATGGACCGTGGGCGGATCATCGATTGGTGTCGACCAGTCTATGAGGGAAAGCCCGAGAGAATAGGAACGGCATGGACATGGGAGGGACGCGCACATCATAACGACGGTGATCAGCTCCGCCGTGCTTTCGTTGACCTTGTCTATCTGCTAGATTGCCGGGCGGGCACACTTTCCCTCTACACCTTGGTGCTCCTCATCGACTGCTACCACAACATCACCAGGAAGAGGAAACTACATGTATGTCGCTACGTTGGAGGGCGTCGAGTCCTTCCGGTAGCTGGTAGTGTGCAGCTGTGGTTCCGTTATCTGGTTGGAACCACCCAACCACGATCGGGCACACCATCATTCACGCCGACAAGTGCTTCTCTTGGAACAGACCATATCAGGTGGTCATACTGCCAACTCAGACACGAAGCCGGATCAACTCGTAAACAATTCAAAGACATATCAAAATGTCCTGTTAATTTTGTTACCAAGACGCTAGGTAGTCCCTTCAGCCCAAAAAAGGTACGAAAACAAGCAAAAAAAATCATGCAACCACATAACGAGGATATGGTAGCTAAGAAGCGCTTCCTCACTTAACAAACTTCAGATGAAAGGCAGTGCATTCACAGAAATAACCTCCTAGAGCTGTTAAGAAATTATGCAGGACAATAGTTTGTTTCAGCCAAAGTCTCAAATCGTAAAACTGCTGGCCATTACGATGAAAATTGTCAATCATTTTGCCATCCGTGTCGACACAAAACAGCCGCTGGCCCTTACTGACAAGCAAGAGGACATCACCATCCGCCGACACAACACTGACGTCCCAATCGAAACCAGCATTCAATCTTGCAAATCGCCCTCTGATTTTCTCGACCGGCAATTTGACCCGATACTTGTTGTCCCAAATCTCGTTTGCTCTAAAAACAAATCAGATGCAGCTTGCAAATTAATAAAGAAGAGAATCTGCCTCTTTTCACCATCAGCAAGCACAGAGGGTAGAAACAGAACACCTAAAATTGACTATTAAGAAGACAACTAGATAAGAAGGTGAAGTCAATTCTTCAGTTCTACAGTAAACAAAGGAAACTGGCCGCACGCCCCAGGCAGCAGCCCGGGCTGCCTAGGGCCTGTCTCCGCCGCTGGACATGAGGTATATGACTTGCAAATGTTTGAATGCTAAGAAGGCCACTAGATAAATAAAATAAAGCAAGGTTAATTCTTCAGCCCAATAAAAAAAGATACATGATGTATATTAGTTGGCAAATATTTTGAAAGCAGAACAAAAGCGACTGTTGATTTTAGCATCAGCACACAAATTAGTCACTTCAGCCTCAACAGTTAATAAGACAAGCATAGATTTCATGGAACCATAACTTCTGATCCTAACCGGTATACATCAATACAAAAAAGAAGAACAGGCCAGAAGGCTCATACTTGATCCAATCCAAAGATATTGAAGCTCATAAGATAAGCCGGCTAGGCAGAAATAAGCAGGATCTCACTCAACAGCCATTAGATACCACAGTAACCTTCTAGAGCCAGAAAAAAGGTATGCTGAACATGACTTTGCTTGACTGACATTTGGAGATACAGAGGTTTCAGCGACCAATGCGAAAATTCACAGCATAACCTTCTAGAGCCGAAAAGAAGGTATGCTGTACAAGACTTCGCTTGAGCCGCCATTTTGTCATACGGGGGTTTTCGCCAATATTGAAATTTTCAAGCATTTCTCCATCACTGTCAACGTGAATCAGATACTGACCAAGAAGGAGCAGCACCAGCACGCCATCATCCCCAGAAACAACGTCCAAACAGTACTCATCGTGGTTCCAAAACTGATCCCTGATTTCTGCAAGCGGCAATTTGATTCGGTGCTTTTTTTTTCCCAAACCTCTCTTTCGTAGTTCCGCAACACCCATATATCAATAGTTTCTTTTTCTTTCAGAAAGGGTTCCACATCAATTTCTTTAGTGGCATAGTTACGCGTGTAGATGCCGAGTGTACCATCCATATCAAACATGTTTGCTTGGGTGGAAACAATTGGAGCACGCATCCGCCGGAATGACTCAGCTACGGTGTCGAATACAATCACCGGTTTGCTGTCCCTCTGATGCTGTCGGCTGCTTTCACTCAGATAAACCTCTGAGTACCAATGCAGGCTACCATGCACTTGGACAGGTATGTTGAAGCACCATGACGCTGCCTCCGGCCACCCGATGTACCTCGCTGGCTGCTTGGAGCCCAACGAGAAGACATAGCAGCCGATTTGGCCTTCGGACAACTTCATGTCGATCGTCCGTTGCAGTAGCAGCCGGTACTCGCCGGTGGGTCGGTGGGCGTACATCCCAACGATGTGGAAGTCCCACGATGGACACCGGAGGGAGGCATGCTCACGCGTGGCAGGGTTGCAGACAAACAAGGTGCGATTGGGAGCTTCGGCATGGATGTCGAACTTGGAGAGGACGAGGAGGCCATCGCAGGAGGCCTCCAGGTCGAAGGAGTTATCAATCTGGGCCACGGTGTGGACGTCGTCGGCCCGGTGGTCGAATACGCAGATCTGGTCGCTGACGAGGAAGACGGGGAGGGCGGACATCTCCTCCGGGAGGCCGCGGCGGCGGAGAGGTGTCGCTCCTGCTGCCCTTGCGGCCTTCCCCATGGTCGCCGCCGATCTGGAGAGGAATGTGGTGATATTTCGTGAAACTTGGGCTGGGTTTAATAGAATGGCTTGGGCTGGTCTGGTCTGGGCTGGGTTAATCCCTGGTCTGTTTGCATCTTGGAAAGAAAAAAGTTTCTCAAAAATAAAACTTGGAAAGAAAAAAATACTAGAAATACTCCAGTTTTATTGGGGATCAGTGACACTACATAGAAAAAATCATTGCCAAAAGTATGGCGTGCAATAAATAAAAACAATGCCAGATTGTCATTCCAAAAAAAAAGATATTGGTGGAAAGAAATCATGCTACCACTACCAAATCCGTGCAAGTAATCTGGGATGTTTTTTGACAGGTCGATGGCGATTGCAGATGTGCTTGTGTGATGGCTATTTTTCTTTTACAATTTGTTTCACTTTACCAAAAACAAGCCACAATACATGTTTCCTCGCTTTCGCATTTCTTCTTGATGAAAAGACAATGTTCCCTTCAAATTCTCAAAAAAAGGGGAATCCTTTTTGGATCACTGAATTGATGAGAGGGGCCCCATATCAGAGACAAAATAATGTGTGTTTGCATCTTTTTTTTTTTTTGCATAATAAACAAAACGTCACTCCACCACATCTTTTTTTGTTTTTGCGGGTGCTAAGCTAAAGGGCGATGCTAGGTGCCGGCGCACCGGCCGAACAGTTTCGCCGGTCCAGCCCTAGCCATTCGATGCGAGCTGCGTGTGGTTGGATCTGGAGCAAAAAAAAACTCGCCCCCGGCTTCTTCTTCTTTGGCTCGATCCCCTCGCTTGGGCTGCGCCGCGCCGCGCCTCCTATCCCTCGCCGCCCGTCCACACCCTCGCCGCTCGCCGCACCCTCGCCGCCCGTCCCCGTCACCGCTTCCAACCCTCGCCGCCCGTCCCCGTCGCCGCTTCCAACCCTCACCGGCCGTCCTCATCATCGCCGCAACACATGAAACAACTACATATGTGGTTGCAGCTTGTAGCTCTCCCCGGTTGTAGCTCCGCCGCCGCCCCTTGCCGTTGATGCTCATCGCTGCACGAAATTGCGTCGACGACGGCCGTCAGCCATCCACTGTGATTGCGGCTCGGTGGCGACACGCGCAGGTTGAAGCATTTCGATTGAAGCTTTCTCTACAACGGATGCAACTTTTCTGGTTATGCAGTGTATGGTTGTAGCTTTCTTTTTCAATGGTTGTAGCTTTTTTCATCTACGGTCGAAGCTTTTCTATCAACGGTTGCAACTTTTTTATTTGTAGCAGCCTTGGTTAATGCTTTCTCTATCGTTTCAGGTTGAAGCTTTTTCATCAAGGGTTGTAGCATTTTATGTTGACGGTTGTAGCACTCCGCCATGGCAATGACTGCTTGCAGCTTTTGATGTATCTGGTTGAAGCTTTTTTCTTTGTAGCAGCCTTGGTTAATGCTTCCTCTATCGTTTCGGGTTGAAGCTTTTTCATCAAGGGTTGTAGCATTTTATGTCGACGGTTGTAGCACTCCGCCATGGCAATGACTGCTTGCAGCTTTTGATGTATCTGGTTGAAGCTTTTTTCATCTTGGTTTGAAGTATTTTGGTTAACGGTTGTAGCATGAGGGCGTGTGGCAGGTTCAGCAATGCCTCCGCCATGTCTGCAGCGCGAGCGCCGCTGTCCTCGCAGCTCGCCGTCACCATGCTCGCCATCCATGATGGCAGCTCTTCTGGGCACCGGTTGCAGCAGGCCACGACGCGGTTCCAGCTTCCGCCGGGGCTGGCAAGCGAGGACGGCAGACGTCGACAGGGACGGCCGGCGCGGGTGCCACCGGCGATGAGGACGGCCGGCGGGGGCGGCGAACAGCGACTGCCAACTGAGGTAGGGACCGGCGAGATGAAATAGAAAGAGAGAGGAAGCAGCGCAGCCGCATGGGGCGTTAAAGGCGAGTGATTTGTGGGCCGATGGAAGGGGATCGCACAGGTCGTGCGCGACCGGCCGAGTGGTTCGGCCGGTGCCCCGGCCCCAAACGTTTCCCTAAGCTAAATTGTTTGTCTGCTAAAAAACAGAGTTTTTGCAAAGGAAAAAGAGTTGAATTGACTTGGGATGCATTTTTTATAGATCATGCATACATATGTTGGGTGGGGAAATAAGCCTTTTTTAGATAAAATCACATACGCCCGACTTTAGAAGCACAACCAACATCCAAGCAAACACAGTAACAACCCAGACAAAGAAAAGGAGTTCATGTACATGGCTATCCAGCCAGATATGGCACGCAGGCCAGAAATAAGACTATTAGAGGAGACACCAGGGTTTAAGAATCTTCACATTGTCTGCGCGCCAAGGACGAAGCCATAGCCCGAATCTTGGACGCCATAGCATAGAAGGCCTCGAGATCAGCATCCCTAGTCAATGATCTCCACTGTTGCAAGAATATTCCAGTTTTAAATAAGCCATCGGCAGGAATAGCTGGGAAGATATGCTTGATGGTAAACTTGTTTCTAGTGATCCACAACGACCAACAGATCGCTGCAAACCCAACCCAGAAGACCCTTTTTGAATTCCCGGATAAACCGTTGACCAATCCCCTAAGATCCTCGAAAGAAGAGGGGTCCCACGACACCTGGAGCCAGGAGCGGTTGCAGCACCAAACAAATTTTAGCCAAGGAGCATCGGAAGAAAATGTGCTCCGTTTTTTCAAGTTCCCCACACAAGGCGCATCTATCCGAACCCGAGCCGTTCCTTTTCCGGATTTGGTCCACTACGGGAAGCTTCCCACGAAAAGCTTGCCACAGGAAAAAAATAGATCCTAGGTGGGACGCGGGCACTCCATATGCACTTGAACTTGGAAGTAGGAGAGCTCGAAATCAGTTTAGTGTACAAGGATTTGACCGAAAAGCGACCAGAGGCAGAGTGGGGCCAGACCACCGAGTCCTCTTCCTCCGAGAGTAGAGGGAAGCAAGCAGTAAGACGATGCCAATCTTCCAACTCTTCAGGAGAGAGTGTCCTACAAAGGTCCAAGTTCCAATTATTCAACGAGAGCTCGGAGATTGAGATGTCCAGGTCAGGACAGTATGAAAACAAAACCGGGAATGTCACCGCCAGGGTGGCCTCCCCACACCACCAATCTAACCAAAAGCGAGTAGATTTGCCATTCCTGACAACAAATTTGCCCATAGACTGAAAAAACGGACGAACTTTGACGAGGTCTTGCCAGAATTGGGAACCGCCAGAAGCCGGCGCGAACATGGGGCTAGACTCAGGGAAATATTTAGCTTTGAGAATGCTAAGCCACAGCCGGGCCTCCGTAGGGAACATGATTTTCCACCACCACTTAATGATGAGGCATTTGTTCATGAGGACAGTGTTAATAATGCCCAACCCCCCAAGGTTTTTGGGTCTGCAAATAAGCTTCCATTTCACCATCCTATATTTACGCTTGTTGTCCGCTGAATTCCAGTAGAAGGCACCCCTGTGTTTGTCAAACCTAGCGTGGGTCCCTCCCGAAAGGAGGTAGGAGCCCATCAAGAACATGGGGAGAGAGGAGAGGTAGGCATTGATTAAGGCAACCTTGCCAGCTTGGGTGTTGTAGCGGCCTCTCCATGGCAACACCCGGTTGCCCACCTTCGAGACGACCGGGGCGAAATCTTTAGCCAACAGCTTGTGCGGGGAGATCGGGAGGCCAAGGTATTTGAAAGGGAAAGACCCCAGGGAACAGTTTAGTAAATGAGCAACTCTAAGAGCCTCAGCGTCCGACACCCCAGTAACAATAACTCCACTCTTGGCAAAATTAATTTTGAGACCAGAAAGTGCTTTGAAGCAAAGGAGAAGGAACTTCAAGTGAGCCACACTTTCATCATTAAGTTCCACCATAATGATGGTATCATCCGCATATTGGAGGTGGGATATGCCATTAGGAGCAAGATGGGAGCTGACAGGGGTGATATGACCAGCAGCCGCAGCCCGAGTCAGGATGTTGGAGAGAGAGTTAGCCACGAAGTTAAAGAGAAGGGGGGAAGCCGGGTCACCCTGCCTCAGGCCCCTGCCATTGGCGAAAAAATTATTGATATTCCCGTTTACCGAAACCGCAGTGTGGCTACCCGTGACCAACTTCATAAGTCTGTGCACCACAGCCCCATCAAGCCCTTGGCCAGTAACACCTAACAAAGAAAGTTCCAACTGACAGAATCGTAAGCTTTCTCAAAATCAATCTTAAGGATCACCGCTCTAGTACCACGAACACGTAGGGCATGGACGATCTCATGCAAACATAGGATGCCGTCCAGGATGAACCTGCCTTTGACAAAGGCCGATTGGAAATGACTGAGGGTACGGTGCGCGATGGGGGATAGCCTACTAGCAAAAACTTTTGCCAGAAATTTAGCGAAGTTATTGATGAGGGCAATAGGTCTGAACTGAGAAATCTTGTCAGCCCCTTTAACTTTAGGTATGAGAGTGAGGTCAGCGTAGTTTAGGCGAGAGATGTCCACGGTTCCCAACCAGAAACCTTGGATGGTTGCAAGGACGAGGCCCCGAAGCTGGGGCCAGAATTGCCTGAAGGAAGGGATGGAGAATCCGTCAGGGCTCGAGGCCGAATTGGTATTAGCAGTACAGACAGTTTCAAAAATCTCCTCGTCTGAAGGGGGAATCATTAAGGTCTCGCTTTCGTTGTTGAAAACCTGCTCCTGGACCGACCAGAAGGAGTGAGCCAGCCTAAACCCAACCTCGGGCTTGGAGAAAGGAGGGAGGAGAAAAATTCAACTATGTGGGACACGATCTGGTTATGATCTGAAACCCTGGTGTTATTGATGATGAGACTGTCAATCAGGCATCGACAACGTCTCCCATTAGCAATCGCAAAGAAATACGCGGTGGGATAGTTGCCTTTCAAAGTCCAGTTAATGGTTCCTCTTTGCCTCCCATATACCTCGGCCTGATGGTGTAAAGCCATTAAGGCCTCCTCGAGCGTGTAACAGGTCTGCCATTCAGGAAGAGAAAGGCCAGGGCCATCGGCCCACATATCAAGGGAGTCAATTTAGGCCGAAAGACGGAGCTTGTCACGATGGGAATCAGCAGCATGATTCCCGGCCCATCCACGAAGAAATTTGCGTAAGAAATAAGAACACTGGTGCCAATCATCCATCGGGCCAAAGGAACGGCGGTCAGAAGCCAAGAAGGAGATAATTTTAGACGAGAGCATCTCAGAGAAGCCATCAACTAGCAGCCACGAAGCGTCGAATTGAAACCGCGGGGAGGAGAAGGTGCGGATCCCATTGTTGAGAACAAGGGGGCATGGTCAGATCACACTATGGACAAACCCCGAAGGGAAGCCCGAGGGAATAAGGATTCCCATCAGGGACAAATAAAAATGTGGTCTAGGACAGATCTGATAGGAGAAGACTTGTGATTCGTCCAGGTAAAGCGAGCACCCACCCTAGGCACTTTACGGATAGCTGAGTCACGAATGAAAGCGTTAAAAGCGTCAGCAAGCGACCAGAAAAAGTTAGGGGAATTTTTGTCCGAGGGGGAGCGCATTAAGTTGAAATCACCACCAATAAGCAAGGGGAGATCACAAAAATTAATCTTATTCGATACCTCATCCAAGAACAAGTGGGAAAGAGAATGGTCAACCGGACCGTAAACTACCATAACTTCCCAGAGAACGTTGAGGGAGCGTGAGATACGACAGTGCTAATCCAAAAAATACCATGATCAAAAGCAACAAAATCAAACATGTCGCGTTTAGTACCAATAAGGATGCCGCCGGAGTGGCCCAAGGAAGGCAGAAAGTTCCAATCGTATCTGTCAATCCCCGCAACCACAGAGAGTTCATTAGGGGAGAAAGAGGGTTTTAGCGTTTCAACGAGTCCAATGATGTCAATATTATCGCTCCGAACAAGGTCTTTCAGCTGGTCTCTGTGCCTCCTAGTGTCGAAACCCCTGATGTTCCAAAAAAGAGCTCTCATCAGAAGGAAATATTTTTAATGCGAAGACTCGACCTGCATGGGGCTATGCAGGATTTAGCACGTTTGCCCGCCCCACACCGAGGCGCAACAGAGGACACCTGATCCCTATCAGATGCCTCTGCGACCCCACCAGCCACAACTGGTGCGGGCCCAGCCAGAGCGGCAGCGTCCTTGGCCCTGGCATTATCAGCCCGGGCCACTTCGTTCGTTGGCCCGAACAATAGCCAGCAGGGCAGAGGGAGAGCCGAAACTAGAATCAAAAGAAATGCCCACATCCGATAAAATATGCAAAAGATGTTCATTGGAATGTGATGGAAGGACTAACAGATAGGAGAAGTACTGGGGATAGAAGGGGTAGAAGAGCGAGGTGGAGTACCTGTGGGGGGGGGGGGGGGGAGGTCTCTGGTCGCAGCGCCGCGCCGCCTGGTCAGCCACCTGCTTGCCGCTGTTGGAGATCTGGACGCTCTTGCGGGCAGTGGAGGCGGGGGAACGCACCAGCGTGGGGCGGGCACGGGAAGGGGAGGCCGCCGCAGAGGATGGACCCGAGGCCGCTCCCAGATCAGCCTCGAGCCTGCGGCACATCCCAACCGCAGATTGCTTTGAACCCTCCGAGGCTCTGCTGCAAGCGGAAAACTTCTTGACATATGATTTCTTCTTCTTCTTGACACGGGGCCGGCAGGGGGTAGATCTTCGATGCCAGAGAGAGAGGGCAAGGCCGGGCGAGCTGGGAGATTAGAGCAGACGTCGTAGATTGGAGTGCCCCTCACCCCATCGGAAGCAGCAGTCCCCGCTCCCACGTTGACAGCCGCATCCTTGTTCCCACCCCCGCCGGAGCATTCTCCTTGAGCAGGTCATGGTCTTCAGAGGTTAGGTCGTCCCACTAGGACTGCGTGAATCGGTGCTCAGCACCAGGATTTGAGTCATCAGGCAACCCATCGTCATCCTTGTCCGAGGCCGGCCGAGGGGACGAGGGAGGGAGCGAGGCTGGATTTACCGCACCCTCAACACGCACCCTGAGTCGGAATCCACCAGCAGAGGGGAAGACATCCACCGCACTGCGAATGCAGAGAGGATCCACACACCAAACCCGCAAGCGGACAAGGCCCAGGACAAGCAGCGACGCCGGATCGACCTCAATAGGTTTGCCGATGAGAACTCCAAAAGCCATGAGGAAGGTTAGGGATCGGAGCGTAGGTGGGACATCGTCAACGAGAACCCAAACATCTGACAGAGGAGAAATTGGTTTCGATCCGTTGGAAGCAGCCTTGACAGAAACGACGAGCTGATTGAGAGGGAGAGTGAAACTGGTGCACGACGAAATCATCCTTGAACTTTCTTTGGAGGGAAGAATGGCTGCAAATTCGGACTCCGACAGCTGGCAAATCTGCCAATCCCAGCCGCGATCGTCCCAAAGTAGAAGCTCATAAGGAGAACCTGGGGAGTGATTTTCTTGTCTTTGACAGTGATTATGCCAGCATTGGAGAGGGCATGGATGGGAGACACTTGAGGGATCTCGCTATCAAGCACGAAGAAAGCGCGGCCAGGGAGGCCGGTGCCGTAGTGCATTAAAGAAGGAGGTTTTTGACTATTCTGGCAGTCGACTGTGAGGTTCCCGTCCTCCCTACAAATGAGGCAAAACGGTGGGTTCTGGCAGCGAGACTGAAAATGACCCAGGCGGTGGTAGGCGAAGCAGGTGAGGGTGGGATTTGCCACTTGATTGTGTGTGTGGGGGGGGGGGGGGGGGGTAGCACGCGCAGGGACATGAGGTGGAGGAGGAAGAATGCCGTCCCCGCAGGGCCCAGAGGCAGAGCCCAAGCCACCAGAGAAGGGGCGGCGACCCGGTGCTCCAGAGGAGCCGCTGGGCCCGAACCATCCAGGACCAGCAGCCGAGGCCGTTGGAGGCCGGCCCAAGGCCCGCGCCGGAGCCACCGCACTGCAGGGAGGGGGGCGCGAGGGCGGGCCAGAAGATCTAGCCTTACCCGCCGCAGCCGCCACCTCCCAGAGGTCCGAGGGGTGACGAGGAGCCACCAAAAGAAGCAGAGGGCCCGGCCGCAACAGATTCAGAACCATGGAACGACGGGCCGCCGAGCTCCGCCGCGGCCGCCTCCGCACAAGCGCGCTTGTCGCGCTGAAGCCACTCCGGCCCTGCCGCCCAAGCTTCCCGGGCCGAAGCATCGTGATCACGTGACGCCAGATCAGCCTGGAGCTTGGAGCGCAAGGCCGCCTCGTACTCCAGATCTGCCTCCCCCTCGGCCGAGCCCTCCCGTCGGCGCTTCTGGCCCGACATGGCCTCGCTGGAGGAGCCGTGCGAGCGATCCATCGAGAGGACCGACGCAAACGAGAGGGAAAGAGGTGGAGGAGGGCTAGATCTGAAGAAGAAGCGAATGGGGGGCGGTAGCCCTGCAAGTCCGAAGAGGAGGCAGGGAACCCTAGAAATGGGGGGACAGAGCCCCTGCAGACCCATATATACCCCAACCGCACCAGGCCGGGGCCAATGGGTTGGGCCAGAGGGGGAGCGGGGGGTTGGGCTTGGGCCACCTGAGGCCCATAAGCCACGATAGGTAAAGGGGGGAAGGAAAAGAAGCTGGAAAGAGGAGTGGCCCCAGGCCCAACGGGCGTCGTGACGGCTCGGAACCCAGGCTCAGGCAACACCGCAACGGGCACCGCCAGATCTAGGGTTCCAGCCGCCTCGACCGCCGCCGGCGACAACACCAGCAAGCCCGAGGCCGGAGCAAAAGAAGAAGGAGGAGAGGGGGGAGAGGGGCAAGAGGCCGAGGATGCCACGGTCGCACGGCACGGATCAGGACCCACGATGCCGTGGTTAGGGGACAGCGGAGGAACCTTACCATGACGGCGGGAGACGCTGGTCCAGCCGCCATCGGTCAGCGAGGCGGGAGCAGGGCGGCCGCGGCCGCCGGGGGCGAACTTGTGCACGCGCGGCAAAAAGGAGGCAGCGAGCGGTGCGGGAAGCACTGCCGGAGGGGAGGGTGGGGCCAGGGAGTCGGAGTCGGAGTCCGAGGCCTCGAGATCGAGGGCCCAAAACTTGTTGAAGGAAGCTAGAGGGCAGGGAGGGGACCGGGGTGTGGGCGGCGGTGAGAAGGAGGGGGAGACCACCGGCTGGTGACAGGGAGTGGCGGCCCAGAGGGACACCGGAGACGAAGGGGAAGGGGGCGCGCTCGGTGCCACCGATGCCCGGATGGGTGAGGGGGAGAGGGGAGGAAGGAGAGCCATCCCAAGCATGCTGACAGCCTACCTTCTCCTCCAAATCACGTCCATGAAATAAGCCTTTTTCCAACATGAAAAATCTAACCGGGAGAGAAGAATGGGCAAGGAGAGCTATCATGTTTCAAAAATATGTCGGCACCATTTTGTGAGAAAGGATTTATCCCAAAACCTAACTCGGAGAGAAGAATGGCAAGGAGAGCTATGCGTGTTTCAACAATATGACAGTGTTTTCTCACAGCGATGTCATTTGTTATAATTCATGAGGGCATGGTGTGTGATACCTTCCCTTTGAAATATAATACTAGGTTTAATTTCTCCGAATTTCATGTATGAAATGTTCTAGATGGGGGGAGGGTTGGATTTTTTTCGAAAAGGAGGATGACCCCCGGCCTCTGCATCTCGAAAGATGCATGGAGACATTTTATTAATTATTCATAAAGACCTTACAAAGTAGTGCATCATGTAGTCTGAAGCCACCATCTTAGTAACATCTGTCGCTACTCCTATCCACTTGAGGAAGGCATGCCGATAGTCCGAGCCAAATACCAAACAAACATCGCACAAATGCCTAACATCTAAAGCCGGAGACCCCAATCAAGCCACATGCTGGGTTTGGGCGCAAACCGGTCCGGCACACTCCAATACGTTGTCGCTGTCGTTTTTCACTGATCCATCTTCAGAGTAGGTACTTACGCATCAACCTTGCCAGGCCTGCCATTGACGCTCCCACGATGCCAGACAATGCCTCCCCCCTTCGTGCATCCATCATCACACATCCGTCCCGAGACCCTGCCGCGCCACGCCATCGATACCCAATGTCGTCGATGCGTCACATGGAATGCTACTCCACTACTAGGACCGTCCACTGGTCCCTCAAGCCAATGCACAACTCCAAGAAATACACCCCAAGGAGGGAACAACACAAAGTGCGCCCCCGTCATCCGATCGGCAGATCATAGGTTTCCCCCAAAGGTAGTGGAAGGAGTTGGGAGCTTCACCTCGATGATGACTTCACAGGTTTTCACCCGAATCTGTCCCATGAGTATCCAACCGACAACAGTTTCCAACCGACAACATGCGCACCTTTCAGACCACCTTCAAAGCCCCAGATCTGGCCACCTGGATCCGTCGACCATCCACAACAACACTGCCACCATGGGAGCCCTGGCACACCATCCACTGCCTGCATGGGCCACCACTGGATCCTGGGAGAAGGGCCGCCACCCCACTTAACCAAACCGCGAGAGCCGCCAAGATGAATCCCGCGCGCTCGTCACTGTCGCTGATCTGATCCAATCCGGAGCCAAAGACACCAAATCGCCGGCACAGTTCCGCCTTGGACAGGGACATCGCCATGCCATGCCGCCATGAGAGGCCATGGCTTCACCTACGACAACCTTCCAGGGTCGCCACCCTGGGTCGCCACCGCCACGAAGTTCTCCACGCCGCCGCATCACCCGTGCAGGCACCCCACGCCAGTGAGCCACTGTGTCGTGGCACCCTGTGCCGTGCCTAGGTCCGAGGAGGCCAGCCCGCGTCGCCCCATCACGCGTGGGAAAGAAGACGCCATGCCGCCACCGCCATCGGCTGGGCTTTGCCCGCCCTCGCCCTTGGGCGGCGGTGAGGGAGAGGGAAGCAGGAGGAGGAGACCGACGACGCAGATGGGAGGCTCCTCCCCGTCGCCTCGTGGGAGCGGCACGGGAGGGTTAGGTCGCGAGATGTTGGGTTGAGGGGAGAAAGTCCGCTCTCAGTAATGATATCCGCATGATAGGGTTGGACGGCCGAATGTCCATGGACACGTCCGAACGTGTCCGCGAACTTGGGGGTGACCGTTTGGTGCTTGCCACTGAGGATGCTCTGAACTCTCGATGGGCCTGCAAAATGCATCAAAAAAGTATAAAGTAGAGAGAGCCTTTTTTTTAAGATCACACGGAGAGCCTTGCTATTCCTATCATGAGAATGTTCCTGGCCTGAGCCTTTTTGAAGTAGTCCAGTTTCAGTAGGTACCTTTATGATTGCATAGGTGCTTGTGTTGTGTGCTGATGTTTCTGGTTCTTCGCATAAGTGATGTTTGTCCCTTTTCCTTTTTTACTGAATTACCAAAAACAAGTCACGCATCTATATCTATATCTATACTACTATTAAAAGAGCAAACATGCACTCTCTTAAAGTCACACAACAAATTGTACACAAGATAACCAGGAGCCTCCGATTAAATTAACTTAAACAAATCCTACAGCTCACACTACATCAATCGTCTGCCATGGAGATCAATGACTCAGATCAAATGTTCTGCCCGAGCAGACGCCGTCGTCTGCCAATCATCAGTGCTCCGCGTCCCCCGCCCGCAACTGGCAGATCGATTCCACCAGCCTTCATCGCTCCCCACCTCCCTCTCCCTCTTCTCCCCTCCTCGCTGCCGCTACAGGATGCCCCCCGAGTCACTCGGCCTCCCTCGAACAGCGTCGACGGCATGGGACGCAGCTGGTTCGGCCTGCATCGGCGGTGCCGGTGTCCCTCTCCTCCATCGAGCGGCGTCGGCGGGGTGCCTTGCTACGTCTTGAGCTTGCGTTGGTTTTCCTCGAAGAGGAGAGGGTGATGCAGCAAGTGTAGCGTAAGTATTTCCCTCAGTTTTGAGAACCAAGGTATCAATCCAGTAGGAGGCTCCTCAAAAGTCCCATGCACCTACACAAACAAACTGAGAACTCGCAACCAACGCAATAAAGGGGTTGTTAATCCTTTCACGGCCACTTGCGAAAGTGAGATCTAATAAAGATAGTAAGATAAGATAAATATATTTTTGGTATTTATAATATAGATGCAAAAACTAAAGATGCAAATAAAAGTAGATTGAAAGCAAATATGATAAGAGATAGACCCGGGGGCCATAGGTTTCACTAGTGGCTTCTCTCAAGATAGCATAAGTATTACGATGGGTGAACAAATTACTGTCAAGCAATTGATAAAAAAGCGCATAGTTATGAGATTATCTAGGCATGATCATGTATATAGGCATCACCTCCATAACAAGTAGACCGACTCCTGCCTGCATCTACTACTATTACTCCACACATCGACCGACTCCTGCCTGCATCTAGAGTATTAAGTTCATAAGAACAGAGTAACGCATTAAGCAAGATGACATGATGTAGAGGGATAAACTCGTGCAATATGATATAAACTCCATCTTGTTATCCTCGATGGCAACAATACAATACGTGCCTTGCAACCCTTTCTGTCACTGGGTAAGGACACCGCAAGATTGAACCCAAAGCTAAGAACTTCTCCCATGGCAAGAAAGACCAATCTAGTAGGCCAAACCAAACTGATAATTCGAAGAGACTTGCAAAGATAACTCCATCATACATAAAAGAATTCAGAGAAGATTCAAATATTATTCATAGATAAACTTGATCATTAACCCACAATTGATCGGATCTCAACAAACACACCGCAAAAAGAGTTTACATCGAATAGATCTCCACAAGAGAGGGGGAGAACATTGTATTGAGATCCAAAAAGAGAGAAGAAGCCATCTAGCTAATAACTATGGACCCGTAGGTCTGTGGCAAACTACTCACAACTCATCGGAGGGGCAAGGATGTTGATGTAGAGGCCCTCCGTGGTTGATTCCCCCTCAGCAGAGTGCCGTGAAGGCTCCAAGATGAGATCTCGCGGATCTGAGTAGGTTCTGGCGGTGGAAATTGTGTTTCGTGGTGCCCTGGATGTTTTCGGGCACGAGGTAATATAGGCGGAAGAAGCACGTCGGTGGTCGCCGAGGGGCCCACGAGACAGGGCGATCGCATCAGGGGGCGCCTCTATCTCGTGAGGTCCTCGGGAGCTTCTTGACTTGCACTCCAAGCTCTCCGGATCACGTTCGTTCCAAAAATCACGCTCCCGAAGGTTTCATTCCGTTTGGACTCCATTTGATATTCCTTTTCTTCGAAATACTGAAATAGGCAAAAAAACAGCAATATGGGTTGGGTCTCCGGTTAGTAGGTTAGTCCCAAAAATGATAAAAATGTGTAAAATAAAGCCCATAAACATCCAAAAGGGGTAATATAATAGCATGGAACAATCAAAAATTATAGATACGTTGGAGACGTATCATGCATCCCCATGCTTAATTCCTGCTCGTCCTCGAGTAGGTAAATGATAAAAAAGAGAATTTTTGATGTGGAATGCTACCTAGCATAATTCATAATGTAATTTTCTTTATTGTGGCATGAATGTTCAGATCCAAATGATTACAAAATAAAAGTTCATATTGATAAAAGAAATAGTAATACTTCAAGCATACTGAGGGAGTCCTGGATTAGGGGGTGTCCGGATAGCCGAACTATCACCGTTGGCCGGACTCCTGGACTATGAAGATACAAGATTGAAGACTTTGTCCCGTGTCCGGATGGGACTTTCCTTGGCGTGGAAGGCAAGCTTGGCGATCTGGATATGTAGATCTCCTACCATTGTAACTCTGTAACCCTAACCCTATCCGTGTCTATATAAACCGAAGGGTTTTAGTCCGTGGGGACGAACAACAATCATACCATAGGCTAGCTTCTAGGGTTTAGCCTCTACGATCTCGTGGTAGATCTACTCTTGTACTACCCATATCATCAATATTAATCAAGCAGGAGTAGGGTATTACCTCCATCGAGAGGGCCCGAACCTGGGTAAAAACATCGTGTCCCTTGTCTCCTGTTACCATCCGCCTAGACGCACAGTTCGGGACCCCCTACCCGAGATCCGCCGGTTTTGACACCGACATTGGTGCTTTCATTGAGAGTTCCTCTGTGCCTTTGCCGTCAGGAAGGATGCCCCATCCCATCTTTAAAGATGATACTATCGCCAAAGGAGCCTTGGCCACTGGTCAGACTCTTCGGTTAGGTGGTTTTCTTATGACCGCCAGTTCGGCCACCGCGCCGACGATGACTTCTCGGGTCATCGAAACCAATCTTCACGTTAACTCGGAACTTGCCGAGCAGTTAGATCCGATCGAGCTCTCCTCCGTAAACGAGCTCTTGGATCGCAACGCCACCCTGGGAGTCGCCACAGACTACGACCTGATCGGTCCTAAAACCGATCTGAGAGAGATCAACTCTCCCGGTGCTACCCATCATGTTGCTGTGATAGAGGAGCAATCGGCGATTCTTCTTCTATCTTAAGGACTAGCTACGTCCGATTCCCGATCCTCTATGCCGGATTCCCGCAGAGGGACGGATGTCGATCAAGCCCTGAACTTAAAGTCAGCGGCGGGTTGGATTCATTGATAGCATTCAAAATCCAAACTTCCAAGTTCGAAACTTCTCGGCCCCGAGTCTTAAATTGACGGGTTCCGGATCTAGTTCCACCCGCCCACCCAAACATTAGCGATATATCCCGAATTCGGCAAGAGCCCGCTGAAACAGTACATCATTACTGGGCCAGATTCCTCCTGGTTATGGACAGGATAAAGGACTGCCGAGAGAAGGACACAATCTCACTTTTCTGCAATAATTGCACGGACAAGGGAATCCTAAACGCCATAAGTCATCGCGAAATTATGCGCTTTGCTGACTTGGTGACCATAGTACAAAAGTACTGTGCGATGGAGAGTGCTTGAAAAACCGAAAGTAAATTTTGGGATAATCCGGCCCCGAATACAGCCCTAGTCCGAGATAAAAGGGTGCATCATCACCAAGCACCTGGGTTATACATCAAAAAACAACAACCCCCTAAAGGGCATGGAACCGTACTGGAGGGTTGGCTAAACGGACCCTGCAAAATTCATAGCACAGAGGGCGCCACTCCAACTCATAGCCTTCGAGCATGTTGGATACTACGGCAGGTGGCCAAAAGTGGCGAAGAGCTTCTAGCCTCGTAATCCCAGCCCAAAGAACACCAAGACGGTATTAATAGTCTTGAGACTTTCGATCAAATAACATGCGAAACGAACACTCCATAACCTTGCCAATTCTACCAAGTAGCAACAATAAATCCATGGGGTGACACAGCTATTACCTTTAATGCCGTGATTTAACCCAAATTCAACAGCCCGAGCACCAGCCGCATTGGTCCTCAGTCCAATAGTGGACTTTACGCCTTTATTAAGGTACTCATGGATGGCGGCAGCAGACTAAACCTCATCTACGAGGAAACCCTCCAAAATGGAAATAGATGAACCGCATTGAGCGAAGCAGCACAACCTTTAGAGGAATAATCCCTAGCCGGAAGCATGCTGCACAGGAAAAATCACACCGACGTAGTGTTCGCTCACGGACAATTACAGGTCCGAGGAGGTCACATTTCAAGTGGCCCCATTCAGCAGCGGATATCACGCTTTATTAGGGCGAGAGGCATTCACAATTTTTCAAGCTATACCCCATTATGGGTACATGAAGCTTAAAATGCCCGGACCTAACGGAACTATCACTCTCGCTAGTGATCCGAACATAGCACTCCGCGCCGAAAACAAGACAGCCGCACTAGCCCTCGATGCACTATCCGAAGCCCTAGCGGCCGAGGAACTAACTGCGATGCGCTCCATGGTGAACAGGGACGATGTGATACTTGATAAAAGATCCAAGTCCACCTCTTTTAAACCAGCGGATGAAATAGTCAAATTCCAAGTCCACCCAACGGACCCTGCAAAGACGGCCTCCATTGGGGCACAATTAAACCCTGATGTAGACGCCGCACTACGAGAATTTCTACGAGAAAACTAGGACAATTTTGCTCGGCACCCTTCGACATGCCAGAATCCCACGTCGGCTGGCGAGCACAGCCTAAATACCCTAAAAGGATTCAAGCCACCAAACAGGCTCTTGGCGCTTTTCGAACCCAAGAGACAGGCCATGGAGAGGAGCTAGCCAAACTTCGGAAGCCGGATTCATCGAGATATAAAACATCCGGACTGGCTAGCAAATCTGGTGATGCTACCAAAGAAGGATAAATCCTGGCGCCTATGTGTTGATTTCAAAGACCTTAATAAGGCTTACCCAAAGGATCCCTTCCCCCTCCCTCGCATTGAACAAATTATCGACGCTACAGCAGGACACGACTCATTGTGCTTCCTCGACGTGTACTCCGGCTACCACCAAATCAAGATGGCGGAGCCAGACCAAGCCGCAACAACATTCATCACTCCATACGACCCATTCTGCTTCAACACAATGCCCTTCGGGCTCAAAAACGCCGGCGCAACATATCCGCGCATGATTCAGACATGTCTGGCAAACCAGATCGGCAAAACAGTGGAAGCATATGTAGATGACGTGGTCGTCAAATCCAAGCATGTCGAAACTCTAGTAGACGACTTGAGACTCACATTCGAAAATCTCCGAAAATATGACATTAAGCTCAACCCGGAAAAATGCGTCTTCGGCGTTCCGGCCAGAAAACTCTTGGGCTTCATTGTGTCCGGTAGAGGAATTGAAGCAAACCCAACCAAGATCCGAGCTCTGTCACAATTGGATATTCCAAAAGACCTCAAACAAATACAAAAATTGACTGGATGCGTAGCGGCTCTAAGTCGCTTTATTTCTCGTTTGGGAGAAAAGGCGTTACCCCTTTACCGCCTCCTCTGGCGCACCGAACACTTCGAGTGGACGGATGCCGCCACGGCCGGACTCGAAGAAATAAAAGCCATATTGGCAACAAATCTGGTCCTGGCCGCGCCCAACATGGGCGAACCAATGCTATTATATATCGCCGCAACACATCAAGTTGTCAGTAGCGGTACTTTCGTCGTCGAACGAGAAACGGACGGACACAGGTTCCTCTTCAAAACCTGTTTACTATGTGTCCACCGTCCTAACTCCATGCAAGTCCCGTACCCACATTATCAAAAGATAGCATACGCGGTGTTCATGGCATCCCGGAAGCTGCGACACTACTTTCAAGAGTGTTCGATAACGGTAGCCTCCGAAGTACCTCTTAAAGACATTATAAACAACCGCGACGCGACGGGCCGGATTGCTAAATGGGCCATGGAGCTCCTTCCATTCGACATAACCTACAAGCCACGATGAAATATTAAGTCGCAGGTTTTGGCCGACTTCGTGGCCGAATGGACCGAAGCCGAACTCCCTAAAGAGTACGGCGCATACTCCAATTGGTTCATGCACTTTGACGGCTCCAAAATGTTGTCCGGCCTGGGGGCTGGCATCGTCCTGACGTCCCCAACCGGGGACACAGTCCAATACGTCCATCAGATAATGTATACGGACTCCAACAACGCAGTCGAATACGAGGCCCTTCTGCACGGCCTCCGGATGGCAGTCTCCATGGGCATTAAACACCTAGAGGTGCGCGGGGATTCGAACCTCGCGATATCTCAAATAAACGGAGACTTCGATGCCAAAGATCCGAAAATGGCAGCGTCGCAATGCGGTCCTAAAAATGTCAACACGGTTCGAAGGCGGCGGACGTATTGGCATGCATCGGCGCAAAACGCGATGCCGTCCCGCCCAACATCTTCCTGGAACGGCTGTTCAAGCCATCCGTACTATGGGAAGGGGAGTCCGGAAATAACAATCCGGACCCAACCGCACTACCTGACACCGAACACTCTGACACAATCAGAGGCTCTGCCAACGAGATAACACCCTCCGCCCACGAAATAATGGCAGTTATCGCCCCGTGGACGGAACCATTCCTAGCCTACCTAACTAGGCAGTGTTGGGGAGCGTTGTAGAAAATTAAAATTTTTCCTACGGTTTCACCAAGATCCATCTATGAGTTCATCTAAACAACGAGTCAAGGGAGTGAGTTTGCATCTACATACCACTTGTAGATCGCGTACGGAAGCGTTCGAGGGAGCGGTGATGATGGAGTCGTACTCAACGTGATTCCGATCACCGATGACCAAGTGCTGAACGGACAGCACCTCCGCTCAACACACGTGCACGGTGCGGGTGACGTCTCCTCCGCCTTGATCCAGCAAGGGGAAGGAGAGGTTGAGGAAGACAGCTCCACCGGCAGCACGACGGCGTGATGATGGTGGAGAAGCAAGATCTCGGCTGTGGCTTCGCCGAGCACACAACAGAGGAGGAGAGGTGTTGGGAGGGAGGGCTGCGCCTTGGCTTGGTGCGGCTACCTCCCTCACCCCTCTATTTATAGGGGAAGGGAGAGGGGCGGCCCCTCTAGATGCATCTAGAGTGGGGGCGGCGGCCAAGGGAGGGGGCTTGCCCCCAAGGGGGGCACCCCTCTAGGGTTCCCTCAACCCTAGGCGCAAGAGCCCAAGGGAGGGGGTGCGCCCAGCCCACCAGGGGCTGGCCCCTTCCCACGCAGCCCAAGTGCCCCCCCGAGAGGGGTGGCCCCTCCCGGTGGCCCCGGTACAATACCGGCACGCCCCCGAAACTTTCCGGTGTCCGTTTGACAACTTCCCATATATAAATCTTTACCTCCGGACCCTTCCGGAACTCCTCTTGACGTCCGGGATCTCATCCGGGACTCCGAACAACATTCGGTAATCACATACAAGTCTTCCTAATAACCCTAGCATCACCGAACCTTAAGTGTGTAGACCCTACGGGTTCGGGAGACATGCAGAAATGACCGAGATGCTCTCAGGTCAATAACCAACAGCGGGATCTGGATACCCATGTTGGCTCCCACATGCTCCTCGATGATGTCACCGGATGAACCACGATGTCGAGGATTCAAGCAATCCCGTATACTATTCCCTTTGTCAGACGGTATGTTACTTGCCCGAGACTCGATCGTCGGTATCCCAATACCTCGCTCAGTCTCAAGTTACCGGCAAGTCACTTTACTCGCATCCGTAATGCATGATCCTGTGACCGCACACTTGGTCACTTTGAGCTCATTTTGATGATGCACTACCGAGTGGGCCCAGTGATACCTCTCCGTAATACGGAGTGACAAATCCTGTCTCGATCCGTGTCAACCCAATGACACTTTCGGAGATACCTGTAATGCACCTTTATAGTCACCCAGCTTACGCCAGGACGCTTTGGTACACCCAAAGCACTCCTACGGTATCCGGGAGTTACACGATCTCATGGTCTAAGGAATAGATACTTGACATTGAGAAAGCTCTAGCAAAACGAACTACACGATCTTGTGCTATGCTTAGGATTGGGTCTTGTCCATCACGTCATTCTCCTAATGACGTGATCCCGTTATCAACGACATCCAATGTCCATAGTCGAAACCATGACTATCTATTGACCAACGAGCTAGTCAACTAGAGGCTCACTAGGGACGATTGTGGTCTATGTATTCACACATGTATTACGATTTCCTGGATAATACAATTATAGCATGAATAAAAGACAATTATCATGAACAAGGAAATATAATAATAATGCTTTTATTATTGCCTCTAGGGCATATTTCCAACAGTCTCCCACTTGCACTAGAGTCAATAATCTAGTTACATTGTGATGAATCGAACACCCATAGAGTTCGGTGTTGATCATGTTTTGCCCATGAAGAGAAGTTTAGTCAACGGATCTGCAACATTCAGATCCGTATGCACTTTACAAATTTCTATGTCTCCATCCGAACATTTTCACGGATGGAGTTGAAGCGACGCTTGATGTGCCTGGTCTTCTTGTGAAACCTGGGCCCTTGGCAAGTGCAATAGCTCCAGTGTTGTCACGAAGAGTTTGATCGGCCCCGACGCATTGGGTATGACTCCTAGGTCGGTGATGAACTCCTTCACCCAAATTGCTTCATGCGCTGCCTCCGAGGCTGCCATGTACTCCGCTTCACATGTAGATCCCGCCACGACGCTCTTGCTTGCAGCTGCACCAGCTTCTCGCTCCACCATTCAACATATACACGATCCGGTCTGTGACTTAGAGTTATTCAGATCTGTGTCGAAGCTAGCATCGACGTAACCCTTTACGACGAGCTCTTCGTCACCTCCATAAACGAGAAACATGTCCTTTGTCCTTTTCAGGTACTTTAGGATATTCTTGACCGCTGTCCAAAGTGTTCCTTGCCGGGATTACTTTGGTACCTTCCTACCAAACTTACGGCAAGGTTTACATCAGGTCCGTACACAGCATGGCATACATAATAGATCCTATGGCTGAAGCATAGGGATGACACTCATATCTTCTTTATCTTTTGCCGTGGTCGGCATTGAGCCGAGCTCAATCTCACACCTTGCAATACAGGCAAGAACCCTTCTTGACTGATCCATTTTGAACTTCTTCAAAATCTTATCAAGGTATGTGCTTTGTGAAAGACCTATGAGGCGCCTCGATCTATCTCTATAGATCTTGATGCCTAATATATAAGCATCTTCTCCAAGGTCCTTCATTGAAAAACACTTATTCAAGTAGGCCTTAATGCTGTCCAAGAATTCCATATCATTTCCCATCAAAAGTATGTCATCTACATATAATATGAGAAATGCTACTGAGCTCCCACTCACTTTCTTGTAAACGCAGGCTTCTCCATAAGTCTCAAGATAAACCCAAACGCTTTGATCATCTCATCAAAGCGAATGTTCCAACTCCGAGATGCTTGCACCAGCCCATAAATGGATCGCTGGAGCTTGCATACTTTGTCAGCATTCTTAGGATCGACAAAACCTTCCGGCTGCATCATATACAGCTCTTCCTTAAGATGCCCGTTAAGGAATGCCGTTTTGACGTCCATCTGCCATATCTCATAATCATAGTATGCGGCAATTGCTAACATGATTCGGACGGACTTAAGCTTTGCTACGGGAGAGAAAGTCTCATCGTAGTCAATCCCTTGAACTTGCCGATAACCCTTAGTGACAAGTCGAGCTTTATAGATGGTGACATTACCATCCGCGTCCGTCTTCTTCTTAAAGATCCATTTGTTTTCTATCGTTACGCCGATCATCGGGCAAGTCACCAAAGTCCATACTTTGTTTTCATACATGGATTCTATCTCGGATTTCATGGCTTCTAGCCATTTGTTGGAATCTGGGCCCGCCATCGCTTCTTCATAGTTCAAGGTTCACCGTTGTCTAACAACATGATTTCCGTGACAGGGTTGCTGCATTCACTCAGTGCGGAACGTGTCCTTGTGGACCTACGGGTTCAAGAGCAACTTGATCCAAGTACCTTGGTCATCATCATTATTTTTGTCTTCGAGGGTGTAGGCATCATAGGAACATTTTCCGGCTGCACTACTATCCCGCTCAAGAGGCAGTACTTCATCGAGTTCTACTTTCCTCCCACTTACTTCTTTCGAGAGAAACTTTTTCCGTAAAGGATCCGTTCTTGGCAACAAAGATCTTGCCCTCGGATCTTAAGTAGAAGGTATACCCTATGGTTTCCTTAGGGTATCCTATGAAGACGCATTTTCCGACTTGGGTTCGAGCTTTTCAGTTTGAAGTTTTTGACATAAGCATCACATCCCCAAACTTTTAGAAACGGCAGCTTAGGTTTCTTCCCAAACCATAATTCATACAAAGGTCGCCTCAACGGATTTTGACGGTGCCCTATTTAAAGTGAATGTAGCTGTCTCTAGAGCGTATCCCCAAAATGATAGCGGTAAATCGGTAAGAGACATCATAGACCGCACCATATCTAATAGAGTGCGATTCGACGCTCGGACACACCGTTACGCTTGAGGTGTTCCAGCGGCGTGAGTTGTGAAACGATTCCACATTTTCTTAAGTGTGTACCAAATTCGTGACTTAAATATTCTCCTCCACGATCCGATCGTAAGAATTTTATCTTTCGGTCACGTTGATTCTCTACTTCATTCTGAAATTCCTTGAACTTTTCAAAGGTCTCAGACTTGTGTTTCATCAAGTAGACATACCCATATCTACTCAAGTCATCTGTGAGAGTGAGAACATAACGATATCCTCCGCGAGCCTCAACGCTCATTAGACCGCACACATCGGTATGTATGATTTCCAACAAGTTGGTTGCTCGCTCCATTGTTCCGGAGAACGGAGTCTTGGTCATCTTGCCCATGAGGCATGGTTCGCATGTGTCAAATCTTATATTTATTAATTGGAGGCACCATACGAAGCTCCACGTTTAACCTCAAAACTAAACAAATTGTCCATAGGATCTCTAAGTTAATCATCCAGAGCCATCAGATGAGGCAACTTAGGAGTCCTAAGCTGATGTCCCACGTACATAGCACTTTTAGGAAAAGGAAACCTAGGCTGGAGTCCTAGGCTGACGTCCCACCTCCCACGTATATAGCATTTTAGGAAAACAAAACCTAGGTTGATGTCCCACGTGCAAATCTTTTATAGGAAGAAAACATCTCCTTGCAGACTTCTTCCACCGATCCAACCGGCCGAGGCACAAATCCCTTCCCCATGCATCTAAGAAATTGTATCCATCTGATTAATCATTTAATCATCAAGCATTGTGAGATTAAGCATGCACGCTTGAGGTCTACTCTACCACACACACGTCCCAACATCGTGCATGCAATCCAGGAAACAAGATTCACGTCAACCAAATTTAATTGGATCATCTCCCCTGCATGCATCATGTCTGTCCTCCATCACCTGGGACTAGGCACGACGGACTAATTGTGAGATCTTTTGAAGGAGGCTGGAGCTTTCAGGCGTCGCTGGAGCGTCGAAGACCACCCAATCAGCAAGGAAAGCACAACCCCACATCAGCGAAGAAGAAGCAGGCGTCCGGTCCGGCGGCCCGGACGGACAAGGTCACGAAGTGGAAGCATGGCAATGTAGCATGCCCAGTAGTAGGCAAAGAGCTCCTCAAAGGTTTTGTTTGGATATATGTATATCTCTCTCGCATCTCCAATTTTTTCAACCGCCTTCCATAAGTGCACAATTCTTCCCGTCTCTATTTTCCTTGCCTCTCAAGATTTTTTTTCAGATTACAGACAAATTGACTTTGAAGGCCTTGATTTCCTATATGTCGTCATTAGAATGATATGGTTTGATGCAAGAACTCCAACCTCACAGTTTTGATTATTTACTTCCTTCTTTACACCTCTGAATAATAGTGTCAGCGCCAACCTCGAGTTTACAAAGAAGACTTCAAAATTTCGCATGGATCAAGCATACAATCATTACCACTAGCTAGCCTAGGTCGCTTCAACATAATCCATGCATGTTGCAACCTATTGCCTCGGAGGTGCTAGACTGGTAACTTAAAACATCATCCTTTATTTCTGGGTACATCTATTGCATAGATAGCAAGATGTCCTTTATTTCTAAGTAGGCATTTGCAGTAGATACGTGGACAATTTTTGATATATTGTATCCTTATTTTCTTGATACACCTTAGTTATCCTATTTTCATATGAGAAAGTCACACAAAAATTGTTGATTCAATCAGCGATGGTTGTCCCAGCCATTCATTACTTCATTGTGTATGAATTTAAAATAGTAAAAAAACTGTACTGTTCCCAAGTAGGTGTTGGAGGCTCAGCGCTGCTTATTCTAACTCTCACTTCCCTAATTGGATCATATATACTGTATTACATGATGAGAGCAAGAACTGTTTGGATAAAATGATCGTTGAGTGCAGGAATAGAGAAATAGCAATGGTCGACTATGACGCTTGAGGAGATAAATATATATGTTTGGAATGTTGCAAGAATATGTATCGCTTGAGAAAAAGGTAAGTTCTTCTCCAGAATACATAACTAGGCTTATGCTGGGAGTTTCTATTAGCTAGATGGTTGTACCTCAATTCCTGGGATAGCATGTTGTTTAGGTTCAGAGTTCTCTTCCAGAATTACTTACACTAGATAATGCTGAGTATTTTCTATATCGTTTGGTATGAATTAGACCATAGAAAAGTTTGTTCTACTTCTAATCAAATATATAACAAATTTTTAATTAAATTCTTTCGTCCTCCCATGGCCCTTGAATTCTTCCGGGCGGTCATGCCTGCTACAAAGTGGTGCACATAATTAACTAGAATGAGTGAATATTATTGTGGGAACTTCTGTTACATTTTTCTTTTTGTTCATGTGTATGGAAACCTTCTCTTAATTCCGCAAAATGTACGTACGAAGACGATAATGAATAAGCATTATTATTTGTTTATTGCACTAACTACGAACAAAAATTATCTCAATTTGTACTTGAATTGGATGCCATATGCTGATAGCATCGTGATGTCCTCAGCATATCAGCAATTGTCGACTTTTCTATCCCAATAAATATAGGGATTGAGACTGGACCAGTATCTTTTACTTCTATCAGCGATCTGCTAGGTATGCATATGAACAAATCATGTTGGCATGTCCTACATTGTGTTTGCAACGTGTTTAGCAGTACCTTTCCCTGGAGATTATGTATGTTCTGATAATGTTTGTTTTGCAAGAGTTGTGCTTCATATCCATATAGAAACTTACCACATATTTCTGAAATTCTATTAAGTTTATTTTTTTCAAAAAGAAAATGCACAAACTTCCATGCTTAGTGTGCAAGAGAAGTAGGTGAAAAGGCATATAGTGTGATTGTTTTCACCTTAAATGGATGCCTAAATACTCTAACCTAAGAACAGTGAGCTTCACACAATAACCTTACATCGCTTGGAGCACGACTATAGCAACAAAAAAAAATAGCTCCACAGTCACCATGGGATTTCAGCATTCGTTACTATCTCCTCTCTTATTCAATAACATAGGAAAGCAATTAGTGGTGGGTATAAGCACACCACCATTTGATGGGCTTATGCTTAGTACTGTCAATTTCTCTTACCCAATAAATCAAAAAAGAAAGTTTTGTTACCCAATATAAATATAAATGAATGTTCTCTTGGCCATTAGGAAATAATAGTTTCATGCTAGAAGTGATTCTTTTGGGCTTTAGGATACTGCATATGATTTTGAGACAAACATGGAGTATGTAGGAACTATCACATCAATGGAAACGAATAAAAAAATATACAATTACTATTATGTGAGTTGTAGTTTCTATCAAACTTTAAATAATGAATGTAGAAGAAGCTAGCCCGTGCAGGAGCACGGGTTGACGACTAGTGATTCATAATCTAGAGACTCCAAAAGTCCATCAGTATGGAGCTTCTTCATGCGCTTGACACCAATGTGACCAAGGCGGCAGTGCCACAAGTATGTGGGACTATCGTTATCAACTTTACATCTTTTGGTATTCACGCTATGAATATGTGTAACATTACGCTCGAGATTCATTAAGAATAAACCATTGACCATTGGAGCATGACCATAAAACATATCTCCCATATAAATAGTACAACCATTATTCTCGGATTTAAATGAGTAGCCATCTCGCATTAAACGAGATCCAGATACAATGTTCATGCTCAAACTTGGCACCAAATAACAATTATTAAGGTTCAAAACTAATCCCGTGGGTAAATGTAGAGGTAGCGTGCCGACGGCGATCACATCGACTCTGGAACCATTCCCGACGCGCATCGTCACCTCGTCCTTCGCCAGTCTCCGCTTATTCCGCAGCTCCTGCTGTGAGTTACAAATATGAGCAACGGCACCGGTATCAAATACCCAGGAGTTACTACGAGTACTGGTAAGGTACACATCAATTACATGTATATCAAATATACCTTTAGTGTTGCCGGCCTTCTTATCCGCTAAGTATTTGGGGCAGTTCCGCTTCCAGTGACCCTTCCCCTTGCAATAAAAGCACTCAGTCTCGGGCTTGGGTCCATTCTTCGACTTCTTCCCGGCAACTGGCTTACCAGGTGCGGCAACATCTTTGCCGTCCTTCTTGAAGTTCTTCTTACCCTTGCCCTTCTTAAACTTAGTGGTCTTATTGACCATCAACACTTGATGTTCCTTCTTGATTTCAACCTCTGCTGACTTCAGCATTGAAAATACTTCAGGAATGGTCTTCACCATCCCCTGCATATTGTAGTTCATCACGAAGCTCTTGTAGCTTGGTGGGAGCGACTGAAGGATTCTGTCAATGACCGCCTCGTCCGGAGGTTAATCTCCAGCTGGGACAAAGCGGCTGTGCAACCTGCACATTTTGAGTATGTGCTCACTGACAGAACTGTTTTCCTCCATCTTACAACTATAGAACTTGTCGGAGACTTCATATCTCTCGACCCGGGCATGAGCTTGGAAAACTAGTTTCAGCTATTCGAACATCTCATATGCTCCGTGTTGCTCAAAACGCTTTTGGAGCCCCGGTTCTAAGTTGTAAAGCATGCCGCACTGAACGAGGGAGTAATCATCAAGACGCGTTCCGCCAAACGCTCAAATCGCCTTGCGGTGTTGGGAGAGCAGGTGGGTAACCTAACGGTGCTTCTAGGAAATATGCCTTCTTGGCAGCTATGAGGATGATCTCGTGTTCCGGACCCAGTCCGTATAGTTGCTGCCATCATCTTTCATCTTGGATTTCTAGGAACGCGTTGAAGTTCATGTTGACATGAGCGCTGGCCATTTGATCTACAAGACATATTTTGCAAAAGTTTTAGACTAAGTTCATGATAATTAAGTTCATCTTAATCAAATTATTGAATGAACTCCCACTCAGATTTGACATCCTCTAGTCATCTAAGTGTTACACGATCCGAGTCGACTAGGCCGTGTCCGATCATCACGTGAGACGGACTAGTCATCGTCGGTGAACATTCTCATGTTGATCGATCTTCTATACGACTCGTGTTCGACCTTTCGGTCTCCGTGTTCCGAGGCCATGTCTGTACATGCTAGGCTCGTCAAGTTAACCCTAAGTGTTTTGCATGTGTAAAACTGTCTTACACCCGTTGTATGTGAACGTAAGGATCTATCACACCCGATCATCACGTGGTGCTTGAACGATTTAACTTTAGCAACGGTGCACAGTTAGGGAGAACACTTCTTGAAATTGTTGTAAGGATCATCTTATTTACTACCGTCGCTCTAAGTAAACAAGATGCATAAAACATAATAAACATCACATGCAATTATATAAAGTAGTGACATGATATGGCCAATATCATATAGCTCCTTTGATCTTCATCTTCGGGGCTCCATGATCATCTTGTCACCGGCATGACACCATGATCTCCATCATCATGATCTCCATCATCGTGTCTTCATGAAGTTGTCACGCCAACGACTACTTCTACTTCTATGACTAACATGTTTAGTAATAAAGTAAAGTAGTTTACATGACGTTCTTCAATGACACGCAGGTCATAAAAAAAATAAAGACAACTCCTATGGCTCCTGCCGGTTGTCATACTCATCGACATGCAAGTCGTGATTCCTATTACAAGAACATGATCTCATACATCACAATATGTCATTCATCATTCATTACAACTTGGCCATATAACATCACATGACAATTGCTGCAAAAACAAGTTAGACGTCTTCTAATTGTTGTTGCATCTTTTACGTGGCTGCAATTGGGTTCTAGCAAGAACGTTTTCTTACCTACGAATAACCACAGCGTGATTTTGTCAACTTATATTTACCCTTCATAAGGACCCTTTTCATCGAATCCGCTCCAACTAAAGTGGGAGAGACAGACACCCGCCAGCCACCTTATGCAACTAGTGCATGTTAGTCGGTGGAACCGGTCTCACGTAAGCGTACGTGTAAGGTTGGTCCGGGCCGCTTCATCCCACAATACCACGAAAGCAAGATAAGACTAGTAGCGGCAAGCAAGTTGACAATATCTACGCCCACAACTAAATTGTGTTCTACTCGTGCAATAGAGAACTACGCATAGACCTAGCTCTGATACCACTGTTGGGAACGTTGTAGAAAATTAAAAATTTTCCTACGGTTTCACCAAGATCCATCTATGAGTTCATCTAAACAACGAGTCAAGGGAGTGAGTTTGCATCTACATACCACTTGTAGATCGCGTACGGGAAGCGTTCGAGGGAGCGGTGATGATGGAGTCGACTCAACGTGATTCCGATCACCGATGACCAAGTGCTGAACGGACAGCACCTCCGCGCTCAACACACGTGCAGTGCGGGTGACGTCTCCTCCGCCTTGATCCAGCAAGGGGAAGGAGAGGTTGAGGAAGACAGCTCCACCGGCAGCACGACGGCGTGATGATGGTGGAGAAGCAGTACTCCGACAGGGCTTCACCGAGCACACAACGGAGGAGGAGAGGTGTTGGGAAGGGGAGGGCTGCGCCTTGGCTTGGGTGCGGCTGCCCTCCCCTCACCCCTCTATTTATAGGGGAAGGGAGAAGGCGGCCCTCTAGATGCATCTAGAGGGGCGGCCAAGGGAGGGGGCTTGCCCCCAAGCAAGGGGGGCGCCCCCTCTAGGGTTCCACCCTCAACCCTAGGCGCAAGGGCCCAAGGGAGGGGGTGCGCCCAGCCCACCAGGGGCTGGCCCCTTCCCACGCAGCCCAAGTGGCCCCCCGAGAGGGGTGGCCCCTCCCGGTGGACCTCCGGAAACCTTCCGGTGGCCCCGGTACAATACCGGCACGCCCCCGAAACTTTGTGGTGTCCGTTTGACAACTCCCCATATATAAATCTTTACCTCCGGACCCTTCCGGAACTCCTCGTGACATCCGGGATCTCATCCGGGACTCCAAACAACATTCGGTAATCACATACAAGTCTTCCTAATAACCCTAGCGCCACCGAACCTTATGTGTAGACCCTACGGGTTCGGAGACATGCGACATGACCGAGATGCTCTCGGTCAATAACCAACAGCGGATCTGGATACCTATGTTGGCTCCCACATGCTCCTCGATGATGTCATCGGATGAACCACGATGTCGAGGATTCAAGCAATCCCGTATACTATTCCCTTTGTCGACGGTATGTTACTTGCCCGAGACTCGATCGTCGGTATCCCAATACCTCGCTCAGTCTCGTTACGCAAGTCACTTTACTGCATCAGTAATGCATGATCCCGTGACCGACACTTGGTCACTTTGAGCTCATTTTGATGATGCACTACCGAGTGGGCCCAGTGATACCTCTCCGTAATACGGAGTGACAAATCCTCGTCTCGATCCGTGTCAACCCAATGACACTTTCGGAGATACCTGTAATGCACCTTTATAGTCACCCAGTTACGCCAGGACGCTTGGTACACCCAAAGCACTCCTACGGTATCCGGAGTTACACGATCTCATGGTCTAAGGAATAGATACTTGACATTGAGAAAGCTCTAGCAAAACGAACTACACGATCTTGTGCTATGCTTAGGATTGTCTTGTCCATCACGTCATTCTCCTAATGACGTGATCCCGCTATCAACGACATCCAATGTCCATAGTCAGAAACCATGACTATCTATTGACCAACGAGCTAGTCAACTAGAGGCTCACTAGGGACGTATTGTGGTCTATGTATTCACACATGTATTACGATTTCCGGATAATACAATTATAGCATGAATAAAAGACAATTATCATGAACAAGGAAATATAATAATAATGCTTTTATTATTGCCTCTAGGGCATATTTCCAACAGGCAGGAACTCCCCGAAGACCAAAATGAGGCTCGCTGCATAGTACGGCGATCCAAAGCCTATAAAATCCATGAGGGAGAGCTCTATAAGAAATGCACAACAGGAGTCCTTCAAAGGTGTATCTCCGAAGAGAAAGGGAGAAACCTCCTAGCTGAAATTCATGCCGGACTGGGTGGGCACCACGCCACAGCCCGGTCCCTTGTAGGCAAGGCCTTCCGTACATGATTTTATTGGCCGACGGCCCGGGCAGATGCGCAGGATTTAGTCCAACGATGCGTCGGTAGCCAGCTTTTTGCTAACCAAAGCCACATGCCACCCACCGCCCTCAAAACTATACCCATCACCTGGCCGTTCATGGTCTGGGGGCTTGACCTGGTTGGACCCCTTAAGGGAGGAACCCACAAGCAAAAATACCTATTGGTCATGGTGGATAAATTCACCAAATGGATAGAGGCCAAGCCTGTTAAAACGGCCGAATCCGGGCCGGTGATAGACTTCATATCAGGGGTAGTGCACCGTTACGGCGTCCCCCACAGTATCATCACTGATAATGGCACCAACTTCACGGCCGATGAGGTCAAATTATGGTGCAAAAACATGGGCATCAAGCTCGATTACGCCTCAGTCTATCACCCTCAAACCAACGGTCAAGTCGAGCGAGCAAACGGTCTAATCATGAGCGGCATTAAACCCAGACTAGTGCGGTCCCTCAAGGAATCTAACACGCACTGGGTTGAGGAGCTCGACCAGACTGGGGCTGCGGACCACGCCAATCGTACTACCGGATTCACACCATTTTTATGGTGTACGGCGCAGAGGCAGTCTTGCCTGCGACATAATACATGAATCACCTCGCGGCGCATGTATGAATAAAGAGAAGCCGAGCTCGATCGGCAGGACAGTTTGACGATTGAGGGGGAGCGCGACGTGGCAAAAGCTCGCTCCGCATTTTATCAACATCAGGCTCAAGATATCAAAGCAGGGAAGTACGGGCCAAAGCTTACAACGTTGGCGAACTAGTTCTACGCCTGCCGGACAAGAAAAAGGACAAACTCAAGCCCAAATGGGAAGGTCCCTTCATCATCAACCAGGTCCTGACCGGCGGAGCATACCGTCTGCGAAATGCATCGGATAACCGATTCGAGCCGAACCCATGGAACGCAGCCTGTCTACGAAGATTCTACGCCTAAGCGACGGACTCCGAGTTCGTCTCCTTCCTCCGTCCACATTTTCTATTTTTGCTATCTTTTATTTCTCTCCTTCCTCCTCCTTCTTCTCGAAGCCTTTAGCGGCTCGTTTGCGCTTTGTTCGCACATACTTGACGCGCTGTCCGCGCTCATTATACCTCGGGGCTTCTTTAACAAAAGCTTATTTATACGGGCTTCATGCCCAACACATGTGTCAAACTTCCGCATGTACCTTTTACTCACCATTATATGCATCGATATGACTTAAGTTTTGGCCAAGCTGGGTTGCCTGGCTCCTGTGCTTACCCCTACGTTCCCGATTGTTCGGCTAGGTGGTAAAGGGAGCACCTCTGCGATTGTTACTACCGGGTCAGCCGGATGTGTACCTCAGACTGGGTGAAGCCGAAAGCTAGCGTTCTTAAGGGAATATTCGGTCGGTGAATTGAAAGATGATTTTTAACTACTTATCCATCTGGCCCCAGATGATTTTCTGCTTTCTTAGCAGTTTGGACATGCACTTTAGGGCATGCCTCCCAGGGAAAGGAACCCTTAACGGAACTATTCTCCCTGGAAGATGTTTCTTACTATCCATGTAATATAACATAACTAGTTGGGCACTTGTCTGATACAGCAATAATGACCCCTACGCCTTGTCTCCATGCATGCCCCGGTTCTTACATAACCGCGAGGGTATTCGGACACACTCCGGACTATTGGGTCCCGAGGTCGAAGCGAAAAGGTCCGCTATGACAAACGATCTACAATCCAGCTAGAAGACGTTTTTCATATCATATTTAATTACATAGTCAACTCGACTAATTGTATTCCTCCTCAATGCCATCTAATAGGCTATCTAATTTACAATCTTGCTGGGAATACTTGGCGGCCAATTCTACTTGGCCGTACACTAAGCTTACAGGGATCTCCTTCCCATCAGGCCCCACAGGTCCGACCTCGGCCATGTGGTTTGGGTCAGCCTTCGTGTACCGCGTCTTTACCATGGCCCAGGCCTCCCTGGCGCCTTGACGACAGGCCGATATCTTCCATAGTCGGAAGCGCCGCCGTGCTCCTTGAAGCCGCTCTGCCAGCTCCCCAATGCCTTCGGGCAGGGAGATAGATGGCCACAAGGCCTGGGCGACGCCTTTCATCACCTGTCGAACTCGTTCGTGCAGCTGATGCAGTTCGGGAAGAATATCACCCGAAGAACTGGGCATCTCCTCCTCAGGACGACCTGTGAACAAACCTACATACATGTTTATGTTAGTCTCCTTCCTCGCCGAACTCTTTCAAAGTTCGTTTAAGCACTTACTGAAAATGCCGCAACGAAGCCGTCGATTCTCCTTTACGGAGTCAGACAACTGGGCACGAACATCCTTTAGTTCCTCACCCAGTTGGGTGTTGGTATCTTGGAGGTTAATTTTCTCCTGCCGCACCCTCGTAAGCACGCTCTCGCCGGCCTTTAGCTGGCGCAGGAGCTGTTGCTTGTCCGGATCCATCCCGGCGCTATCTGCAATGATAATGTCAGATTTATGCACACGCCACACTCTGCGAAACTACTTCTACTTTGAAGGGCATATATTACCAGAGGGAGTCTTCATGGATTCCCTTGTCGCGCCGCGGCCTCAAGTTGGGCCTTGCACTCTTCAAGCTCCTGGGATAAACGGGTATTCTTTTCGTAAGAACTCAGATTCCAAATGATCCTTAAATCAGTTATCCTAACTATTTTAAGTCTCGGGGCTACCGCATATATAATCGTCAAAATTCCTTACCCGTATGTCTTTCACATACTGCTCCGTGGCTCGCTAGGCCATCTTGAGCGGCACGGAGGTGCGCTTCTCCGAATTAAAGGCGCCCAACGCCTCTTGGGAGAAACATGCGTCACGTAGAATAGTTCAGCGGCGCTTATAATTCATGGCGCTCTCCACCTCCGACTTGGTGGCGGACAGTCTGTCGGCATCCTCCATTGGAGGAGCATCCGACGACGCCTCGTGTTTGTAGCCCTTCCGACTCGGCTTTTGAGCCTGGTTGGCGGAGGTCCGATTATAAACTTCTCCGACTCAGTCCGCGAGCGCTTTTTCCTGAAAAACCATGAGCGCCGGCAGCCTCCCAGGAACCTCTCCTTAAAACACGATGGCACATCATACCATTGCGGCGACATCTCGAGTCGTACCGCACTTCTTTTCCGCCTGCTGGGCCGAGCTGCCCCTTGTTGGACGGCCGCGGCAGGCTCGGCTTCGCGTTCTGAAGGCACCCCCTGCGAAACACCATCAAACACGTGGTGATTAGAAGTAAAGCAGGGTGGGTCATGGTATCCGGACTTCGGTCACGGTTACCTGGGAGGCCGGAAATAATCCGGGGTAGTCGGCCGTAATGGCAACCAAAGCATTGTCGACGCTAAGTTGGTGGAACACCCCGTCGATCAGCTCCACCTTTATATCTGGGTCCTCTTCGGAGGCCGGGTCGAGGGACCGTTCCGGATCCTCGGGTTGTGGGGGCGGGCTGTGTATCTTCTCCACGGCCCGGCGCAGTTCCTGCGTAGAAACCATGAAATGAGATATTTAACCACGGGAACATGGATCGGACAGGCCACAAAGATGTTTGCTTACCCAACTTCGAGGATTATTCGAAGAAAACCCGCTCAGTGGACTGACGCGAGAAAATCCTCCTCCTCCCTTTGTACATGGCGGACAAGGTCTTCACCAGTTCGGTGACCGATCCCGCCCTTTGCGGCCATGGCGGGTGGCATCGCCCTCCCGCTGAAGTCCCACATGGGTGGCCCCTATATTGGAGCGGCTGCACTTCCTCATAATGCAGATTGCCATGACTCCAATCATGGTCAATCCGCATGAGCCAGATAATCTTATTCGGCTCATCAAGTAAAGGACGCCCCGGTCATTTTCCTCCGGGGCTCATGGCGCCAGCTTAGGCGCTTCTTCAAGAGCGTTGCTAAACTCCGAAGGCCGATCCAACAGGATCCGCGCGGGGACGCCCTCCATGTAAAACCATTCGAAGGCCAGTCTTGGACGCCTTCTTCGGGTTCCGGATAGATATCCGTCCCGGCGATGCGCCATAGTTCGCTCCGCCCACTTGATATATTGACCCCTCATGAGAACGGGGTACAAGGCAGAATAATCTCTTCCACAGCGCAAAATGAGACTCGACGCCCAAGAACAGTTCGCAAAGGGCCACGAAGCTCATGGTGTGCAAAATGGAGGCAGGCGAAAGGTGGTGCAACTGAGGTCAGAGAACTCCAAGAGCCCCGGAGAAATGGATGAATTGAAATCCGAGTCCTCTTACTAGATAAGAGAAAAAGCATACCCGCTCTCCTTTAGAGGGATCGGGGACACTCTTCGCTTGCTTTCCGCCCTTGTAGGTGGCAAGCCCGGCTCGAACCGGAACCATGAAGGCCGGGGGAAGAAAACCCTTGGTTTGGAGTGTCACTAGCTCGCTATGAGGGACTGAGCATCTCTCCCAATTTCCAGGCTGAGGCCTGGGAGCGCGAGAGGAGGAGCCGCGTCAACTGTCCATGATGGAATGGATTTTTGTCGAAGGCGCTCCGATGAAAGCTCGTGGAGGGGGGTTGGTGTGACTCAGATCTAGATCCTCGTCCCTTTTATAGGCGGCTCATTTGCGCAGCTAGGGGGATAAGTGTAAAAATACCCTGGCTTTTCGCATTCATTCAAACACGTGGAAGGTTGCCATTATTGGGCGTGGAAGCCAAGGAGCGCAGCATTTATCAGAAGCCGGACACTATTCGACAAGTATATGGAATTTGGAGAAGAACCCGCCTCGCAATGCCGAAGACAATCTACGCGCCGGACTCATCGCCATTGGAGCCTAGTTCGGGGGCTACTGAGGGAGTCCTAGATTAGGGGGTGTCCGGATAGCCGAACTATCACCGTTGGCCGGACTCCTGGACTATGAAGATACAAGATTGAAGTCTTCGTCCCATGTCCGGATGGGACTTTCCTTGGCGTGGAAGGCAAGCTTGGCGATACGGATATGTAGATCTCCTACCATTGTAACCGACTCTGTGTAACCCTAACCCTACCCGGTGTCTATATAAACCAGAGGGTTTTAGTCCGTAGGACGAACAACAATCATACCATAGGCTAGCTTCTAGGGTTTAGCCTCTCTGATCTCGTGGTAGATCTACTCTTGTACTACCCATATCATCAATATTAATCAAGCAGGAGTAGGGTATTACCTCCATCGAGAGGGCCCGAACCTGGGTAAAAACATCGTGTCCCTTGTCTCCTGTTACCATCCGCCTAGACGCACAGTTCGGGACCCCCTACCCGAGATCCGCCGGTTTTGACACCGACACATACTAATCAAAGTAATCATGTCTTCTCAAAATAACATAGCAAAAGAAAGTTCATCCCTACAAAATCATATAGTTAGGCTATGCTCCTTTTTCATCACAAAAAGATGTTCCCAACTTCTATACCCCCGATGACAAGCCAATCAATTGTTTCATACTTAAATAATCTCAAACTTTTTCAACCTTCACGAAATACATGAGCGTGAGCCATGGATATAGTACTATGGGTGGAATAGAATATGATGATGGGGATTGTGTGGAGAAGACAAAAAAAGGAGAAAGTCTCACATTGACGAGGAATGGGCTATGGAGATGCCCATCAATTGATGTCAACATGAGGAGTAGGGATTGCCATGCAACGGATGCACTAGAGCTATAAATGAATGCTCAACAAAAGAAAACTAGTGGGTGTGCATCCAACTTGCTTGCTCACGAAGACCTAGGGCATTTGAGGAAGCCCATCGTAGGAATATACAAGCCAAGTTCTATAATGAAAAATTCCCACTAGTATGAAAAAGACAACTTATGAGACTCACTATATGAAAAACATGGTGCTACTTTGAAGCACAATATATGAGACTCACTACATGAAGAATAAGGTGCTACTTTGAAGCACAAGTGTGGAAAAAGATATAGTAACATTGCCCTTTTCATTTATTTTCTTTTTTTTCTTTTTTCTTTTTTTTCTTTTTTTTATTTTTCTTTTTTTTTGGCCTTTCTTTTTTTTCTTTTTGGCCTTTCTTTTTTTTTCTTTTTAGGCAATGCTCTAATAATGATGATCATCACACTTCTATTGATTACAACATAAGAATTACAACTCGAAACTAGAACAAGATATGACTCTATATGAATGCCTCCGGCGGTGTACCGGGATGGTGCAATGAATCAAGAGTGACATGTATGAAAAATAATGCATGGTGGATTTTCCACAAATACGATGTCAACTACATGATCATGCAATGGCAATATGACAAAAGTAAAGTATGTCATGATGATGATGAACGGAACGGTGGAAAGTTGCATGGCAATATATCTCGGAATGGCTATGGAAATGCCATAATAGGTAGGTATGGTGGCTGTTTTGAGGAAGATATAGGAGGTTTATGTGTAATAGAGCGATCGTATCACGAGGTTTGATGCACCGCTAAGTTTGCACCAACTCTCAAGGTGAGAAAGGGCAATGCACGGCATCAAGAGGCTAGCAAAGGCGGAAAGGTAAAAGTGTGTATAATCCATGGACTCAACATTAGTCAAAAGAACTCATATACTTATTGCAAAAATTTAGAAGTCATCAAAACCAAGTACTACGCAGCATGCTCCTAGGGGATAGATTGGTAGGAAAAGACCATCGCCATCCCCGACCGCCACTCATAAGGATGCACAAGCCAGGTACACTTCATGTTTCAAATTTGTTACACAACTTTAACCATACGTGCATGCTACGGGACTTGCTAACTTCAACACAAGCATTCTTTAAATTCATAATCACCCAACTAGCATGACTTTAATATCACTACCTCCATATCTCAAAACAATTATCAAGTATCAAGTTGATCATAGCATCCAATTCACTTCCTATGATAGTTTTTATTATACCCAACTTGGATGCTCATCATTCTAGGACCAACTTTGTGACCATAGAAAATACCATGCTGTTCTAAAAGACTCTCAAAATAATATAAGTGAAGCATGAGGGACTAGTAATTTCTTCAAAATTAAGACACTACCGTGCTCTAAAAGATATAAGTGAAGCACTAGAGCAAAAACTATCAAGCTCAAAAGATATAAGTGAAGCACAAAGAGTATTCTAGCAAATTCTAATCAAATAGGCTTCTCCCAAAAGGTGTGTACAGCAAGGATGATTGTGGTAAACTAAAAAGCAAAGACTAATATAATACACGACGCTCCAAGCAAAACACATATCATGTAGCGAATAAAAATATAGCTCCAAGTAAAGTTACCAATGAACGAAGACGAAAGAGGGGATGCCTTCCCGGGGCATCCCCAAGCTTAGGCTTTTGGCTATTCTTGAATATCTTGGGGTGCCTTGGGAATCCCCAAGCTTAGTCTCTTGCCACTCCTTATTCCATAGTCCATAAAAGCTTTACCCAAAACTTGAAAACTTCACAACACAAAACTCAACAGGAAATCTTATAAGCTCCGTTAGTGAAAGAAAACAAAACCACCACATAAGGTACTTCAATGAACTCATTCTTTATTTATTTTGGTGTTAAACCTACTGTATTCCAACTTCTCTATGGATTATAAACTATTTTATTGGCCATAGATTCACCAAAATAAGCAAACAACACACGAAAAACAGAATCTGTCAAAAACAGAACAGTCTGTAGTAATATGTAACTAACGCAAACTTATGGAACTCCAAAACTCCTACAAAAATAGGAAGACCTATGCAATTTTCTTATTGATCAGAAGCAATTGGAATCACTATTTTATCACGTTCTGGTGATTTTTAACAATTGTTTTCGTGAACCGAAAGTTTCTGGAAATTACAGCAAGATCAAATAACTATCATATAAGAAGATCCTATAGGTTTAACTTGGCACAAACACTAATTAAAAGATAAAAACACATCTAAACAGAAGGTAGATGGATTATTTATTACTAAGCAGCAAGTAAAAATATTGGGTTGTCTCCCAACAAGCGCTTTTCTTTAAAGCCTTTTTAGCTAGGCATTGAGATTCAATGATGCTCACAAGAAAGACAAGAATTGAGGCACAAAGAGAGCATCATAAAACATGTGACAAACACACTTAAGTCTAACATACTTCCTATGCATAGGAATATTATAGGCAAACAAATTATCGTAGCAAGCAAAAACTAGCATATGCAAGGAAGCGGAGAGGAACAATAGCAATCTCAACATAACGAGAGGTAATTTAGTAACATGAAAATTTCTATAACCATATTTTCCTCTCTCATAATAATGACATGTAGGATCATAAGAAAATTCAGCAATATAGCTATCACATAACATATTCTCAACATGATCCACATGCATGTGAAGTTGACACTCTTCCAAAATAGTGGGATTATCATTAACTAAAGTCATGATTTCTCCAAGCCCACTTTTATCAAAAATTTCATAAGATTGAATGTTATCCAAATATGTGGGATCTAAAGTTGACACTCTTCCAAACCCACTTTCAATATTATTGCAAACACTATTATCAATCCTATATTCATCATTGGGCTTAAATAAATTTTCAGGATCATAAGAAGAATCTCCCCAATCATGACTATTGGACATAGCAAAACTAGCATCCCCAAGCTTAGGGTTTTGCATATTATTAGCATAATTTACATCAATAGAATTTATAATAAAATCATTGCAATCATGCTTTTTATTCAAAGATCTATCGTGAAGCACTTCATCACAATTTTCAGATTTACGGATTTCAGGCAAAAGCTTATAAAGATAATCTAGTGCATCAAAATCACTAGGAATTGGTTCATCAAAATTGGATCTCTTAAAAAGATTAGCAAGCGGATGAGGATCCATAGATCTTAGGTTCTGTGTTTAGCAATAAATAAGCATCTATTCCAACCAAACGAGCAAACGAAAGGGCAAGCAAAAGAGAGAACGAGAAGATTGGGAAAGAGAGGGCGAATAAAACAGCATGCGTGAAGTGGGGGAGAGGAAAACGAGAGGCAAATGGCAAATAATGTAAATGCGAGGGAGATGGGTTTGTGATGGGTACTTGGTATGTCTTGACTTGAGCGAAGACCTCCCCGACAAAGGCGCCAGAAATCCTTCTTGCTACGTCTTGAGCTTGCGTTGGTTTTCCTCGAAGAGGAGAGGGTGATGCAGCAAGTGTAGCGTAAGTATTTCCCTCAGTTTTGAGAACCAAGGTATCAATCCAGTAGGAGGCTCCTCAAAAGTCTCACGCACCTATACAAACAAACTGAGAACTCGCAACCAACGCAATAAAGGGGTTGTCAATCCCTTCACGGCCACTTGCGGAAGTGAGATCTAATAAAGATAGTAAGATAAGATAAATATATTTTTGGTATTTTATAATATAGATGCAAAAAGTAAAGATGCAAATAAAAGTTGATTGAAAGCAAATATGATAAGAGATAGACCTGGGGGCCATAGGTTTCACTAGTGGCTTCTCTCAAGATAGCATAAGTATTACGGAGGGTGAACAAATTACTGTCGAGCAATTGATAAAAAAACGCATAGTTATGAGATTATCTAGGCATGATCATGTATATAGGCATCACGTCCATAACAAGTAGACCGAATCCTGCCTGCATCTACTACTATTACTCCACACATCGACCGGCTCCTGCCTGCATCTAGAGTATTAAGTTCATAAGAACAGAGTAACACATTAAGCAAGATGACATGATGTAGAGGGATAAACTCGTGCAATATGATATAAACCCCATCTTGTTATCCTCGATGGCAACAATACAATATGTGCCTTGCAACCCTTTCTGTCACTGGGTAAGGACACCGCAAGATTGAACCCAAAGCTAAGCACTTCTCCCATGGCAAGAAAGACCAATCTAGTAGGCCAAACCAAACTGATAATCGAAGAGACTTGCAAAGATAACTCAATCATACATACAAGAATTCAGAGAAGATTCAAATATTATTCATAGATAAACTTGATCATAAACCCACAATTCATCGGATCTCGACAAACACACCGCAAAAAGTGTTTACATCGAATAGATCTCCACAAGAGAGGGGGAGAACATTGTATTGAGATCCAAAAAGAGAGAAGAAGCCATCTAGCTAATAACTATGGACCCGTAGGTCTGTGGTAAACTACTCACAACTCATCGGAGGGGCAACGATGTTGATGTAGAGGCCCTCCGTGGTTGATTCCCCCTCCGGCAGAGTGCCGGCGAAGGCTCCAAGATGAGATCTCGCGGATACAGAAGGTTACGTCGATGGAAATTGTGTTTTGTGGTGCCCCTGGATGTTTTCGGGGTACGTAGTTATATATAGGAGTAAGAAGTACGTCGGTGGCCGCCCGAGGGGCACACGAGACAGGGGGGCGCGCCCTACAGGGGGGGGGGCGCGGCCCCCTATCTCGTGGGGTCCTCGGGAGCTTCTTGACTTGCACTCCAAGCTCTCCGGATCACGTTCGTTCCAAAAATCACGCTCCCGAAGGTTTCATTCCGTTTGGACTCCGTTTGATATTCCTTTTCTTCGAAATACTGAAATAGGCAAAAAACACATCAATATGGGTTGGGCCTCCGGTTAGTGGGTTAGTCCCAAAAACGATATAAATGTGTAAAATAAAGCCCATAAACATCCAAAAGGGATAATATAATAGCATGGAACAATAAAAAATTATAGATACGTTGGAGATGTATCATGCCTCTCCTCCATCAAGCTGCAGCGGCGGAGCGGGACGCAGCGGACTCGGATTGCGTCGGCGGCGACGGGGTCCATCTCCTCCGTCGAGCAGCGATGGAGTGGGACACAGCGGGCTCGACCGCGAAGATGGATTTCTCCAGCGGGGGAATCGACTCCTCAGATCCATTTCTCGACCTCGCACCAGGGACGCATATGCCCCTGCGGCCGTTCCTCCTCGTGGTCAGCGACGCAGATGCCGCAGCTGTCGCTCAGCCTAGGACGCGGAAGCCGCTGCCGCTGTTCCTCTACACGACGATGAGGCACATGACATAGCCTCTGCTCTCCAGAACCATGGCAGCATGCCGCGTGAACGCCCAGGGAGGCACACTGGTAGGGGCTGCACCATGTAGCGTGTGGGTACCCACCACATGTTTGATGAGTTCCCCTAAATGATTTCTCTATATAGCTAGCCCTCTCTATTTCAGTCTCTCAGTGCTCATATATTCCATGCCTTGGTTCATCCATATATAAACGAGTCCGGTCAGATCGTGGTGGAGAGTACTTCTCGAGTGAGTTTGATTCCTTCTGTGCGGAACACGGCATTATTCATGAGAGGACGCCTCCCTATTCTCCTCAGTCAAACAGGGTTGCCGAGCGGAAAAACCGTACTCTAACTGATCTGGTTAACGCCATGTTAGATACATCGGGTTTATCCAAGGCATGGTTGGGGAGGCTATATTGACGGCATGTCATGTCCTGAATAAAGTTCCGACAAAGGATAATGAGATCACTCCCTATGAGAAACGGGCAAAGAGAAGGACAACACTCGTGATTTATGCATTTGGGGCTGTTTGGCGAAAGTCAACGTGTCGATCCCCAAAAAGCGTAAGCTTGGACCCAAGATTGTGGACTGCGTTAATTTGAGCTACGCTAAGAACAATGTTGGCTATAGATTTCTAGTAGTGAAATCTGAGGTACCCGACCAGAAGGTCGGTACAATTATGGAGTCTAAGGATGCTACATTCTTTGAGGATATTTTTCCTATGAGAGATATGCAAAGCACTTCTAGACAGGAATCTGAGGAGACTCCTGAGCCTGCTATTCCTATGGAATATTATGAACGAACACATGATGAAAATCCTGAGGAGGATGATGAGGAAACCCTTGTTAGGGGCAAGAGACAAAGGACTGCAAAGACCTTTGGTGATGACTTCTTCGTGTACCTCGTGGATGATACTCCCACTTCTATTTCAGAAGCGTATGCCTCTCCAGAAGCTGACTACTGGAAGGATGCGGTCTGTAGCAAGATGGATTCCATCTTGGCTAACGGGACATGGGAGATCACTGAGCGTCCCTATGGTTGCAAACCATTGGGATGTAAGTGGGTGTTCAAGAAGAAGCTTAGGCCCGATGGTACGATTGAAAAGTACAAGGCTAGGCTTGTGGCCAAGGGCTATGACCAGAAAGAAGAGAAAGATTTCTTTGATACTTATTCACCTGTGGCTAGACTGACCACCATTCGAGTATTACTCTCGTTGGCGGCCTCTCACGGTCTTCTCGTCCACCAGATGGATGTTAAGACGGCTTTTCTGAATGAGAGCTAAACGAGGAAATCTACATGCAACAGCCAGATGGCTTTGTGATAGATGGTCAGGAAAGAAAGGTGTGTAGGTTGCTGAAATCTTTTTATGGCCTGAAGCAAGCACCTAAGCAATGGCATGATAAGTTTAATACAACTTTGACATCTGTTGGCTTCATTGTTAATGAAGCTGACAAATGTGTATACTATCGCCATGGTGGGGGCGAAGGAATCATACTGTGCTTGTATGTTGATGACATACTGATATTTGGAACCAACCTCAAAGTCATTGAGGAGGTTAAGTCGTTTCTGTCTCAGAACTTTGAGATGAAGGACCTTGGTGTGGCTGATGTTATCTTGAACATCAAGCTACTGAGAGATAATGAGGATGGGATCACACTTCTGCAATCCCATTATGTTGAGAAGGTGTTGAGCTGTTTTGGATATTCGGACTGCAAACCATCTCAAACACTATATGATCCTAGTGTGTTGGTCCAAAAGTTCGAAGGCACGGCTAAGGATCAACTGAGATACTCTCAAATCATTGGTTCACTCATGTACCTAGCAAGCGAAACGAGGCCTAACATCGCATTTACTGTGAGCAAACTGAGCCGGTTTGTTTCCAATCCGGGTGATGTACATTGGCATGCTATTGAGAGAGTTATGTGATGTCTGAAAGGTACTATGAACTACGGACTTCACTATACCGGATACTCGTCGGTACTTGAAGGGTATAGTGATGCGAATTGGATCTCTGATGCTGATGAGATGAAGGCCACAACTAGGTATATGTTTACTCTAGGAGGTGGCGCTGTTTCATGGAAGTCTTGCAAGCAAACGATCTTAACGAGATCGACAATGTTAGCAGAATTAACAGCATTAGACACATCTGGTGTCGAAGCAGGATGGCTTCATGATCTTTTGATGGACTTGCCATTGGTTGATAAACCGGTTCCGGCTATCCTTATGATCTGTGATAATCAGCCTGTCATCACCAAGGTGAAGAGTTCAAAGGATAACATGAAGTCCAACAAACACACAAGAATGAGATTAAAAGCTGTCAGAAAATTAAGAAACTCCGGAGTGATAGCGTTGGAGTATGTCCATACAGCTAAGAATCTGGCAGATCCCTTTACAAAAGGGCTATCACGTGTTGTGATAGATAGTGCATCGAGGGAGATGGGCATGAGACCCACATGAGTTGCCATGGTGGTAACCCAACCTATGTGATCGGGGATCCCGTGAAGTAGGACCTTGGAAAACAAGCCAGTGGAGAACTGAGGAGAGTACCTATACTAACCCACTCCGTTGGAGATGCAATACTCTCGATACTGTATGGAAGGGTGACTACTGTCTTAATGTGTTCCGAGGCTTATGTAAGCAAGATGCTATCCTACAGAGCGATCTTTGGAGGAACACACCTATATGAGCCTGACTGCTGGTCACAGTCTATGATATTGGGGTGATCTCTAGTAAGCTCATGAATAGGCCAGGAGTGTGACTTATATGCTCCACCCGAGGGGTCAGCCTTCGGCAGCCTAGTACTAGTAAGACATGTGGTGAAGCTTATTTACGCCAAATTGACAATTCAAGGCATAGTCCATTGTTCAGTTGTGAAGGAGTGTAGCTACTTGCTCTAGGTGAAGCTCAACCTTAACAGGTCTTCTCTGAAACACTAGTATATTGAAACAGCAATTGAAACAGAGGACACAATGGGCCCTCGAGATCTGGTGGGGGATTGCCGAAATTTGAGATGGGCCTTAAGCCCATATAGCAATTCTGAAATATCTCTAAGGGCCCATGTGGGTTATTGGCACTAGGTGGAGGTGGGAAGTTTAGTCCCACCCCGGTAGTGGAAGAGGAGTTGGACCTCCTCATAAGGGTGGCTCTTCTACATGCTATTGCAGCTTGAGAAGAGAAGAGGCCCTCGCGCGCTCCTCCTCCGCCGCCCGCCACGCCACGCCGCGCCGCGCCGCGCCGCGGGTTGCGAGAATGAGCCGAGCCGAGCTCACACCTACGCGCTTATTTTTGCCAGTCACTAACGGGGAGTTTCTGACAGCTGGGCCACGATCTGAGGCGTTGGATCATGGGCTGTCACGGACTCGGACGTGGGTCAATCCCATATATCTCCACGCGGCTGCGCCTATATAAGTGTGCGGTGTCTCCTAACCCTAGCCGTCACGATCAGATCACATCTGCTCCACGCGAACCGTCCACCGTCGTTCCTTTGCTGCTGCTGCCGCCGGTGACTCCATCCCGTCCACTGCGTACACAGTCGACGGGAGAGCAGGTCTCCGAAACCCTGTCTCTCCGGTTCCTATACGGAAGAGAGGCGAATAGGTTTTTGGGAAGCGACTACGCGACTGCTCGCTGTTCGTCTACTTCCTCTACATCCGTGCATCTTCATCATCACCATGTCGCAGTCCGACGCCGACCGTCCCGCAGCCGAGAAACTTGAAGCTGACAAGAAGGCCACCAAGGACGCTGCTGCCGCCACCACCGCCACGGCCTCTGCATGGCTACTGGAGGGTATAACTCGTTTATCCCGCTCGTACTGTTTTCTGTTTTAGCCATGCTAGCGTTATACGTAGATCTTTCTGCAATTAGCATAGTATGTGCTTGCTTGACTGAATATCAGTATGCGTTTATTTGTGTCAATGCCATGCTAGTTATATACTCGTGGATTAAATTAATCAAAAAATTGCCTATTTACTTAGCAATAATTCCAAAGGAATCAGTATGGTGTTGTGTTTCTATATGTTCAGTGTGGCTAGAAACCAACATGCTTACCGCTAAAGTTCTTGCAGGTGTGATTGCTGTAATTTAAGAAGGCACTGATATAACACGGGAAATAGTTACTACTGAAGAAAGCATTGCTGCAACACTCGATCTTGAGTCTGCACTTGTTAACAGAGATGCACCCAAAACACTATACTCCTGATTGTTTGATTGGCAACTATCCTCTCACAGAAAACTCTAATTAGATTCCTTCTACTTCCAAATCTTGACATTTTGCATTTTAATTATTATCCTATATGCACAGGATCATAGAAAAATATTATTAATGTCTACATTGGAAAGGATGCAAACTCTAAACAAGTGATTGGTGAGCAAATGATAATCCACTACAGCTCTTTCGTTGTGCAGGCAACCTCATGTACGATGAAACGAGTTTGTTTTGATTCTGCCATCACATTGCCGAATATGACTTTGAATCTCAACTGCACTTGACTGCATCTTCTATCTTTATCTGCTTGACAACTTATAATTACCACAAGCATTCCCCTGCATAGTTTGTCCTTGGCCTAAAAGAACAATTCCTGATGATAAATTCCAAATCAGGTTGTTGCCTCGATCCTATGGACAATATGTACAGTCACGCTCACTACACAACAACGGTAATGCCCTTGTTGTTTGACTTTTTTTGGCAGTTTATCCACCGTTGAATGATCCCCGGCAGATGATGTGCCCTTGTGATGCTATTTCTCCAGGCAATTAGTTGCCCCCAATCAAGGGTTGTGGTGTAGTGGCTGTCATTATCCGTTTACCATCAAGTAAGTTTTGACTTTGAGAAAACGGGATTCTTCTGCTTCTGCCGCCAATTGTTGAATATGACTTTGAATCTCAACTGTACTTGACTGCACCTTCTATCCTGATCTGCTTGACAATTTATAATTGCACAAGCATTCCCCTCCATAGTTTGTCCTTTTTCTGAAAGAACAATTCCTAATGATATATTCCAAATCAGGTTGTTGCCTGGATCCTATGGACAATATGTACGATGTCATTATCTGTTTACCATCAAGTTTTCACTATGCTTTGTTTCGGTACCATTTCAGAATCCCTAACCCTATAGATTGGAGAGCAAAGCTAGATGATGGACATCTTCACTAATCAGCAGGTCTACTTACCACATTTCTCTTGTTTTCTACAGTTGACAACTTCAAATTATTCAAGAGGGCGCGACGCACAAGGATGTAAGGTTCCACACTTGCATCCATAGAAATCTGGGTGTTGGCAAGTTCTGTTTTGGATGGATTTTGAACAGAATTTTTGTTTTAATCGAGGATCAGACAATACCAATAGACTAACAAAATACAGTAAATTATTAGATCATCCATAGTTCCCTAGCCTACAATAGATCCTGCTGTGGTAACTTTCTTGGGGCTCTGGAAATAATTCCTCTGAAACTGAATCATTCAGTCATACCTTCAGTTTAGTAAATAATGGCTCTGGATACTGGAATCTCTTATCTTGGTTATTTTTATATACTGCATTACAAAACCAGAAGGTCGAGCTAGGCTAGGCTAGGCTAGGCTCAGAATAATGATGATGATTAATTAGCTAAAATCCTAAAATCTGGAACTCCCTACCCATTTGCTGTAGCTGGCAGTAAGAATAATGAACATAAAGCACTATGCCCGATTGCGTCATGAATATGCCGAATCATGTTCCATATGGATATAATTTCGTCGTGCTTGCCTTGTGAAATCGATGCAGATGTGGTCATCGAAGTATGATCCGGTCACGGATAGATGCGTCGAGCTGCATATTTAACCAGGTATATTTATTCATTTCCAACAGTTATTTAACCACTGCTAATACAAATAAAAAGCTGCGGCAACATTTCAACCAGATACTTCGTCGATTTGTTGTCGACCAGAAGTGGGTTTGGATTAATAGTTGATATATTGCTATTATTAGAAGCACTCATATTTCAGAATTTTGGTTAAATTGGTTGTGTATTGTATAGCTGATATTGATATGTTGCACATTATTTAAGCCCATTCATATATTGCAGCCATATATTTCCTATTTCTTGGTGAATCGGGATTTCAAATTTCAATTGCTATCTCAGTCGTAAGAGTTTGAGTCCGACTCCATCGTGATATGCACTTCCATCCATACTTTCTGTTTAATGGTGAATATATATTCTTGATTTGAATTTTTGTAAGGGTTATTTAAGTGGAATATGATATATCGATAATTATGAAGAATGGGAATGCAATGGGCAAGAGAAATATATGAGAAGAATCAGGAAAAATATATTTCTGGCTCTATTTGAAATGGAACAGAACTATATATATTGCAGTCCAGACATACCATGCAATCAAATTGGTAGAATCCATGTGTCATGTTGTGATTTCAGTTACTTTCGAGTTTTAGTATTTTTCTGGTGATTTTGATGTGTTGTCTAATGTGTATATGTCTACAAAGCTTCAATATAAGTGCCTAATGGCCAGATCCGAGGTGGCATTCATTGCATGACAACACCAGACTGGGGAGTTCATGGCGCAATATTCTTCTTCTTCTGAAGCTTGTTATAAGTTCGGTTTTCGATTAGCGGATTATAAGAAATAGTTTATGCCACCTGATATATCAAAATGCACACTGATTCATTCCTATATGATAAATTTATAATCATTTGGTTGGAGTTAATTTATGGGATATGATAAGTAACTGATGTAAAGCATACAAATATGCATCTACTCTTGCATTTTATTATCCTTGTTTGAAAAGTAGTCCATGCGAACTTGACAATATAAAATGGTTTGTATGCTAAATGTCTTCTATTTTTTATGTGATAATGAAGAGACGTGCTAACTGGTAATTATGGTAACGCCGTGACATGTATGGTGGCAGGGAAGGAGAAATTCAAAGCTTGTATGCCTGGATGAGAGTGCGGAGGATAGCTGACTACATTGTGTAAATTCTTTTGTATCCACGGTAGTAGAGAAGGATGGGTCCCTTGCCCTTAATGCATGGATGAGCTGAGTTAGGAGGAAAACACATTGTACATTTGTAATTTGTTGTGTATCTGAGTCCTCAACTTTACATGGCTGTTCTATTATTATTTTGGTTGGTAATTTTGTTGTTATCACGTGTGGCTTATTTTCCTCTTTACATTTTTCTATGATATATATAATCTTCACATTTTGAGTGCATGTGATATGGTAAACAAGTATTGTGGCCTTTTTATGATATCGAAAAGCAGATTTTTTAGAGCTCATAAATGTTGTGTTTGATCCTGATCTGGCATACCTCATATAAGCATCTCAAGTTAAATATGTTTTGTATTGTATGACCAAACGATACATTTTTATCTTTAGGCAAGGTTGTTTAAGTATTAGATCCCATCAAGATATATAAACTCGAAGAGTGCATGGACGTACTCCAAAATCATTTCACATGCATGATTGTTCATATATGCGGATTGAAACTGTGAGCTTTAGGAATTCAAAATATTGCATTTTAATGAGACGTCATTTCACGTGCACATTTACTAGTACACAAGTAATTGCGTTGAGTCACTGAATTAACACTGGTACCAGGTACTACTTAAGACTGAACACAATGATCTCCAGTAGATGATAAGACCATGGGTTTCACCAGTGTTGACAAGCTATAGTATGGTCTTGAGTACCTCCTGTTCAATATAGCTCACCCACTTGTCTGGTCTACGTTACATTCAAGTTTCAACTACTGTTCTCTGTAGGATTACTTTTGCAGCATCACAAGGGCATTTTGAGATCTCAAGATGGAGTTCAGTTCTAAACCACATTGATTCATACTCTGAACATGATAGGGTAACTATGAAGCACAAGACCTGCCCAGCAAAAATATGTAAACATCTGAATCTACCAAACCCATCTAGAAACAATAGAAACAAATTGTGTCTGAAACTTTGATACAGTAGTAACTGTAAAGTACAACACTTGCCCGACAGAAACATGTTAGCATCTGAATCTACCAAACGTGTCTAGAAACGGCAAAAGACAAATTATGTCCAGAATATGTACGGCAAGATGATATTATTAACAGCAATTGTGCTGCAACATCCGCATGAAGCATTTGTCCAAAAAGATCAACAGCTGAACTGAAACAATAAGAGATAATAACTGCAAAGTGTGCCACAGAGAAATCCAGTAAGATTTTCATGGATTTTCAGGTTGCAGTACAGTACCACTCTTTTTCTAGAAGAATACTACTAGTCTACTACAGCCATGTCCAATTAGCGCTATAGTGGTGATCTTACTTTCCATAAGACCTACCTAACCATCTCCATTATTATCTAAAGATTTGAAACCATTGTTAGAGTAATGCACCAAGTTCTGCAACAAAGAAAACTGTTCTAACCTATCATGGCAGACAGACGTAAAATGTCCAACCGTTTGACCATCAGTTCCCACAACTGCATATTGCCACAATCCAATACAGGATCCTACATAGGTCAAGTTTGATTTAAAGAGAGAAGCACATCATCCACCGTCATATCCTTGTTACAACCAGCAACACAGAAAATCAATGTTCACAGTGGTAGATGCATGAAGATAACTGAATTATAGCAGAATACTTCGTTCAGAAGTTGACTATGATACAACGTTCAAGCGTTTAATTTGATCAGTAGTGCTCCAAGCTACTCCCTCCGTCCCAAAACAAGTGTCTCAACTTTGTGCTAATTTTAGTACAAAATTGTACAAAGCTTGAGACACTTATTTTGAGTATTCTACAAGGCAGGTGCAGCTTGCCAGTCAGTAAACAGAAAAATCTGTCACTTCTCTTTGTCAGCTACAACAAAGGGTACGAACAGCAAACTAAAATTTGACTAGTAATTAGACCACTGATCAAGAGGTCAAATCAATTCTCCAGTTCAAGAAATAGTGATATGAGGCATAAAGGTTGCTAATTGTCAAGTCACTTCTGATCAACACAAAAAGAAGAAATTAGCAGGCTTGTCTTGATCCAATCCATGGACATTGCAGCTCATGAGGATACAACAACGGGGCCGCTTAGAAGCACCACCGAAAATGAATATTATCTGAACTCATCCCATCCTTATCCTCTGAACCTAAGCCCCTGTTCGTCCCGTTCTCACCCGCTTTTCCTAATTGTGATTACTTTCTAAGAGAGGGACATCACAAATTGGTAATCAGAGTTTGTGTTTCGGTCCGTCGCGTGCTTCGTATTCCTGAGATTTTAGTGGTAACATTGACTAACTGGTTGGAGTTCATCCTCCAGATCGAACTCCCGTTCGTCCTCTTTGCACCGTCAGTTAGAATAGAGGCTAGAAACAGAGAAACACCCTACAATTGACTATTAAGAAGACCACTAGATAAGAAGGTAAAGTCAGTTCTTCAGTTCAGGAAGTGGGACATGAGGCATATAGCTTGCAAATAATTGAGTACTAAGAAGGCCACTTGATAAATAAAATAAAGCTAAGTCAATTCTTCAGCCCAATAAAATAGATACATGATGCATATTAGTTGGCAAATATTTTAAAAGCAGAGCAAAATTGATTGTTCATTTTAGCATCAAGTCACACTTAGTCACTTCAGCCCGAAAAGTTAACAAGACAAGCATAGATTAATTGAACCACATAACAGTCAGAGCTTCTGACCATATTTTGATTACAATAATGCAAAAAAAAAAAACAGGGCAGCAGGCTCATACTTGATCTGATCCAAAGATGTTCCACGATGTTAGACTAGTGTATTCTGTATGTATAAGGTAGAGTAGTGTAGTGAGCGTGTGTGCAGTTTTCCCACTGAGCACACACGTCCTCCTTCACGATCATGGCCAGCCCACGATCGCCATCGTGGCCTCGCGCCTCTCCCTCTGTAAGCTATATGTATGCCTGAGATCAATGGATCAAGCGCGGTTCAGTCTCTCTTCCTGAAACACACGAAAACTAGGCACGAAAGAAAATTCACTCAACAACCGTCAGATCAAAGGCAAAATGTTCACACCATTAACCTTCCAGAGCCGGAAAAAAAGGTATGCTGAACAAAACTTTGCTTGAGCCAGTACTCAGAGATACGTAAGTTTCGGCAACCAAGGTGAACCATTCACAGCATAACCTTCTAGAGCGGAAAGAATGTATGCTGAATAAGACTTTGCTTGAGCAGCCATTTAGTCATACGGGGGTTTTCTCGACCGATATTGGAATTTTCAAGCAATTTTCCATTGCTGTCAACATGAATCAGATACCGACCAAGAAGGAGCAGCATGAACACATCACCATCCCCAGAAACAACTTCCAAACAATAATCATCACGGTTCCAAAACTGATCCCTGATTTCTGCAAGCGGCAATTTGATTCGGTACTTTTTGTTCCAAACCTCGCTTTCGTAGTTTTGCAACACCCATATATCAATTGTTTCTTTTTCTTTCAGAAAGGGTTCCACATCAATTTCTTTTGTGGTATGGTTACGCCTGTAGATGCCGAGCATACCATCCATATCAAAGATATTTGCCTGGGTGGAAACAACTGGAGCACACATCCGCCGGAACGACTCAGCTACGGTGTCAAATACTATCACCGGTTTACTGTCCCTCTGATTCTGCCGCTGCTTTCACTCAGATAAGTCTCTGAGTACCAATGCAGGCTATCATGCACTCGGACAGGTATGTCGAAGCACCACGCCGCTTTCTCCAGGCACCCGATGTACCTCGGCGGCTTGTTGTTACCCAACGAAAAGACATAGCAGCCAATTTGGCCTTCAGACAACTTCATATCGATCGTCCGTTGCACTAGCAGCCGGTACTCGCCGGTGGGTCGGTGGGCATACATCCCAACGATGTGGAAGTCCCACGATGGACACCGGAGGGAGGCATGCTCACGCGTGGCAGGGTTGCAGACAAACAAGGTGCGAGAGGGAGCTTCGGCATGGACGTCAAACTTGGAGAGGACGAGGAGGCCGTCACAGGAGGCCTCCAGGTCGAAGGGGTTGTCGATCCGGGCCACGGTGTGGACGTCGTCGGCCCGGTGGTCGAATACGCAGATCTGGTTGCTGACGAGGAAGACGGGGAGGGCGGGCATCTCCTCCGGGAGGCCGTGGCGGCGGAGAGGTGTCGCCCCTGCTGCCTTTGCGGCCTTCCCCATGGTCGCCGCCGATCTGGAGAGGAATGTGGTGATATTTCGTGAAACTTGGGCTGGGTTTAATAGAATGGCTTGGGCTGGGTTTATCCCTGGTCCGTTTGCAACTTGCAAAGAAAAAACTTACTAGTACTAGAAATAATTCAGTTTTATTAGGGATCTGTGTCACTAGATAGAAAAAAGTGCCAAAATTATAGCATGCAATAAATAAAAATAGTAAAAAAATAAGGGCCGGCTTGGCGGTCGTTAGATCTGCGACATCGAGCGGCCCAGCCCCATCCTCATCTTTGCAACAAAGGTAGTGTTGTAGAAACCTTTGCAACAGAGCTTGTGTTGCGGAAGCATTTGCAACAAAGATTATGTTACGGATTTTTTTTGATAGTCTCATGTACTTCTGCAACATAGGCCATATTTCAGAAACATCCCGCCACAGCGGTTACCTTGTCTTGCAGCTCCGCCGTTCTTGTTGAAGCATGAGGGACGTTTTTGAAGCAGCTATGTTTTTGCAACACTGACTATGTTTCCGCAACACCGGTTATGTTGCAATAATCATCGTGAACGGCTCGCCTAATGTATCTGAGGATTTACCGATGAAGCACGCGGGCCGCTCCTCCGGTGGCGGCGAGGATGTGGGGCGGAGTGGGACACTACTAGGGAAAAGGCTACTACCAGCACGGGTAAAATGGCTACTAGTAGCGCGGGTACACGCGCTACTAGTATCGCGCTACAGCTAAAAGTTAGTAGTAGCGTGGGTCGTACCCGCGCTACTACTCACTTTGTTAGTAGCAGCGAGGGTTCAATCCGCGCTACTGCTATTATGAACCGCGCTACTACTAATGAAATAGTAGTAGCGTGTCTATGGTCCCAACGCTACTAGTAACCTAAATACTAGTAGCGCGTCATTTTATCCCCACGCCACTACTAACTTATTACGAATTAAAAAAAATAAAATCAACCAAATTCATTCTATCACACAGTTGTCGTGTCTTCTCCAGTTCCTTATTGTAGCAGCAACTCATGTATAATTTCATTCTATCGCACAGTTACATAAGCAACTACGTTCCTCCTTGTAGCAGCAACTCATGTATAATTCCATTCTATCGCACAGTTACATAAGCAACTACCTACGTAAGTTGTTATGGCCCGATCCGAAAATTGGACCACTCGTCAATGTGTGGCGCCTGCTCGGCCTGATCTCGCGGACTGCAGCTGCGCGACACACATTGGATAGCCTCGAAGAGCCACACCTGACTGACGGCAGCCGCCGCCTTGAGTTGCGACGCAGTCACATCCCTCGCTCTGGCCCTCAGCTCCAACTGGACCGGTCGATGTCGTCCTTGTGCCTCGCCACCAGCGGACGGAGGAAGCCATCGTACACGTGCCCCGCTCCCCGCACTCTGAAACCCAACCATCATTAAGATTCAGATTCAGAATTGGCCACATATCGAATCAAGTATATCTGAATGTTGATCATCTCTCGGGCTCGGGGTGTCTGGTCGACTGCTTACCCGTGTGCTCGGGTGACAGAGGTAGAGAATGAGCAACAGCTTCGCTTCTATGTACATCGGCAGCCACGACACCGTCCAGTCCACGAACCTCTCAACGACCGTCATCGTCTCTACCAGAACCCTGCAGGATTACAAACAAAGGTTCAGAAACTTCAAATTCTTCTGAAGAATGGCACGAAAAAAAATGCGGTACACGTAGATGCCAATGTGCAACATTTTTTTTCCAGAGATTCTTATTTAAGCCGTAATGCACAATTGAAGCTATAAGCACACGGCGACCCACCCATCACGCCTCCTCGGGCCTCTCTTCACCCTTCAGGAGATTGGGATGGTCCGCGATGACTTTGGCTTTGGCTGCCCGTTGTCGCGCCTCCTTGGATCGCGCTGTTGCTGCATTCTTGGATCGTGCTGTTGCTGCATTCCAGGGAGCGCCCAGTTCTGTGCAGGCTGCCTGGCACCGTTGGCACCACGGTTACCTGTTGTGAATCAATCAGTACAGACTTAATGGCTAGAGAGGGCAGCGCCGTGCAAATTAGTATGCTCACAAATATATAAATGATGCTGCCATGATGTATTAGACAAATCATCTCAGCAAGTACAAGTCAATCAACATGTTTAAAGAACCACATGGTGTCCGTTTAATCGCAAATTGTAGTTGTAATGCTAGGCAGAACAGCAAATTTGTGCAACAATGCCCTGTTTGTTATCAGGTCCGCAATTGTATATTCATCTAATTATCTTGCTACATTCGACCATAACATACAGTAATACTCCATCAATGCATAATTTCCCATCAGTCAGTTCGTCATACTTGATGAAAATGACAACAGCCACATCAACACTTGTGAACAGGTTATCTGGCACTTCATTTGATCTTTCAAGTCCACGGAAAACCCAGTAAACAAAAGTCAAAGCTAAGGAAAAAACTGGAACTGGACCCTAGTCTTTACATCTCATCAAGACAGACCTCATAGAACCAAATAATCACCCTGTAGAGGATCATCCAGCCTCCAGGGAGTAACTAGTTTCAGTTTCAAGTCGGATCATGTTAACATTTGCTGAACAGGCACCAAAAACATTTCACATGTCCAACCTCTCAGTCCAACTTCATATTTGAGCAATCAATAATGTCTAACAATTTTTCTCCCAATTGTAATTGATGCCCCACTAGGAAGCTGTTCACATGGAAATGTCCAATCTGATCCCTTTCTATTTTAGCTACTTGAATACATTTTCTTTTGTCATTTCCAGCCAATTTTAAGATGCAGGAGATAAATTTTCTGCCAGAGAAAGAAATACTGCAATATCTATGTGCAGTTGGTACCATTCTAATTGAACGGGCAAGTCAACAATGATGACATGAAATTTGTGCATGTCACGACGAGACAAGAGATGTATATTGCTTACCATGTGTCTGTACTACTCACGAAGACTATCATCCGAATAAAATGTCTAGTTGAACACCTCGTTTGGCTAAATAACTCGCTGTCAAGACAATGCACAGATATTCGCAGCAACTACGCTAGCTGGTGATTCCCGCAGAAGTGGAACATGTACTAAATCCGAAACCCTTTTTACTGATTGTGTATCAGACAAAAACAAAATGCTGAGGAAACCCACACATATGAGACGAAGTATGCATCACCTTGGCGGCTGGGGTGTTACGGCGTCATGGCTTGTGACAGAGGTGGAGCCGGGGCTGGGCTCCATGGAGGTCATCTGGATGACGGCACTGTCGTCCGAGCCCACCGGTCGGTAGCGTCGCCCGTTGGGTGGCGCTGGCACAGGCAGCCCTTCCTCCGCGGCCTCGATCTCCCCATTCTCCGTCCCAGGAAGCTGCAGCCACGCACAAAAAAAGTTGGTGCTGTGAGATCTATGTTTTTAGAGTGGACGCTGAAGCAGTCCCGAGCAGCGGCGGAGCAGGGGGGGCTGGCGGGCGTGGATCTGGATCCGAGGCTGAGCGTGGGGAGCAGGAGCAGTTCGGGCGGCAGCGGGGCGCGATTGCGGGAAGCCCCCGCTCGCCCTGTTGGGATCTCGCCGCAGCTGAACGCGGGCGGCACGTGCGCGGTGGAGGGGGCCGGGGGTGGGCAGCGGCGCGAGACGGGGAGCGGCGGGATGGACACGCTTAGTAGTAGCGTGGGGGTCTTACCTGCGCTACTACTACTAGTAGTAGCGCCGGTTTTATACCCCACGGTACTACTATGGCTTATCCCGGGGGCATTGTTGGACATCATTTAGTAGCAGCGCGGGTTTATACCCCTCACTACTACTATCAACTTAGTAGTAGCGCGGTTTTTATACCCCTCGCTACTACTAATTAGCAGTAGCGCCCATTTTTAAACCGCGCTACTGATAAACTTCTGTGTATAAGGTTTTTTCTAGTAGTGGGAGGGTACCACACTGGTACCACAGTACTTAAGACCATGGTGTTCACTAGTGTTTGCACACTATAGCATGGTCTTGAGTATGGTATAGAAACATGTTAGCATCTGAATCTACTAAACAGGTCTAGAAACGGCATAAGACGAATTGTGTCCAGAACTTCTATATGCACAACACAGTTGAATTTATTAACAGCAATTGTGCTGCAACATCCGCATGAAGCATTTATCCAAAAAGGTCAACATCTGAACTGAAACAATAAGAGATAATAACTGCAAAGCTTCAACATAGAAATGCCATAAGATATTCCTAGATTACCGAAAAAGGGTTTTCCCCCGCTTTGTATTCCAAAGCAACAAGCCAAACATAGTACACATCTCGACGCTGGGGGCAGCATCACAACAAGCCCAAAGACAAAAAAAGAAGAAGAAACAGAATGCCAACAACGGCAGCTCGACAAAGCGCGTAAGGCCCGCCACCGCTGCGCCCTTTGGAAACACCGCACCACAGCCCGAGGCTCCGAGTGCCGCATACCAAGCAGCACCTCCAAGAAGGTATGCGGACGCCGACGACGCTGCTGCCCGGACAAGTCCTAGGGTTTCCCCCGGTATGCGGAGGAAAGCAGGGGATGGCTACCACCGACGCCCTTCTAGAAGAAATGGTGGCACCCACCGGTGTCACCGCATCGGCGCCGGACGAACCGGCAAGGATTTCTCCCGCACACCAAACACCACCGCCCATCTGGAGCCAACCGTCCAAACAACCACATAATGCGCCACCGCGGTTGCGCCGCCCACGTCGTCTCACTACGAGCACCATCACGAGGCTGAGAAGACCGGAGAGAAGCGCCACACGACGAGAGCAGCAGCACCAAGGCCGAGCGGAAGGGAACCACCTCCACCGCCGTCGTGCGAGAATCCGTGCCTCCGGCACTGTCGCAGTAGCCGACCGGACATGGCAGCGGGGCATACCAGGCCACCCCTGGCCCGGCCAAGCCCGAAACAGGCCCGCTAAGCCCCGCCAGTCGTGCTGCAGCAAGCTGGCGTCGGTGCCGCCAGCCCCCATTACACAACGTCGCTCCCCTGCATCCCGGGAATCACGCCGCCAACCAGCCCCGCCGCCGGCCCGCCCAGGCCCAGATGGGCCCCATAGGGCCTAGATCTGGGCCGAGCGCCGCTGCCAGGACGAGCCACAGCGCCACCCCGCCGCCAACAACGGCACCGCCGCCCAGCCGCCCGCCCACTCTGCGACAAGGAACCCTGCCGCCAGCTGGACCGCCGCCGCCTAGGAGCACCCCCCGGTACAACTCCGCCCCACGCCAGAGCCACCGGGAGGGGAAGGACAGGAGCGCCGCCGCCACCAGTGACCCCGGGGCCAGGCCGGCCGTGGGCACCAGCAACGGCGGCAGGGAGGAAGGGGAGAGGGGGCTGGGGCGGAGAGAAAGGTCTTGTGACGGCCGCCCAGGGGGGGCGCGCGATCGAGAGAGCAATACTACTACATCCATGTCCAATTAGTAGTGACCTTAGTTTCCATCTGACGACCTACCTAACCATCTCCATTGTTATCTCAAGATTTGAAACCATCGTCTTAGAGTAAAGCACCAAATTCTGCAACAAATAAAACTTTTCGAATCTATCCAATCGTTTGACCATCAGCACCCACAAATGCACGTTGCTACAACCAGCAACCGATACAGAATCCTAAATAGGATGAGTTTGATTTACAGAGAGAAGCACATCATCTACGCTCATAACCTTGTTACAACCAACAACACAGGAAATCAATGTTCACGGTGGTAGATGCAATACATAGATGCATGAAGAGAACTGAATTATAACAGAATACGTCGTTCAGATGTTGACTGATGCAACTGAAGGAAATATGCCCTAGAGGCAATAATAAAGTTATTATTTATTTCCTTATTTCATGATAAATGTTTATTATTCATGCTAGAATTGTATTAACCGGAAACATAATACATGTGTGAATACATAGACAAACATAGTGTCACTAGTATGCCTCTACTTGACTAGCTCGTGAAATCAAAGATGGTTAAGTTTCCTAACCATAGACATGAGTTGTCATTTGATTAACGGGATCATATCATTAAGAGAATGATGTGATTGACTTGACCCATTCCGTTAGCTTAGCACTTGATCGTTTAGTATGTTGCTATTGCTTTCTTCATGACTTATACATGTTCCTATGACTATGAGATTATGCAACTCCCGTTTACCGGAGGAACACTTTGTGTGCTACCAAACGTCACAACGTAACTGGGTGATTATAAAGGTGCTCTACAGGTGTATCCAAAGGTACATGTTGAGTTGGCGTATTTCGAGATTAGGATTTGTCACTCCGATTGTCGGAGAGGTATCTCTGAGCCCTCTCGGTAATGCACATCACTTAAGCCTTGCAAGCATTCCAACTAATGAGTTAGCTGCGGGATGATGTATTACGGAACGAGTAAAGAGACTTGCCGGTAACGAGATTGAACTAGGCATTGGATACCGACGATCGAATCTCGGGCAAGTAACATACCGATGACAAAGGGAACAATGTATGTTGTTATGCGGTTTGACCGATAAAGATCTTCGTAGAATATGTAGGAGCTAATATGAGCATCCAGGTTCCGCTATTGGTTATTGACCGGAAACGAGTCTCGGTCATGTCTACATAGTTCTCGAACCCGTAGAGTCCGCACGCTTAAGGTTTCGATGACAGTTATATTATGAGTTTATGTTGATGTACCGAAAGAGTTCGGAGTCCGGGATGAGATCGGGGACATGACGAGGAGTCTTGAAATGGTCGAGACGTAAAGATCGATATATTGGACGACTATATTCGGACTTCGGAAAGGTTCCGAATGATTCGGGTATTTTTCGGAGTACCGGAGAGTTACGGGAATTCGCCGGGGAGTATATGGGCCTTATTGGGCCATACGGGAATAGAGGAGAGAGGCCGAAAGGAAGGAGGCGCGCATCCCCCCTCTGGTCCGAATTGGACAAGGGGTGCAGCCCCCTTTTCCTTCCTCCTCTCCCCCTCTTTCCTTCTCTCCTACTCCAACAAGGAAGGGGGGGGGGAGTCCTACTCCCGGTGGGAGGAGGACTCCTCCTGGCGCACCCCTCCTGGCCGGCCGACCCCCTCCCCCTGGCTCCTTTATATACGGGGGCAAGGGGGCACCTCTAGGCACAACACAAGTTAATCTTCGTGATCGTTCCTTAGCCGTGTGCGGTGCCCCCCTCCACCATATTCCACCTCGGTTATATCGTAGCGGTGCTTAGGCGAAGCCCTGCATCGGTAGAACATCATCATCGTCACCACGCCGTCATGCTAACGGAACTCATCCCCGACACCCTGCTGGATCGGAGTCCGGGGATCGTCATCGAGCTGAACGTGTGCTGGACTCGGAGGTGCCGTACGTTCGGTGCTTGGATCGGTCGGATCGTGAAGACGTACGACTACATCAACCGCGTTGTCATAACGCTTCCGCTTACGGTCTACGAGGGTACGTGGACTATACTCTCCCCTCTCATTGCTATGCATCACCATGATCTTGCGTGTGCGTAGGAATTTTTTTTTAAAATTACTACGTTCCCCAACAGTGGCATCCAAGCCTGATTTTATGCGTTGATGTTATATGCACGAGTAGAACACAAGTGAGTTGTGGGCGATACAAGTCATACTGCTTACCAGCATGTCATACTTTGGTTCGGCGGTATTGTTGGATGAAGCGGTCCGGACCGACATTACGCGTACACTTACGCGAGACTGGTTCTACCGACGTGCTTTGCACATAGGTGGCTGGCGGGTGTCAGTTTCTCCAACTTTAGTTGAACCGAGTGTGGCTACGCCCGGTCCTTGCGAAGGTTAAAACAGCACTAACTTGACGAACTATCGTTGTGGTTTTGATGCGTAGGTAAGAACGGTTCTTGCTAAGCCCGTAGTAGCCACGTAAAACTTGCAACAACAAAGTAGAGGACGTCTAACTTGTTTTTACAGGGCATGTTGTGATGTGATATGGTCAAGATGTGATGCTATATTTTATTGTATGAGATGATCATGTTTTGTAACCGAGTTATCGGCAACTGGCAGGAGCCATATGGTTGTCGCTTTATTGTATGCAATGCAATCGCCTTGTAATGCTTTATTTTATCACTAAGCGGTAGCGATAGTCGTAGAAGCATAAGATTGGCGAGACGACACGATGCTACGATGGAGATCAAGGTGTCGCGCCGGTGACGATGGTGATCATGACAGTGCTTCGGAGATGGAGATCACAAGCACAAGATGATGATGGCCATATCATATCACTTATATTTATTGCATGTGATGTTTACCCTTTATGCATCTTATCTTGCTTTGATTGACGGTAGCATTTTAAGATGATCTCTCACTAATTATCAAGAAGTGTTCTCCCTGAGTAAGCACCGTTGCCAAAGTTCGTCGTGCCCAGACACCACGTGATGATCGGGTGTGATAAGCTCTACGTCCATCTACAACGGGTGCAAGCCAGTTTTGCACACGCGGAATACTCAGGTTAAACTTGACGAGCCTAGCATATGCAGATATGGCCTCGGAACACTGAGACCGAAAGGTCGAGCGTGAATCATATAGTAGATATGATCAACATAGTGATGTTCACCATTGAAAACTACTCATTTCACGTGATGATCGGTTATGGTTTAGTTGATTTGGATCACGTGATCACTTAGATGACTAGAGAGATGTCTGTCTAAGTGGGAGTTCTTTAGTAATATGATTAATTGAACTTCAATTTATCATGAACTTAGTCCTGGTAGTATTTTGCAAATTATGTTGTAGATCAATAGCTCGCGTTGTTGCTTTCATATGTTTATTTTGATATGTTCCTAGAGAAAACTGTGTTGAAAGATGTTAGTAGCAATGATGCGGATTAGATCCGTGATCTGAGGTTTATCCTCATTGCTGCACAGAAGAATTATGTCCTTGATGCACCGCTAGGTGACAAACCTATTGCAAGAGCAGATGCAGACGTTATGAACGTTTGGCTAGCTCAAAATGATGACTACTTGATAGTTTAGTGCACCATGCTTAAACGGCTTAGAATCGGGACTTCAAAGACGTTTTGAACGTCATGGACCATATGAGATGTTCCAGGAGTTGAAGTTAATATTTCCAGCAAATACCCGAGTTGAGAGATATAAAGTCTCCAACAAGTTCTATAGCTAAAATATGGAGGAGAATCGCTCAACTAGTGAGCATGTGCTCAGATTGTCTGGGTACTTCAATCGCTTGAATCAAGTGGGAGTTAATCTTCCAGATAAGATAGTGATTGACAGAATTCTCTAGTCACCATCACTAAGTTACTAGAACTTCGTGATGAACTATAGTATGCAAGGGATGACGAAAACGATTCCCGAGCTCTTCGTGATGTTGAAATCGACGAAGGTAGAAATCAAGAAAGAGCATCAAGTGTTGATGATTGACAAGACCACTAGTTTCAATAAAAGGGAAAGAAAGGGAAACTTCAAGTAGAATGACAAGCAAGTTGTCACTCCCGCGAAGAAGCTCCAAGCTGGACCAAAGCCTGAAACTGAGTGCTTACATTGCAAAGGAAATGGTCACTGGAAGCGGAAATGCACTGAATATTTGGTGGATAAGAAGGATGGCAAAGTGAACAAGGGTATATTTGATATACAGGTTATTGATGTGTGCCCTACTAGTGTTTATAGTAGCCCCTGAGTATTTGATACTTGTTCAGTTGCTAAGATTAGTAACTCGAAACAGGAGTTATATAAACAGAGACTAGTTGAAGGGGAAGTGACGATGAGTGTTGGAAGTGGTTCCAAGATTGATATGATCATCATCGCACACTCCCTATACTTTCGGGATTAGTGTTAAACCTAAATAAATTTTATTTGGCGTTTGCGTTGAGCATGAATATGATTTGATCATGTTTATTGCAATACGGTTATTCATTTAAAGTCAGAGAATAATTGTTGTTCTGTTTACATGAATAAAACCTTCAATGGTCATACACCCAATGAAAATAGTTTGTTGGATCTCGATCGTAGTGATACACATATTCATAATATAGATGCCAAAAGATACAAAGTTTATAATGATAGTGCAACTTATTTGTGGCACTGCCGTTTGGGTCATATCGGTGTAAAGCGCATGAAGAAACTACATGAAAGATGGATTTTCGGAATCACTTGGTTATGAATCATTTGATGCTTGCGAACCGTGCCTTTTGGGCAAGATGACTAAAACTCCGTTCTCCGGAACAATGGAACAAGCTACTGACTTATTGGAAATAATACATACCAATGTACGCGATCCAATGAGTGTTGATGCTCGTGGCAAGTATCGTTATTTTCTGACCTTCACAAGATGATTTGAGCAGATATGGGTATATCTACTTGATGAAACATAAGTCTGAAATAGTTGAAAGGTTCAAAGAAATTCAAAGTGAAGTGGAAAAATTATCGTAACAAGAAAATAAAATTTCTGCGATCTGATCACGGAGACGAATATTTGAGTTACGAGTTTGGTCTTCAATTAAAGCAATGTGGAATAGTTTCACAGCTCACGCCACCTGGAACACCACAACGTTATGGTGTGTCCGAACGTCGTAACCGCACTTTATTGTATATGGTGCGATCTATGATGTCTCTTACTGATTTACCATTATCGTTTTGGGGTTATGCATTAGAGACAGCTGCATTCACGTTAAAAGGGCACCATCTAAATCCGTTGAGACAACACCATATGAACTGTGGTTTAGCAAGAAACCCAAGTTGTCGTTTCTTAAAGTTTGGGGCTGCGATGCTTATGTGAAAAAGTTTCATCCTGATAAGCTCAAACCCAAATCGGAGAAGTGCGTCTTCATAGAATACCCAAAGGAAACTATTGGGTACACCTTCTATCACAGATCCGAAGGTAAGATATTCGTTGCTAAAAATGGATTCTTTCTAGAGAAGGAATTTCTCTTGAAAGAAGTGAGTGGGAGGAAAGTAGAACTTGATGAGGTAACTGTACCTGCTCCCTTATTGGAAAGTAGTTCATCACAGAAATCTGTTCCTGTGACTACTACACCAATTAGTGAGGAAGCTAATGATGATGATCATGTAACTTCAGATCAAGTTACTACCGAACCTCGTAGGTAAAACAGAGTGAGATCCGCACCAGAGTGGTACGGTAATCCTGTTCTGGAAGTTATGTTACTAGACCATGACGAACCTACGAACTATGAAGAAGCGATGGTGAGCCCAGATTCCGCAAAATGGCTTGAGGCCATGAGATCTGAGATGAGATCCATGTATGAAAACAAAGTATGGACTTTGATTGACTTGCCCAATGATCGGCGAGACATTGAGATTAAATGGATCTTCAAGAGGAAGACGGACGCTGATAGTGTTACTATATACAAAGCTAGAATTGTCGCAAAAGGTTTTCGACAAGTTCAAGGTGTTGACTACGATGAGAGTTTCTCACTCGTATCTATGCTTAAGTCTGTCCGAATCATGTTAGCAATTGCCGCATTTTATGAAATCTGGCAAATGGATAAACAAAACTGCATTCCTTAATGGATTTATTAAAGAAGAGTTGTATATGATGCAACCAAGAGGTTTTGTCGATCCTAAAGGTGTTAACAAAATGTGCAAGCTCCAGCGATCCATCTATGGACTGGTGCAAGCATCTCGGAGTTGGAATATACGCTTTGATAAGTTGATCAAAGCATATAGTTTTATATAGACTTGCGGTGAAGCCTGTATTTACAAGAAAGTGAGTGGGAGCACTACAACATTTCTCATAAGTATATGTGAATGACATATTGTTGATCAGAAATAATGTAGAATTATTCTGCAAAGCATAAAGGAGTATTTGAAAGGAGTTTTTTGAAGAAGGACCTCGGTAAAGCTACTTACATATTGAGCATCAAGATCTATAGAGATAGATCAAGACGCTTGATAAGTTTTTTCAATGAGTAAATATCTTGACAAGATTTTGAAGTAGTTCAAAATGGAACAGTCAAAGAAAGAGTTCTTGTCTGTGTTGCAAAGGTGTGAAATTGAGTAAGACTCAAATCCCGACCACGGCAGAAAATAGAAAGAGAATGAAAAGTCATTCCCTATGCCTCAGTCATAGGTTCTATAAAGTATGCTATGTTGTGTACCAAACCTATTGTATACCTTGCTCTAAGTTTGGCAAGGGAGTACAATTTTGATCTAGGAGTAGATCACTGGACAGCGGTCAAGAATATCCTTAGTGAGGACTAAGGGAATATTTTCTCGATTATGGAGGTGATAAAAGAACCCGTCGTAAAGAGTTACATCGGTGCAAGCTTTTACACCGATCTAGATGACTCTAAGTCTCAATCTGGATACATATTGAAAGTGGGAGCAATTAGCTAGAGTAGCTCCGTGCAGAGCATTGTAGACATAGAATATTTGCAAAATACATACGGCTCTGAATGTGACAGACCCATTGACTAAGCTTCTCTCATGAGCAAAACATGATCACACCTTAGTACTCTTTGGGTGTTAATCACATGGCAATGTAAACTAGATTATTGACTCTAGTAAACCCTTTGAGTGTTGGTCACATAACGATGTGAACTATGGGTGTTAATCATATACAGATATGAATATTGGTATTAAATCACATGGCGATGTGAACTAGATTATTGACTCTGGTGCAAGTGGGAGACTGAAGGAAATATGCCCTAGAGGCAATAATAAAGTTATTATTTATTTCCTTATTTCATGATAAATGTTCATTATTCATGCTAGAATTGTATTAACCGAAAACATAATACATGTGTGAATACATAGACAAACATAGTGTCACTAGTATGCCTCTACTTGACTAGCTCGTGAATCAAAGATGGTTAAGTTTCCTGGCCATAGACATGAGTTGTCATTTGATTAACGGGATCACATCATTAGGAGAATGATGTGATTGACTTGACCCATTCCGTTAGCTTAGCACTTGATCGTTTAGTATGTTGCTATTGCTTTCTTCATGACTTATACATGTTCCTATGACTATGAGATTATGCAACTCCCGTTTACCGGAGGAACACTTTGTGTGCTACCAAATGTCACAACGTAACTGAGTGATTATAAAGGAGCTCTACAAGTGTATCCAAAGGTACATGTTGAGTTGGCGTATTTCGAGATTACGATTTGTCACTCCGATTGTCGGAGAGGTATCTCTGGGCCCTCTCGGTAATGCACATCACTTAAGCCTTGCAAGCATTGCAACTAATGAGTTAGTTGCGGGATGATGTATTACAGAACGAGTAAAGAGACTTGCCGGTAACGAGATTGAACTAGGCATTGGATACCGACGATCGAATCTCGGGCAAGTAACATACCGATGACAAAGGGAACAACGTATGTTGTTATGCGGTTTGACCGATAAAGATCTTCGTAGAATATGTACACTAGTAGAAAAAGGGCCTATAGTCCCGGTTGGTGAGGGCCTTTAGTCCCGGTTCATGAACCGGGACTAAAGGGTCGGTACTAATGCCCTGACCCTTTAGTCCCGGTTCAATCCAGAACCGGGATAGATGGGCCTCCACGTGGCCTGTCCGCTGAGCCCAGGCAGGAGGGCCTTTGGTCCCGGTTGGTGGCACCAACCGGGACCAATAGGCATCCACGCGTCAGCATTTCTATGGCTGTGGTTTTTGTTTTTTTTTGAAAAGGGGGGGTTGGGGGGTTAATTTAGGTGTTTCATATATTGTGCTATAGCTAGCTAATTAATAGAGAAAAGTGTCCTCTCTTTTGTCCGTGCTTGGTCGACGCTACGTACTATACATACGTATAGAGAGGACTAGCTAGACACGCTAGCTAGCTAGTAATTAAGCAAACAGAAGATCGTCATGAACATATATGCATACAGAGAGAAGTGATATCGACCACCTCTCCTTCTCCGAGAGATTGGTCGAACAACAAGTTCTCGTATATCTATCCGACACTACCGGCTACATATATACAATAATTATCTTTTACAAATATATAATCTCCTAACATACGGATGCGTGGTCCACATAGTATTCTCCGTCTTCAGCGATCACGTGGTCAAGAAAGAATGCCGCCAATTCCTCTTGAATTGCTCGCATGCGATCTGGGTCAATACATATGATGGTAATAAAATAAAATTGTGAATATTTTTATTTACGCACTTCATATTGTTTGTCGGAGTAGCCCCGCTCACAGGTCGTCTGGCGGATGGACTCGCAAACGTAGTATCCACAGAAATCATTCCCTTGTTCCTGCCACAACCATTTTACAAGAAATAGAGGTCAATCAAACTGATAATTAGCAAGCATGCTAAATGGTATTGATGAAACTAGCGCTTGAATCACTAGGAGATGCGTGGAATATGCTACTATATATGCTACTATATAGTACTTACTTTCGGGTTTCTAAATTGCAGCTTCTTCGGTAGTCCCGGAGCTTTTTTGGTGAATTTTCTCCAAGCCCTGCCATAGAAAGAAAATAATTACTTGATATCAGAAATGAACAAAGTTGCTGATATGGTGGATAATGATCGATTTAACTTACTTCTCGAGCATTTCAGTCATGTCCGCATACTCCTTGGGATCTTTTAAGCTTGGAGTCTAAGACAGTTACTACTCCTTCTCAAGCTTAATCTCTAGGAGAATATAGTGGTAGCTGCGCACACATGCATAACTCATCAATATTACATTACTATAACCTGGACTAATAAGGAAACCGAATATGCCACAAGACAGTAACACTCACTTGAAGTTGTAAGGAAAGAGTATTATATATTTGTGTTCATTTATTACCAACGATTGTAGCAAGTTGGCCTCGGTATTTTCTTTACAAAATTCAACCTCAGTTTTATCTATGAGATATGTGTTAATGAACCCAATATCACCCACTTATCTTTTCTTCAATTCGGCGATCTTCAATCTGCATAATATAGTGAGGATAATTATAAATACATGCAATGAAAGGGCTGAGTTATATAGAGAGACTTAATGACAGAAGTAGTACTACTTACAGACAGTAGCAGGTGACCGTTGCTTTATCGAGGGCCAATTGATTGAAAAACTGATAGAACTCCTCAAATGGAATAGGCAACAGTTCAATTCCAAGGAGGTCATGCTCCTTTTTAACTCTCACATACAAAGTACTCCTCCCCTCAGACTCTTTGCAGGTTTTCATGTACCAATCATGCAATCTTCGTATCATCGTTGATAGAGAACTTTCATCTTTGACGAGAGGCTTCCCGTACTCGTATCTTTGTATCTGCACCTCCAAGAAATCATAATGTACATCGTCGGGCAGGTAATCTGCAGGATTGCCATAACCGGGCACCATCCTCGGATCGACGATGTCGCTAGCAGGCACCTTGAGCGGGGGGCACGATTGCTTCGCTTGTTCGCCGAGCTGGGCAATTTGTTTCCCAGCTCGTCGTTCTTTCATCCTTTGATCACTGACAGTACTTCCTGACCTCTCCGCTTCGGCAAATGCCTTTCCAATAATGCGCTCATAGTTGCCTTTCGGCGGAGACTTGGGTGGTTTTGTCAGGGCAGCCAGAGTGCGCTTCGCTTTCACCGGATCTACCTTCTCCTCCGGAGGTGGATGTCTCTTTGCTTTCAACCCTTGAAACCAGTCATCCACTTCGGTCTGCGCGATCTTCGCGTTTTCCTCCTCGCTCCTCTAGTACGGTAACTTCTCCGAGTCTTGAGAGAAGGACCGAATCAGATCTCCTCCGCCTTTGGCTGTACTGCTAGACGCCGCAGAGCAGACGGAGCGGATGTCTTCTTTCCTTGCTTACGAGGCGGAGGAGAAGGACTACGACGCCGGAGCAGCCGGGCGGCGGCGGTCTCTTCCGTCCTTGCCGACGAGGCGGAGAAGGAGGAGGCTGGCTGCTCGGGCGCGCCGGCATAGGCGGAGAAGGAGGCGGAGTGCCGCCACGCGCCGGAGAAGGAGCCGGCCGAGTGCCCTGATCGTCACTCGCCGGAGGAGGAGGCGGTGGAGGAGGCGCAGTGCCCTGACTCGCCGGAGGAGGAGGAGGAGGCGGAGGCGTCTAGTTCGGAAGGTTGATGAGATCCTTCCGCCATAGGCATGGAGTCTTCAGAGCATAACCCAGCCGATACTCCCCTTCACCGGTAGGGTGGTCAAGCCGGAGGTCCTCAAATCCCTCCGTTATTTCATCGACCATCACCTTAGCATATCCTTCTGGAATCGGCCGACAGTGAAAAGTTGAGTCGGGTTTAGTAGGATAAACAGAGCCAACATCCGCCTTGACCTTCAAATTGCTCCATTGCGCCATAAGGTGGCAATTTTCAGCATCCGTGATAGCATCCACATGATAGCTGGCAGGAGCCGTCAATGCATGCTGCTCTGGCTGAAGCAGCTCGGTGGAAGCCACGCTGCTTCTCCGCTGAGATGGCGGGGTAGCTTCGGGGGAAGCTTCGGCAGGTCGTTTGCTGCGATCTGCTGCTTCTCGTTCCTCTTCTCGTTCCTCTAGCCCCATTACCCTTTCGTGCAGCGCCTGCATTTGGCTCTGCTCCAATTTCTTCCTCCTCTCATGGGTTTTGTAACCCCCTGCGTCCGGAAATCCAGCCTTCCACGAAACGGAGCTGGCGTGCCTCGTGTCCGTCCGTGGTGCTCGAGATTCCCGAGGGCCATTGTGAGCTCGTCCTTCTCCTGTCTCGAACGAACTTCCCTTGCTGCGCTGCTTGATATATTGCTGAAGCCTCTTGACTGGTATGTCCAATTGTTCGTCCGTCCCAAATGCACTTCCCTGTTATAGGGTCCAAGGATCCACCGACCCGAAGAACCAAGTCCGCAGCGGTCTGGCCAGTTCATTGTCTCTGGTTCGATCCCTTTATCAAGCAGATCATTCTCAGCCTTGGCCCACTTAGGCGGGCTACGAGGTAGCCACGACCCGTGCGATGGTGAAGCTTCTTCTTCGCAGCATTTCTCTTGTTTGTCGCCGACATCTTTTTACTCTTTTCCGATGTCTTGTAGGCCACAAATGCGGGCGATCATCTCGATCTTCTCATATTTGCCCTTGAATTCTGGTGTCTCATTTTTTTGACATACGTATTGAGTTCTTTCTTCCAATTCCTGAATAGGTCTGCCATCTTCTTAAGAGCAAAAGACTTGATTAATGGCTCTATTACTGGCTTCTCGGATCATCCTCTAGCGGTAGGGTAAAATTTGACTTCAGCTCAGTCCAAAGATCATTTTTCTGCATATCATTGACATAAGAAACCTCGTGGTCTTCGTTCTTAGGCATATACCATTGGTGGATGCTGATCGGGATCTTGTCCCTAACCGTAACCCTGCACCGAGCAACAAATGCCTTCTTTGTCCGGTAGGGTTCAATCGGTTGGCCGTCATACGCGATTTGTATGATCTCAAACTTTTCATCCGAGCTCAACTTTTCTTGGGCCTCGTCTCTTTACGAAGTTGTGCTCGATCCGGAGGGCTAGAAAAAGAAAAAACGAGAGTTAATTAATATGTGTACATACCAAAACAATGAATGCATCAATTAGCTAGTCAGCACAGGCTTAACTAATATATATACCTGGCGGACTCGGTTTGGTGATCACGGAGCCGTCCTCACGGTCTACTTCTTCACCCTCTCCTTCTTGCACGGCATTGGGTCATCGGAGCCATGTAAATCATAGCCAGCTGCTTCTTCATCCTCTCCTTCCAGACCATCGTTGTCGTTGAGAAACATCAACGAGCGAGGCGGCATCACTTCCTTGTGCGATTATGTCCCTCAACAACGCTTCTTGTGCTTCGTCTCGGGGGTGTCCATAGTTTCTACAAATATTTACAACATGGCAATTATTATTCAAACATGACAGATATGGATATATTAGTGGCAAACGAGAACTAGCTAGCTAATCACAATAAGGAATCATATTAGTGGCCTCGACTGCTTCTCTAGGGTTTGGGGTGGCCTCGACAACGCTTCAAGGGTTAGGGGTGGCCTCGAGAACGCTTCAAGGAGGGGTAATATCGACCCCCCATGTGTTGAAGCTATCGGGAGGGGTCGGCGTTGAACACTACATCTATGTCCCACAAGTGGCGTGGGCATCGGCGCTTGCATGATGGGGTAGAGGGTCGTGGATCGCCCGGCGGTCGAGGTCAAGGGTCGAGGATCGCTGATGGGTCGGGAGGTTGCCTAGTGTCAAAGTTCAATAAAACCATGTCTTCATCATTAGCGTAAAACAGGTGCATGATGGTATGAAGCTCTCCAAAGTTATTTTGGAACGGAGTCCCAGATAGGATAATTCGCTTTTTGGTACAAAGTTCAGCAAGAACCTTCCGAATATCGTTATTTGAAAGGCCTTTGCTGAAATTCATACAAAAAGGCAAATTATCCTATCCGGGACTCCATTCCAGAATAACTTTGGAGGACTTCGTACCATCATGCCATGGTTACTTCCGGCTAATGATGAAGCCATGGATTTCTTCAATACTTTGACACTATAGGAACCCTCGACCCTGAAACCTTCGACCCTTGACCCCTTAACGACCCTCGACCCTCTACCCTAGTTCCCGACCCTCGACCCCTCGGCGATCCTCGACACCCTCGTTATATCGACAACGACGCGATATACATATACATGGGAAAATAATGTTATCGGGGAGGGGTATCGTACCCCCTCGTGTTGAAGTTTCTTCTTTCTCCTCTATTCCTTTCTTTCTTCTTCTCCTTTTCTTTTTCTTCTTATCCCTCTAGAAAGGAAAATAAGGAAAAGGAAGAAAAAAGAGGAAGAAGGAAGAACGAAGAAGAAGAAGAAAAAAAGAAGAAAAAAAAGAGGAGAAGAAGAAAAGAATAGAGGAGAAGAAGAAAAAATAGAATTTTTTTTCTATTTCTTCTTCTTCTCCCCTATTCCTTTCTTCTTCTCCTCTTCTTTTCTTCTTTTCCTCTCATTCTTTTCTTCTTCTTCTTCCTTCTTCCTTCTTCCTCTTTTCTTCCTTTTCCTTATTTTCCTTTTTCCTCTACACTAACCTAATTAAAATGCACTAACCTTTTCCTGCACTAACCTGGTTAAAATTGTAACTTTCTATATATGAACAAAAACTAAACTAATAAAAATAAAAACATATACATTATAGCCACATACACATATACATCACATATGAACAAAAAATAAACTAATAAAAATAAAAAACATATTGCAACATATGAGCAGAGGCTCGACGGCGGCGGCTCTGTGGCGCGGCCGGGCGAGGGCGACAGACGGCGGCGGCGGCGAGGGCGGCGGCGACGGCGACGACGGGCTTGGTCGGCAAGGGCAGGGCGACGACGGGCTCGGGCGGCAGGGGGGGGCGACGAGACGGCGGGCTCGGGCGGCGCAGGGGCGACGAGGACGGCGGGCTCGGGCGGCGACGGGACGGCGGGCTCGGGCGGCGACGGGACGACGGGCTCGGGCGGCAGGCAAGAAGCGACAAGCGTGGGCGGCGACGCGTCGAGGCGGCGAGCGGCGACGACGGGCGGCGCGGGCGCTAGGCGACGACGGGCGCGGCGATAGCGTCTTGGCGAGAGACGACGAGGAGCGGGCGTCGGGCGAGGGCGGCGTCTGCGGCTGGGATGAGGAACTGAATGAAATTTTCGCAAAGTCCTGTATATATAGAAAGTGCATTGGTCCCGGTTCGTGGCACAAACCGACTAATGCTACTAGTCCCGTTGATGCCACCAACCGGGACGAAAGGCCTGTTTTCAACAACCCAAAGGGCGGAAGCGGCGGCCTTTGGTCTGGTTGGTGGCACCAACCGGGACTAAAGGGGGAATTAGTCCCGTTTGTTCCATGAACCGGGACCAATGCTACTTTAGTCCAGGTTGGTGCCACCAACCGGGACCAAAGGCTGTGCTGCCCGAACCCAAATATTTAGTCCCACCTCGCTAGTTGAGAGGAGGCGCTTTGTTTATAAGGTGCGGTGCGCCTTCCTCTCGAACTCCTCTCTAAAGCAGGCTTCGGGCCTAAACCTGCAATCTGTGCTGTGGGCCTCTGGGCCTCCAGCGGGCCTGAATCCTGGCCTTGGTAGGGTTTCTAGTCGTATTCAGGCCGTGGTGGCCCAGTAGGTGGCACTTTTTTTGTTTTTTTGTTTTCTTTGTTGCTTTCTTTATTTTATTTTGTTTCTACTTACAACAAAATACTTATTGTTGCTATTTTTATTTTTTTCCAGTTTTTTGTTTTGCTTTCTGCATTATTTATTTTTTGTTGTTTTTTGCTTTATTTTTAATTCTTTTTGCTTTTAGTTTTAGAAAAATTATAAACTTTCTGTTAGTGCCATTAGTTATCAAATTTGAAAACACTTTTTTTGTTTTCTTTGTTGCTTTATTTATTTTATTTTGTTTCTACTTACAAAAAAATACTTATTGTTGCTATTTTTATTTTTTTTCAAGTTTTTTTGTTTTGTTTTCTGCATTATTTATTTTCTTTTGGTTTTTTGCTTTATTTTTTAATTCTTTTTGCTTTTAGGTCAGCAAAATTATACACTGTCTGTTTGTGCCATTAGTTTTCAAATTTGAATTCTTTTAAATTTGTGTGAATAACAAGTTTGTGAGCTCAACAAGGCGTGTAGAGGGACGGGCTTATAAACCGGTGTGAGCGCCCTTTGGTTGGCGAGGTTTTAAAATTCATAGTTTTCAAATGAACTCTGAAAAGTTGGCATAACATGTGCATGTACAAAACGGACAATGGTATCATACTAAATGCATTACAAAGTTGGCATGGTATCATCATAATAGTTATGGAGAAAGTCTTCACTTTTTCTTCGCTTGTGTCATTGCTTATTGCGCCGTAACCATGGATAATCTTCATCGTTTATCAGGATGCTTGGGTCAGCCTTGACTTTGAAGGGGGAATTTCATGAAACTTTTCATACTCTTGAGACATGTCATCTTGCCCTCCACTCCCGGGATGTCCCTTTTCCGAAAGAACTATGTGGCGCTTTGGCTCATTGTATGATGTATTCGCTTCCTTATCTTTTCTTTTCCTCGGTCTGGTAGACATGTCCTTCACATAGATAACCTGTGCCACATCATTGGCTAGAACGAGCGGTTCGTCGGTGTACCCAAGATTTTCAGATCCACTGTTGTCATTCCGTCTCGTGGGTCTACCTGCACCCCGCCTCGACAGATTGACCCACTTGCACTTAAACAAAGGGACCTTAAAATCTACTCCGTAGTCAAGTTCCCATATGTCTACTATGTAACCATAATATGTGTCATTTCCTTGTCGGTTGCTGCATCAAAGCGGACACCACTGTTTTGGTTGGTGCTCTTTTCATCTTGGTCAATCGTGTAAAATGTATTCCCATTTATCCGTATCCTTTCCAAATCATTACAGTCGAAGATGGTCCCTGGACAACAAGTACAGCTCATCACAAACAGTGATGTCACCTCCGAGACGTGTTTCCAACCAACTGCTGAAAGTCCCGATGTGTTCACATGTAATCCGATCGTCGCCTTTGCTCCGGGTGTTTGGGCGCAGATCGTTCTTGTGTTCATCGACATACGGGTCACCAAGGTAGAGTTCAGTAGAACTGTGTAGTGTGCTTGAGACCAAGAATATCCATCCCTGCATATTATTGAGTCCCTTCCAAGCGTGCCTTTTCGGTCAGTCTCCCCTCATACCGCGATTTAGGGAGACCTATCTTCTTAAGGCCAGGAATGAAGTCAACACAAAACCCGATGACATCCTCTGTTTGATGGCCCATGGAGATGCTTCCTTCGGCCTAGCGCGATTCTGAACATATTTCTTTAGGACTCCATGAACCTCTCAAAGGGTACATATTGTGTAGAAATACGGGCCCCGAATGACAATCTCGTTGACTAGATGAACTAGGGCGTGCGTCATGATATTGAAGAAGGATGGTGGGAACACCAGCTCGAAACCGACAAGACATTGCGCCACATCACTCCTTAGCGTTGATGCGATTTCTGGATCGATCACCTTCGAGATATAGCATTGAGGAATGCACATAGCTTCACAATGGCTAATCGGACGTTTTCGGTAGAAGCCCCTCAATGCAACCGGAAGCAGTTGCGTCATAATCACGTGGCAGTCAAGAGACTTTAGGTTCTGGAACTTTTTCTCTGGCATATTTATTATTCCCTTTATATTCGATGAGAAGCCAGTCGGGACCTTCATACTGAGCAGGCATTGAAATAATATTTCTTTCTCTTATTTCGTAAGAGCGTAGCTGGCAGGACCTTCATACTGCTTCGGAGGCATGCCCTCTTTTTCGTGCAAGCGTTGCAGGTCCTCTCGTGCCTCAGGTGTATCTTTTGTCTTCCCATACACGCCCAAGAAGCCTAGCAGGTTCACGCAAAGGTTCTTCGTCACGTGCATCACGTCGATCGAAGAGCGGACCTCTAGGTCTTTCCAGTAGGGTAGGTCCCAAAATATAGATTTCTTCTTCCACATGGGTGCGTGATTCTCAGCGTCATTCGGAACAGCTAGTCTGCCGGGACCCTTTCCAAAGATTACGTGCAAATCATTGACCATAGCAAGTACGTGATCACCGGTACGCATGGCGGGCTTCTTCCAGTGATCTGCCTCGCCTTTGAAATGCTTGTCTTTCTTTCGACATTAATGGTTGGTCGGAAGAAATCGATGATGGCCCAGGTACACATTCTTCCTGCAGCTTCCCAGGTATATACTATCGGCGTCAAGTAAACAGTGCGTGCATGCGTGGTCTCTTGTTTGTCTGTCCTGAAAGGTTACTGAGAGCGGGCCAATCGTTGATGATCACGAACAGCAACGCCTTTAGGTCAAATTCCTCCTTTTTGTGCTCATCCCACGTACGTACACCATTTCCATTCCACAGCTGTAAAAGTTCTTCAACTAATGGCCTTAGGTACACATCAATGTCGTTGCCGGGTTGCTTAGGGCCTTGGATGAGAACTGGCATCATAATGAACTTCCGCTTCATGCACATCCAAGGAGGAAGGTTATACATACATAGAGTCACGGGCTAGGTGCTGTGATTGCTGCTCTGCTCCCCGAAAGGATTAATGCCATCCACGCTTAAAGCAAACCATACGTTCCTTGGGTCCTTTGCAAACTCATCCCAGTACTTTCTCTCGATTTTTCTCCATCTGCGACCCGTCGTGGGTGCTCTCAACTTCCGTCTTTCTTATGGTCCTCACTGTGCCATCGCATCAACTTGGCATGCTCTCCGTTTACGAACAGACGTTTCAACCGTGGTATTATAGGATCATACCACATCACCTTCGCAGAACCCTCTTCCGGGAGGCTCGCCGTCAACATCACGGGGTCATCTCGTGCGATCTTATACCGCAATGCACCACATACCGGGCATGCGTTCAGATCCTTGTAGGCACCACGGTAGAGGATGCAGTCATTAGGGCATGCATGTATCTTCTCCACCTCCAATCCTAGAGGGCATACGACCTTCTTTGTTGCGTATGTACTGTCGGGCAATTCGTTATCCTTTGGAAGCTTCTTCTCCATTATTTTCAGTATCTTCTCAAATCCTTTATCAGGCACAGCATTCTCTGCCTTCCACTGCAGCAATTCGAGTACGGTACCGAGCTTTGTGTTGCCATCTTCGCAATTGGGGTACAACCCTTTTTTGTGATCCTCTAACATGCGATCGAACTTCAGCTTCTCCTTTTGACTTTCGCATTGTGTCTTTGCATCGACAATGACCCGGCGGAGATCATCATCATCGGGCACATCGTCTGGTTCCTCTTGATCTTCAGCAGCTTCGCCCGTTGCAGCACCATCGTGCACATCATCTGGTGCATCTTGATGTTCAGTAGCATCACCGTATTCAGGGGGCACATAGTTGTCATCGTACTCTTCTTCCTCGCCGTCTTCCATCATAACCCCTATTTCTCCGTGCCTCGTCCAAACATTATAGTGTGGCATGAAACCCTTGTAAAGCAGTTGGGTGTGAAGGTTTTTCCGGTCAGAGTAAGACTTCGTATTCCCACATATAGGGCATGGACAACACATAAAACCATTCTGCTTATTTGCCTCAGCCACTTCGAGAAAATCATGCACGCCCTTAATGTACTCGGAGGTGTGTCTATCACCGTACATCCATTGCCGGTTCATCTGCGTGCATTATATATAATTAAGTGTGTCAAAAATCATTACAGAACATCATGAATAGATAATTAAGTGACCAAATTAATAGAAGTTCATCATCACATAAAAACCAAAGTACATACACAGTTCTCATCTAACAACATAAAGCTCTGCAGAGCATCTAAATTAATTAAACCATACATTGAAACTATGTAAAACATTTCAATGCGAAAACAAATGCGATCATAATCGCAACCAAGGTAACAACTGATCCAACGGCATAATGATACCAAGCCTCGGTATGAATGGCATATTTTCTAATTTTTCTCATCTTCAAGCGCATTGCATCCATCTTGATCTTGTGATCATCGACGACATCCGCAACATGCAACTCCAATATCATCTTCTCCTCCTCAAGTTTTTTATTTTTCCTTCAAGAAATTGTTTTCTTCTTCAACTAAATTTAACCTCTCGACAATAGGGTCGGTTGGAATTTCCGGTTCAACAACCTCCTAGATAAATAAAATCTATGTCACGTTGGTCGGCATAATTTTCATAAACATTAAATGAACCAATAGTTACGAAAAGATAATATATACCACATCTGAATCATAGACAGGACGAGGGCCGACGGGGGCGGATACCAAAACCATCGCACTATATAAGATGCAATAATAAAAGTAAGAAAATAATACAAGTAAGAATATTTTTCCTTTCAGAAAGAAGATAAGAACAAGAGTCTCACCACGGTGGTGCTGGCGATGAGATCGGCGCGGGTGATCGACGGCGGTGAAGACGGGGACGGGGCGTGACGGACCGCTAAACCTAGACAAATATTGAGGAAAATGGAGGTTGGAGGTCGAGCTTGGAGAGGAGAAAGCTTAAGTAGTGTGGCTCGGGCATTTCATCGAACACCTCATGTGCATAGGAGGTGAGCTAGAGCACCACAAAGCCACCCCTCGCCGGCAAGAGAAAAACAGAGCACTGGAGTGCTCTGCTTTCATGAGCGAGGGTATATATAAACAGCACTATTGGTCCCGGTTCGTGGCATGAACCGGGACTAAAGGGAAGCCTTTGGTCCCGGTTCATGCCACCAACCGGGACCAATAGTGGTGGGCCAGGAGCCAGGCCCATTGGTCCCGGTTCGTCCCACCAACCGGGACCAAAAGGTCCGGACGAACCGGGACCAATGGACCACGTGGCCTGGCCGGCCCCCTGGGCTCACGAACCGGGGCAAATAGCTCCATTGGTCCCGGTTCTGGATTGAACCGGGACTAATGGGCTCAACTGGCCTGGGCCATTGCCCCCTTTTCTACTAGTTAGGAGCCAATATGAGCATCCAGGTTCCGCTATTGGTTATTGACCGGAAACGAGTCTCGGTCATGTCTACATAGTTCTTGAACCCGTAGGGTCCGCACGCTTAAGGTTTCGATGACAGTTATATTATGAGTTTATGAGTTTTTATGTACCGAAGGAGTTCGGAGTCCCGGATGAGATCGGGGACATGATGAGGAGTCTCAAAATGGTCGAGACGTAAAGATCGATATATTGGACGACTATATTCGGACTTCGGAAAGGTTCCGAGTGATTCGGGTATTTTTCGGAGTACCGGAGAGTTACGGGAATTCGCCGGGGAGTATATGGGCCTTATTGAGCCATACGGGAATAGAGGAGAGAGGCCGAAAGGAAGGAGGCGCGCAGCCCCCCTCTGGTCCGAATTGGACAAGGGGTGCAGCCCCCTTTTCCTTCCTCCGCTCCCCCTCTTTCCTTCTCTCCTACTCCAACAAGGAAGGGGGGGAGTCCTACTCCCGGTGGGAGGAGGACTCCTCCTGGCGCGCCCCTCCTGGCCGTCCGACCCCCTCCCCCTGGCTCCTTTATATACAGGGGCAGGGGGCACCTCTAGGTACAACAACAATTGATCTCTTGATCTCTTAGCCGTGTGCGGTGCCCCCCTCCACCATAATCCTCGATAATATTGTAGCGGTGCTTAGGCGAAGCCCTGCGTCGGTAGAACATCATCATCGTTACCACGCCGTCGTGCTGACGGAACTCATCCCCGACACCCTGCTGGATCGGAGTCCGGGGATCGTCATCGAGCTGAACGTGTGCTGAACTCGGAGGTGCCGTACGTTCGGTGCTTGGATCGGTCGGTTCGTGAAGACGTACGACTACATCAACCGCGTTGTCATAACGCTTCCACTTACGGTCTACGAGGGTACGTGGACTATACTCTCCCCTCTCGTTGCTATGCATCACCATGATCTTGCGCGTGCATAGGATTTTTTTTTGAAATTACTACGTTCCCCAACAGCAACATTCAAGCATTTAATTTGATCAGTAGTGCTCCAAGCTATTCTAGAAATTGCGAGTCGGTAAACTTGAAAATCTGTCACTTCTCTTTGTCAGCTACAACAAGGGGTACGAACAGAACACACTAAAAGTTGACTAGTAAGAAGACCACTGATATGAGGCATAAAGGTTGCTAAATATCAAGTACTGAGAAGACCAGTAAATAAATCGAATAAAGCAGAGAACATGAGGTGGATCAGCTGGCAAACATTTCAAAAGTAAAGCAAAACGGCTTGGTAATTTTAGCATCAACACAAGCGGTAGTCACTTCAGCTGGAAAAGGGTATCAAAACAAGCATTGCTTTCATGCAACCACATAACAAGTCACTTCTGATCAACACAAAAATAAGAAATCAGCAAGCTCATCTTGATCCAATCCATGGACATTGCAGCTCATGAGGATACAAAGACTAGGCTGCTAAGAAGCACCACCTCACTCAACAGCGTCAGATGAACGGTGAAGCGTCCATAGCACAACCTTCTGGTGCCGTGAAGAAATCATGTGGAACAAGAGTTTGTTTGAGCCGATGTGTACAGGCATTCAAGTCACTGAAGCTAGCAACCAATACTCCATCAGTGTCAACATAAAACAGCCAATGACCAAAACTCACCAACAAGAGCACGTCACCATCGCCATAAGTAACGGTCACATACCAATAGCCATCGCCATTAAGGCCTTCAAGCCTCCCCATGATTTCTGCGACCGGCAATTCAACCCGGTACTTTAAGTCCCAAACATCACTTTGATAGTTGTGCAGCACCCATATATCAACAATTTCCATGGCCTTGTTATAGCTATAGATGCCAAGCATGTCATCCATCTCAAAGATACTCCGAAACGACTCAGGCTATGGTGTCGAATACTCCCTTCGTTCCTAAATAATTGTCTTTCTAGAGAATTCAACAAGTGACTACATACGGAGCAAAATGAATGAATCTACACTATAAAACATGTCTACATACATCCGTATATTGTAATCCATTTGAGATGGCTAGAAAGACAATTATTTGGAAACGGAGGGAGTATTACCAGTTCACTTCCTGCCTCATACTGAACTGGGCCACTTCCAGCCTCGTAGTAAGGAGAGTTGTTTTTACGAGGATAATACACTGGGTACCAATGCAGGCTATTGCGCAGCTGAGCAGGTACATTGAAGAGGGCTGATGCTATTCTGGTCTCCAAGCACCCGATGTACCTCGGTGGCCGGTCGGAGCCCAACGCAAAGACATAGCAGCCAATTTGGTATTTAGACGAGCGAACGCAACTCCTCCGCTGCAGTAACAACCGGTACTCGCCGGTAGGTCGGTGCGGATACATCCCCAATAAAGTGAAGCCCCAGAGTTGCCGGAGGGGAGCATGCTGACGCGTGGCCGGGTTACAGACGGAGATGAAGGCGCCAGTGATGTCACTCGTGGAGAGGATGAGGAGGCCATCGCAGGAGGCCTCCAGGTAGAAGATCCTGTCAAGCCGGGCGACGGTTTGGAGTTGGGCGTCAGGGGGCACGGCCCCGTGGTCGAAGACGACGATATTTTTGCAGATTTCTTCGCCGTTTTTTTTGGCTGGAGACGACGGGGAGGTTGGGCTGGTGGCCGTGGTGGGACAGGAGGAATTCACGGGTGGTGGTGAGGCGGCGCCACGCGCGGCAGACGGCGCTGCAGCGGAGGAGGGATGTTTGGGGGAGGCGGACGAGAATCTCCCATATCACGATCTCATCTGGGAGCCTACGATGGAGAGGTGCCGCTCCTGCCCTCGCGACTTTCGCCATGGTCGCCGGCAGCGATTGGAGAGGGGTTTGTGGTTGTGGACTCGTGGTGATCTCTAGGGAAGGAAACAAACCTGAATGGACTTGTGATGGGCTCAGCCCAGGTCCATTTTGCAAGTCGGGACAAAACATAGTACAGTACAAAAAAAGCGTCTTCTTCTGGATCTTTTTTTATTAATATTTCTGAAATGAAAAGTATTTTATTTAATTCCACAAAAAAGGTTCATCAGTAAAAAAAACAAACTAAATTAACCAAACTTGCCTGATGTTGAGGCAATCAAGAAAGCTGCATAAGTGAATATATAAGCCACGGAAAAGTAAGCTAATCCAACCAATCTTGCTTGCACAATGGAAAGAGCCACGGGCTTATCTCTCCAGCGAATTAAATTAGCTAAAGGTGTGCGTTCATGAGCCCATGCTAAAGTCTCAATTAATTCCTGCCAATACCCCGCCAGGAAATTAAGAACATAAATCCAGTAGCCCAAACAAGATGTCCAAATAAGAACATCCACGCCCATACCGATAAACTATTCATCCCAAAAGGATTATATCCATTAGTGCAAAAAAAAATGTTCGCGCAATTCTAGAAAAAATATTTGTATCATTCAAAAATGTTCATGAGATTTAACAAATATTCACACGTTTAACAATTTGTTCATGATTTTTTAAATATTCATGGAAATGTAAAAAATCACATATCTTTCTAAAATGTCCGTATGATTTAAATATTGTTCATGGAATTTTAAAATTGTTCCTGCATTTAAAAATATGATTCATGACAATTTTAAAAATGTTCATGAAATGTATTAAAATTCACACAATTTTTAAAAAATTCAGTGTGTATTTAAAACTGTTCAATGTACATTTTCCAAAAAATAAGCTGTATTTAAACATTGTTCGACGTGTATCTAAAAATGTTAAACCCATATACAAAAAAGTTTCAACGTGTATTAATAAGTCAACATCCATTTAAAAAAAATGAAAAATAAAATAAAAACGGAACCAAAATAAGGAAACCAAAAAGAAACCAACGAAAGCCAATAAAGAAAAACAAGGAAAAAAAGGAAAAAAAAACGTGTGGAATCTTCCCAAAACTGGGTGGAAGGCTCGATGAAGCAACGTTGGAAGCTTCTTGGGTGTACACTTAGTGAGTTCAACATTCATTGTGGAGGACACTTTGCGTGGAATAATAGCAATGATCCTCCCCATACCTTAAACACCTTCAGAGGTAAGGTTACCATAAAACTCAGTTGACATATTCGGAGTTATTTCTGGTTGATCCCTCTATAGGGTACTTTGGTTAGACGTGTAGACAGAAGGGGAAACAAGAGACGATTTACTCAGGTAGTCAGGTTCAGGACCTCGGGATTGGGGTAAGATTCTACTTCCTGCTCCTCTTGTATTTCTTGATGTATAGGGATGTACAATGGCGATCGAGGGATTGTGTGTAAAATCTAGGTTCTCGCCTATATCGATTAGTCTTCGCACGGCTTATAAGGATACTGGGGTCTAGGGCTTACAGGATCCTAGTCGGTTAGGGTTACGGAGGAGTTCTCTTAGACGTTGTTTTCCTTGTCATATACTCCAAGCCTTCTTGGTCCTTCTCTCTGTTGGGCCCATCGGTCGGCACAATAGCCAAGACACAAACTGATGTAGGGGGCCTCGAGCCTGCCGGTTGTCTTCCAGTATGATGTGGCACCCCTAGACTGTAATATTGTTAGTAGCCCTTGGCTTTCATCTTGGTTGCATCTTGGCTGGAGCCAATTTGGGACGCCAGCTTACGCAAGCTTGTCATCCCAACGCCGTGCAAGGACGAGCGAGTTTGCTTCATGCCCTTCCTTCTCCATGGCCTCAGATTTCTAATACACCCTTTCTTCCGAGAACTCCTGCACTTTTACGGGCTTAAATTGCATCACCTCACCCTGAACGGCGTCTTGCACATTGCCTGCTTTACGGCCTTGCGTGAAAGCTTTCTCGACCTAGCAACGGTACTCCCAAGTGAAGATCCAGACCAACATTACCGAGACCTGCGAGTGCGGCCTTGGAAGGGGATGCCTTGGGATATAGCGGCATGCGAATGCCGCCGCCAACGTTACTTGGGATGCCATGTCACACAAAACCACTTTCTAGTCCTCTCAGGGTAAACCAAATGATTTTGATAATTTGAGGTTCTGGCCCAATATATTTTGGACTTGAGAGTTGTAAATTAAATGATGACATAAGTTTATGATCCAAATGTGAACTTCTCTCTTGCCGGACAGGATCCTTCCCAGGAACGTGAACAATTGTGTTGATCTCTCAGTAAACAACATGAATGGGTTTGGGCTAGGCTTAGCCGAGCTTTATTTTGTAAATTCAAAAAACATAGAACAAATACATAGGTAATCCTCTTAAACCCTAAATCTTGATGGACTTAGTATCATCAGAAATCTTTGTCATTACTATATTGTACTTACCTTACTGAACTATGGTTGGTCCGTTGTGATTCTAACATCTCACTTTACTTCGCAAATAAGCCAATGATATGTTTTAATGGTTTCACTTTCGCTTTACAAAAACAAGCTACACCTTTAATGACAGTTTGCAATAGTTCTTGAATTTTTTATTTTCCTTATTTTTCGCCTTTAATTTGACGAGAAATGTGTATTTTTATTTATGCAGTAAACAACATGTCGCTGTAAAAGTCGAAGGAAGCGTTGAACCCTTTGCTCGGGCCGCGATTGTATATATATGATAGATGCCGTGGCTTACAAGAAGATCGAGAGGAGATCGATCATGACGGTTCGGTACAGGAGGTTGAGGAGATAGAACAGAAGAAGGGATAAGAAGAGATACAAGTTAAACACCTTTCCTATCCCTATACAACATCTTCTAACACTCCCCCTCAATCTAAACCTCAAGAAACTGTTGCAAGGTTAAGATTGTACTTGAACTCATCTAATCTCCTCATGGTGAGAGGTTTTGTGAAGCCATCAGCAAGTTGATCTCCAGTAGGTACAAACCGAATATCAAGGAGCTTATGAGCTACCCTTTCTCGACAAAGTGGAAATCAACTTCAATATGTTTAGTGCGTGCATGAAAAACAGGATTGGCTGAAAGATAGGTTGCACCAATATTATCACACCATAGTCTGGCAGCTTGTGGAGCCTTGATTCCAAGTTCATAAAGCAAAGTCTGTATCCACATTACTTCAGCCGTAGCATTTGCCAAAGCTTTATATTCAGCCTCTGTACTTGATCGTGAGACAGTAGCCTGTTTTCTTGCACTCCAGGATATAAGATTAGTTCGAAACACAGCAAAACCACCTGTGGATCTTCTATCATCAGCACACCCAGCCCAGTCTGCATCGAGTAAGCAGTAACAAGCAGAGATGGAGATTTGGTAATTTGAAGTCCAAGTCCTTGAAAACTTAAGATACCTTAAAATCCTTTTGACTGCAGTCCAGTGAGTTGTTCTAGGTGCATGTAAATACTGACATACCTTATTCACAGAGTAAGAAATATCAGGACGTGTAAGAGTCAAATATTGCAAAGCACCCACAACACTTCTGTAATTAGTTGCATCCTCTGGTCCAAGAGCTTCTCCACTCTCAAGAGTAAGTTTCTCAGAGGTTGAAATTGGTGTGCTTACAGGCTTACAATATTGTAGTCCTACTCGTCTGAGTATATCAGTAGTATATTTTTCCTGGGTAAGAAGAATACCATCCTTAACCTGCTTGACCTCTATGCCAAGGAAATAGTGAAGATCTCCCAAATCCTTAAGAGCAAACTCCAATTTAAGATCTTTAAGCAAACAAGTAGTAGCATCTGAACTTGAACTTGCAACAATTATATCATCAACATAAACAAGGACAAACATAGTGATATTACCCTTATCATAAAAGAACAGTGAAGTATCTGCTTTGGATGGTGTAAACCCAAGTTGTTGTAACTGCATACTCAACCTTGAGTACCAAGCTCTTGGAGCCTGTTTCAAACCATACAGAGCTTTATCCAACTTACAGACATGATTTGGCATGCTTTGACTCTCATATCCAGGTGGCTGCCGCATGAACACTTCTTCCTCAAGAACACCATGAAGAAACGCGTTCTGAACATCTAGCTGTCGTAGACTCCAACCTCTGGAGATAGCAATAGACAATACAAGTCGAATGGTAGCTGCCTTAACAACAGGACTAAATGTATCTTCATAATCAATACCAAATCTCTGTTTAAATCCTTTAGCAACTAACCTAGCCTTGTATCTGTCTATATTTCCATCAGATTTTCTTTTTATCTTATAGACCCATTTGCAATCTATGACATTGATGCCCTTCCTTGAAGGTACTAAGTGCCAAGTTCTATTTTTCATAAGCGCATCATATTCATTATCCATAGCTGCTTTCCATTCTTTATGACCTAGAGCATCATGCAAATTAACTGGTTCTCCAACACTAGTAAGAAAAGCACGTTTGACAGGATCATAACGTACCGTACCATCATTATACTCTTTATTTTTGACGATACCTGACTGTGATCGAGTTTGTCGACGAGGAGCCTGAGAACAAACTGCAGAATTATGCACAGAAGATCCAGGCACCAGATCCAAGGAGGATTCTGCACCTGCTTCTGACCCTGTCGGCACAGGCGCAGGCGATCTCCTATCGCCAGCGGAATCAATCATCACGGCGCGCGCCTCGTCTCCTCGTGTACAAGTGGCGGGCGAACCGCCCGTGGCTGGGCTGGAGGGGTCCACTTGGTGGGGACTGTCGGCCACGCGCACGCGTGCACCCGCGCCTGGGCTGGCGGGCTCAGCCAACCGCGCATCGGGACACACGGGGTCCACTCGGTCGGCCACTGGCGTGCGCGGAGATGCATGCAGGGAGGAGCAATCCTCCTGGGATCGCACGCCGTCAGGTGCAGCAGTTCTGACATCCGAATCAGCATGGGATCCGGCGCCGCTGCCAACCAAATCAGTGTTGGATCCTGTGCCTTTTTCGTCCAGACCTGCACACATAAAATGACAACCAGAATCTGCAGAAAAACAATTGTCTGTGGAATTTTTCACATGATCAGCGTTAGTTAATTCACCCCCGTGATCGTCAAGAAGGGCTATTTCAGCACGAAGGAGAGCGCCTGCATTTGGATGAAGTTTGGCGAATGGAAAAAGATTTTCATCAAAGACAACATCTCGAGAGATATAAATGCGTCCAGTAGTAATTTCTAGGCACTTGTAGCCTTTGTGGAGATTGCTATAGCCAAGAAAAACGCATTGAGTAGAACGAAATTCAAGCTTATGATGATTGTATGGACGAAGGTTGGGATAACATGCACACCCGAAAGTTTTGAGAGAATTATAGTCTGGTTTTTGATGATAAAGACGTTCCAATGGAGTAGAATTTCCAATAACTTTGCTAGGCAAACGATTAATAAGGTATGTGGCAGTGATGAAAGCTTCATCCCAATACTTAAGGGGCATGGAAGCATGAGCAAGTAGTGAGAGACCAACTTCAACAATGTGGCGATGTTTACGCTCGGCAGAGCCATTCTGTTGATGAGCATGAGGACAAGACACATGGTGTGCAATGCCTATACTACGAAAGAAGGAGTTGAGCTTCTCATACTCCCCTCCCCAGTCACTTTGGACTGTTAAGATTTTTCTGTCAAAGTGTCGTTCAACAAGTTTTTGAAACTCTTGGAATATAGAAAAGACTTCAGATTTATACTTAAGTAAATAAATCCAAGTAAACTTGCTGTAATCATCGATAAAACTGACATAATATTTTTTTCGACCAAAAGAATCTCGGGCATGTCCCCATACATCACTGAAAATAAGCTCTAAAGGAGCTTGAGAAACACTACTAGACTTAGGATAGGGGAGTTGGTGACTCTTGGCACATTGACAAGCTTCACAAACCGAATCACTAATAGGGCTATGTGACAAAGAAAGTTTGCCTTTATTGACTACTTGCTTAACTATGACCGAGGACGGATGTCCTAAACGTTGATGCCACCGTGCCAAGGAGGGCTTGATGACGGAGTAGACCTGACGATGGTTGCGACTAAGTGCTCCGGATGTGATGGGGTAGAGGCCGCCAATGCATCTACCGTGGTGTAGGAGTTCCCTCGTTGCCCGATCCTTGATAAAAAAGTAACGAGGGTGAGTTTCAAAGAAGACATTATTATCAGTGGCTAAACGAGACATAGAGGCAAGACTTTTATCGGCTTGAGGGACATGAAGAACATCTTTTAAGACTAGATCACGTTTAAGCATAGGGGAATTAATAACAGCTTGACCAATGTGTTTAATATCCATACCTCCACCGCTTGCGGTGTGAATCTGATCAGTGCCATGATATTTCTCACGGAGAGCAAGTTGCTCTAGCTCGCTTGTGACATGATCCGTAGCACCTGAATCAACATACCACACTCCTTCTCCTCCTTGATCACGCATAGCTGCAGCAACCTGACGAGAATCTGGAACAAAGTCTTCATCATAACGGTGCCAGCAGTCCATGACCTCATGACCGGCCTTCTTGCAGAGTTGGCAGCGAGGGCGGCTGCGCGAGGAGGAGGATGGACGGCGGCTAGTGTTGTTGTTGAAGCCACCACCCCCTGTTCTGTTGGAGTTGTTGTTGTAGCTGCCACCTCCTGTGTTGCCGTAGTTGTTGGTGTAGCTGCTGTCGCCCTGAGAGTTGCCGCGCCCACGCCCACCGCCGCGTTGCGCGTGGTGACCGCGTCCACGGCCGCGTCCGCGCGAGGCGGCGTTGGCAGAAGATTGGCGAAAAGCGGCGCCATGAAGGAGACTAAGGCGGGCGTCGAAGCTCAAGAGCTGGCTATATAGCTCCTGGACGGTGATCGGCTCCACCCGAGCAGCAAGGGCCGAGACGACTGGATTATAATCCATGTCCAGTCCGGCCAGGATCTTGGATACGATCTCCGGATCGGAGAGCGCAGCGGCAGTGCATGCAACTTCGTCGGTGAGGCTCTTAATTTTGCCAAGATATTCTGCCATAGTCATATTACCTTTTTGCAGGTTCGTAAGCTCGATGCGAGTGTTGATGGCTTGCGCTTGGCTTTGGGCGGCGAACATGTCATGGATGGCGCGCCAGACTTCTGCCGGCGTCTGGAGCGTGGCCACCTGTGCCAGGATGTCGCGGGAGAGCGAGCCCATCAAGTAACCTTGGAGTTGTTGCTGCTGCGCGTACCAGAGGGATCTGGCAAAGTTCACCACCTGTTCTTCTTTGCCGTTGTTGGTGACGGTGAGGGTGGGTGGCGGTGAAGGGCTCTTCGCGTCCAGATGGTGCTCCATCTGCGCGCCCTTGATCTGGGGTAGGACGACGGCCTTCCAGAGGAGGAAGTTGCCTCTCGTCAGCTTCTCTTGCGGCGGCGATCCGAGGGAGGAGTTGGTGTGGGTGGAGGTAGATGAAGATGCAAAGGTGGAGGAGGAGGTGTCGGTGGTGAGGGCACCCATGGTGCTCGGCATCATGGCGGCGGAGGTGGTGGACATAGTTGCGGTCGCCTGAGGTAGCTAGATGCGATCTCTTATTCGATCTGTCGAGGAAGAGGCTCTGTTACCATGTAAAAGTCGAAGGAAGCGTTGAACCCTTTGCTCGGGCCGCGATTGTATATATATGATAGATGCCGTGGCTTACAAGAAGATCGAGAGGAGATCGATCATGACGGTTCGGTACAGGAGGTTGAGGAGATAGAACAGAAGAAGGGATAAGAAGAGATACAAGTTAAACACCTTTCCTATCCCTATACAACATCTTCTAACAGTCGCCACCTTCGAATTCGGGAAAAAAAGGCAAGGTGGAAGAATATCTCTACAATATTACTTGAAGGGTTAAATAGTAGCGAAGGGTTGTCCCATGATTTCCGGTAGCAGTGTTTACGTACTAGCAGCAAGGCGAACTCCCAAGATATGGCTAAACCGCTGCAACAATGAGATAAAAAGAAGCTACACCCACCGGTCTATGTTACTTTCACCTAATACTTACCGTTGCAGTACTACGAGGACGGTTTGAGCTGTCGAGATTGGGTTCAGTTCTAAACCACTGATCCAATCCACTCATACGTATACTCTGAACAGGATATAGTGGCCGTAAAGTACAACACCTCACCCAGGAGTATTACAAAAATAGATGCAACATAACACTGATATCATGTTCTAAGACCGGCTGCAGCGTACACCAGTTCCCTGGATCACCAGCAAGCTAATCCAAAACCCGTTCCGTGCCTACAACAAGATATTGCAATATGAACAAAGCCAACAGGGAATAACGAGGCACCAGCAGAGTGGATTACTAAGAAGTAGGTAATACAAGGAAAATCAACAAAACAAAAAGGCCAGATTGAAAACAGGAACAATTTTACTTATCAAAAGCTCACTGTCCACAAAGTAGAAACACGATTTGTCAGTGCCTTTATAACATTTGTTGCAAGGTCAGTTGAGAATCTGGGACATTGGTGGTATAGCTGTAGAGAAGCAGCATGATCCTGAAAGGACGGCCGTCGACAAGGAAAGTTGTTGTACCACTTCACGAAATCAAAGATCTCTAGTTTCTCTAGTCGGTGTCCAGTGCAGTCCCAGTCTTTTCTAGAAGAATACCACACTAACTCCTCACCAAAAAAATCTAAAAAGAAATATCACTACAACTCCTGGAAGGAGACATATATAATTATGTCCAATTCTTGCTATAGTGGTGACATACCTAACAAGATGCAATAGATGCATGAAGAAAACAGAACTATAAGTAAAACACTTTTATTGAGAAGTTGACTATTATGATGCAACATGGAAGCATTTAATTTAACTAGTAGTGCTCCAAGGTCTTTTACAAGTCAAGTGCAAGTTGCAGGTCAGGAAGGAGGAAAATTTGCCTCTTTTCATTGCCAGCTGCAACAATGGGTCGGAACAGGAAACTCGCTAAAACTGACTATTAGGAAGGCCATTAGATTAAGTGGTAAAATCAATTCTTCAGTCAAAGAGATAGGGATATGATCCAGTCCACTCATACACCTGCCCGGAAAGATCCAATCCACTCATAAGATACTCTGGACAGGTTATAGTGACCGTAAAGTACCACACCTGCCCTGCAGAGATATGTTAACATCAGAATCTACACAGCACAGCTGAAGTCATTAACTGAAATTGTGCTACAAACTGTGTTTCTGCAGTAGCGCAAAGCAAGAATTACAAAAATAGACGCAACATTACGCTTGCATCTTGTTCTAAGCCCCACTGCAGCACACATCAGTTCGATGGATCACAACTAAGAAAAATCCAAAACCCGTTTCTCGCCTAGAACAAGACATTGCAAAATGAACAAAGCCAACATGGAAGAACAAGGCACAGTGTCAAAGATTCAACTGCAGATTCAGAATTCAGAAAGGGAAAAAGTGATCCAACACTTTCTAATGCACAAAATAAGCAGCAGACTGCATTGCTAAGAGGCAGGCAATGCAAGGGAAGAACAAGTTGATAGACAGACAAAAGGAAGAATCAAGCAGTGAAATTTATAAAGCATTAGGTTATTGATATTATTGCCCTAATTAAGACAACAAACAGTAGTTCCACTTCCGCCACAGGTGATCTCACCTAGAGTCAACCTGTTTCTTGCTTGCTCGGAACAAGTCAAGGTATAAGAAATTAACAAAACAAAGGACCACAGTCAAAACAGGAACAGTTTTGCTAATGAAAAGCCTAATTATACAGAACACTAACCAGATGCACCAGATGCATGAAGAAAACATAATTATTTTCGAAACGAGGCAGTAGCCCAATGGCTAGTGTCACAGTGTGCGCCCGGCAACCAGAGTTCAACTCCTGTGTGGAGCAAATGTCTCGGATTTTCACTAAGGACACGCATATGTCAGCTCTTTCCTGTCCGTTCAACAAAAATTTCACCTACCTGACCGTTTCGAAGAAAACACAATTATAACAGAACGCTTCATTGAAAAGTTGACTATTATGATGCAATACGGAAGCATTTAATTTAACCAGTAGTGCTCCAAGGTCTTCCAGAAGTCTGGTGCAACCTGCAAATCAGGAAGGAGGAGAATCTGCCTCTTTTTGTTGCCAGCTACAACAAAGGGTCGAAACAGGAAACAACTAAAAAACTGACTATTAAGAAGGCCAGTGGATAAAGTGGTAAAATCAATTCTTCGGTTCAAGAGATAGGGATATATATGAGGAATATATATAGATAGCAAAAAATTGAGTACTGAGAAGACCACTAGAAAATAGAGACATGCCGCAGAACAGTTGGAAAATCTTCAAAAGCAGATCCAAATGTCATGGTAATTTTAACATCAACATAAACAGTTGTCACTTTATCCCGAAAGGATATCGAAACAAGCATAGATTTCATAAACCACATAACAAAAGTCACTTCAGATCATAACTTTGTATACAACAACACAAAAGGAAGAAATCAGCAGGTTCATACTTGATCCAATTACTAGACATTGTAACTCATCAGGATATTAAGAACCTCGCCAAACATCTGTCAGATGAAAGGTGAAGCATCCACGGCATAGCCTTCCAGTGTCATGAAGAAATCATGCGGGACAAGAGTTTGTTTGAGCCGATGTTCACCAACATGTAAGTCTCGGAAGCTAGCAACCAGTTCGCCACCAGTGTCAACAAAAAACAGTCTATTACCAAAACTGACCAGCAAGAGCACGACACCATCACCCGAAACAACGGCCACATACCAATAGCTATCACCATCAATGCCTTCAAACTTCCCCCAGATTTCTGCGGTTGGCAATTCAACCCGGTACTTCAAGTCCCAAACCTCACTTTCATAGTTCTGCAGCACCCATATATCGACAATTTTTCTTTGCCTTGTTACAGCTATAGATACCAAGCATGTCATCCATCTCAAAGATACATGAGTAGTTGGTGGGAGCAAGGGGAGCACGTATCTGCCGAAAAGACTCAGCTATCGTGTCAAATACAATTACTAGTTTGCTTTCAAGCTGAAAAAATTCAGTCTCCCCATACACCGGGGCATAACACACTGGGTGCCAATGCAAGCTATCACGGACTCGGACAGGCGCATGGAAGATCGCCGACTGCAATTTGGTCTTGGAGCACCCAATGTACCTAGGTGCCTCATCGGAGCCCAGCTCCAAGACATACCAACCAGTTCGGTCAGTAGACGAGTCCATGAAGCTCCTCCCTTGCAGTAACAGCCGGTACTTGCCGGTAGGGCGGTGTGGGTACATCCCCAAGATGTTGAAGTCCTTGAGTGTCCGCGTGAGGGAGGCATGCTGACGAGTGACCGGGTTGCAGACGGTGAGGAGGGCGCGAGAGCCAGCCATCTCAGGAGGCTTGGAGAGAATGAGGAGGCCATCGCAGGAGGCCTCGAGCTTGAAGGGCTGGGAGAGAGCAAGCCGAGCGACGGTGTGGAGCTGGGACGCTGCGGCGGCCCGGTGGTCGAAAGTGAGGATGTTACGGTGACCGTCGCTGGAGAAGATGGGGAGAGGGCGCTGGCAGGCGTGGTGGGCCAGGAGGAATCGGCTGTTGGTGGTGGCGCAGCGCCAGTCGCGGCGGACGGCGCAGCTGCGGAGGATGGATTTGGGGTCGAGGCGGACGAGGATCTCCCATACCACGATCTCGTCTGGGAGGCCGGGGAGGAGGGTCGTCGCTGCTGCTGCCACGGCCTCCGCCATGGTTTCTGCTGCTGCCGCGGCCCCCGCCATGGTCGCCGGCTGGGTGGAGTTGTGCTGGTGTGGGTGTGGTGGCGGCGGAGGGGTTTCGGGGGAGAATGGGAATGGGGATTTTTGTTTTTCCTTTTACAGGAAACTACTGGAATGGATAACCTAGGGTTCTGAAACGGGCTGCAGCCCAGACCCCAGTCTGAGTGAATCTGAAACATCCTTTTGTTCTGAAAAAAGGCCTTTTAATTACTCGTGTTCTATCCCTTAAAAAAAACTCATGTTATGATAATATACAATTGATCAGCAGCGTCTTGGAGTTTGCCATCTTAAGTTTATCTTCATATGGAGCAATGATATTTTCTTCCGATAATGATATTACAACCAGCGGCGGAGCTACGTTGGTTACTGCAGGTGCCGTGGCCCCCCCAGCTTTGGTTAAACCACATGAGATTTTTTAAGGGAAGATTAGATTAAGAAAAATAATGGCTTCTGCCCCCTGCAAACATCCTCATTTCCTGTTTGGCCCCCCCAACACATCTTGTCTAGCTCCGCCAGTGATTACAACGATGAGTTTAACAAGAGTGGGAGTGAGAAAAATATAGGGGAGCAGACAATAGCACACACGACTTACATCAATATAGAGGAACCCACCTTTGGCGAGCACAAATTCTTCCACCACTGGCAGGGAGGAGAAACCACCCAGGCGTACGAGCCCCGTCTTATATGGATATCGGGGTCTAGGGTTTATAGGATCCTAATCAGTCAGGGTTACGGAGGAGTCCTCGTAGACGTCGTTTTTCTTGCCGTACACTCCAAGTCTTCTGAGTCCTTCTCTCTATAGGGCCCATGGCCGACACAACCGACCTAGGGGGCCTCGGGCCGCCCTACTTACTCTCGCTTTGGGTATGATGAGGCACTCCTGGGCATAACACTACTAGCAACCCCCCCTGAGCCGGTCTTCGAGCTTGGATGTGGCTTGGCCAGAGCTGATCTCGGGCGCTGGCTTTTGCAAGCTTGTCGAGGTTGCAACCGGTTCATGAAACTCCCTTGAAAGTAGACCCGCACAACCAATTTCTTCAAGGAGGATGGGTCGTGCTTCACAATCGGTGTCCTTGAGCTTCATGTTCTTCTAATACAGCTCACCCATCTGAATGGAAGCTTCCCCGCAAAGCCGGTTCCCGTGAGATGATATCCCACAAAACACTTATGAATTTTTTCAAAAAGGGACGTCGGCCCCAGGGGAACCAGAACAACTCCGGTCCAGCTGGTCGAGCCGGATCAACTTAGTTCCGCTGAACATTGGTCAACTAAATGTGCTGCAGTAAAACGGTCCCCATCAAGGTACGAGGCGAAACGTCTCGGGCGCCAACATCATTAATGGGATGCCTCGAACCCCATGCGCCTTAACCACATGTTAGTCATTTTCTTGGATTTTAGATCCAAATCAGTGTACATGAATAAAATTACAAGTGATTCTCAAAAAATGGGCAGGTTATCCTACCACGTGTCATGGTGTGGTCACTACTGCTTCCCATTCTATCAGAGCTTTATAAGGGAAAATGGTCCGAACTCGCATGACTCCACCTCCATTGCTCTTCTCGCCTGAGCTTTCCCTGTCTGTCCACCTTGGCGTATTCTCCATGTGCGCCTATCGACGACTGATCCAGGCAGCGAAGAGCGGCGCTGCGAGCAAGGAGGTCATCGAAGGCGGCAAGAGGAAATGAAGGTTGCCTGCAACACCAAGGGGTAGTTGTTGGCCTCTACTGCCGTTGTGGCGCATCTTCTCCATCTCTCAAGCAGCGGTACCTACTGCCACTGCGGTTCGCGGACTGCCGCTCGTCGGTGGTGATGCTCGAAGAAGGGGAGCTCACCGAAGTCGTCCTAAAGTAGCGGGATGACGAGCGAGTTTGCTTTATCCCTTTCCTCCTCCGCAGCCTCAGATTTCTGGTACATCCTTTCATTCGAGGACTACGATACTGTTACGGGTTTCAACTATATCTCCTCACCCGAATGACATCGTACACATTGCCTGCTTTTATGGCCTTGTGTGAATGATTTCTAAGCGTCGAGCTCAGCTTCAGCCTCTAGAGACGGTACTTCCAAGTGAAGATCCAGACCAGCGTCACCAAGACAAGGGGATGCCTTGGGATATACCAACCTGCGAGTGCCACCGCCAACGTTACTTGGGATGCCACGTCACACAAAACCACCTTCTTGTCCTCTCAGGGTAAACCAAATGATTTTGATAATTCGAGGTTGTTCCCCAATAGATTTTGGAGTTGAGAATTGTAAGTAAAAATGGGACATAAGATTATGATCAAAATATGATCTTCTCTCTCACCAGTCGGGGTCGCATCCTAGGAACGGGAAGAATTGCGATGATCTTTCGGGAAATAACATGAATGGGTTTGGGCTAGGCTTAACCGTGCTTTGTTTTGCAAGTAGAAGAAACATAGAAGAAATACATAGTTAATACACTTAACCCTAAATCTTGATGTACTTTAGTAGTATAAGAAATCTTTGTCATTACAATACTTTACTGAAATATAGTTGGTGCCTTTGTGATTTTAACATATCGGTTTACTTCGCAAATAAGCCAATGATAATTTTTACAGTTTTGCTTTACTAAAACAAGCTACATCTATAATGACTGTTCGCAATACCTTCTTATTTAGTTTCTGCCAAGTTCTAGAATGTTTTTTAGTTTTTGTTCCTTATTTTTCACCTTTGATTTGACGAGATATGTGTATTTTTATTTATGTACTAGTAAACAACGTGTCACCACCTTCGAATTTGGGTCGACTGGAGAATACTTGCACCAGTTTTGGTAGTTCATGAGGTCTAGAATTTCCGAGAGCGAGAAAAAAGGCAAGGTGGAAAAATATATCTACAATATAACTTGAAGGGGTAAATAGTAGCAAAGGGCAGTCCCATGATTTCCAGTAGCAAGGAAAGTCCCAAGAGCAATATCTTCACCCCTCAGGTGGGTTCTTCAGCGAATATTTAGCTCAAGAATGATTTGTCACGGTGGATATGGTCAACGGCTTGGCAAGCTATCAGAGAGGGATAAAAAGAAAAACAATGATATGGCTAAACTGCTGCAATACTGAGATAAAAAGGAGATACTTACTGTTGAGAGGTCACCCACCTGTCTATATTACTTTCAACTACTGTTCTCTGCATACTTACTGTTGCAGCACTACGAGAACGCTTTGAGCTGTCGAGATCGGGTTCAGTTCTAAACCACTATTGTTTCATAGTATGATCCAATCCACTCATTCGTACACTCTGAACGGGATATAGCGATAGTACAGTACAACACCAGCCCGGCAAAAATATGCTAACATCTGAATCTAGCAAACACGACTGTATCCAGAAACAACAACAAACAAAACTGCGTCCAAACTTCATTATGCACAGCACAGCTCAAGTATAGTTATTAACAGCAATTATGTTACAAACTGTGTTTCTGCAGTAGTGTAAAGCAAGAAATACAAAATAGACGCAAGATTACGCTTGTACTCCCTCCGTTTTTATTTAGTTCGCATATTAGCTTTGATCAAAGTCAAGCTTTACAAACTTTGACCAAGTTTATAAACAAAAATATTAAGATATACAATAACAAATCAACAACATTAGATTTATTATTGAATGTACTTTCACATCGTATAGATTTATTATGATAAATGTCTATATTGTTTTCTATAAAGTTGGTCAAACTTTACGAAGTTTGACTTCAGTCAACTCTAATATGCAGAGTAAATAAAAACGGAGGGAGTATCTTGTTCTAAGCCCCACAGCAGCATACATCAGTTCCATGGATCACAAGTAAGAAAAATCCAAAACCCGTTTCTCGCCTAGAACAAGACATTGCAAAATGAACAAAGCCCGTAGCGACCGGGGGGAACCCTAGCCGCCGCAACCCACCTCCCCCTCCTCTGCTCTCCTCCCTCGCCGCCGCCCAGCGACGCCGGCGGGCGAAGCCCGGCCGGTGGGGGCGGCTGCGGGGCCTCTTCTTCCTCCCCCTCGTGCTCCGCGGCTGGCGCGAGACGGCCGGTCGAGTGGGGGCGCCGGGCTTTGGCGGGGCCGGCGGCGCGGCGGCGGGGTTGCCTGTTGGGGACGCGATGTCGAGCGGCGAGCTCATTTGTGGCGTGGCGGCCGCGGGGGTTCCCGATCTGGGCGGTGGCGTGCTGGCGCGGATCCGGCCCGATCCTCCCAGATCCGGCTCCTGGATGGCGGCGGGCGGCGCGGGGCGGTGGCCGAGGTCGGTCTTGACCTCGGAGTGGGGTGGTCTGCAGCGGTGCTGCTGCGGCCTGGTGGTTGTCCGATCTGCGCGCGGCAACGGCGGCTCTCTCCGGCGCCAGTTCGTCTGCGTCGGACTCGGATGAGCTCCCTCCCTCTTCTTTGGACTCAGCGACGGGCTCGTTAAGCCGGGGTGGCGCCATGGTGTGGTGGTGCGCGCGAGGCCTGCTGGTGGTGGTAGGGGACTCCGGGAAGGGGCAGGGTGCCCCCTCCGTTGCATCTGGCGGCTGCTGCGGGTGGCCGCCGGAGTTCCCCTGGCCCTGATCCGGTCGCCGAGGTCACCGATCATGCCAAGGTGTCGACTTTGGGGTGGAAGGCGAGCTTCCGCTTCGTTCTGGTCAGTCGCGTCCGCTCGGTGTGTCCTGGTTGAGGGTGGGGCTCGGATGCCGTGGCGGCGGCCCGGTTGGGGGTAGCCGGGGTGCTCTTGGGCGGAGCACGCGACTGAGGCGTTGTCCGGTCAGCATGACCGTGTGGGCGGCGTGTTGACCGGGGTGGGTCATTCATCCAATCCGGTGACGATGAGTGTTGGCCGGGTGAAACCCGTTCGCTCGCCAGCCGACGGCGGCGGCGTTCCAGCATCGTCCCCTTCTCGAAGGCGCCGTCGCGGCATCTCATTTGTCGTCGGAGTGCTCCGGGGGAAACTCTAATCCTCGGATTGGGCGGTGGCGACACGATGGCGTCGTTTCCTTGCTGAAGGCGCCGCTTTGGAGCTCATTGTTCGTCCTACTCAGCTTCTCCTCTTCGCCATGGCCCGCCCACGGTTGAGGGCCCCGACATCATCGTAGTAGTACTGATTGTGTTCATCTATTGTTGGCTAGGATTTTGTCGGGGTAGTGTTGCTGTTATCAGCGTCCTTGTATCCAACCTTGGGTGTGTGTGGTGTGTGTGTGTGTGTTTGTATCGGCAGGATTCGGTTGTTCGGTGATGCTTTATCTATAAAGTGGGGGGAAACCCTTTTTCTAAAAATGAAAAAAGCTAACTTGGAAGAATAAGGGCAGTCTCAAAGCTTCAATTGCAGATTCAGAATTCAGAAAGGGAAAGGGTGATCCAACACTTCCTAATGCACAAAATAAGCAGCAGACTGCATTGCTAGGAGGCAGGTAATACAAGGGAAGAACAAGTTGATGGACAGACAAAAGGAAGAATCAAGCAGTGAAATTGATAGAGCATTAGGTTGATATTATTGCCCTAATTAAGACAACAAACAGTAGTTCCACTTCCACCACAGGTGATCTCACCTAGAGTCAACCTGTTTCTTGCTTGATCGGAACAAGTAAAGGCATAGGAAGTTAACAAAACAAAGGACCAGAGTCAAAAAAGGAACAGTTTTGCTAATGAAAAGCTTCCCAAAGTTAGAACAAGTTTTGTCGGTGCCTTATAACATTTGTTCCAATGTCAGATGAGAATCCATGACATTTATGGTGTAGCTGGAGATAAGCTGGATAATCGTGAAAGAACGGCTGGCGACAAGGAAAACTGTTGTCCTGCTTCACGAAATCAATGGCTTTAGTGATCATCTTTGGTTTCTCTAGTACTTGTGGATGCAACTGGACTAACTCATTCGGTTTTAGCCCGGTTTTCCGTCAATTAACCGGGCAATTCTCCTTCTTCTTAATCAATGAAAATGGCAAGTTTTTTGCCTTGTTTCAAAAAAAACTGGACTAACTCATGTGTTCAGTGCAGTCCCAGTCTTCTCTAGATGAATACTACTACAACACCCCACCAAAAAAAAAACCAAAAAGATATACCACTACAACTCCTGGAAGGAGATAAGTATAATTTATCCAATTACCGCAATAGTGGTGAGCCTACTCTCCATAAGAGCGACCTAACCAGATGCACCAGATGCATGAAGAAAACATAAATACTTTCGAAACGGGGCAGTAGCCCAATAGCTAGCGTCACAGTGTGCACCCGGCAACCAGAGTTCGACTCCTGTGTGGAGAGAATGTCTTGGATTCTCACAAAGGACGCGCATATGTCGGCTCTTTCCTATCAGTTCAACAAAAATTTCACCTACCTGACCGTTTCGAAGAAACATAATTATGACAGAACACTTCATTGAAAAGTTGACTATTATGATGCAATACGGAAGCATTTAAATTTACCAGTAGTGCTCCAAGGTCTTCCAGAAGTCAGGCGCGACCTGTAAATCAGGAAGGAGGAGAATCTGCCTCTTTTTGTTGCCAACTACAACAAACGGTCGAAACATGAAACAACTAAAAACTGACTATTAAGAAGGCCAGTGGATAAAGTGGTAATCAATTCTTCAGTTCGAGATAGGGATATGAGGAATATATAGATAGCCAAAAATTGAGCACTGAGAAGACCACTAGAAAATAGAGACATGCGGCAGATCAGTTGGAAAATACTTCAAAAGCAGATCCAAATGTCATGGTAATTTTAACATCAACATAAACAGTTGTCACTTCAACCCGAAAGGGTATCAAAACAAGCATAGATTACATGGAACCACATAACAGTCACTTCTGATCATAACATGTTATACAACAACACAAAATGAAGACATAAGCAGGCTCATACTTGATCCAATTCCTAGACATTGCAGCTCATCAGGATATTCACCCAACATCCGTCAGATGAAAGGTGAAGCATCCACGGCATGGCCTTCTAGTGTCGTGAAGAAATCATGCCGAACAAGAGATTGTTTGAACCGACCTTCACCAGCATATAAGTCTTGGAAGCTAGCAACCAGTTTTCCATCAATGTCAACATAAAACAGCAAGTTCTGCGATTGACGAAACCTGACCAGCAAGAGCACGTCACCATCACCTGAAACAACGGTCACATGCCAATAGCTATCAGCACCAAGGCCTGCAAACTTCCCCCAGATTTCTGTGGTTGACAAATCAACCCGGTACTTTAAGTCCCAAACCTCACTTTCATAGTCCTGCAGCACCCATATATCAACAATTTTCTTGGCCTTGTCACAGCTATAGATACCAAGCATGTCATCCATCTCAAAGATGCATGAGTAGTTGGTGGGAGCAAGCTGGGGAGCACGTATCTGCCGAAACGACTCAGCTGTTGTGTCGAATACAATTACTAGTTTGCTTTCAATCTGAAAAAATCCAGTCCCCACCGGGGTATAACACACTGGGTACCAATGCAAGCTATCACGTACCCGCACAGGTGCATGGAAGATCGCGGACAGCAATTTGGTCTTGGAGCACCCAATGTACCTGGGTGCCTCATCGGAGCCCAGCTCCAAGACATAGCAACCAATTCGGTCACTAGATGAGTCCATGAAGCTCCCCCCTTGCAGTAACAGCCGGTACTTGTCCGTAGGTCGGTGTGGGTACATCCCCAAGATGTTGAAGTCCTTGAGTGTCCGCGTGAGAGAGGCATGTTGACGAGTGACCGGGTTGCAGACGATGAGGAGAGCGCGAGAGCCGAGGCCGGGGCGAGAGCCAGCCATTTCATGCTTGGATATAATGAGGAGGCCATCGCAGGAGGCCTCGAGCTTGAAGGGCTGGGAGAGAGCAAGCCGAGCGACGGTGTGGAGCTGGGACGCTGCGGCGGCCCGGTGGTCGAAAGTGAGGATGTTACGGTGACCGTCGCTGGAGAAGATGGGGAGAGGGCGCTGGCGGGCGTGGTGGGCCAGGAGGAATCAGCGGTTGGTGGTGGCGCAGCGCCAGTCACGGCGGACAGCGCGGCTGCGGAGGACGGATTTGGGGTCGAGGCGGACGAGGATCTCCCATACCAGGATCTCATCTGGGAGGCCGGGGAGGAGGGTCTTCGTTGCTGCTGCTGCTGCTGCTGCCGCGGCCGCCTCCGCCATGGTTGCTGCTGCTGCCGCCGCCATGGTCGCCGGCTGGGTGGAGTTGTGATAGGTGTGGTGGCGGCGGAGGGGAGGTAGGCGTGTATTTCGGGGTAGGGTTTCAGAGAGCAAACAAATGGAAATGGAAAGGGATGGAGATGAGCTCTGTGGTCTGGCCTCTGAAACGCACTGGGCCCAGAAGCACATCACTCGCATCCTTTTGTTCTCCAAAAAAAAAGATCCTTTTAATTATTCATATTCTCAGTTCTCAAACAGAAAATAAACCTCATGTTTAATTCTCTGGTATGATAGGATTGATCAGCAGCATCTTACGTTTGTTTGCATATAATGATAATGCAACGATGGGAGCGAGGAGAATGTAGGGAAGCTGAAATGGGCGAGGCTATCTCGCCCGTGCCAACGGTCGATTTACGACAGGAGCACCTTTTCTTCTTTGGCATTTATTCCTTTTCTAATCTGAACTAAAAAATTATACGTGGCCGTCCACCTTTCCTTCGTAGCATCTCTTCCCACACCGGCCCCGTGGTTGAATTCAGGGGGCGTGTTTATATTACAGAGAGTATGAACTGCGGGGCCCAGTATTCTCTCTCTAATATAACTGTGGGGTGAGGCTATCTCGCCGGCGCAATGGTCGATTTCCGATTGGAGCACCTTTTCTTCTTTGGCATGTATTCCTTTTTTCGTGGTGATGACCAAGGCTTCACAAGAACTCAACGAAGGCCTTATATTCAGAAAACAAACCAATACTTCTTTTAGAGAAAAACCTAACTAAAACTTGTTGCAGCAGTTCTTCGAGGTGAAGAATTTATAGATGTACAGTGAGAACTAGTAACTATGCATGCAACTACTGCTCCATGGATCACCTGCTACATGTTCTAACTACTAATCATAATTCTCTGCTTACTCCCCAACCTGGTTAGCAGAGGATTTAACTTACCAGGATCAGAAGAACCCACCAAACCCAAGCCCCAAAGAATCAGTGCCAAGTCCCTCCTGATGATACAGGACCCCACCCTTGAGGGCCTCCCCAACCCCGTTCTCCATGCCCATCTGGATCCATTCCGCCAACAGAAACTACTACTGAATACCAACCACGGCTTTACAAAAACACAACCATGGCACAATCCTTCTTCAGAGAACAAACCATGCAAGTATTTTTCATTGAGCAGTTGACTACCCTGCAACCATTTAATTTAACTAGTGATCTCCAAGTTCTTCTAAAATCAGATGCAATTTGTCAACAAAGATCTGCCTCTTTCGTCGTCAGCTTCAACAGAGGGTAGAAACAGGAAACACCATAAAGATTGACTATTAAGAAGACCGCTAGATAAAAAGGTACAGTCAATTCTCCAGTTCAAGAAAAGGTGACATGGGGCACATAGATTCCTAAAAATTGAGTACTAAGAAAACCACTAGATAATTAAATAAAAAGCAAAATCAATCCTAATCCCTAAAAAGTAGAGACATAAGGTGGATCTGTTGGCAAATATATCTAAAAAGGAAAGCAAAATTTATTTCATAATTTCAGCATCAACACATCAGTATTCACTTCAGCCCGGTCATAAATGGTATACATCATGGCCAAAAGAAGAAGCTCCCAGCAGGCTCATACTTGATCCGATTTATAGATATTGCAGCTCCTGAGTATATTACAACTAGACCACTAAGAAGCACCACTTCTCTAGATAGGTCCGATGAAAGGTGAAGCGTTCACAGAATAACCTTCTAGTGCCGGAAAGAAGGTATGCTGAACAAGACTTTGTTTAAGCCGACATTCAGACATGCTGAGTTCGTCTCAGCCGCGATAGAAACTGTTAATCAACTTGCCATCACTATCAACATGAAATAGCCACGAAGCAAAATTGAGCAGCAAGAGCACGTCACCATCCACCGAAACAACATTGAAATCACAACAGTCACGGCAACCTTGAAACTCCTTCCTGATTTCTACAACCGGCAATTTGAGTCGGTACTTTAAATCCCAAGCCTCGCTTTCGTAGTCCTGCAACACCCGTATATCAATAATTTCCTTGGCATGGTCACGACTATGGATGCCAAGTGTGCCACTCATCTCAAAGAGATATGAGTTGGTGGGAACAATTGGAGCATGCATCTGGCCGAATGACTCTCCTATGGTGTCAAATACAATTACCAGTTGGCTTTCAGTACGATAGTCCAGTGGATTGTTTTCACTCGGGTAATGCACTGGGTACTAGTGCAGGCTATCGCGCACCCGTACAGGTACGTTGAAGACCCCTGACGCTGCCTCCGGCCACCCGATGTACCTAGGTGTCTGGTTGGAGCCCAACACGAAGACATAGCAGCCAATTGGGTATTTAGCTGTGAGATTCAACCTCCTCTGTTTCAGCAACAGCCGGTACTCGCCGGTAGGTTGGTGTGGGTACATCCCCAAAATCTTGAAGTCCCGTGGTGGCACGAGGAGAGCATGCTCACGCGTGGCCGGGTTGCAGACCGAGAAGGAGGTTCCAGAGGCAGTCATGTTAAACTTGGAGAGGATGAGGAGTCCGTCGCAGGAGGCCTCCAGGTGGAAGGCATCGTCAAGCCAGGCGACTCTGTGGAGCTGGGCGTCGGTGGCAGCCCGGTGGTCGAAGACGAGGATGTCACGGCACCGGACGCCAAGATGGTATTCGTTGCAGGATAAAGTGGGAAGGGTGGGCTGGCGGACGTGGTGGGCAAGGAGGAAGCTGCGGCTGGAGGTGGCGCAGCGCCAGTCGCGGTGGACGGCGCGGCAGCGGAGGAGAGATTTGGGGTCGAGACGGGCGAGGATCTCCCAAATGACGATCTCATCCGGGAGGCCGAGGAGGAGAGCCCTCCTCCGCGCCTGCGAACTTGGGGCCTCCTCCATGGTCGGCGGCTGCGAAGACGAATTGCGAGATGGCGACGGCGGCGAGGGGAACGAGAAGATCTTTCCGCTGGAAATATAAATGGGCTTAGCCCAGGTGCGTCTGCAAATTCTGACTCTGGGCCTAGTATAGTATAATAGCCCTCAAACGTGCAAACTTATAACAGACTTTGTCCTAAAAAAAAAACTTATAACAGACTTTTCCTGTCTAAAAAAAACAGACTTTTCCCCCTTATTACCTAAAAAAAAGACTTTTCACTTCGCTTAAAAAAACTGCTTCCAAGATAAAAAAAATGATTCCTTCCCTAAAAACAGTTTTTTTTATTTTTATTCTAAAATAATAATCGTATGTGCCTGTTTCGCCGCCGATAGCTCCACTTCCTTGCCTCCTTGAGAAAAGATGCCCTTCAAGCTCCATCACCGGCATGACATCTATTGAGAGCCAACCTTCGCCAGGTTTGGTGGGGCTCACCATGCGGTTCTAGGGCGAGCAGCATGAGCGGGGGATGTGGCATGTCTGCTCAAGCCGATTAAATAAGCGTAGTGTCCTACCATACGACTGGGGCATGTGGTTCCTGGGCCAACCCACATGTTGGGCCGAGCGGGGGCCTAGGCCCCTACTAAGTTTCTGTTTTTCAGCTCTGATGCATAGTTTTTTACTAGTTCGCCTGAAGTTGGCAAAACCCACTTGCTTGGACCCCATCAAAAATTTAGGCTAGGTCCGCCCCCGGTTCACTTGGTAATGGCGCCAAGTTTGCTTACCTGTGCCTCAAAGGCATCTGATCATATCCGATGACGAGTTGCCACACTGTCCCATTTGTAGGGTTTGAGCTCCCATAAGCCTTTGAAGCATGCAAGTCCCATATATCTTTGGATATCCAAAAGGTCATGCGTTTTCTAGATAGGATTTCTTTTGACATTGCCGTTCACCTCTACTTTATTACTCATGAGATTGTGTTGGTTACCTATAGTTTTTGGACCCCGATAACGCCAAAACCCCATGGTGAAATGTTGAGCGTTCGAATTTATTATTTCCATAGTTTTTCCTTTTGGTGATATATACTATTGATCACATAATAGGCATTCGACCCTGTCTGCTCTTTATTGATGATATGTAACGGATGCGGCTAAGCCCGATTGTGAACATGAAAATCATTTTAAATATAACGGATGCAGCTAAGCCCAAGATGCTCATGCGCGTGATATCCGAGCAAAATTCCGTGAATTTTAAACATTCGAGGATTTCATGGAGTAAAGGACAAATTTCAGGTGTCTAACAGACTTTTGAAAACCATTGACCGTCCGGTGATGTACGCGGTTTATAGTTTGTTTGGGTCAAGTTGGTTCCCCTCTCTATTGCATATCCGTCTCGTGTTTAGGTGGGGTTGTGGTCGTCCTTTGGATTTGCTCCATTTGGGATGGTCCCGCTGCTATCGTATGATTTGCGGCGTCTTATGCAAGACGTGTGACTCTTGGAGGGGCTGCCCTTGTCCGGTGTCGTGTACGCGATTGTCAAGCGTGCCCGGACGATGGCTTCTACATGCGATTGCTAAGCCTTCCTACGTGTAGTCGGCCAACGATCTGGGTTGGAGCTGGCCGGACATGAGGCACTTTTATTGGTGATTTTGATCAATTTGTTTTTCCTTGTCGGGTGAGCTCGGTTTTGGTGCAACATGAGAGTGTCTGGGTAAGAGGTCGCAAATTAAGGAGACGTCTAAGACAATCCATGTATGTGGAATCCATTATTTAGTTATTATTACCAGTTATTATTACTAACATATGAAGAGGGGGATGAGTCAACGACGTTACATAGTATTTCTTTTCCTTTGTTTTTTTCGGCCGAGATGGTGTACCTGTGAGCAGTCCATTGCACATTCGGTTGGAATGCCCTCCCGGCAGCCGGGTAGAGCCAAACCGGAAGTAAAATGTGAGCCGCACGGTACGTCCAAAAGCACCCCGATGGCTAGACTATAGCCTTAGAGTATCTAGCACACCCGAACACAATGGCCGACCATCAAACAAGACGCCCGCACCGTGCGTGCAAGACCCCGGTCACCCGTGCCGAGTCCTAGTCCACTACCTTCAGATGACTACAACCACGGTCTGAATCACCATGCCACCGTGATTGACATCATGTCAGCAGGTCAACATCACCTAGATGTTACACAGAAGATTGCGGGCTTGTCGCACTCACCGCCATGAGCAATCTCATGATTGGTCGTATACCCGCGACCGCGAGTATGACTGCTCAGAGTCACAACGGGATTTCGATCATTGAGATGGTTTTTGCATTGCCCTAAGGACCTGGAAGTAGACGAGGGCTTGTATATTTCGACTGAGGAAATAATAGATTACTCTCATAGTTTCATCTCTTGTAGTTTTATGCTCGCATAACAAAAGGTGTCGAATTAATTAAAAAATTGTGTGATTGAAGAGATAACACCATGTACAGTCGAGATAAGTATATTATGTTTTATTTACGCAAAGACATCATATTTGGGCCTTACTTCCTAGGAGTAGACAGATATATATTTCTTTTTGTTTCTATCTAGAGAAATACGAGAAGATTCCATTCTTTTGCAAGGTTTGTGGGATCATGGGGCATAGTCATGAGGAGTGTGGTAATGTGTTTGGAAAGAGGAGGACAAGAAGTAGGGATCATGGATGATCGCAAAACGTCGTACAGTTTCTTACTCTCAGCCATCAGGAAGAGGCGGATTCAGAGGAGGAAGAGGCCGTGGTTTCGGAAGGAACGCGGGGTGGACTCCGGGTGGGGGCAGAAATGATGCTGCGGCAGGCTTCCAGCAACACAAAGGAACTGAGGGAGAGGTGGACCAACAGAACAAGATGCAGGGGCAGCCTTCTGATCCAAAAGGGGTGAAATCAAGCTTCAAGAGGTCCTCCCAAGATAACACGCAGGTGCTGGATGTTGCGCCCTTGGTTGATCAGCCCGCTTTGAATGGAAAAGAAAGCAGAACTGTTGTGGTGCACACGACACCGCCGGGGATCCCTCCTTTACCACCGGTATATGTGTCACCGAGAAAGATAAATAAGAGGCTGAAGAATTCACAAGCACGGGAAGGAGAAGAGGGCAGCATGGACACTAAGGAGACATCAGAGACGACATCGGCGGACTCCCTCGAGGAGTACCGCCGGACACAATGAATATCATATGTTGGAACTGTCAGGGTGCGGGTAAAGCCTACAGTTTGCGAACTTCGCGAGATAGCGAAGAAATTTACCCCTACTGTGCTTTGTATTGTCGAAACTCAATTGGAAAAAAGCAAGAGTAGAAGGTCTAGCTAGCTCTATAGGATATGATAATGCTTATGCAGTAAGCAGTAGTGGTAGGAGTGGAGGCATCGGAATTTTCTGAAATAATTTAATAAACATCGAGATTTTAGGTTAGTCTGTGTACCATGTTGATTGCAAGGTGGATGACTCGAGCAGGGATCCATGGAGATTAACAGTAGTCTATGGCGAGGCGCAAATACATCTTCGGCACCAAACATGGGACACACTTAAGGACATATGTGGACTAAACGATCTCCCATGGCTCTGCATTGGAGATTTTGAGGTCGGCCAGCGGAGCAATGCACAAATTCAAGGTTTCAGGGATATGGCAGATAGTTGTATGTTGATGGATATTGGCTTCAAGGGAAGATTCTGGACATTTGAAAAAAAAAGGTTGCAGGTGGCACCTACACTAGAGTCAGACTAGATCGAGCTTTGGGTTCGGCAGAATGGGGTGCTCAGTTCCCTTTGGCAAGCCTAAGCCACCTAACTGCTGCAACTTCGGACCATGGGCCTATTTTACTAGAGCTCAAAGGTGAAGAGAATAAAGTGAGAGTTCCCACTCTCTTTAGCAGGTATGAAACAGCCTGGGAGACACATGAAAATCTGAAAGACACTATAGTGGAGGCGTGGGCATCGAGCCAACCCAGCAGTAGGGTCGAGGATATCAAATAGAAGCTTGCTACCCTCTCTGGTAGGCTCGGGAGTTGGAATGTTGACACTTTTGGCTCAGTGCGCAAGGAGATTAAGGGCCTAAAAGAGTACTCGAAAGACTCAGGAGTGATCCCATGAGGACAGGGCCGAGTTCTGATGAGTTGAAGATAAAGGAGAGGCTGGTGGAACTTTACCATAGAGAGGAGATGCTATGGAGGCAATGATCGAGGATTAACTGGCTAGCGGAGGGTGATAGGAATACAAAATTCTTTCATATCCGAGCAGGTATGCGGAGGAAGCAAAATACGATAAAGGCTTTGTCTAACTCCCTTGGAGTTATGGTTGATGATCCGGTTGAGCTAAAGAGTATGGTTTCAAACTTTTATAAAAAGTTATACACTTCTGAAGGGGTTTCAAATATGTGCCCAGGAAGGTAACAGATCACATGAACGGAATTTTATGCGCAGCTTACACGGGTGAGGAGGTAAAAACAACTCTATTTGAGATGTTCCCCACAAAATCTCCAGGGCCAGACGGCTTCCCTGCACATTTCTATCAGAGGCATTGGGATGTTTGTTGCGATGAAGTGATCAAAGTTGTTTTGAGGATAATTAGAGGGGAGGAGAGCCCTGAATGTATTAACGACACCTTTTTGGTACTGATTCCCAAGGTAATGGATCGATCCTACCCTCCTAACTCAGTTCAGACCTATAATTGTATGCAATGTATTGTATAAGATTACCTCAAAGGTGGTGTCAAATAGACTCAAGCATATTCTTCCATACATTATATCAGAGGAGCAGTCAGCCTTTGTTCCCGGGAGGCTCATTACTGACAATATTATTAGTGCTTATGAGTGCTTACATTTTATGAAAAGAAACAGGTCGAAGTCAAATAGCCATTGTGCGTTAAAGTTGGACATGATGAAAGCTTATGATAGGCTTGAATGGTCATACCTGGAAACAATTATGGGCAAGTTGGGGTTTGCGCACACATGGACAAATATGGTTATTGGAATGGTAAAATTAGTTTCTTTCTCAGTTTGTTCAATGGTGGGACACTTGATCAGTTTAAACCTTCAATAGGGATCCGTCAGGGAGACCCAATTTCTTCTTATCTTTTCTTAATCGCAGCGGAGGGCCTTTCGTGCCTTTTGAAATTCAGTTCTCAGTCATCTAGTTTTGTGGGAGTTAAGGTGGCACCGACAGCTCCGGTTGTTAACCACCTTCTCTTTGTTGATGATAGCCTGCTGCTGTTCAGGGCAAGTAATGAGGGGGCAGTTGCCGTGTCAAACCTGTTGGAGACTTACTGTAATGCGTCTGGTCAGAGGGTGAATAATGACAAATCCTCAAAAAAATCAGCAAGGGTTGCCCTTTTCATCAGTTGGTTCGTGATGGTATAAAGGGAACTCTTAATGTTCACAATGAGCAGCTCAGTGAAAGGTATTTGGGTATGCCTACAGATGTGGGACATGCAAAAAATGGTACTATTAAGTATTTGAGAGAGATAGAGTATGGGAGAAAATCAAAGGTTGGATGAAAAAACTGTTATCCTATGCGGGGAAGGAAGTTCTTATCAAAGCAGTTGCACAGGCAATCCTAATTCATTCGATGGCATGCTTCAAATTATAAAGGGGAGTCTGTGAAAATATAACTTCTATTATTCGCCAATTCTGGTGGGGTAGCAAGAGAGGGAGAAGAAAACTGTATTGGGTTTCTTGGGATGTGTGCACAAAACCGAAGTACTTGGGAGGATTAGGCTTCCGTGATATGGAGCTATTCAATCTCTCTCTTCTGGCTAGACAGGCATGGCGACTACTCCAAGGACCAATGACACTCAGTGCAAAGATATTAAAAGTGGTATATTTCCACTCCACAAGTATTTTGGAGGCAACTCTGGGAGCTCACCCATCACAAGTATGGAGAGCTATAGTAGATGGGTGGGACATTTTGAGCCAAGGTATTATAAGGAGAATTGGAAGGGGGAAACTACAAGTATATGGGAGCATAATTGGATCCCCCGAGAAGGAGTGATGAGACCGTTGGGCTCTCGGGTTACTCATCCCCCCCAATGTGGTTTCTGAGCTGATTGATGCTAGTTCAGCTACATGGAGAGAGGAGCTGGTTCGGGCTAGTTTTAATCCCTATGATGCACAAGCGATATTAAGGATTCCCCTCTATACGCGAAGGATTGATGACTTTTGGGCACGGGGAGCTGATCGCCGGGGTAAATTCTCAGTTAGTTCTGTTTACAGGATGCTGGTCAAAACAGAAGTGCAGAGGGAAAGGTGGCTTGACAATGGCGATGGCCCTTCTGATGAAATCACCGAGGAGAAGAAATGGTCAGACCTGTGGCATATCAAGGTCCCATCCAAGCTAAAAACATTCCTTTGGCGTCTTTGCCAGAGCTCACTAGCAAAAACTCGCTGGTCTATTCTATTTGCTCCGCGGCAGACAATTGGAGACACACACTTATCAATTGTACGATGGCAAGAAGTGTCTGGGCATTAGCTCCCGAGGAAATGGTTGAACACATGTGTGCAAATTTTATTTTATTTTTGCGACTGATATGTGTGCAAATTTGGAGCTGGATGCGAAGGAGTGGTTGTTTGCGATGCATGAAACTCTTTCCCAGAATGAATTCACGGGGATGGTGGTCACCTTGTGGGCAATCTGGAAAGATAGGCGAAAAGCTATACATGAGGAGATCTTGCAAAGTCCGTTGGCAACCCATTGCTTCATAAACTCCTTTTCTGGCTGACCTTGAGATACCAGTGAAGCTGATTAATAGACACGTCAGGAATGAGCCGAGAAGGTCTTCTGCGTGGGTCGCGCCACCGGCGGAACACGTGAAACCTAACACCGACGCTGCAGTAATGAGGGATGGGAGCTATGGTACTGTCGCTGCATTGTGCCGGGACTCAGGAGGCGCTTTTCTGGGAGCATCTTGTATAACTGTCAGGAACATTTCAGACCCAGAAACTCTTGAGGCAATGGTGGTAAGGGAAGCCCTAGCTTTGGCGGAGGATCTTTATGTTCAAAAGATTCATGTGGCGTCGGACTGCAAGACAGTGGTTGACGAAATTAAGCAGGGATCATCAGCAGAGTGTGAAGCAATTATCCATGAAATCATAGATCATTCGGCTACATCCTGTAATATAGTCCACGAGTATAGAGTCTTGAATACAGAGGCTCGCAATCTCGTTAAGCATGCTTTAGCTTTAGGGTTTGGTCGCCATGTATGGCTTGGCCAGCCCGGTGATCTTCTTTTTGTACCTGTAAAAGTTATGATAACATAAATAAAGCTTGGCCAGAGTGTCTCAATAAAAATCTAGAGAAAAAAAGTGACATCATTCCATCGTACACGTAGTTTCTCTTGGAAGTACCATTATATTTTTTCTGAGCAACCTCTATTGGAAATACCTAGGCTCCAAGTAAAAAAAAAGTACCTGGGCTTAGCCTAGCCCATATTGTTTCCCTAATTCTCAGCCCGACTCTTCTCGTTCCTGCCACAGAATCCCTGCCGGCGACCATGGCGACGCCTCACGGTCGTGGCCTCCCGGAGGAGATCATCATCTGGGAGATCCTCGTCCGCCTCCCCCACAAATACCTCCTTCGCTGCCGTGCTGTCTGCCATGTTTGGCGCTATGCCACCTCGGTTCGCGAATTCCTCCTCAGCCACCACGCCCGCGAGCCCTCGCTCCCCATCGTCTTGAGCTCCATACACGGCAACGAAATCAGCGAAAAAGTCGCCACCTTGGACCACCGGGTCGCCGCCCCCGACACCCAGCTCCAACCTATCGCCCGTCGTGACAATATTTGTCTAGAGGCCTCCTGCGATGGCCTCCTCATTCTCTCCAAATATGACTTCGGTGCCGAAGGCTGCCTCTTCGTCTATAACCCGACCACACGACAGCATTTTCCCATCCGGCAACTGTTGGGCTTTAACATTGTGGGGATGTACCCATACCGACCTACCGGCGAGTACCGCCTATTACTACAACCTAAGAGATACAGGGACTCGCCTCAAGATCAAATTGGCTGCTATGTCTTTGCGTTGGGCTCCGACCAGCGGCCGAGGTACATTGGGTGGCCAGGGAAAGTGCCAGAGTGGTTCATTGTACCTGTCCGGGTGCGTGATAGCCTGCATTGGTACACAATGTATCATTCAAAGCAGAATGAAGCGGTAATGGTATTCGACACCATGTCAGAGTCGTTTCGGCAGATGCGTGCTCCAATTGTTCCCACCAACTCATATCTCTTTGAGATGCAACAAGGCCTTGGAAATTATTAATATATGGGTTGTTGGCTTTTGATCTCTAGATCAGATCACCCAGGATCAACAACGTATGTGTATGTGCTAAGCTAGCACACACGTAGGCAGCTGGATGGATTTCCAGCCGTAGCTGGTCCAGCCAGTACGTACCCCGCGTGCGTACGTGAGCTAGCTGATCGATAGAACTCGATCGTTTCGGCGGAACTCGGATAAACTCAGCGAACGAGGAAAAACCAGATCGGTAGACTTGTTTATAGCCAAAGGCTCGTATCGAGCCTTGCTCTTTTATTGCTCTGAACTTTTCGTTGATACAGACTATAGGGGGTACGTACCTATATATACTAGCTTACCGAGAACTATCAATCCTAGTCGGTAGCTAATACTACTTGGACACGGACACGCATACCTGCACCTGTACGTGTAACTTCCGTACACATACACCTATGGAATACCAAGTCGTGTTTAACTCTAATATTCACCCCCTTAAACATGACGTACTCACTTTTTTTACCTGGATCCCAGACACGATGACTACTACTCATAAGCAGTATCCTAGGCATTACGTTTGCCATTCTTCGTAGTATTTCAGGGACTGTCTTTGCTGTCGTTGGCTCGTCCGTAGCTTGACGCCAGCGCTTCTCTTTCGTCGCGTCTTCAACCTTCACCTGTTCTTCGGTGCTTGATAGACTGTCATTTGGATCGTCGAGGGGTCTTTTGAACCCGAGTGAGACCAAACTTCGGTCTAACATTGAGTTCCAAGCTCTTGGCGCTTGCTTCAGCCTGTAAAGTGCCTTCTTGAGCTTGCACACTTTCCCTTCTTTGCCTTTCTTCTCGTAGCGAGGGTTGTTCCACGACACTTCTTCTTTGAGGCCACCGTTGAGGAAAGCGGATTTAACATCCATATGATGAACCTTCCAATTCTCTTGTGCTGCGAGCTAGGAGCACTCTCACCGTCTCGATTCGAGCAACTGGTGCAAACACCTCCTCATAGTCAACTCCTTGACGTTGTATCGTAGCCCTTGCGGCGAGTCTTGCCTTGTGCTTCACAATGGCACCCTTCGTGTCCTTCTTCAACTTGTAAACCCACTTCAAACCTATGGCCTTTTGGTTCAGAGGTCGGGTTACCAAAGTCCACGTGCCATTGCTCTCGATCGCCTTCATCTCCTCATCCATGGCGTGCATCCAACTTGAACTTTTGCTCGCCTCTCTGAGTTCGCCGGCTCCTCAACTCCGAGTAAACACAAATCAGAGTACTCGAGTGTAACTGGCTTTGCGTACTTGTAGACTTTCTTGAGGGGCTTGTAGCGACGAGGCCCGGAAGAATCCGTCGTGGCTTGTGAAGGGGGGCGACACAAATTGTGTCGGTGTCGATGCACTTGAGGAAGATGGCCGAGTCTCGGCGTGGTAGATGCCGGTCGTTGGCATCCGCGATCGTTGACATCCACGTCGTTGGCGTGGTCGCCGTGACCGTGACCATCATCTTGATTGTCGCCGCCACTATGCGCCTCATTGTCGATGTCGTCGCCGAGATCTCCGCTCGTGTCGCGCGCGCGTCATTGTCGCTATCACCTTGCGACCCATGCGCTTCGTCGTCGGTGTCGGCACCATGGTGATCACTACCATTGTGGTCACCTTGGTTGTGCGCCTTGCCAACCACCTGACATCCTCCCCTGCATCATCATCAGTTGGAAATTCAACTGTGAATATGTTACTGTTTGGAGCATCGTTGGCTGCTGCGCTCCAATTCCACGCTTGGTTTTCTTCAAACACGACGTCGCGTGAAATTCGTAGACGCTTGGTTTGTGGATCGTAGAAGCGGTATGCCTTGGTGCCGGAACTCCTCTCGTATCCGATGAACACCATCTTGGTGCTACGATCGGCAAGCTTTGAGAGATGCGGCTCCGCCGTCTTCACATGCGCCACGCACCCAAATGTCCGTAGATGAGACACATTCGGCTTACGTCCGTAAATTGCTTCATACGGAGTCTTGCCGATCACTGCCTTCGTTGAAGCCCGGTTGAGAAGATAGACCGCCGTCGAGACAGCTTCTCCCCAAAAAGTCCCCGGCAAGTTCTTGCTCTTGAGTAAACTTCTCGCCATGACAACGACGGTTCGATTGCGCCTTTCAACAACCCCGTTCTGCTGTGGCGTATAAGGTGCCGTCAGGAACCTTTTTATGCCAATCTTCTCGCAGTAGTCATTGAACTCGTTCGACGTAAACTCTCCGCCGCGATCTGTCCGTAGAGCACGAACCTTCAGCTTGTGTTCCATCTCCGTTGCAGCCTTCAGCTTCTTGAACGCTTCAAACGCCTCATCTTTAGATCGTGGGAAACGACCCACATGTATCTCGGTAGTCATCTACCACAAGGAAGAAGTACTTCTTTCCTCCGTGAGTTGCTGGGGTGATAGGGCCACATAGATCACCATGGAGCAGCTCGAGTGCATCACTTGCACGATAGGTAGACTGAGCAGGGAACGGCCTGCGGTGCTGTTTTCCAACCAAGCACCCATCACATACTCGATCAACATGGTCGATAAACGGCATCCCAGATACCATCTCCATCTTCGACATCTTCTTCAAGGTGTAGAAGTTAACGTGTCCAAATCTAGCATGCCATAACCACGAATCATCATCACTCTTGGCGAGCCAACACTCCGGTTGAGATTGATCAAGATTGAGGATATAGAGCCTGTTCCGCGTGCGATTCACACGCGCTAGCACGTTTCGGAGGTTATCGAAGATCGTCATCACTCCGTTCTCGATATCCACCTTGCATCCATTCTCGTCAAGTTTCCCGACAGAGATGATGTTGTTTCGAAGCCGTGGGATGTAGTACACTCCGGTGAGTATGCGATGTTCTCCTGTGAGACCCTCGAAGAGGACAGAACCTTGCCCGCAAATCTCGACATTTGAACCATCACCGAACTTGACCGAGCCTTGAACATCATATTCCAGCTCGAGGAACTTCTCCTTGCACCCCGTCATGTGGTTACTGGCACCCGTGTCGAGATACCACGACACGTTCTGGCTTCCGGATAACTTTGGTGTTACTTTTTTCTCATGAAGTAGCACCTTCCGGTTTGGTTTCACAACCGCTGTTTGGACGAGATCACAAACTTCGGCCATCAGAAGACCTGGACGTTCGTCTTCCTGCTTCACCAAATTTGCCTTGATCTCCCGCTTGTTAGGCTCCACGAGATCACAAACTTCGGCCATCAGAAGACCTGGACGTTCGTCTTCCTGCTTCGCCAAATTTGCCTTGATCTCCCTCTTGTTAGGCTCAGGACAATCCTTCGCAAAGTGACCCATCTCGTTGCAGTTATAGCACTTGACCTCGGACATATCCAAGTTCCGTGTCTTCCGCTCTTTAGATCGGTCCGCCTTACCACGACCTTGTGGCTTGCCTTTTCCTTTGCCTTCTTCGGTTTGTCCGCCGCGCTTTGCGTTGCTTGAGCCTTCGCCAACGTTGCGCCTTCCTTTGCTACTTGGGGACTCCCAATCTGCGCGTGAGTACATGAGTTGGTCATCACCTCCTCCTTTGCCTCTCCGACAACCACGAGCATTCTCTTCCCATGTCCGCAAGCGTCCGATCGCCTCCGTTATGGTCATGTCGTCGATGTCGTAAAGCTGCTCGAGCGTGCCGATGATGTACGTGAATTTATCAGTCACCGAACTGAAAAACTTCTCCACAATCTCGGTCTCCTCGAGCTTTGCACCAAGCGCGCGGATCTCTCCCACCAATGTAGTCAGACGCATGGCATAGTCGTTCACCGATTCAGTTTCCTCCATCTGCAACTTGTGAAATTGGCGCTTCAGCACTTGTGCCCGAGCCTTGGTGACGCGATCTTCTCCGATCCTCATCTCTTTGAGTGCGTTCCACGCCTCTCTTGCTGTCTCGAACTCCGCCAATGTCATCAGCACGGAATCCGGCACAGACTGGGCTATGGCGGCCATGGCACCTTCGTCGCACTCCTTGTCGACGTCGTCGTCCGTGATGGCCTCCCACACTCGAAGGGTTCGGAGAATGATCTTCATCTTCACCGCCCACACGCCGTAGTTGGCGTCGGTGAGCATCGGGTACTGGATGGGGATGTTGCGATGCGCCTGTACGTTGGAGCCGCCTGTTCCGCCACCACTTGTTGCTGACTTGCCGCCCTTCTTCACCTTGTCGCCGTTCTTGTTCGCTTTGGAACCGCCATTGCCGGACTTGACCGACTCAGCGTCGCTGTCCGTCATCGTAGATCGTAGATCGTCGAGGCTCTAGATACCAATTGTTGGCTTTTGATCTCTAGATCAGATCACCCAGGATCAACAACGTACGTGTATGTGCTAAGCTAGCACACACGTAGGCAGCTGGATGGATTTCCAGCCGTAGCTGGTCTAGCCAGTACGTACCCCGCGTGCGTACGTGAGCTAGCTGATCGATAGAACTCGATCGTTTCGGCGGAACTCGGATAAACTCAGCGAACGAGAAAAAACCAGATCGGTAGACTTGTTTATAGCCAAAGGCTCGTATCGAGCCTTGCTCTTTTATTGCTCTGAACTTTTCGTTGATACAGACTATAGGGGGTACGTACCTATATATACTAGCTTACCGAGAACTATCAATCCTAGTCGGTAGCTAATACTACTTGGACACGGACACGCATACCTGCACCTGTACGTGTAACTTCCGTACACATACACCTATGGAATACCAAGTCGTGTTTAACTCTAATATGGGTGTTAGAGACCTACGAAAGTGAGGTCTGGAACCTAAAGTACCAGGTTGCATTGCCGATCGTAGAAATCAGGGAGAAGTTTAAAGACCATGATGACTATTGGTATGCGAATGTTGCTTCGGGGAATGGTGATGTGCTCTTGCTGGTCAGTTTTAATCATTGGTTATTTTATGTTGACATTGATGGCAAACTGGCTGCTAGATTCCAAGGCTTCTTTGCCTCTCGTTTTCGGCACAAACAAACTCTTGTTTCACATACCTTCCATACGGCACTAGATGTTAATCATGGGAGCACTTTGAAACTAAGTTTCATCTGACACCTTTCTTAGTGAGGCGGTGCTTCTTAATGGCCTACTTTTTGTATCCTTCTCACCTGCAGTGTCTATGAATTGGATCAGCATTTATGAGCTGGACCAAGTATGGCCTGTTGGTTGTTTTCTTCTATTTTGTTGTGATGTATATTAAGTTATGTTCAGAAATGACTTTTATGTAGTTTTTTTTTAAAAGGGGGATTCCCCGACCTCTGCATCAGATCGATGCATACGGCCTCTCTTATTAAAAAGTAAACAAGATCTCACAAGGTCTTACAGTACTCAAACAAAAGCAGCAGCTAGCTCACCTAGAGCATCAACTGCAAAACATAAGCCCCAAAAGCCACAACCGGCTGGCATAAAAACAGATAGGTAAACTAAATGCCTATCCTATTACATGATCACCATCCAAACTGGTTGAAGATATCCCGCGCTACCGTCTCCACCGGACAGATCCAGTAACCAAACGCTCCCTGGCCTCCGTCGGAGTGAGTAAGGACCACGTACGGATCAGAGCTGTAGCTCGGAATAACACCTGCAAAAAATGAGTATTTGTTGTTCTATTAAAAACCAAATCATTTCTGCAATTCCAAATTGCCCATAGCAACGCAAGATACTCCTACATCGAATGTGTCTGGCTGTTTCGGACTCAATTCCAACAAGCCACGCCCCAAATAACGTGTTGACCGATCTCGGAGGAGTAATATTAAAGGCAATTTGCACGGAGCGCCACAACCCTCGTGCCAACGGACAGTAAAAAAATAAATGCTTGATAGTCTCATCCCGATCACAGAAACTACACCTAGTAGAACCTGTCCAGTTGCGCTTAACCAGATTGTCCTTTGTAAGAATAACTTGTTTATGCACAAACCACATAAACACTTTAATCTTCAAAGGTACCTTAACTTTCCAAACCTCTTTGGAACTAGGGATCACAATAGAATTAATGATATCAATGTACATTGATTTAACCGTGAACACCCCAGATCTAGTTAGCTTTCAACATATCTGGTCGGGCTGAGGAGTTAGCTGAACTTCCATCAGCCTACGGACCAAGTGAAGCCATGCTTCCCATCGAGCCCCCACAAGCACCCTCCTAAACTGAATGTTGAGAGGAATAGACTGCATAACCGTGGCAACGAGAACCTCCCGACGCTGAACAATACGATATAGGGTCGGATATTGTGAAGCCAAAGGCGCGTCACCAAGCCACGTATCCTCCCAGAATCGCGTATTATCACCATTACCGACAATACATCTCGTTCTGTTAAAGAAAGCGGCTTTGACCCTCATAAGCCCTTTCCAGAACGGCGAATCTGTAGGTCTCAGCGTAACCTGGGATAAAGTATTTGAGTGCATATATTTACTACGTAAAATCTGCGCCCAAGTTGCCTGTGTCTCAGAAGACAACTTAAATAGCCACTTACTGAGCAGGCATCTGTTCTTGACTTCAAGATTTTCAATACCAATTCCCCCTTGGTCCTTTGGTCGACAAATAATATCCCATTTGGCCAATCTGTACTTCCTCTTAAACTCGTCACTCTGCCAAAAGAAGCGAGAACGATAGAAGTCCAGCCTTTTCCTAACCCCGACTGGGACCTCGAAGAAAGATAAGAGAAACATAGGTAAACTCGTGAGCACCGAGTTAATAAGAATCAACCGGCCTCCATAAGACATGAGTTTTCCTTTCCAGCAACTCAGTTTCTTCTCAAACCGATCCTCGATGCACTTCCACTCACCATTTGTTAGCTTACGATGGTGAATGGGAATACCAAGATACGTGAAAGGTAAAGCCCCCACTTCACAACCAAACAATTGTGTATACGCTTCTTGTTCGTCTTTGGCTCTCCCAAAGCAGAACAACTCGCTTATGGAAATTAATTTTCAGCCCCGCAATTGTTCAAAAGGCATAACACTAACTTCATGTTGCTCGCTTTTGCCAAATCGTGTTCCATGAAAATGATTGTATCATCAGCGTATTGCAGGATGGACAGACCACCATCAACCAGATGAGGCAACAATCCCTCCACCTGACCGGCCTCCTTGGCCCTCCCAATCAGGATCGCTAACATATCAACCACAATATTGAACAGAATAGGCGACATAGGGTCACCCTGTCTCAAGCCCTTGTGAGTTTGGAAGTAATGACCTATGTCGTCATTAACTTTAATGCCAACACTTCCTTTTTGCGTAAAGGTTTCGACCTGACGTTGCCAGGTTTCATCAAAGCCCTTCATCCGTAGAGCCTGTTGGAGGAACGACCATTTGACTTTATCATAAGCCTTCTCGAAATCCACCTTGAAAATAACACCATCTAGTTTTTTCGTATGAATTTCATGAAGCGTTTCATGAAGGACCACAACCCCTTCGAGGATGTTCCTATCCGGCATGAAAGCCGTTTGAGAAGGTTGCACTACTGCGTGCGCAATCTGTGTGAGCCTGATCGTCCCAACCTTGGTAAAATTTTTGAAACTGACATTCAGAAGGCAGATAGGCCGAAATTGCTCGATTCTCACGGCCTCTGTTTTCTTAGGCAACAAGGTTATCGTTCCAAAATTAAGTTGGAAAAGCTGCAAATATCCCGAGAACAAATCATGGAACATCGGCATCAGGTCCCCTTTGATGATATGCCAGCACTTCTTGTAAAACTCAGCTGGGAAACCATCCGGCCCCGGTGCCTTGTTACATTTCATCTTGGAAATAGCCTCGAAAACCTCCTTTTCCGAGAAGGGGGCAGTTAAGACATCATTCTCTACAGCAGTAAGTTGAGGGATATCGTGAACCCTAGACTCATCCAGGGACACACAGTTCTCCTCTGGTGGTCCGAACAAACGTTTATAGTACTCAGTAATATATAGCTTCAGGTTGTCCTGACCGATAATTGTATCCTCATCTTGTTCTAGCTGGAAGATTCTCTTCTTCCGGTGCTTGCCATTAGCTATCATGTGGAAGAACTGAGTGTTCGCATCTTCCTGGACAACTTTTCGCACCTTAGCCCGCAGTGCCCACTTTAATTCTTCTTCACGGATATGACTTTTATGTAGTTGCATGAAATCTTTACTTGTTTCCATCACCCTTCCGAGTTTACATCTCGTGTTGATGCTAAACTTACGACATTTTACTCTGCTTTACAAACGTTTTCCAACTGATCCGCATTAAGTCATTATTTTCTCAATGAAGCATCCTGTGATAGATCAGTTTTATTCACGCATCTATTGCATCTGGTTAGGTAGGCCTCATGGAGACTTCCCAAAATGTGATGGTTCTGAGTAATTTACTCTACGCACAGCCGTTGTGGTGATGCAGTGATGAATAAAGCTTGTTCTGCTCAGTAATTTACTGTATCCACTCTGTTACACCGATGATGCATGCAGTCAATCAGTCGGCTTAGCTCTGTTGAGCAGCAACTATGCACCCAAGAGCACAAAATTAATGCAGCCCAAGCCAACCAAATTACCATTCAATCGTTGGTTTCATAACGCGCACACACTGGACTATTTTGCAGTCTAGATGTCGAACTTGCATTTTGCATATCGATGGTGTAAAACGTGCAGCCTGTAGATACATGGCTAGGGACGAGAACAACTGAGGGACACAAGCTCTTCCGCCCCCTGCTGGCGACCGTCGTGCTCGGCGCCCTCCTCTAGAGCCCCCCTTCCTCCCTCCCCGCCACCGTCGCCGGCACCCGCGGCCGGGCCTGGCCCCTGGGTCGCTGGCGGCGGCGGCCTCCAGCCCTTCCCCTCTCGGTGCTCCCGGCGGCGCAGTGCGTCGGGAGGTGCTCTTCGGCGGCGACGGTCCGACGAGGCGGCAGGATCCCGGCGCGGCGTGGGTGGACGACTGGGCGACGGCGTCGTCGTTGGCGGCGGGGTGGCGCGGCTTGAACCAGCCCGCTCGGCCCAGATCTGGGCCCTTCGGGTCCCATCTGGGTTTGGGCGGGCAGGCGGCGGGACGGGCCGGCGGCGTGGCCTCCAGGAGGTGGGAGAGCGGTGTTGACGGCTGGGAGCGGGCGGCGCTGGTGCCAGGTTGCTGCAGCATGGCCGGCGGGGCTTTGCGGGCCCGTTGCGGGCCTGGCTGGGCCAGGGTTGGCCTGGTGTGCCCTGTTGCCACGTCCGGACGGCGACCGCGACGTCGCCGGGGGCTCCGGCCTCCCGCACGTCGGCGGGGGAGGTGGTTCCCTCCCGCTTGGCTTCGGTGTGGTTCCTCCCGTCGCTTGGCGCTTCTTTCCGGTCTTCTTGTCCTCGTGGTGGTGTTCGCAGCGGGGTGGTGTGGATGTGTCCAAGACCGTGGTGGCGCGTGCTTGCGGGTGGCAAGATGGTTGGATGGCCCCGGGTCGAGTGTGTAGCGGTGCTTGGGGATGCGGGAGAAATCTCTGCCGGTTCTTCCGGCTCCGACGCGGTGACACCTGAGGGTGCCGTCATTCCTTCCTGAAGGGCGTCGGCGCTACCCATCCCCGGCTCCCCTCCGTATGCCGGGGGAAACCCTAGGACATGTCCGGGCAGCAGCGTCATTGGCGTCGCATTCCTTCTTGGAGGTGCTGCTTGGTATGCGGCGGTCCGGTGCCATGGCGTGTGGTGGGACGCAGATGGAGGGCGCAGCGGTGCCGGATCATCTGTGCTTGCCGAGCTGCCGTTGTTGGCTTTTATTTCTTCTTCTTTTTCTCTTTTGGGCTTGTTGTGTCGTTCGCCCCGGCAGTTACCCTGTGATCGGTGTCTGGTGCTTTATAATATAAAGCGGGGGGAAATCCTTTTTTGGTATGGTGTAAAACGTAGCTAGGCACTCTAGAAGGGTCCTGGAGTTGGGAAGTGGCTGTTGATCAGTATCCTAAATTTGAGATATATATGAAGTTATGTTCAGAAGTGACTTTTATATAGTTGCATGAAATTTATGCTTGTTTCCATCACCCTTCCTGTCTTACATCTCGTCTTGATTCTAAAATCAAACACATTTTGCTCCGCTTTACAAGCATTTTCCAACTGATCTGCATTATGTCTTTATTTTTTCAATGAAGTGTCCTTCATAGATCAGTTTTCTTCAGGCGTATATTGCATCTGGTTAGGTAGGTCTTATGATTGGAGACTGCCCAAAATGTGGTGGTTCTGAGTAATATACCAGACGCACAGCCCTTGTGGCATTGCAGTACAAGTCTTATTACTAATTTACTGTGTCCACTCTGTTGCATTGATGATGCATGCAGTCGATCAGTCAGCTGCAAGCTTAGCTCTGGTTGAGCAGCAACAATGCACCCAAGAGCACAAAATGAATGCAGCCAAGGATGACCAACATATCCTTTAATCTTTGTTTGTTTCTGAAAATGAAAACTTACTGCAGTTTGCAGTTCATGCTGTAAAGTAATGCAAGCCAGAAAGAGCAAGCGCACCCGTAGTTAGCCTTCTCATTAGTAAAGAGTGTGAGACAAACATTTGTGGTACGTAATTGTGAACGATGTGGTGGTTTTTTCTTTGGGGACTTTCTGAAAGGCTGAAAACATAGGCAATTCTATTCAGTGGGCAGTTACATTATCCAGAGCTAGCAGAATGTAATAAAGTCAGACCGTTGACTCCTGCTTTCTGTCGTAGCTGTGACTTCTGCTTCTACTACACTTCGTGAATAGGAACGGCTGCGTTGCCAACATACTCCTTTACCTTCGGGAAAGCAATAGTGGTGCACTCGTTAGATTTCAGAAACAAGTCAATGCCCAAAATTGAACTAGAAATAGAGATATGAGTACAATCTTATAGGCAGTTGAGAGAACGCATATTAAAATTCAGTATCATCAAGCTTCCTTATCTGCAAACGGCTCACTCCAGAAAACATATCTTTATCTTACAAAAACGCAGATATCGCAGTACTTGTTGAATTACATGTTTTTACAAATCCTATAAACCGGGAATGCCAGACAAGAAAGGGTCTATTTATTCTATGCCATTTTGGTAATTTTCTGCTACAGGAAGAAAATAGGGCTCCTCATGTACCATGTGCAACCTCGAGTAAGTTCATGTGCACCCAACTTTGTGCCAAAATCAAATAAATGGACTTCTGGCTACAGACTTAAAGTACCACTGTGAGAAGACTGGCACTACAAATTCTCCTAGACTCTACTTTGAGAAGTACCATTTTAAAGTACTACATGTGGATGCACTTCTCAACACATGCATTTGTGCATCACAAGCATGAGACTACAAATTCTCCTAGACTCTACTTCCACTAGTAGAAAACAAGGCATTTGTCCCGGTTCGTAAGGGCCTTTTGTCCCGGTTTAAGAACCGGGACTAAAAGGTCGGTACTAATGCCCTTGGCCTTTAGTCCCGGTTCTTACACGAACCGGAACAGATGGGCCTTCACGTGGCCACTGCGGGCAGCCCAGGCAGAGGGCCTTTGGTCCCGGTTGGTGACATAAACCGGGACCAAAAGGCTTCACGCGTCAGCAGCTGGCTGGAGCTGAGGTTTTTTTTTAAAGTGACTGGTTTAGGGGTTTTGGGGATTAATTTAGGTTGTTATTAGCTAGCTAATAGAGAGAAGTGTCCTCTCTTATATCTTCGTGCTTGGTTTACCAACGCTACTGCTATGTTCATTTCACCCACTGATATATAATACATCTTCATGCTCGCATCATACATCATCATATATAATAACAAGTCCTACTAATCATGCATCATCATACAACTTCTACTCGTTATTAATAACAAGTCATACGATCATCATCCTCATAGTCATCGAACCCAACCCTAAATAGTTGTTCTGAGCACATGATCATCAGTATCAGGTAGGACCTAAACACCCTTAAGGTAAAATAGCATAAAACAATATAGATCCTGACTCTCCATTAGGAAGAATGGAGATAATCTTGTCTCCAATTCTTGCGCTTCACTTCCTTTTGCTTCCAAGAAGCTCCTTACGACTGTCCATACATTTTTTTCCATTCTTTGATTGTCATGTCTCCACTTTTTTTGGAAATCCGGTATGGACAATTGAGATTCGTAGGACGACCTGGTTGTATGTTCAAAACATCAAGGCGACCGTGTGTATACATCAGATGAGTCACACAATCATTCGGGATTATCTGTTGAAAAACATAGGAATAACTTCGTATGCAAAAAGATGCACGGATGTCGTAATAGTAAAAAATCTTACCATGGTATCTCCATGGTAGATACCATAGTTCAACACGTGCACTAGTGGCACGTATTGACCATAATGTTGAGGAGTTCGATTGTAGATATTGTAATTCTCAAGATCAGTACAAAATGCGATCAGATGATTTTCTCCTTATAAGTTCGAACCATCGGTGTAGTTAGTTTTGTCTACCAGATACCTGTCAATGGAAATAAGTTGTCAACTTTTTGAAATAAACAAATAACTATGTTTGAGAAGCTCACATGGGGAAGAACTGAAGTGTATCAACAAGGACCCAAATGTCCTTATTGTTTTGCTCGATTGTATCACCAAGATCCATGGTGACAAGCATGCAAAGTTTTTACACTCTCAGTTCAATTTACTAAAATTCTCAAGATCAGTACAAAATCGATCAGATGATTTTTCTCCTTATAAGTTAATTCGGAACCATCGTTTTGTTTTGTCTACCATCTTCCGCACATTCTTTGAAGAATGAAAATAACCTGTCAATGGAAATAAGTTGTCAACTATTTTGAAATAAACAATATAAATTACTTAATAACTATGTTTGAGAAGCTCACATGGGGGAAGAACTGGAAGTGTATCAACAAGGACCCAAATGTCCTTATTGTTTTGCTCGATTGTAGGATCACCAAGATCCATGGTGACAAGCATACCCTCATCAAAACCATACATCTTGCAAAGTGCTTCCCAATTTTTGCAACCAAAATGGGTTACACTCTCAGAATTGTACAACTTTACTTCAAAATCCACACCATGATGGGTCCTTAGGTGAATTTTTTTGGTTTCCATACTTTCATGGTCTTCAAAACCCATCCTCTCCAAGACATTGCGTCTTGCATAGCTTGGGATAAGCTAGTCAAATTGGAAAAGATGAAAAATACACATTAAAATAGTTGAAGTCGTGCTTAATTACGAAAAAACTATTGTGCATTGCGCTTTCAACATCGAAGGTCTCCTCGAGCATAATGCTGAAGCGCCGATCTTCGTCCAGCTCAAGGAACCTGTCGCACATACCTCGGTCGTCGTGGCACCAGTCGCACTCCCCCGGGCGGTTTTCGTCGTTCGAGTACGACATTTCCAGCCTATGTTCATAATTCAAATATTAAACTTGTACAATTTAATATATGTACTAAAAAACCTAAATTAGATCATTATTATTAATCACGGGTTGACTATCGGTGATGGTAGCTCCTCCTTTTATTTTCGAGTGCATTATTACATCAAATTGTCTAGCACATGGGAATGAAGGAGAAGCTACCCCCACGACGGCATGGATGATGGAGGGGGCTCCTAGATTTCTGCATAGTGCTCTCCAATTTTAGCATTCAAAGTAGGAGTACTTTTCCAATATGAGCATTCAATAAGCAAAACCAAATCGTAAAATAAAGCATGCATTCAATTATAAGCAAAAGTACATCATCTCTTGTTTCCGTACATCATTGAATATTATCACTAATACTCCTCGAATACTATCATACATATAGCATCGCTAATACAGCTAGAACCGTAGCGCCCGATGGGTATTGTCGCGGGCGGTGGACACCCAAAGATAAGGAACCATCACAGGATCATAGCTCCAGTGAGATCCCTGAAGAACCTGCCAGGTATTGTCGAACCTGCCCTCCAACGCAACCATGTAGCGACAGACGTGCTCGTCCTCCTCGCTGACACGGTGACGTACCACCTCCGCGGTGTCCGGAAGCCTCGGCACCGTCACTGACCCACGCGACCACCACCAAATAAGGATCGGGTCAACAACGGGTTGGCTCCTCACCAACATACGCCCCCGGGAAGGTAGCACCTCCCAATACCAGCCCGGCGGAGCCCAGTCCCGGACATGGCCCTGATCAAGCAGGCCTCAATCGCCGAGTCGACGACGAGGATGCGGGATAGGCATTGTCGACGTCGATGCGGGAACTACTATATATAGTAAAATAAAGTAGTTTTATTAAATCAACTAGTTCAACTACTAAGCACTTACTATAAATAAATAAAGTAGTACTTACTAAAATAAACTACTTCTATAGTAAAATAAAGTATTTTATTAAATCAACTAGTTCAACTATATATTAAGCACTTACTATAAATAAAATAAAGTAGTACTTACTAAAAATAAACTAGTTTAACTAGTTCTATTATTTTTCTAACTAATTATATTAAACACTTTCTCTTTTATTTTCCTTTTCCTCTCCTGCTTTTTCTTCTAAATATGAACATATTCATAAATGACTTTGATCATACACAATTTTCCTATACATAAACAATATGAACATATACATAAATTGACAAAGAAATTCTATGAACAAAAAATCATTAAAATTCTATGAACAAAATTACAACTGAAAAAATCATAAAAATTCTATGAACAGAAAAAATCATAAAAATTGACATATTCGATCTTTGCATATATATGAACATACAAACATGCATATTCAACAATATATCATCAAAAAAATCTATTAACAGAAAAAAATCTGACACAATATGAACAAATTACACAATATGAAAAGAATCTAACAAAAAAATCTATGTACAAAATCTAACTCAATTAACTACACATCTAAATTAACTACACATCTACTTAAATTAGCAAAATTCATATAATTAAGCCCACGGGATGGTGACGGCGTGAGGGGCGCGGCGAGGGGGACGACGACGGTGCATGAGGGGCGGCGCGGCGACGGGCGACGGTGAGGGGTGGCGTGGCGATGGGCGACGAGCGAGGCAGGCGACAGATGCTGGGCGGCGACGGCGTCGGGGCGTCGCAGGACGGCGCAGGACAGCGCAGGGCGACGACGGCGACAGCGAGGCGGAGACGGGCAGCCTGGCGGCGTCGGGGCGGGGAAGAACGAACTGAACGAAATTTTGACAAGTGCCAGTTATATAGACGATGCATTGGTCCCGGTTCATGAGACAAACCGGGACGAATGCGACCTTTACTCCCGGTTTGTGGCACCAACCGGGACCAAACCTCTTTTCAGCAGCCCAAAGGGCGGGAAGCAGAGGCCTTTGGTCCCGGTTGGTGGCACCAACCGGGACTAAAGGGGGGTGGGGCATTGGTACCGGTTTGTGCCACCAACCGGGACCAATGCGCCCCTTTAGTCCCGATTGGTGCCATCAACCGGGACCAAAAGCCTTGCACAACGCGGTGAGAAATTTAGTCCTGTTTATAAGCTGCGTTGCAGCTCAGGTGCTGAGCTCCTCTCTAATATGCACGCATTAGTTGTCTACCCTTGTCACTGCCGTGTTGGGCCTATTGGGCTTGCAGGCCTGCATCCTGGCCCATGTACAGATGGGTTTCTAGTCGTATGCAGGCCGTGTGGCCCATTAGGCGACATTTTTTCTATTTTTTCCAGTATTTTTTTGTTTTTTGAATTATTTATTTCTTTTGATTTTTCCTTTATTTTTTTATTCTTTTTTCTTTTAGCTTAGAATAATTATAATCTTTCTGTTACTCCATTAGTTTCCAAATTTGAATAGTTTAAATTTTAATTCTTTGAAATTTGTGTGAATCACTAGTTTGTGAATAACTTCACTATAAAAATATATTTTGAGCGATTCTTCTTCCTGCTATTTAATATTACTGTGTTTTATCATTATATGCAAAACAGATTTTGTTATTTTAGTTTCTATCCAAAAATCTTTATGAAAATTCTTTTTGCTACTAAAGTTTCTAACAAAAAATTATTTATGATAATTATTTCTGCTTTTCATGTTTTGAACAGAAAATACTTTGATAATTTTAGTTGCATAAATTTTATATAATTTTAGTTTAAAAAATACTATAGGTTTATAAAAGCTTTTTAGTTGATTTCTTTTGCTATTTGAGTTTTATAAAAGCATTTATTGGTTTTTTTAGCTATAAGACCTTGAAATTGAAAAGCATTTCAAATGAACTCTGAAATGGTTGAAAGTTGGCATGGTATCATCATTTCACCCACATAGCATGTGCTAAAAAGTTGAGAGGGTTATGGGAAAAACTGGATACATTTCGTGTACAAATTGGACAATCTCTTTCGAAGTATCAGGGTTTCATACAGAAACTCATTTGTTACACAGGGATTTCATTTTTTTAAACTTATTTAAACTCCTGACTTTTTGTGTGTTCAAAATGCACCATTCAAAACCACATCATCAATTTTCAACCCTTTCTGACTTCATTTTCTGACTTCATTTGTTATTTTTCATGAATTTACTGATTAGTTTGAGCTATAAGACCCTGAAATTGAAAAGCATTTCAAATAAACTCTGAAAAGGTTGGAAGTTGGCATGGTATCAATACTAGGGAAAAGCCTAGCAGCAGCGCGGGTTTTAGGCCTATCAGTAGCAGGGCAGGAGCGCTACTGATAAGGCGCTACAACTAATGCTTAGCAATAGCGCGCCTGGACCCACGCTACTGATAAATTGACTTAGCAGTAGCGCTTCTTCATAACCACGCCACTGGTAATTAGTAGTAGCGCTTCTCCTTTCCCGCGCTACTACTATTATTTAGTATTTTGTTTATTTTTTATTTCATGTTGTATTCATACACCTTTACACAAGTTTTCATACAACAGGAATTTAGAGATTGTTTTACATCATAATGAGTTATTACATCACGGGGAAAGAACGCATGGATTAGTTTCAAGTGGATGTCCATCCACTTGAAACTAATCATGTTCTTTCACCCAATGATATAATAATATCATCATCATCATCATATCATTAACAACTTATCATCATAATACATCATTGTCATATAACACCTCCTCAAGATCATCGTTTTCATCAATGACATCACATAGCAAATTGGTCACTAGTCGTAATCACAAGTACTCCTCATTATCAACTCTAACACATTACCACATAATAAACATATTGTACCTCATAGGACCTACTACATTCGATTAAGACCTACTACATTTTCTAAGGTAAAATAGCAAAAAACAAGATAGCCCCTGACTCTCCATTATGGAGAATGGAGATTAGTCTGTCTCCAATTCGGTGCCATCGGTTTAGTGGGTTTTATCTACCATCTTCCGCACAGTCTTTGAAGAATCAAAATAAGCTGTCAATGGAAATAAGCTATCAACAATATTGAAATAAACAATATAAATTAGTTAATAACTATGTTTGAGAAACTCACATAGCGGTACAACCGGAAGCGTATCAACAAGGACCCAAATGTCCATATTGTCTTGCTCGATGTCAGGATCACCAAGATCCATGGTGACAATCATACCCTCATAAAAACCATGCATTTTGCAAAGTGCTTCCCAATTTTGGCAACCAAAATGGGTACGCTCTAAGCATTGCACAGATTTACTTCAAAATCCATATCATGATGGGTCCTTAGGTGTATTTTCTTTGTTTCAAAAGTTTCATGGTCTTCAAAACCCATCCTCTCCAAGACATAGCGTCTTGCATGGCATGGGATAAGCTAGTCGAATTGTAAAATATGAAAATTAGATGTTGAAATAGTTGAAGTCATGCTTAATTACGAAAAAAAACACTTGTTGTTGTTGCGTACCGTTTCACAATCGAAGGTCTCCTCGAGCTTAATGCTGAAGCGCCGATCTTCGTCCAGCTGAACGAACCTGTCGCACATACCTCGATCATCGTGGCACCAGCTACACTCCCCCGGGAGACTGTCGTCGTCAGAGTACGACATTTCCTACGTTCATAATTCAAAGATTAAACTTGTACATATTCTAGCACAAGTCATGCCAGAATTCACGAAAAAATCCGGCATGACCTTTGCTAAAAAAGGACATATCGAGCGCCTGAAATTTGCCAAAATGGAAATTAATCAACACTCCGGCAAAACATAGGCCACTTGGAGATGTAAACTGCACATGAACGACCACTTGGGAAACCACATATCCTATTTGAGCAACAACACAAGATATACAAGGATATTTGGCTGGTCTCACCTCGATGTCGGAGGGGGTCGATGACTGGGACAACGGCGGGGATGTCGAATGGGTCGGTGACGGGACGCCAAGGGGATGTCGGAGGGGGTGTGACGGGACGACGCGGGGATGTCGGAGGGGGTCGGTGACGGGGACGACGGTGGTCACCTGAGAAACCATATAAGTTATCACTAATACATCCCGAATAATTGCTTAAACTAAAAATAACAACAAATATGACATGTTCAACTAGTTTTATTAATTCAACTAGTTCTTACTAAATATAAACTTACTATAAATAGAAAAAACTAGTTCTTTCTAAAAATAAAGTAGTTCAACTAGTTATATTAATTTACTGAGTAAACTAGTTCAACTACAACTAAAATCTAGTACTAACTAAGCAACATCTAGTTAACTAGTACCATCACTACTAGTAATTAACATCTACTACTACTAAAAATCTAGTACTAACTAAGCAACATCTAGTACTAGCTATGAACCCTAAATTAACATCTACAACTACTAAATCTAGTACTAACTAGTGGCAGGGGTGGGGGCGGCGGAGAGGTAGCTAGGGGCGGCGAGGTCGAGGCGGTGGGAGGAGAGCTACCGGAGGAGGAGGAGGCGGCAGAGGCGGAGGAGGAGGGTGGCGATGGAGGAGGAGGGCGGCCGTGGCGGAGGGAGGATGTGCGAGGAGGAGGAGGAGGACGGAAGGAGGGAGTACCTCGGCGGGACGGACGGAAGGCGGCGGCGGCGACGCAAGATGACGGTTATCGGCACGGGGGGCGAGAGTGAGAGTGTGAGTGAGAGCCGGTCGTGCGCGTGGGGATAAGGTAGGGATAGTTGTAGCGCGTTTGCCAAAATGCGCTACAGCTAATCTGAATAGCAGTAGCGCCTTGCACATAAACCGCTACTGCTAAGTGTAACTATAAAAAAATACGTCAATGCAAAAAATACATTGGCCATCAATGATCTTTTTGTGTATAATCTGAATTGTCATTATGAGTCCTATCCGGTAGGAACCGGAGAGGACTCATATTGCGGCCACAAATTTTACACATAGAGTTAAGTGAATACCAACTGGTTGTGATAGTTTCAGAAATAACATATTTAAGGTGGTAACCACCCTGTTCACGGAGCGAGGTGGGACTAAACTTGTGGGCTGATCTTAGCAGTAGCGGTTTTTCTATAAGCGCGTTGCTGCTAACTTCCATAGTAGTAACGCGGTTCAGTATAGTGCGCTACTGCTATAACTAGCGGGGGGGGCGAGGTCATGGCAATTATAGCAGTAGCGCTGTTTGTGGTGGACGCGCTACTGCTATTTTCCTGTCAGCAGCGCGTTTCTCTAACACGCGTTGCTGCTAAGTAGCAGCAGCGTGGTATTTTGTGGAGCGCTGCTGGTAAGATTCTGTGTATAGGCTTTTCCCTAGTAGTGTATCATCATTTCATCCACATAGCATGTGCAAGAAAGTTGAGTGGGTTACGACAAAAACTAGATGCACTTCATGTACAAAACGGACAATCTCTTTCGAAGTATGAGGATTTCATACGGAAACTTGTCTGTTACAATAGGCATTTAAAATGAACTACGAAAAGGTTGAAAGTTGGCATGGTATCATCATAATAGTTGTGGACAAAGTCTTCACTTTTTCTTTGCTTGTGTCCTTTTCTTATTACGCCGTAACCATGGATAATCTTCATCATTTATCAGGATGCTTGGGTCGGCCTTGACTTTGAAGGAAGGAATTTCATGAAACTTTTCATAATCTTCGGACATGTCTGTCTTGCCCTCCACACCCACGATCTCCCTTTTTCCTGAAAGAACTATGTGGCGCTTTGGCTCATCGTATGATGTATTCGCTTCCTTATTTTTTCTTTTTCTCGGTCTGGTAGACATGTCGTTCACATAGATAACCTGTGCCACATCATTGTCTAGGACAAACGGTTCATTAGTGTACCCAAGATTGTTCAGATCCACTATTGTCATTCCGTACTGTAGGTCTACCTGTACCCCGCCTCCTGACAGATTGACCCAATTGCATTTAAACAAAGGGACCTTCAAATCTACTCCGTAGTCAAGTTCCCATATGTCCACTATGTAACTATAATATGTGTCCTTTCCCCTCTCGGTGGCTGCATCAAAGCGGACATCGCTGTTTTGGTTGGTGCTCTTTTGATCTTGGGCGATAGTGTAAAATGTATTCCCATTTATCTCGTATCATTTCCAAATCATTACAGTCGAAGATGGTCCCCTGGACAATGAGTACAGCTCCTCACAAACAGTGTTTTCACCTCTGAGACGTGTTTCCAACCAACTGCTGAAAGTCCAGATGTGTTCACATGTAATCCAGTCCTCGCACTGCTCCGGGTGTTTGGAGCGCAGACTGTTCTTGTGTTCATCGACATAAGGGGTCACCAAGGTAGAGTTTTGTAGAACTGTGTAGTGTGCTTGAGACCAACAATATCCGTCCCTGCATATTATTGTCTCCCCTCCAAGCGTGTGATAACCCACAAGTGTAGGGGATCGCAACAGATTTCGAGGGTAAAGTATTCAACCCAAATTTATTGATTCGACACAAGGGGAGCCAAAGAATATTCTTGAGTATTAGCAGTTGCGTTGTCAATTCAACCACACCTGGATAAGTTAGTATCTGCAACAAAGTATATAGTAGCAAAGTAGTATGATAATAAAGGTAACGGTAGCAAAAGTAAAGATAATTGTTTTGGGGTTTTTGTAGTAGTTGTAACAGTTGCAACGGGAAAAGTAAATAAGCAAAGAACAATATATGAAAAGCTCGTAGGCAATGGATCGGTGATGGATAATTATGCCGGACGCGATTCCTCATGTAATAGCTATAACATAGGGTGATATAGAACTAGCTCCAGTTCATCAATGTAATGTAGGCATGCATTTCGTAAATAATCATACGTGCTTATGGAAAAGAACTTGCATGACATCTTTTGTCCTACCCTCCCGTGGCAGCAGGGTGTTGGAAATATGCCCTAGAGGCAATAATAAATTAGTTATTATCATATTTCCTTGTTCATGATAATCGTTTATTATCCATGCTATAATTGTATTGATAGGAAACTCAGATACATGTGTGGGTACATAGACAACACCATGTCCCTAGTAAGCCTCTAGTTGACTAGCTTGTTGATCAATAGATGGTGACAGTTTCCTGACCATGGACATTGGATGTCGTTGATAACGGGATCACATCATTAGCAGAATGATGTGATGGACAAGACCCAATCCTAAGCCTAGCACAAAGATCGTGTAGTTCGTATGCTAAAGCTTTTCTAATGTCAAGTATCATTTCCTTAGACCATGAGATTGTGCAACTCCCGGATACAGTAGGAATGCTTTGGGTGTACCAAACGTCGCAACGTAACTGGGTGGCTATAAAGGTGCACTACAGGTATCTGCGAAAGTATCTGTTGGGTTAGCACGAATCGAGACTGGGATTTGTCACTCCGGTTGACGGAGAGGTATCTCTGGGCCCACTCGGTAGGACATCATCATAATGTGCACAATGTGACCAAGGGGTTGATCACGGTATGATGTGTTACGGAACGAGTAAAGAGACTTGCCGGTAACGAGATTGAACAAGGTATCGGGATACCGACGATCGAATCTCGAGCAAGTACAATACCGCTAGACAAAGGGAATTGAATACGGGATCGATTGAGTCCTTGACATCGTGGTCCATCCGATGAGATCATCGTGGAACATTTGGGAGCCAACATGGGTATCCAGATCCCGTTGTTGGTTATTGACCGGAGAACGTCTCGGTCATGTCTGCATGGTTCCCGAACCCGTAGGGTCTACACACACTTAAGGTTCAATGACGCTAGGGTTATAAAGGAAGTTTGTATGTGGTTACCGAATGTTGTTCAGAGTCCCGGATGAGATCCTCATCCGTCTCCCCCAAATACCTCCACGTGGCCACTGCGGGCAGCCCAGGCAGGGGGGCCTTTGGTCCCAGTTGGTGACATAAACCGGGACCAAAAGGTTTCACGCGTCAGTAGCTGGCTGGAGCTGAGGTTTTTTTTTGAAAGTGGCTGGTTTAGGGGTTTTGGGGGTAAATTTAGGTTGTTATTAGCTAGCTAATAGAGAGAAGTGTCCTCTCTTATATCTTCGTGCTTGGTTTACCAACGCTACTGCTATGTTCATTTCACCCTCTGATATATAATAACTCTTCATGCTCGCATCATACATCATCATATATAATAACAAGTCCTACTAATCATGCATCATCATACAACTTCTACTCGTAATTAATAACAAGTCATACGATCCTCATAGTCATCGAACCCAACCCTAAATAATTGTTCTGAGCACATGATCATCAGTATCAGGTAGGACCTAAACACCCTTAAGGTAAAATAGCATAAAACAATATAGACCCTGACTCTCCATTATGAAGAATGGAGATCATCCTGTCTCCAATTCTTGCGCTTCACTTCCTTTTGCTTCCAAGAAGCTCCTTACGACTGTCCATACATTTTTTTTTCATTCTTTGATTGTCATGTCTCCACTTCTTTTGGAAATCCGGTATGGACAATTGAGATTCGTAGGACGACCTGGTTGTATGTTCAAAACATCAAGGCGACCGTGCGTATACATCAGATGAGTCACACAATCATTCGGGATTATCTGTTGAAAAACATAGGAATAACTTCGTATGCAAAAAGATGCACGGATGTCGTAATAGTAAAAAATCTTACCATGGAATCTCCATGGTAGATATGTAGTTCAACAGGTGCACTAGTGGCACATATTGACCATAATGTTGAGGAGTTCGATTGTAGATATTGTAATTCTCAAGATCAGTACAAAATGCGATCAGATGATTTTTCTCCTTATAAGTTAATTCGGAACCATCGGTGTAGTGGGTTTTGTCTACCATCTTCCGCACATTCTTTGAAGAATGAAAATAACCTGTCAATGGAAATAAGTTGTCAACTATTTTGAAATAAACAATACAAATTACTTAATAACTATGTTTGAGAAGCTCACATGGGGGAAGAATTGGAAGTGTATCAACAAGGACCCAAATGTCCATATTGTCTTGCTCGATTGTAGGATCACCAAGATCCATGGTGACAAGCATACCCTCATCAAAACCATACATCTTGCAAAGTGCTTCCCAATTTTTGCAACCAAAATGGGTTACACTCTCAGAATTGTACAGCATTACTTCAAAATCCACACCATGATGGGTCCTTAGGTGAATTTTTTTGGTTTCCATACTTTCATGGTCTTCAAAACCCATCCTCTCCAAGACATTGCGTCTTGCATAACATGGGATAAGCTAGTCGAATTGGAAAAGATGAAAAATACACATTAAAATAGTTGAAGTCGTGCTTAATTATGAAAAAAAATAATTGTCGTCGTTGCGTACCGTTTCAACATCGAAGGTCTCCTCGAGCATAATGCTGAAGCGCCGATCTTCGTCCAGCTCAAGGAACATGTCGCACATACCTCGGTCGTCGTGGCACCAGTCGCACTCCCCCGGGCGGTTTTCGTCGTCCGAGTACGACATTTCCAGCCTATGTTCATAATTCAAATATTAAACTTGTACAATTTAATATATGTACTAAAAAACCTAAATTAGATCATTATTATTAATCACGGGTTGACTATCGGTGATGGTAGCTCCTCCTTTTATTTTCAGTGCATTATTACACCAAATTGTCTAGCACACGGGAATGAAGGAGAAGCTACCCCATGACGGCATGGATGATGGAGGGGCTCCTAGATTTCTGCATAGTGCTCTCCAATTTTAGCATTCAAAGTAGGAGTACTTTTCCAATATGAGCATTCAATAAGCAAAACCAAATCGTAAAATAAAGCATGCATTCAATTATAAGCAAAAGTACATCATCTCTTGTGTCCGTACATCATTGAATATTATCACTAATACTCCTCGAATACTATCATACATATAGCATCGCTAATACAGCTAGAACCGTAGCGCCCGATGGGTATTGTCGCGGGCGGTGGACACCCAAAGATAAGGAACCATCACAGGATCATAGCTCCAGTGAGATCCCTGAAGAACCTGCCAGGTATTGTCGAACCTGCCCTCCAACGCAACCATGTAGAGACAGACGTGCTCATCCTCCTTGCTGACACGGTGACGTACCACCTCCGCGGTGTCCGGAAGCCTCGGCACCGTCACTGGCCCACGCGACCGCCACCAAATAAGGATCGGGTCAACATCGGGTTGGCTCCTCACCAACATACGCCCTCGGGAAGGTAGCACCTCCCAATACCAGCCCGGCGGAGCCCAGTCCCGGACATGGCCCTGATCAAGCAGGCCTCAATCGCCGAGTCGACGACGAGGATGCGAGATAGTCATTGTCGACGTCGATGCGAGAACTACTTCTATATATAGTAAAATAAAGTAGTTTTATTAAATCAACTAGTTCAACTACTAAGCACTTACTATAAATAAATAAAGTAGTACTTACTAAAAATAAACTACTTCTATAGTAAAATAAAGTATTTTATTAAATCAACTAGTTCAACTATATATTAAGCACTTACTATAAATAAAATAAAGTAGTACTTACTAAAAATAAACTAGTTTAACTAGTTCTATTATTTTTCTAACTAATTATATTAAACACTTTCTCTTTTTATTTTCCTTTTTCCTCTCCTGCTTTTTCTTCTAAATATGAACATATTCATAAATGACTTTGATCATACACAATTTTCCTATACATACACAATATGAACATATACATAAATTGACAAAGAAAATTCTATGAACAAAAAAATCATTAAAATTCTATGAACAAAATTACAACTGAAAAAATCATAAAGATTCTATGAACAGAAAAAAATTGACATATTCGATCTTTGCATATATATGAACATACAAACATGCATATTCAACAATATATCATCAAAAAAAATCTATTAACAGAAAAAAAATCTGACACAAACAAATTACACAATATGAAAAGAATCTAACAAAAAAAATCTATGAACAAAATCTAACTCAATTAACTACACATCTAAATTACTACACATCTACTTAAATTAGCAAAATTCATATAATTAAGCCCACGGGATGGTGACAGCGTGAGGGGCGCGGCGAGGGTGACGACGACGGTGTGAAGGGCGGCGCGGCGACGGGCGATGGTGAGGGCGGCGGCGGCGGGCGATTTAGCGAGGCAGGCGAGGGCGCGGCGGCGACGAAGCGGCGGCGGAGAGCGTCGAGGCGGCGCAGAGAGCGCAAGGACAGCGTGAAGCGGCACGGCGGCGAGGCGGAGACGGGCAGCCTGGCGGCGTCGGGGCGGAGAAGAACGAACTGAACGAAATTTTGACGAGTGCCAGTTATATAGACGATGCATTGTTCCCGGTTCGTGAGACAAACCGGGACGAATGCGACCTTTACTCCCGGTTTGTGGCACCAACCGGGACGAAAGGCCTCTTTTCAGCAGCCCAAAGGGCGGGAAGCAGAGGCCTTTGGTCCCGGTTGGTGGCACCAACCGGGACTAAAGGGGGGGCATTGGTACCGGTTTGTGCCACCAACCGGGACCAATGCGCCCCTTTAGTCCCGGTTGGTGCCACCAACCGGGACCAAAGGCCTTGCACAGCGCGGTGCGGTGGGAAGTTTAGTCCTGTTTATAAGCTGCGTTGCAGCTCAGGTGCTGAGCTCCTCTCTAATATGCACGCATTAGTTGTCTACCCTTGTCACTGCCGTGTTGGGCCTATTGGGCCTGCAGGCCTGCATCCTGGCCCATGTACAGATGGGTTTCTAGTCGTATGCAGGCCGTGTGACCAATTAGGCGGCATTTTTTCTATTTTTTCCAGTATTTTTTTGAATTATTTATTTCTTTTGATTTTTCCTTTATTTTTTATTCTTTTTTCTTTTAGCTTAGAATAATTATAATCTTTCTGTTACTCCATTAGTTTCCAAATTTGAATAGTTTAAATTTTAATTCTTTGAAATTTGTGTGAATTACTAGTTTGTGAATAACTTCACTATAAAAATATATTTTGAGTGATTCTTTTTCCTGCTATTTAATATTACTGTGTTTTTCATTATACTCAAAAACAGATTTTGTTATTTTAGTTTCTATCCAAAAATCTTTATGAAAATTCTTTTTGCTACTAAAGTTTCTAACAAAAATTATTTATGATAATTATTTCTGCTTTTCATGTTTTGAACAGAAAATACTTTGGTAATTTTAATTGCATAAATTTTATATAATTTTAGTTTAAAAAATCTTAGAGGTTTATAAAAGCTTTTTAGTTGATTTCTTTTGCTATTTGAGTTTTATAAAAGCATTTATTGGTTTTTTTAGCTATAAGACCTTGAAATTGAAATGCATTTCAAATGAACTCTGAAATGGTTGAAAGTTGGCATGGTATCATCATTTCACCCACATAGCATGTGCTAAAAAGTTGAGAGGGTTATGGGAAAAACTGGATACACTTTGTGTACAAATTGGACAATCTCTTTCGAAGTATCAGGGTTTCATGCAGAAACTCATTTGTTACACAGGGATTTCATTTTTTAAAACTTATTTGAACTCCTGACTTTTTGTGTGTTCAAAATGCACCATTCAAAACCACATCATCAATTTCAACCCTTTCTGACTTCATTTGTTATTTTTCATGCATTTACTGATTATTTTGAGTTATAAGACCCTGAAATTGAAAAGCATTTCAAATAAACTCTGAAAAGGTTGGAAGTTGGCATGGTATCATCATTTCATCCACATAGCATGTGCAAGAAAATTGAGTGGGTTACGACAAAAACTAGATGCACTTCATGTACAAAACGGACAATCTCTTTCGAAGTATGAGGATTTCATACGGAAACTTGTTTGTTACAATAGGCATTTAAAATGAACTACGAAAAGGTTGAAAGTTGGCATGGTACCATCATAATAGTTGTGGACAAAGTCTTCACTTTTTCTTCGCTTGTGTCCTTTTCTTATTGCGCCGTAACCATGGATAATCTTCATCATTTATAAGGATGCTTGGGTCGGCCTTGACTTTGAAGGAAGGAATTTCATGAAACTTTTCATAATCTTCGGACATGTCTATCTTGCCCTCCACTCCCACGATGTCCCTTTTTCCTGAAAGAACTATGTGGCGCTTTGGCTCATCGTATGATGTATTTGCTTCCTTATTTTTTCTTTTTCTCGGTTAGGTAGACATGTCATTCACATAGATAACCTGTGCCACATCATTGGCTAGGACGAACAGTTCATTAGTGTACCCAAGATTGTTCAGATCCACTATTGTCATTCCGTACTGTAGGTCTACCTGTACCCCGCCTCCTGACAGATTGACCCAATTGCATTTAAACAAAGGGACCTTCAAATCTACTCCGTAGTCAAGTTCCCATATGTCCACTATGTAACCATAATATGTGTCCTTTCCCCTCTCGGTGGCTGCATCAAAGCGGACACCGCTATTTTGGTTGGTGCTCTTTTGATCTTGGGCGAGAGTGTAAAATGTATTCCCATTTATCTCGTATCATTTCCAAATCATTACAGTCGAAGATGGTCCCCTGGACAATGAGTACAACTCCTCACAAACAGTGTTTTCACCTCTGAGACGTGTTTCCAACCAGCTGCTGAAAGTCCAGATGTGTTCACATGTAATCCAGTCCTCGCACTGCTCCGGGTGTTTGGAGCGCAGACTGTTCTTGTGTTCATCGACATAAGGGGTCACCAAGGTAGAGTTTTGTAGAACTGTGGAGTGTGCTTGAGACCAACAATATCCGTCCCTGCATATTATTGTCTCCCCTCCAAGCGTGTGATAACCCACAAGTGTAGGGGATCGCAACAGCTTTCGAGGGTAAAGTATTCAACCCAAATTTATTGATTCGACACAAGGGGAGCCAAAGAATATTCTTGAGTATTAGCAGTTGCGTTGTCAATTCAACCACACCTGGATAACTTAGTATCTGCAGCAAAGTATCTAGTAGCAAAGTAGTATGATAATAAAGGTAACGGTAGCAAAAGTAAAGATAATTGTTTTGGGGTTTTTGTAGTAGTTGTAACAGTAGCAACGGGAAAAGTAAATAAGCAAAGAACAATATATGAAAAGCTCGTAGGCAATGGATCAGTGATGGATAATTATGCTGGATGCGATTCCTCATGTAATAGCTATAATATAGGGTGATATAGAACTAGCTCCAGTTCATCAATGTAATGTAGGCATGCATTCCGTAAATAATCATGCGTGCTTATGGAAAAGAACTTGCATGACATCTTTTGTCCTACCCTCCCGTGGCAGCGGGGTCCTAGCGGAACTAAGGGATATTAAGGCCTCCTTCTAATAGAGAACCGGAACAAAGCATTAGCACATAGTGAATACATGAACTCCTCCCGTGGCAGCAGGGTGTTGGAAATATGCCCTAGAGGCAATAATAAATTAGTTATTATTATATTTCCTTGTTCATGATAATCGTTTATTATCCATGCTTAGACGTAGGCTCCATAGTATGCTATTCTGTGTACCGCACCTGATGTGTGCCTTGCCACATGTCTGGCAAGAGGGTACAAAGGTGATCAAGGAGTGGATCACCATATAGCGGTCAAAATTGTCCTTGGAGTAGTAAGGACATGTTTCTCGATTATGGAGGTGATAAAGAGTTCAGTGTAAAGGGTTACGTTGATGCAAGCTTTAACGCCTATCCGAATGACTCTGAGTAGCAAACCGGATACGTATAGTGGAGCAACCATTTGGAATAGCTCCAAGTGGAGCGTGGAAGCAGCATTTACAATATGACCTAGAGATTTGTGAAGTACATACGGATCTGAATGTTGTAGACCCGTTGACTAAAAACCTCTCTTACAAGCAATCAAACCCCAGAACTCATTGAGTCTTAATCACATGATGATGTGAACTAGTTTAGTGACACTAGTAAACTCTTTGGATGTTGGTCACATGGTGATGTGACCTGTGAGTGTTAATCACATGGCGATGTGAGCTAGATTATTGACTCTAGTGCAAGTGGGAGACTGTTAGAAATATGCCCTAGAGGCAATAATAAATTAGTTATTATTATATTTCCTTGTTCAAGATAATCGTTTATTATCCATGCTATAATTGTATTGATAGGAAACTCAGATACATGTGTGGGTACATAGACAACACCATGTCCCTAGTAAGCCTCTAGTTGACTAGCTCGTTGATCAATAGATGGTTACAGTTTCCTGACCATGGACATTGGATGTCGTTGATAACGGGATCACATCATTAGCAGAATGATGTGATGGACAAGACCCAATCCTAAGCCTAGCACAAAGATCGTGTAGTTCATATGCTAAAGCTTTTCTAATGTCAAGTATCATTTCCTTAGACCATGAGATTGTGCAACTCCCGGATACCGTAGGAATGCTTTGGGTGTACCAAACGTCACAACGTAACTGGGTGGCTATAAAGTTGCACTACAGGTATCTCCGAAAGTATCTGTTGGGTTGGCACGAATCGAGACTGGGATTTGTCACTCCGGTTGACGGAGAGGTATCTCTGGGCCCACTCGGTAGGACATCATCATAATGTGCACAATGTGACCAAGGGGTTGATCACGGGATGATGTGTTACGGAACGAGTAAAGAGACTTGCCGGTAACGAGATTGAACAAGGTTTCGGGATACCGACGATCGAATCTCGGGCAAGTACAATACCGCTAGACAAAGGGAATTGAATACGGGATCGATTGAGTCCTTGCCATCGTGGTTCATCCGATGAGATCATCGTGGAACATGTGGGAGCAAACATGGGTATCCAGATCCCGCTATTGGTTATTGACCGGAGAACGTCTCGGTCATGTCTGAATGGTTCCCGAACCCGTAGGGTCTACACACTTAAGGTTCGATGACGCTAGGGTTATAAAGGAAGTTTGTATGTGGTTACCGAATGTTGTTCGGAGTCCCGGATGAGATCCCGGACGTCACGAGGAGTTCCGGAATGGTCCGGAGGTAAAGATTTATATATGGAAAGTTGTTGTTCGGGTTCCGGGAAAAGTTCGGGTTTTTCCGGTATTGTATCGGGAAGCTTCCAGAAGGTTCCGGAGGATTCCGGAGGGGTCCGGAGGTCCGGAAATTGTTCCACCACGTCCAATACAGCAGCATGGGCTGTAGGGGGCGCCCTGGCCTTCATGGGCCAGGGGCACCAGCCCCCCAAGGCCCATGCGCATGGGAGGGGGGAAACCCTAAAGGGGAGGGCCTCCACTTGACTTGGGAGGCACTCCTCCCCCCCTTGGCCGCCCCCTAGATGGGATCTAGGGCTGGCCGCCGCCCCTAGGGGTGGAACCCTAGGTGGGGGCGCAGCCCCCCCTCTCCCCCTATATATAGTGGAGGCAAAGGGGCAGCCCAACAGACGAAGTTCTTCTCATGTTGGCGCAGCCCTACCTCTCTTTCTCCTCATATCTCGCGGTGCTTGGCGAAGCCCTGCTGGATCACCACGCTCCTCCACCACCACCATGCCGTTGTGCTGCTGCTGGATGGAGTCTTCCCCAACCTCTCCCTCTCTCCTTGCGGGATCAAGGCATGGGAGACGTCACCGGGCTGTACGTGTGTTGAACGCGGAGGTGCCGTCCATTCGGCACTAGGATCTCCGGTGATTTGGATCACGACGAGTACGAATCCTTCAACCCCGTTCTCTTGAACGCTTCCGCTTAGCGATCTACAAGGGTATGTAGATGCACTCTCCTTCCCCTCGTTGCTGGTTTCTCCATAGATAGATCTTGGTGACACGTAGGAAGATTTTGAATTTATGCTACGTTCCCCAACAGTGGCATCATGAGCCAGGTTTATTGCGTAGATTCTTTGCACGAGTAGAACACAAAGTATTTGTGGGTGTTGATTTTGTTCAATATGCTTACCGTTACTAGTCCAATCTTGTTTCGACGGTATTGTGGGATGAAGCGGCCCGGACCAACCTTACACGTACATTTACGTGAGACAGGTTCCACCGACTGACATGCACTTGGTGCATAAGGTGGCTAGCGGGTGCCAGTCTCTCCCACTTTAGTCGGAACGGATTCGATGAAAAGGGTCCTTATGAAGGGTAAATAGCAATTGGCATATCACGTTGTGGTTTTATGTAGGTAAGAAACGTTTTGCTAGAAACCCATAGCAGCCACGTAAAACATGCAAACAACAATTAGAGGACGTCTAACTTGTTTTTGCAGGGTATGCTATGTGATGTGATATGGCCAAGAAGAATGTGATGAATTATATGTGATGTATGAGATTGATCATGTTCTTGTAATAGGAATCACGACTTGCATGTCGATGAGTATGACAACCGGCAGGAGCCATAGGAGTTGTCTTAATTTATTGTATGACCTGCGTGTCATTGAACAAACGCCATGTAATTACTTTACTTTATTGCTAACCGGTAGCCATAGTAGTAGAAGTAATAAGTTGGCGAGACAACTCCATGGAGACATGATGATGGAGATCATGGTGTCATGCCGGTGACGATGATGATCATGGAGCCCCGAAGATGGAGATCAAAAGGAGCAAAATGATATTGGCCATATCATGTCACTATTTGATTGCATGTGATGTTTATCATGTTTATGCATCTTATTTGCTTTGAACGACGGTAGTAAATAAGATGATCCCTCATTAAAATTTCAAGAAAGTGTTCCCCCTAACTGTGCACCATTGCGAAAGTTCGTCGTTCCGAAGCACCACGTGATGATCGGGTGTGATAGATTCATACGTTCACATACAACGGGTGTAAGCCAGATTTACACACACGAAACACTTAGGTTAACTTGACGAGCCTAGCATGTACAGACATGGCCTCAGAACACAAGAGACCGAAAGGTCGAGCATGAGTCGTATGGAGGATAGGATCAACATGAAGATGTTCACCGATGATGACTAATCCGTCTCACATGATGATCGGACATGGCCTAGTTGACTCGGATCATGTAATCACTTAGGCCCTGTTTGGTTCAGCTTTTATCAACGGATTCCGCTGCCGCGCAGCAGAATCTGAACCAAAGGGCGAACCCAGCAAAATCTGATTTCAGAAATCCGCTGCCAAAATCTGAACCAAAAGCGGAAGCTGCCCAGGACGTGCTTTCCAAAATCTGATTCCGCTGCGGGCCAAAATCCGAAAAAGCTGTATCAGTTGGTTTGCCAAATGACCTACATCTTTTTCACAACAGATTTTCCACAGCTGTTTTTCCACAGCAGATTCTTCACAGCTACTTTTAGAAATCCACAGCCGAACAAAACAGGGCCTTAGATGACTAGAGGGATGTCTATCTGAGTGGGAGTTCATTAGATGAACTTAATTATCCTGAATATAGTCAAAAGCCCTTTGCAAATTATGTCATAGCTCGCGCTATAGTTCTACTGTTTTAGATATGTTCCTAGAGAAAATATAGTTGAAAGTTGACAGTAGCGATTATGCGGACAGAAGAAAGCTTATGTCCTTAATGCACCGCTCAGTGTGCTGAACCCCAAACGTCGTCTGTGGATGTTGCGAACATCGAACATACACGTTTTGATAACTACGTGATAGTTCAGTTAAACGGTTTAGAGTTGAGGCACCAAAGACGTTTTTCAAAACGTTGTGGAACATATGAGATGTTTCGAGGGCTGAAATTGGGATTTCAGACTCGTGCCCACGTCAAGAGGTATAAGACCTCCGACAATTTTCTTAGCCTGCAAACTAAGGGAGAAAAGCTCAATCGTTGAGCTTGTGCTCAGATTGTCTGAGTACAACAATCACTTGAATCGAGTGGGAGTTGATCTTCCAGAGATAGCGATGTTTCTCCAAAGTCATTGCCACCAAGCTGCTAGAGCTTCGTGATGAACTATAACAAATCAGGGATAGATATGATGATCCTTGAGATATTAGCGATGTTTGACACCGCGAAAGTAGGAATCAAGAAGGAGCATCAATTGTTGATGGTTGGTGAAACCACTAGTTTCAAGAAGGGCAAGGGCAAGAAGGGATACTTCATGAAATAGCAAATCAGCTGCTGCTCTAATGAAGAAACCCAAGGTTGAACCCAAACCCAAGACTAAGTGCTTCTGTAATAAGGGGAACAACCATTGGAGCAGAATTACCCTAGATACTCGGTAGATGAGAAGGTTGGCAAGGTCGATAGAAGTATAGTTGGATATACATTAAGTTATTGTGTACTTTACTAGTACTCCTAGTAGCACCAGGGTATTAGATACCGGTTCGGTTGCTAAGTGTTAGTAACTCGAAATAAAAGGCTACGGAATAAACGGAGACTAGCTAAAGGTGAGCTGACGATATGTGTTGGAAGTGTTTCCAAGTTTGATGTGATCAAACATCGCACGCTCCCTCTACCATCAAGATTAGTATTAAACCAGAATAATTGTCATTTGGTGTTTGCGTTGAGCATAGACATGATTGGATTATGTCTATCGCAATACGGTTATTCATTTATGGAGAATAATGGTTACTCTATTTATTTGAATAATACCTTCAATGGTTTTTGTGACACTCCAAAAATTTGTTGTTTTTGTTTTCAGCAAAAGCCTTGCTTGGTGTGAAGAAGGTCATTTAAACCCTTCTTAAAAACCTCTCTTCTGAGTTTTCTTCTCAAAAGCATTTCTTGGGTTTATTTTCTTCCAAAAAGAAACCTTTTTGGTTTTGGGCTATTCTTTGGTTTTGATCCATCCTTGGTTTTACCATGCCTCTTGTGGTAAATTTCTCCCAAAACCCCTCCTTCCACTTTGGTTCAACTCAAACATTCTGTCCAAACTAGTAAAACCCATTTTTGGACTTTATTCCAATTATTTCTTCTCCCAAAATAATTCTATCTTTTCTTGTGAGCCTAAGTGATTTGCAAAGCAAGTACCCTAATGCTTTTGAGTTTTGACCTCAAACCAACTCCCTTGGATAGTCCTTGGTACCCACAACCCAGAACCATCTTGATCCTCTCTTCCTCTTTTCAAAATTTTCAAAATTCAACCTCTGCAAGTTTGGACCAGATTCATCATTTTTGATGAAATTCATATCTACACTTCTCCAAAAATTCCACAAAAATTCAGCCAACCTCTAGTCGCAATGAGAGACCACTCCACCAAAAACCAGCTCAAGGAAAAATCCCTACATACCAGAATCATTCTGTCGAGCACCTTGCATGCACTGTTTCTGTGCATCTTCAGTTAAATTCAGAAAGTTCAGAGTTTCAGTGTCGATCTTCGTCAGTAAATTCAGTCACATGTTCACAGTGCCTTTGGCACGTTGCTCACGGCCTAGCTTGCCTGTCCGAGCCTCACACGCGTGCTTGGCGCGTTCCTGGCGTCGGTGGCGCCCTGGCCCGCCTGCGCCGGCGTGTCTTGCGGTGGCCGAACCACCGTAGCGGCCGACCGGGAGCAGAACGGCGGCGTAACGCCGTTCGGCGCCGCCCAATCCCTCTGGTGGCTCCGCGTGGCCACTTCCTCGCCAGCGCACGCATGCAGCATCGTCGCTGTGGCGCGGCACGCACAGAGCGTGCTCTCTGCCGCCGACGGGCCCGCGCCGCACCATTCGGTCGAATCCACCCAGGGCTCCTAATCCAAGCGTGTTTAGCGTCAAAACGGCACAGTGGAACTCCACGCTGACGCCCCACTTCCTAAACCTCCCCGACCAAGCTCTGCGCCGCCGTAACCATCACCGGAGAAGTCTGTTCACGGCCACCGCCTCGGATCGCCTATAAAAAGGAGCCTCGAGCTCGCTCTCGTGCACACACCACCTCTACACTTCACCAAGACCCTGCCTAGCCACTAGGAGGACCTCGAGGAGGTCTCCTCCCCCAACTCCGGCCGCCTCGATCCGCCTCGCCACCAGCTTGATTCATCATGGTGAGGCCATCTCCGCGCCCAAACCTCGTCCGTAGCCTTCTCTTACACCTAGTGCTCTAACCCCCACCTCAATTCGATCCTTGCAGCCCTCCTCGGCGAGATCCACCATCGCCCGAGCCGCCGTCCGCCGGAGAAAGTGTCGCCGTCGACGTGGTGCTCCCCGACGCCCAAGTCCACCACCCACCGACGTGGAAGGACACGCTGATACTCTTGGTACACTCCGATCTCCCTGACTCGCCGTGGTTCGACGCCGACGACCACCGCAGCCTTCGGGCGCCGGCGAGGTCTTTCAAACCTGACATATGGACCCCCCATGTCAGCCTCTCTTTCTTTTCCCGCGAACCATTTTCCGTTGGCGCCTTCGGGCAGAGTACGTTTTCCCTGTGGGCTTGCGCGTTTCTATTCGAACCATTTTCTGTTTTCTCAGTTAAACCCCTGGAACTTTTCTGTTTCATTACAGATGAGTCCCTGGACAGAAACCCTTATAACTTTTTAATAAAAAGTGATTTTTGAGTGATTCTTTTTCTGACAGTCTTATAATTTTGTCTAGTTTTTTATGGGATTTATTTGAAAAAAATTTGGAACAACTTCTATGCACGCGTTGGTTTTCACGTTAGTATGCCTTTTTGCTATACCGTAGGTTCCGGAGGAGGTGACGGAACCGCGAACTTCGCCGAGCTAGACCCCGACTACTCTGAACCAGGCAAGCATGTTTGAACTTTTGATATGATGAGTGTTCTGGCAGGTTTGCATTAAGTAGTTTCATGGCATGTTTGTGAGCATACCGATGAATGTTATTTTCATGCAAAGTTGAGGCAAGTGAGTTCGATAATCCATGCGTGTTGGATGTGAATGTGCATGGCCATGTGTTGGCATGAGGATGGGTAAGACGGCAGTGTTGTAGCATGCCAGTCTTATGCCATACCTTTTGACTTCAGTGTCAACCCGTATCAGTTCAGTTCCCACCCATTTCCCTTCCCGTACTACCACATGTTTTCCGCAAGGGATATGGCTTAGTAAGTTGCAAACCGCTTTCCTGGTACACACCAAATGGAGAGGCCGTGATGATGGTTCCATGGCCCTGGATTAAAGCCACCATCCGGTCAGGGGCATGGGTGTTTCCGGTTGGGACCGAGAGGGGGGCACCCCTTAGAGCGCGCGAATATAAATTTGATCCCATGCTATTTGAGATTGTGATCTCCACGTCTCAAAAGTTTTTCTTGGATGATGTCTACGGTGATTCCTGGCATTCGTGAGGTAGGATGGGTGTGTACTGGTTAGCTGTGTTTCTTCCGAAATACCATAAACGGAACTAGTCCTTCAGGACTACGGAAATCCGTTGGCTGTGGGTAATTTTAGTACAAACTCTGCAGAGTCATAAATCCTCGAAATCATCTTGTCCATGTCCAAGTTCACTATATCTTATCCTAATATGTGTCAGTTTTGGTGACAGATAATCCGGTGAATCACATGAGTACTAAGTCCGGTTAAATATTTATTCCTGTGGATGGACTAACCCATTTATATTCATGTGTTGAATATTTATTATAAGTGCTATATCTTTGTGATGTAAGCCCTTTCTGTGATGTCGCTCAGACGTCCGATCATGCATTGTTGTTATTTATTTTCATTATAAGCCCTTTACGTGATGTTGCTCGATGTCCGATCGCGGCATTGTTGTTATTTATTTTCATTATAAGCCCTTTCGTGATGTCTCTCGACGTCCGATCGCGCATTATTGTTATTTATTTTCATTATAAGACCTTTCGTGATGTCGCTCAGACGTCCGATCGCGCAATGTTGTTATTTATTTTCATTATAAGCCCTTTCGTGATGTCGCCGACGTCCGATCGCTGCATTTTTGTTATTTACTTCCACTATAAGCCCTTTCGTGATGTCGCCGACGTCCGATCGCGCATTGTTGTTATTTACTTTCATTATAAGCCCTTTACGAGACGTCGCTCGCCGACGTCCGATCATGCATTGTTGTTATTTATTTTCAATATAAGCCCTTTCTGTGATGTCGCTCAGACGTCCGACTGCGACATTGTTGTTATTTATTTTCATTATAAGCCCTTTATGAGGTGTCGCTCAGACACCCGACTGTGGCATGTTTTGCTTATTTATTCACCCTTCGGGGCGTCGCTTCAGACACCCGATCGGCTTTGAGTTTATCTTCTTTGGGTTTTTGAGTGGACTACCGCCGATTCCCTTCTTAATTATTTTGCTATAATGTTTTAATTGAGCAGTGTTAAGATTAACCATGTCGCATTCATGCATTCATTCGTTATATCATTTGTCCGAACTGTCTTGCGAGTACTTTCATAGTACTCACCTGGCTTGTTGATTTGGCCAGATGCTGACGAAGGCGATTTCATGGATGAAGAATTTGATAGCGAGTCCGACGCCTAGAGGAATCCCAGTCAGTCTTGTGCGACCCCTGGATTAGTCATTGTGATATATCCGCTTCCGCTACCCAAATAAATTCATCGGGCCTCACCTCGACGCTCGATGAGCCGCCAGTGCAGTAGACTCATTAACCACCCCGCTGTGTTATTCCACCAACCACTCATATCTCGAGTCAGTAGTATTTCCACCCCACACCTTTGAATCATATCCGCCACTATGTATAATTATTGGCGTATTGTAATAATTGGTTGGGCATCTTCAGTCCGACCCCTGTAATATTGTAATGCTACTGGCTTATTGTATCAAAGTTTTGTCAACCAGTATGATGAATTTTCCTCATATTGGACTTCATAGGTCGGTTGTTCAATAAATATTTTTATTGAAAAACCGGTCGTGACAAGCTTGGTACCAGAGCCAGGCTGACTGTAGGAAGCCATTAGGTACGATCGCTAATCGGTTATTAGCATAGTAGAGCTATTTATTATTTTTACAAATGTAGTCAATTTCTGACAGTCAGCATAAATTTATGATTTGACTCCTCAGGATTTTTGCCTACTTTTGTAGATGGCCAGCAACGACTGCGAGTCGCAAATGTTCGCCAACATGCCCGATGGGTTTGTCAAGCTTCTCTCTTTCATCGTCCAAGTCGCGATGGGGCCAGATGTGCGCCCAGTTTTCTCTCTCTCTCAGCACAAGGTCAATGACCGTCTAACCATGCACCAAGCCGCGGTGGAATTCAAGAGAGGACGAGTTGAGCGTTACCGGTTCGTGGGGAGAGCCATGCCCACAGAGAAGCACGCGCTACAGATGGCAGCCCGTGAGGCGATAGCCCGTCTCAGGGATATCCTGCCTTCGATGAAGACTCGTCGCTACCGCTACCTGCCATGTCACGTGCCATACACCTGCCACTACGCGTTCTCTTGCCCCAGAGGGGAACGGGACGAAGCTTTTGAGATGCTCATCGAGTATCTTCGGGCTTTGGAGGCAGCCTTCGACAACCTGGTGGACGACTTTGTAGCTGCCCGCATGGACTCAGTCCATGGCTGTACCGCCAACAGGAGGGAGCTCCTGCGTGCTGCACCACCACTAACTTTCGTCTCATCATCAGCATCGTTCGCTCCTACTACTCACACCGCTACTCGTCGCCTGCCTACCATGGAGGAATTCAACCACGTCATTACGCCTACTCCGGTTCGTTCTGCACCACCCCTCGTGCCAGCTCAGATTCGAGTTGTCCCGCACAGGGCACCTGCTCCACCAACTCCACGCAGCACCTCTCGTCTGGAGCCTATCTCTGAGGAGGAGGTTGAGTCCCCAGCCTCTCTACGCCTCACCCTTGGCAGGCCAAGGGAAATCCTTACCATCTCCGACTAAGTGCGCTTAGCCGCCTTGCGATGTACCGATTTGTATGATATGTTTATATGTAAATAGGCTGTGAGAAGTAGTCTGTTTGCGCATCATGTAGGATCTGGAGAAGTGCACTAGACTAATAACATGTCAGGATTTATGTACGCATATCCTGAGTGATGTATTGTATAATTACTGCTTGCGTGTAAGTTATGTAATGAACGGTCCTTCTCCGTGCGCAAACGTATTTTCTCTTGAAAAATCTTGGAGCATTTGCAACTTTTTGCATCTTCTTGAATTTATTGATTTTTGCGGCTCAATTTCTTTTCTTATGAATGTTTCAAAATATATCCCCAGAGTGAACTATGTCTCGTCCTTGGGCACGCTCCATGCCAACTCCGACAGAGGAAAATTATGGCACACCCCCAGGCAACAATTTCACACAGGGACAGACAAGTCAGCAGGACAGTGAAACGGCATTTTCCCAAATGTGTCGTCTTTATGAACAAAGTCAGCAACAACATCAGGAATTACTGAACCAAGTCTTCAATATGGGAAGTCACCGTGGACAGTATCAGCAGCAATCAAAATTATCTGAGCTACAGAAGACACATCCCCAAACATTTTCTCACACTGACAAACCTCTTGAGGCCGAGGACTGGCTTCGAGACATGGAGAGAAAATTAATTATCGCCCAGTGTTCAGACCTTGAGAAAGTACTTTATGCTCCGCACTATCTCACTGGAGCAGCCGCATCGTGGTGGGAAAATTTCCTGCACATGCACCCCAACGAAAATAATATATCATGGGAGGAATTTAAAGAAGGTTTTCGTGGGGCACATATTCCTAAGAGTCTTATGAAAATCAAAAAGAGAGAATTTGATGACCTCAAGCAAAGGACAATGACAGTGTCCGAATACAACAGTCAGTTTACCCTGCTGTCTCGCTACGCCAACGAGGAGCGTATGTCAGAAAACAAAAAGATGGAGAAATTCCTAGACGGTCTGACACCCGCGCTTAAATGTCAATTGGTCGTACACACATTCCCATATTTTAAGACGCTGGTGGATAAGGCCATTACCTTGGAAAATGAGAGACGCAGCTTAGAAGATTTCCGCAAGCGGAAAAGGGACCAGATTAAACACACCCGCAACCACCGCAGCAAGACTGATGTTCAGAAAAACTGGACACCCAAACCCACGACAAGCGTCTCACGCCCAATCAAGAATTTCCACGCAAGGGACAAGGAGTTCACATACCGCCCAGGCGTTACCTGTTATGCTTGTGGAGAAGAAGGGCACTATGCCAAGTAGTGCCCCAAGCCAAGGAACTCGACCCCAAAGCCGAACAACGGAAGCAATAATTCGCACCAAAGCGCAACAATTTCAACCCAAATAACAACCACAGGAAGGGTCATCTGAACCACGTGACCAAAGAGGAAGCACAAAATGCCCCAGATATCGTACTCGGTACGTTTCCTGTCAACACAATACCTGCCATGGTTTTGTTTGATTCTGGAGCTTCTCACTCGTTCGTTTCGAAAAGTTTTGCTTTGCAAAATAATTTTTCGATGCTTCCCTTGGGAAAATCTATGATCGTCAAGTCCCCTGGAATTAAGCAAGTTACCCAGAATTATTGCTAGGGTGTGGTTATTGAGTTTGAAGGGTTGAAGTTTCACGCAAATCTTATCGTATTGGAAAATAAAGGACTGGATGTCATCTTAGGGATGGATTGGTTAACCACCAACAAAGGTTTTATTGACTGCTTCAACAGGACCGTAATTCTCACCCATCACCACGGGGAGACCATAATAGTTTCAGCCAAGGAAAGAAAGATATCCAGGCAACCGAGATTGAACAAGGTGGATATTTCTAAATTAAGCAAAGTTCCAGTAGTGTGTGAATTTCCAGATGTATTCCCCGAAGAACTACCAGGCATGCCACCAGATCGAGAGATAGAATTCAGCATTGAGCTAGCACCCGGTACCGCTCCCATATACAAGAAACCATACAGAATGGCACCTTCCGAATTGGTGGAACTGAAGAAGCAAATAAAGGAACTGTTGGAAAAAGGGTACATACGAGCCAGTTCCTCACCTTGGGGTTCACCAATTTTATTCGCCAAAAAGAAGGATGGAACACTGAGATTGTGCATAGACTATCGAGCACTAAACATGGTCACAATCAAGAACAAATATCCGATGCCACGAATAAATGATTTATTCGATCAACTCGCTAAGGCCAAGGTGTTCTCAAAGATTGACTTGAGATCGGGATATCATCAACTGAAAGTACGAACTGAGGATATTCCCAAGACCGCCTTTACCTCCAGATACGGATTGTACGAGTTCACCGTGATGCCATTCGGACTAACAAACGCCCCCGCATATTTTGTTCACCTCATGAACAAAGTATTCATGAAGTTTATGGATAAATTTGTTGTGGTATTTATCGATGATATTCTGGTATACTCCAAAACACCAGAAGAACACGCTGAACATCTCCGGAATGTACTAGGAGAACTCAGGAAACATCAGTTGTACGCCAAATTCAGCAAGTGTGAATTTTGGCTAAAGCAAGTAGGTTTTCTGGGCCACGTACTAACTCAAGAAGGTATCGCCGTAGACCCGGAAAAATTCAAGGTCGTACTTGGCTGGAAGCCACCAGCCAGTGTGACGGATGTACGAAGTTTCTTTGGAATGGCAGGATACTACCGGAGGTTTATTGAGGGATTCTCCACCATAGCAAAGCCAATGACGCAACTACTCAAGAAAGACAGGAAGTTTGAATGGACGAAGCCTGCGAGAAAAGTTTCCAAGAACTAAAGAGGAAATTGACGACAGCACCAGTACTAATTGTGCCAGATATACACAAGAATTTTGAAGTATTTTGTGACGCATCTCGAAAGGGCCTCGGGTGCGTATTAATGCAAGAAGGCAAGGTTGTCGCATATGTTTCCAGACAGCTTCACAAGCATGAGGAAAATTACCCTACCCATGACCTGGAATTAGCAGCAGTGATACATGCACTCAAGGAATGGAGACACTTTCTACTTGGTAATCGTTGTGAAATATACATGGACCACAAAAGCCTCAAGTATATTTTCACACAACCAGAACTAAATTTACGGCAGTGACGCTGGTTGGAATTAGTAAAGGATTATGATGTTGGGATCCACTACCACCCGGGCAAAGCAAATGTTGTAGCAGACGCTCTGAGTCGGGACCCCAGTCCAGACAACGACAGCATGCCAGATTTAAGACCTGAATTCCAGCAGGAGTTCGCAAGGCTCAACCTGATGGTGGTCACCGAAGGCAGTGTGTCCAACTTAGAAGTACAACCTACCCTGATAGAGAAGGTTAAAGAGGCTCAACATGGACACCCCAGCATTGAAGGCATAAAGCGTAAGATGAAATTGGGCAAGGCCTCAAAATTCAGTATTGACGATCAAGGAATATTATGGTACGGGAATAGGCTCTGAGTACCAAATATCCATGACCTTAAACAGCAAATCCTGGCTGAAAGCCACACCGCTCCATATTCAATCCATCCTGGAGGAACAAAAATGTACAAAGATCTTCAGGAAACATTTTGGTGGCACGGTATAAAAAGAGACATAGCCACGTTTATTGCATGTTGTGACTCTTGTCAACGTATCAAGGCCGAGCACCAGAAACCGGCCGGACTATTGCAACCGAATAAGATACCCGAGTGGAAATGGGACGAAATCGGAATGGATTTTATTGTTGGACTACCTTGGTCACGACACGGACATGATGCCATATGGGTAATCACCGATAGACTGACTAAAGTAGCGCACTTCATCCCCGTGAAGACAACACACACCACTCAGAAGCTTGCTAGGCTCTACCTCTCCCGTATCATTTGCCTACATGGAGTCCCAAAGAAAATAATCTCGGACAGAGGCACTCAATTCGTCTCCCGGTTTTGGGATCACTTACAACAAGCTCTGGGAACTCAGCTGGCATTCAGTACCGCATACCATCCCCAGACAGATGGGCAGACTGAGCGAGTAAATCAAATTCTAGAAGATATGCTGAGAGCATGCGTCCTCACCTATGGGACCAGTTGGGAGGAGAGCTTACCATACGCAGAATTTGCATATAACAACAGCTATCAGTCCAGCCTGCAAATGGCACCATTTGAAGCTCTGTACGGACGAAGATGTCGTACCCCGCTAAATTGGTCGGAAACCGGAGACAGTCATATCTTCGGCCCAGATCTGCTCAAGGAGGCCGAGGATAAAGTCAAGGTAATTAAGGACCGGCTCAAGACAGCCCAAAGTCGACAAAAGAGTTATTACGATCAGAAGCATCGTGGAGTCCATTTTGAACCCGGTGAATTTGTGTACCTACGAGTATCACCCATGAGAGGCCTGCACCGATTCAAGATTAAAGGAAAACTAGCACCGAGATTCATCGGGCCTTTCTGCATAGTAGCACGAAGAGGCACGGTGGCCTACCAGCTAGACTTACCCGAAGAATTATCCGACATCCACGAAGTATTCCATGTCTCCCAATTGAGGAAGTGCGTAAGCAACCCAGAGAAACAAGTACCCCATAAAAACATTGACGTGCAACCAGATCTTACATATCGGGAGCATCCGATAAAAATCTTGGAAGAGTCAGAAAAGAGAACCCGACAGAAAACCACCGAGTTCTTCAAAGTTCAGTGGAGCAACCACACCGAAAGTGAAGCCACTTGGGAAAGAGAGGATTTCCTTCGAACAGAGCACCCACAATTATTTGAAAATCAACTGGAATCTCGGGGACGAGATTTTTCCTAAGGGGGTAGGTGCCGTGACACTCCAAAATTTTTGTTGTTTTTGTTTTCAGCAAAAGCCTTTCTTGGTGTGAAGAAGGTCATTTAAACCCTTCTTAAAAACCTCTCTTCTGAGTTTTCTTCTCAAAAGCATTTCTTGGATTTATTTTCTTCCAAAAAGAAACCTTTTTGGTTTTGGGCTATTCTTTGGTTTTGATCCATCCTTGGTTTTACCATGCCTCTTGTGGTAAATTTCTCCCAAAACCCCTCCTTCCACTTTGGTTCAACTCAAACATTCTGTCCAAACTAGTAAAACCCATTTTTGGACTTTATTCCAATTATTTCTTCTCCCAAAATAATTCTGTCTTTTCTTTTGAGCCTAAGTGATTTGCAAAGCAAGTACCCTAATGCTTTTGAGTTTTGACCTCAAACCAACTCCCTTGGATAGTCCTTGGTACCCACAACCCAGAACCATCTTGATCCACTCTTCCTCTTTTAAAAATTTTCAAAATTCAACCTCTGCAAGTTTGGACCAGATTCATCATTTTTGATGAAATTCATATCTACACTTCTCCAAAAATTCCACAAAAATTCAGGCAACCTCTAGTTGCAATGAGAGACCACTCCACCAAAAACCAGCTCAAGGAAAAATCCCTACATACCAGAATCATTCTGTCGAGCACCTTGCATGCACTGTTTCTGTGCATCTTCAGTTAAATTCAGAAAGTTCAGAGTTTCAGTGTCGATCTTCGTCAGTAAATTTAATCACATGTTCATAGTGCCTTTGGCACGTTGCTCACGGCCTAGCTTGCCTGTCCGGAGCCTCACACGCGTGCTTGGCGCGTTCCTGGCGTCGATGGCGCCCTGGCCCGCCTGCGCCGGCGTGTCTTGCGGTGGCCGAACCACCGTAGCGGCCGACCGGGAGCAGAACGGCGGCGTAACGCCGTTCGGCACCGCCCAATCCCTCTGGTGGCTCCGCGTGGCCACTTCCTCGCCAGCGCACGCATGCAGCACCGTCGCCGTGGCGCGGCACGCACGAGCGTGCTCTCTGCCGCCGACGGGCCCGCGCCGCCCCATTCCGTCGAATCCACCCAGGGCTCCTAATCCAAGCGTGTTTAGCGTCAAAACGGCACCAGTGGAACTCCACGCTGACGCCCCACTCCCTAAACCTCCCCGACCAAGCTCTGCGCCGCCGTAACCATCACCGGAGAAGTCCGTTCACGGCCACCGCCTCGGATCGCCTATAAAAAGGAGCCCCGAGCTCGCTCTCGTGCACAAACCACCTCTACACTTCACCAAGACCCTGCCTAGCCACTGGGAGGACCTCGGGGAGGTCTCCTCCCCCAACTCCGGCCGCCTCGATCTGCCTCGGCCACCAGCTTGATTCACTGCGGTGAGGCCATCTCCGGCGCCCAAACCTCGTCCGCAGCCTTCTCTTACACCTAGTGCTCTAACCCCCACCTCAATTCGATCCTTGCAGCCCTCCTCGGCGAGATCCACCATCGCCCGAGCCGCCGTCCACGGAGAAAGTGTCGCCACGACGTGGTGCTCCCCGACGCCCAAGTCCACCACCCACCGACGCGGAAGGACACGCTGATACTCTTGGTACACTCCGATCTCCCTGACTCGCCGTGGTTCGACGCCGACGACCACCGCAGCCTTCGGGCGCCGGCGAGGTCTTTCAAACCTGACATATGGACCCCCCATGTCAGCCTCTCTCTCTTTTCCCGCGAACCGTTTTCCGTTGGCGCCTTCGGGCAGACTACGTTTTCCCTGTGGGCTTGCGCGTTTCTATTCGAACCGTTTTCTGTTTTCTTAGTTAAACCCCTGGAACTTTTCTGTTTCATTACAGATGAGTCCCTGGACAGAAACCCTTATAACTTTTTAATAAAAAGTGATTTTTGAGTGATTCTTTTTCTGACAATCTTATAATTTTGTCTAGTTTTTTATGGGATTTATTTGAAAAAATTTGGAACAACTTTTATGCACGCGTTGGTTTTCATGTTAGTATGCCTTTTCGCTATACCGTAGGTTCCGGAGGAGGTGACGGAACCGCGAACTTCGCCGAGCTAGACCCAGACTACTCTGAACCAGGCAAGCATGTTTGAACTTTTGATATGATGAGTGTTCTGGCAGGTTTGCATTAAGTAGTTTCATGGCATGTTTGTGAGCATACCGATGAATGTCATTTTCATGCAAAGTTGAGGCAAGTGAGTTCGATAATCCATGTGTTGGCATGAGGATGGGTAAGACGGCAGTGTTGTAGCATGCCAGTCTTATGCCATACCTTTTGACTTCAGTGTCAACCCGTATCAGTTCAGTTTCCACCCATTTCCCTTCCCGTACTACCACATGTTTTCCGCAAGGGATATGGCTTAGTAAGTTGCAAACCGCTTTCCTGGTACACACCAAATGGAGAGGCCGTGATGATGGTTCCATGGCCCTGGATTAAAGCCTTCGGTCAGGGGGCATGGGTGTTTCCGGTTGGGACCGAGAGGGGGGCACCCCTTAGAGCGCGCGAATATAAATTTGTTCCCATGCTATTTGAGATTGTGATCTCCCCGTCTCAAAAGTTTTCTTGGACGATGTCTAGGGTGATTCATGGCATTCGTGAGGTAGGATGGGTGTGTACTGGTTAGTTGTGTTTCTTCTGAAATACCATAAATGAAACTAGTCCTTCAGGACTACGAAAATCCGTTGGCTGTGGGTAATTTTAGTACAAATTCTGCAGAGTCATAAATCCTCGAAATCATCTTGTCCATGTCCAAGTTCACTATATCTTATCCTAATATGTGTCAGTTTTGGTGACAGATAATCCGGTGAATCACATGAGTACTAAGTCCGGTTAAATATTTATTCCTGTGGATGGACTAACCCATTTATATTCATGTGTTGAACATTTATTATAAGTGCTATATCTTTGTGATGTAAGCCCTTCCTGTGATGTCACTCAGACGTCCGACTGCGGCATTGTTGTTATTTATTTTCATTATAAGCCCTTTCTGTGATGTCGCTCAGACGTCCGACTGCGGCATTGTTGTTATTTATTTTCATTATAAGCCCTTTCTGTGATGTCGCTCAGACGTCCGACTGCGGCATTATTGTTATTTATTTTCATTATAAGCCCTTTCTGTGATGTCGCTCGAGGCGTCCGATCGCGGCATTGTTGTTATTTAGTTTCATTATAAGCCCTTTACGTGATGTCGCTCGGACGTCCGATCGCGGCATTATTGTTATTTACTTCCACTATAAGCCCTTTCGTGATGTCGCTCGGACGTCCGATCATGACATTGTTGTTATTTACTTTCATTATAAGCCCTTTCGAGACGTCGCTCGACGTCCGATCGCGACATTGTTGTTATTTATTTTCACTATAAGCCCTTTCTGTGATGTCGCTCAGACGTCCGACTGCGGCATTGTTGTTATTTATTTTCATTATAAGCCCTTTATGAGGTGTCGCTCAGAAGCCCGACTGTGGCATGTTTTGCTTATTTATTCACCCTTCGAGGCGTCGCTTCAGACACCCGATCGACTTTGAGTTTATCTTCTTTGTGTTTTTGAGCGGACTACCGCCGATTCCCTTCTTAATTATTTTGCTATACTGTTTTAATTGAGTAGTGTTAAGATTAACCATGTCGCTTTCATGCATTCATTCGTTATATCTTTTGTCCGAACTGTCTTGCGAGTACTTTCATAGTACTCACCTGGCTTGTTGATTTGGCCAGATGCTGATGAAGGCGATCTCATGGATGAAGAATTCGATAGCGAGTCCGACGCCTAGAGGAATCCCAGTCAGTCTTGTGCGACCCCTGGATTAGTCATTGTGATATATCCGCTTCCGCTACCCAAATAAATTCATCGGGCCTCACCTCGACGCTCGATGAGCCGCCAGTGCAGTAGACTCATTAACCACCCCGCTGTGTTATTCCACCAACCACTCATATCTCGAGTCAGTAGTATTTCCACCCCACACCTTTGAATCATATCCGCCACTATGTATAATTATTGGCGTATTGTAATAATTGGTTGGGCATCTTCAGTCCGACCCCTGTAATATTGTAATGCTACTGGCTTATTGTATCAAAGTTTTGTCAACCAGTATGATGGATTTTCCTCATATTGGACTTCATAGGTCGGTTGTTCAATAAATATTTTTATTGAAAAACTGGTCGTGACAGTTTTGCACCTAAAGGAATGGTTTATTGAATCTCGATCATAGTAATACACATTTTCATGCCAAAAGATATAAGATAGTAATGATGATACCACTTACTTGTGGCACTGCCGTGTAAGTCATATTGGTATAAAACGCATGAAGAAGCCCCAAGTTGATGGATCTTTGGACTCAACTCATTTTTGAAAAGTTTGAGACATGCGAACCATGTCTATTGGTGTATACGCATGAAGAAACTCCATGCAGATGGATCGTTTGGACTCACTTGATTTTGAATCACTTGAGAAATGCAAATCATACCACATGGGCAAAATGACTGAAAAGCCTCGGTTTTAGTAAGATGGAACAAGATAGCAACTTGTTGGAAGTAACACATTTTGATGTGTGCAGTCCAATGAGTGCTGAGGCATGCAATGAATATCGTTATGTTCTTACTTCACGGATGATTTGAGTAGATACTGAGTGTATTTACTTGATGAAACACAAGTCTGAATTATTGAATGGTTCAGGTAATTTCAGAGTGAAGTTGAAGATCATCGTGACAAAAGGATAAAATGTCTATGATATGATCATAGAGATGAGTATCTGAGTTACGAGCTTTGGCACGCAATTAAGACATTGTGGAAATTGTTTCACAATAAATACCGCCAGGAACACCATAGTGTGATGGTGTGTCCAAACATCATAGTTGCACCCTATTGGATATGATGTATGATGTCTCCAAACATCATAGTTGCACCCTATTGGATATGATGCGTACCATGATGTCTCTTATCGAATTACCACTATCGTTCATGGGTTAGGCATTAGAGACAACCGCACTCAATTTAATAGGGCACCACGTAATTCCGTTGAGACGACACCGTTTGAACTATGGTTTGGAGAAACCTAAATTGTCGTTTCTTAAAAGTTTGGGGCTGCGACGCTTATGTGAAAAAGTTTCAGGTTGATAAGCTCGAACCCAAAGCGGATAAAATGATCTTCATAGGACACCCAAAACAGTTGGGTATACCTCCAGTCTCAGTTCCAGAAGCAAAAAGGATTTTTTCTAGAATTAGGTCCTTTCCCGAGGAAAAGTTTCTCTCGAAAGAATTGAGTGGGAGGATGGTGGAGACTTGATGAGGTTATTAAACCATCACTTCAACAAGTGTGTAGCAGGGCACAGGAAGTTGTTCCTGTGGCGCCTACACCAATTGAAGTAGAAGCTTATGATAGTGATCATGAAGTTTTGGATCAAGTCACTACCGTACCTCGTAGGGTGACAAGGATGCGTACTACTTCAGAGTGGTACAATAATCCTGTCTTGAAGGTCATGTTGCTAGACAACAATGAACCTACAAGCTATGGGGAAGCGATGGTGGGCTCATATTCTGACAAATGGTTAGAAACCATGAAATCCGAGATAGGATCCATATATCAGAACAAAGCATGGACTTTGGTGGACTTGCCCGATGATCGGCAAGCCATTGAGATAAATGGATCTTTAAGAAGAAGACGGACGTGGACGGTAATGTCACCGTCTATGAAGCTCGACTTGTGGCGAAGAGTTTTTTCACAAGTTCAAGGAGTTGACTACAATGAGATTTTCTCATCCGTAGTGATGCTTAAGTCCGTCGGAATCATGTTAGCATTAGCTGCATTTATGAAATCTGGCAGATGGATGTCAAAACGAGTTTCCTTACCAGTATTCGTAAGGAAAGGTTGTATGTGATACAATTAGAAAGTTTTTGTCGATCCTAAGGATGCTAAAAGGTATGCTGGCTCCAGTGATCCTTCTAAGGACTGGAGTAAGCATCTCGGAGTTGGAATGTGCGCTTTGATGAGATGATCAAAGATTTTGGGTTTATACAAAGTTTATGAGAAACTTGTATTTCCAAAGAAGTGAGTGGGAGCAGTATAGAATTTCTGATGAGTATATGTTGCTAACATATTGTTGATCAGAAATGTTGTAGAGTTTCTGGAAAGCATATAGGGTTGTTTGAAAAGTGTTTTTCAATAGAAAACCTGGATTAAGCTGCTTGAACATTGAGCATCAAGATCTATGAGGATAGATCAAAAACGCTTAATGGTACTTTCAAATGAGCACATACTTGACATGATCTTGGAGGTGTTCAAGATGGATCAGTCAAAGAAGGAGTTCTTGCCTGAGTTGTAAGGTATGAAGTTAAGACTTAAAGCTCGACCACAGCAGAATAGAGAGAAAGGACGAAGGTCGTCCCCTATGCTTAGACGTAGGCTCCATAGTATGCTATGTTGTGTACCGCACCTGATGTGTGCCTTGCCACATGTCTGGCAAGAGGGTACAAAGGTGATCAAGGAGTGGATCACCATATAGCGGTCAAAATTGTCCTTGGAGTAGTAAGGACATGTTTCTCGATTATGGAGGTGATAAAGAGTTCGGCGTAAAGGGTTACGTCGATGCAAGCTTTAACGCCTATCCGAATGACTCTGAGTAGCAAACCGGATACGTATAGTGGAGCAACCATTTGGAATAGCTCCAAGTGGAGCGTGGAAGCAGCATTTACAATATGACCTAGAGATTTGTGAAGTACATACGGATCTGAATGTTGCAGACCCGTTGACTAAAAACCTCTCTTACAAGCAAAACATGATCAAACCCCAGAACTCATTGAGTCTTAATCACATGATGATGTGAACTAGTTTAGTGACACTAGTAAACTCTTTGGATGTTGGTCACATGGTGATGTGACCTGTGAGTGTTAATCACATGGCGATGTGAGCTAGATTATTGACTCTCTAGTGCAAGTGGGAGACTGTTGGAAATATGCCCTAGAGGCAATAATAAATTAGTTATTATTATATTTCCTTGTTCACGATAATCGTTTATTATCCATGCTATAATTGTATTGATAGGAAACTCAGATACATGTGTGGGTACATAGACAACACCATGTCCCTAGTAAGCCTCTAGTTGACTAGCTCGTTGATCAATAGATGGTTATAGTTTCCTGACCATGGACATTGGATGTCGTTGATAACGGGATCACATCATTAGCAGAATGATGTGATGGACAAGACCCAATCCTAAGCCTAGCACAAAGATCGTGTAGTTCGTATGATAAAGCTTTTCTAATGTCAAGTATCATTTCCTTAGACCATGAGATTGTGCAACTCCCGGATACCGTAGGAATGCTTTGGGTGTACCAAACGTCACAACGTAACTGGGTGGCAATAAAGCTGCACTACAGGTATCTCCAAAAGTATCTGTTGGGTTGGCACGAATCGAGACTGGGATTTGTCACTCCGGTTGATGGAGAGGTATCTCTGGGCCCACTCGGTAGGACATCATCATGATGTGCACAATGTGACCAAGGGGTTGATCACGGGATGATATGTTACGGAACGAGTAAAGAGACTCGCCGGTAACGAGATTTAACAAGGTATCGGGATACCGACGATCGAATCTCGGGCAAGTACAATACCGCTAGACAAAGGGAATTGAATAAGGGATCGATTGAGTCCTTGACATCGTGGTTCATACGATGAGATCATCGTGGAACATGTGGGAGCCAACATGGGTATCCATATCCCGCTGTTGGTTATTGACCGGAGAACATCTCGGTCATGCCTGCATGGTTCCCGAACCCATAGGGTCTACACACTTAAGGTTCGATGACGCTAGGGTTATAAAGGAAGTTTGTATGTGGTTACCGAATGTTGTTCGGAGTCCCGGATGAGATCCCGGACGTCACGAGGAGTTCCGGAATGGTCCGGAATGCGCATGGGAGGGGGCAAACCCTAAAGGGGAGGGCCTCCACTTGACTTGGGAGGCACTCCCCCCCCTTGGCCGCCCCCTACATGGGATCTAGGGCTGGCCGCCACCCCTAGGGGTGGAACCCTAGGTGGGGGCGCAGCCCCCCCTCTCCCCCTATATATAGTGGAGGCAAAGGGGCAGCCCAATAGACGAAGTTCTTCTTATGTTGGCGCAGCCCTACCTCTCTTTCTCCTCATATCTCGCGGTGCTTGGCGAAGCACTGCTTGATCACCACGCTCCTCCACCACCACCACGCCGTTGTGCTACTGCTGAATGGAGTCTTCCCCAACCTCTCCCTCTCTCCTTGCTGGATCAAGGCATGGGAGACGTCACCGGGCTGTACGTGTGTTGAACGCGGAGGTGCCGTCCGTTCGGCACTAGGATCTCCGGTGATTTGGATCACGAAGAGTACGACTCCTTCAACCCCGTTCTCTTGAACGCTTCCGCTTAGCGATCTACAAGGGTATGTAGATGCACTCTCCTTCCCCTCGTTGCTGGTTTCTCCATAGATAGATCTTGGTGACACGTAGGAAGATTTTGAATTTCTGCTACGTTCCCCGACAGTGGCATCATGAGCCAGGTTTATTGCGTAGATTCTTTGCACGAGTAGAACACAAAGTAGTTGTGGGCGTTGATTTTGTTCAATATGCTTACTGTTACTAGTCCAATCTTGTTTCGACGGTATTGTGGGATGAAGCAGCCCGGACCGACCTTACACGTACACTTACGTGAGACAGGTTCCACCGACTGACATGCACTTGGTGCATAAGGTGGCTAGCGGGTGCCAGTCTCTCCCACTTTAGTCGGAACGGATTCGATGAAAAGGGTCCTTATGAAGGGTAAATAGCAATTGGCATATCACGTTGTGGTTTTGCGTAGGTAAGAAAGTTCTTGCTAGAAACCCATAGCAGCCACGTAAAACATGCAAACAACAATTAGAGGACGTCTAACTTGTTTTTGCAGGGTATGCTATGTGATGTGATATGGCAAAGAAGAATGTGATGAATTATATGTGATGTATGAGATCGATCATGTTCTTGTAATAGGAATCACGACTTGCATGTCGATGAGTATGACAACCGGCAGGAGCCATAGGAGTTGTCTTAATTTATTGTATGACCTGTGTCATTGAACAAGCGCCATGTAATTACTTTACTTTATTGCTAACCGTAGCCATAGTAGTAGAAGTAATAAGTTGGCGAGACAACTCCATGGAGACACGATGATGGAGATCATGGTGATGGAGATCATGGTCGGTGTGATGATCATGGAGCCCGAAGATGGAGATCACTGTCATGCGGTGACGATGATGATCATGGAGCCCGAAGATGGAGATCAAAGGAGCAAAATGATATTGGCCATATCATGTCACTATTTGATTGCATGTGATGTTTATCATGTTTATGCATCTTATTTGCTTAGAATATATCAATCTTTATGTCTCGACCATTTGAGACTCCTCGTCATGTCGTGATCACATCCGGTAGTAAATAAGATGATCCTTTATGTGATGTGTATTACCGAGAAGGCCAGAGATACCTCTCCGACAATCGGAGTGACAAAACCTAATCTCGATTCATGCCAACTCAACATATACTTTTGGAGACACCTGTAGAGTACCTTTATAATCACCCATTTACGTTGTGACGTTTGGTAGCACACAAAGTGTTCCTCCGTAAACGGAGTTGCATAATCTCATAGTTGCAGGAACTTTGTATAAGTCATGAAGAAAGCATAAGCAACATACTAAGCGATCAAGTGCTAAGCTAACGAAATGGGTCATGTCAATCACATCATTCTCCTAATGATGTGATCCCATTAATCAAATGACAACACATGTCTATGGTTAGGAAACATAACCATCTTCGATTAATGAGCTAGTCTAGTAGAGGCATACTAGTGACTATCTGTTTGTCTATGTATTCACACATGTATTATGTTTCCGGTTAATACAATTCTAGCATGAATAATAAACATTTATCATGATATAAGGAAATAAATAATAACTTTATTATTGCCTCTAGGGCATATTTCCTTCAGTCTCCCACTTGCACTAGAGTCAATAATCTAGATTACACAGTAATGATTCTAACACCCATGGAGTCTTGGTGCAGATCATGTTTTGCTCGTGGAAGAGGCTTAGTCAGCGGTCTGCAACATTCAGATCCGTATGTATTTTGCAAATCTCTATGTCTCCCACTTGGACTTGGTCCCGAATGGAATTGAAGCGTCTCTTGATATGCTTGGTCCTCTTGTGAAATCTGGATTCCTTTGCCAAGGCAATTGCACCAGCATTGTCACAGAAGATCTTCATTGGTCCCGATGCACTAGGTATAACACCTAGATCGGAAATGAACTCTTTCATCGAGACTCCTTCATTTGCTGCTTCGAAGCAGCTATGTACTCCGCTTCACATGTAGATCCCGCCACGGCGCTTTGTTTAGAACTGCACCAACCGACAGCTCCACCGTTTAATAAAAATCGTATCCGGTTTGCGATTTAGAATCGTCCGGATCAGTGTCAAAGCTTGCATCGGCGTAACCATTTACGACTAGCTCTTTGTCACCTCCATATCGAGAAACATATCCTTAGTCCTTTTCGTATTTCAGGATGTTCTTGACCGCTGTCCGATGATCCACTCTGGATTACTTTGGTACCTTCCTGCCAAGCTTACAGCTAAGCATCGTCAGTCTGGTACACAGCATTGCATACATGATAGAGCCTATGGCTGAAGCATAGGAACATCTTTCATTTTCTCTCTATCTTCTGCTTGTGGTCGGGCATTGAGTCGACTCAATCTTACACCTTGTAATACAGGTAAAAAACCTTTCTTTGCCTGATCCATTTTGAACTTCTTCAAAACTTTATCAAGGTATGTGCTTTGTGAAAGTCCAATTAAGCGTCTTGATCTATCTCTATAGATCTTGATGCCCAATATGTAAGCAGCTTCACGAGGTCTTTCATTGTAAAACTTTTATTCAAGTATCCTTTTATGCTATCCAGAAATTCTATATCATTTCCAATCAACAATATATCGTCCACATATAATATCGAAATGCTCTGAGCTCCCACTCACTTTCTTGTAAATCTGAGCTTCTCCAAAAGTCATATAAAACCATATCTTTGATCACACTATCAAAGCGTTTATTCCAACTCCGAGAGGCTTGCACCAGACCATAAATTGATCGTTGGAGCTTGCACACTTTGTTAGCACCCTTTGGATCAACAAAACCTTCTGGTTGCATCATATACAACTCTTCTTCTAGAAATCCATTCAAGAATGCAGTTTTACATCCATTTGCCAAATTTCATAATCATAAAATGCGGCAATTGCTAACATGATTCGGACAGACTTAAGCATCGCTCGGTGAGAAAGTCTCATCGTAGTCAACCCCTTGAACTTGTCGAAAACCTTTTGCAACAAGTCGAGCTTTGTAGACAGTTACATTACCATCGGCGTTAGTCTTCTTCTTAAAGATCCATTTATTCTCAATGGCTTGCCGATCATCGGGCAAGTCAACCAAAGTCCATACTTTGTTCTCATACATGGATCCCATCTCAGATTTCATGGCTTCAAGCCATTTTGCGAATCTGGGCTCACCATCGCTTCTTCATAGTTAGTAGGTTCACCATGATCTAGTAGCATGACTTCGAAATAGGACTACCGTACCACTCAGTGCGGATTTTATTCTGGTTGATCTCTGAGTTCAGTGACAACTTGATCTGAAGTTTCATGATCATTATCATTATCTTCCTCGCTAATTGGTGCAGGTGTCACGAAACCGATTTCGTGATGAACTACTTTCCAATAAGGGAGCTGGTACTATTACCTCATCAAGTTCCACTTTCCTCCCACTCACTTCTTTCGAGAGAAACTCCTTCTCTAGAAAGGATCCATTCTTAACAACGAATGTCTTGCCTTCGGATATGTGATAGAAGGTATACCCAATTGTCTCCTTTGGGTATCCTATGAAGACACATTTTCGATTTGGGTTCAAGCTTATCAGGTTGAAGTTTTTCACATAAGCATCGCAACCCCAAACTTTCGAAGCGACAACTTTGGTTTCTTGCTAAACCATAGTTCATAAGGGTCGTCTCAGCGGATTTTGACGGTGTCCTATTTAGCGTGAATGCGGCCGTCTCTAAAGCATAACCCCAAAGCGATAGCGGTAAATCGAAATAGACATCATAGATCGCACCATATCTAGTAAAGTACGATTCGACGTTCGGACACACCATTACGCTGTGGTGTTCCCGGTGGCGTGAGTTGCGAAACTATTCGCATTGCTTCAAATGTAGACCAAACTCGTAACTCAAATATTCTCCTCCACGATCAGATCGTAGAAACTTTATTTTCTTGTTACGATGATTTTCAACTTCACTCTGAAATTCTTTGAACTTTTCAAATGTTTCAGATTTATGCTTCATCAAGTAGATATACCCGTATCTGCTTAAATCATCTGTGAAGGTGAGAAAATAACGATATCCGCCGAGCTTCAACATTCATCGGACCACATACATCTGTATGTATGATTTCCAATAAGTCTGTTGCTCTCTCCATACAACCGGAGAACGGTGTTTTAGTCATCTTGCCCATGAGGCACGGTTACATAAGTACCAAGTGATTCATAATCAAGTGATTCAAAAGTCCATCTGTATGGAGTTTCTTCATGCGTTTTACACCGATATGACCTAAACGGCAGTGCCACAAATAAGTTGCACTATCATTATCAACTCTGCATCTTTTGGCTTCGACATTATGAATATGTGTATCACTACTGTCAAGATTCAACAAGAATAGACCATTCTTCAAGGGTGCATGACCATAAAAGATATTACTCATATAAATAGAACAACCATTATTCTCTGATTTAAATGAATAACCGTCTCGCATCAAACAAGATCCAGATATAATGTTCATGCTCAACGCGGCACCAAATAACAATTATTTAGGTCTAAAACTAATCCCGAAGGTAGATGTAGAGGTAGCGTGCCGACCGCGATCACATTGACTTTGGAACCATTTCCCAGCGCGATCGTCACCTCGTCCTTTGCGGTGCTCGTCTATTCCGTAGTCCCTGTTTGAGTTGCAAATATTAGCAACAGAACCGGTATCAAATACCAGTGCTACTACGAGCTCTAGTAAGGTACACATCAATAACAAGTATATCGCATATACCTTTGTTCACCTTGCCATCCTTCTTATCGCCAAATACTTGGGGCAGTTCCGCTTCGATGTCGATCGCTTGCGGTAAAACACTCGATTTCAGGCTTAGGTCCAGACTTGGGTTTCTTCTCTTGAGCAGCAACTTTCTTGCTGTTCTTGAAGTTTCCTTCTTCTTCCTTTGCCCTTTTCTTGAAACTAGTGGTCTTTGTTGACCATCAACACTTGATGCTCTTTCTTGATTTCTACCTCCATGGCTTTTAGCATTGCGAAGAGCTCGGGAATTGTCTTAGTCATCCCTTGCATATTATAGTTCATCACGAAGCTCTTGTAGCTTGGTGGCGGTGATTGGAGAATTCATCAATGACACTATCATCCGGAAGATTAACTCCCAGCTGAATTAAGTGATTATTATACCTAGACATTTTGAGTATGTGCTCCTTGTGAAACTATTCTCCTCCATCTTGCAGCTATAGAACTTATTGGAGACTTCATATCTCTCAATCCGGGCATTTGCTTGAAATATTAACTTCAACTCCTGGAACATCTCATATGCCCCATGACGTTCAAAACGTTGTTGAAGACCCGGTTCTAAGCCGTAAAGCATGGCACACTGAACTATAGAGTAGTCATCAGCTTTGCTCGCCAGACGTTCACAACTTGGCGTTGCTCTGCAGCAGGCCTGGCACCCAGCGGTGCTTCGGGGCGTAATTCTTACGTGCAGCAATGAGGATAATCCTCAAGTTATAGACCCAGTCCGTGTAATTGCTACCATCATCTTTCAACTTTGCTTTCTCAAGGAACGCATTAAAATTCAACGGAACAACAGCACGAGCCATCTATCTACGATAAACATAGACAAGCAAAATACTATCGGTACTAAGTTCATGATAAATTTAAGTTTAATTAATCATATTAAAACCTCCCACTTAGACAGACATCTCTCTAGTCATCTAAGTGATTACGTGATCCAAATCAACTAAACCATGTCCGATCATCACGTGAGATGGAGTAGTTTCAATGGTGAACATCACTATGTTGATCATATCTACTATATGATTCACGCTCGACCTTTCGGTCTCCGTGTTCGAGGCCATATCTGCATATGCTAGGCTCGTCAAGTTTAACTCGAGTATTCTGCGTGTGCAAAACTGGCTTGCACCCGTTGTAGATGGACGTAGAACTTATCACACCGATCATCACGTGGTGTGCGGGTACTCGAACTTTTAGCAACGCAGTGCATACTCAGGGAGAACACTTCTTGATAATTTTAGTGAGAGATCATCTTATAATGCTACCGTCAATCAAAGCAAGATAAGATGCATAAAGGATAAACATCACATGCAATCAATATAAGTGATATGATATGGTCATCATCATCTTGTGCTTGTGATCTCCATCTCCGAAGCACCGTCATGATCACCATCGTCACCGGCGCCGACACCTTGATCTCCATCGTAGCATCGTTGTCGTCTCGCCAACTATTGCTTCTCGACTATCGCTACTGCTTAGTGATAAAGTAAAGCAATTACATGGCTTTGCATTTCATACAATAAGCGACAACCATATGGCTCCTGCCGATTGCCGATAACTTCGGTTACAAAACATGATCATCTCATACAATAAAATATAGCATCACGTCTTGACCACATCACATCACAACATGCCCTGCAAAAACAAGTTAGGCGTCCTCTACTTTGTTGTTGCAAGTTTTACGTGGCTGCTACGGGCTGAGCAAGAACCGTTCTTACCTACGCATCAAAACCACAGCGATAGTTTGTCAAGTTGGTGCTGTTTTAACCTTCGCAAGGACGGGCGTAGCCACACTCAGTTCAACTAAAGTGAGAGAGCAGACACCGCCGGTCACCTTTAAGCAACTAGTGCTCGGCGGTGAAACCAGTCTCGCGTAAGCGTCTGCGTAATGTCGGTCCGGCCGCTTCATCTCACAATACCGCTGAACCAAAGTATGACATGCTGGTAAGCGGTATGACTTATATCGCCCACAACTCACTTGTGTTCTACTCGTGCATATGACATCAACGCATAAAAAATTTCAAGAAAGTGTTCCCCTAATCGTGCACCGTTAGTCGAAAGTTCGTATGGCGTTTGAAGCACCACGTGATGATCGGGTGTGATAGATTCTTACGTTCACATACAACGGGTGTAAGCCAGATTTACACACGCCCAAACACTTAGGTTAACTTGACGAGCCTAGCATGTACAGACATGGCCTCGGAACACAAGAGACCGAAAACTCAACATATACATTTGGTCGAGCATGAGTCGTATGGAGGATACGATCAACATGAAGATGTTCACCGATGATGACTAGTCCGTCTCACGTGATGATCGGACACGGCCTAGTTGACTCGGATCATGTAATCACTTAGGCCCTGTTTGGTTCAGCTTTTATCAATGGATTCCGCTGCCCTGCAGCAGAATCTGAACCAAAGGGCGAACCCAGCAGAATCCGATTTCAGAAATCCGCTGCCAAAATCTGAACCAAAAGCGGAAGCAGCCCAGGACGTGCTTTCCAAAATCTGATTCCGTTGCGGGCCAAAATCCGAAAAATCTATATCAGTTGGTTTGCCAAATGACCTACATCTTTTTCACAACAGATTTTCCACAGCTGTTTTTCCACAGCAGATTCTTCATAGCTACTTTTAGAAATCCATAGCCAAACCAAACAGGGCCTTAGATGACTAGAGGGATGTCTATCTGAGTGGGAGTTCATTAGATAAATTTAATTATCCTGAACACAGTCAAAAGCCCTTTGCAAATTATGTCATAGCTCGCGCTATAGTTCTACTGTTTTAGATATGTTCCTAGAGAAAATATAGTTGAAAGTTGACAGTAGCGATTATGCGGACAGAAGAAAGCTTATGTCCTTAATGCACCGCTTAGTGTGCTGAACCCCAAACGTCGTCTGTGGATGTTGCGAACATCGGACATACACGTTTTGATAACTACGTGATAGTTCAGTAAAACGGTTTAGAGTTGAGGCACCAAAGACGTTTTTCGAAACGTCGCGGAACATATGAGATGTTTCGAGGGCTGAAATTGGGATTTCAGGCTCGTGCCCACGTCAAGAGGTATAAGACCTCTGACGATTTTCTTAGCCTGCAAACTAAGGGAGAAAAGCTCAATCGTTGAGCTTGTGCTCAGATTGTCTGAGTGCAACAATCACTTGAATCGAGTAGGAGTTGATCTTCCAGAGATAGTGATGTTTCTCCAAAGTCATTGCCACCAAGCTGCTAGAGCTTCGTGATGAACTATAACAAATCAGGGATAGATATGATGATCCTTGAGATATTCGCGATGTTTGACACCGCGAAAGTAGGAATCAAGAAGGAGCATCAATTGTTGATGGTTGGTGAAACCACTAGTTTCAAGAAGGGCAAGGGCAAGAAGGGATACTTCATGAAACCGCAAATCAGCTGCTGCTCTAATGAAGAAACCCAAGGTTGAACCCAAACCCGAGACTAAGTGCTTCTGTAATAAGGGGAACAACCACCGGAGCAGAATTACCCTAGATACATGGTAGATGAGAAGGTTGGCAAGGTCGATAGAAGTATATTGGATATACATTAAGTTATTGTGTACTTTACTAGTACTCCTAGTAGCACCAGGGTATTAGATACCGGTTCGGTTGCTAAGTGTTAGTAACTCAAAATAAAAGGCTACGGAATAAACGGAGACTAGCTAAAGGTGAGCTGACGATATGTGTTGGAAGTGTTTCCAAGTTTGATGTGATCAAACATCGCACGCTCCCTCTACCATCAAGATTAGTATTAAACCAGAATAATTGTCATTTGGTGTTCGCGTTGAGCATAGACATGATTGGATTATGTCTATCGCAATACGGTTATTCATTTAAGGAGGATAATGGTTACTCTATTTATTTGAATAATACCTTCAATGGTCTTGCACCTAAAGGAATGGTTTATTGAATCTCGATCATAGTAATACACATTTTCATGCCAAAAGATATAAGATAGTAATGATGATACCACTTACTTGTGGCACTGCCATGTAAGTCATATTGGTATAAAACACATGAAGAAGCTCCATGTTGATGGATCTTTGGACTCACTCGTTTTTGAAAAGTTTGAGACATGCGAACCATGTCTATTGGTGTATACGCATGGAGGAACTCCATGCAGATGGATCGTTTGGACTCACTTGATTTTGAATCACTTGAGAAATGCAAATCATACCACATGGGCAAAATGACTGAAAAGCCTCAGTTTCAGTAAGATGGAACAAGATAGCAACTTGTTGGAAGTAACACATTTTGATGTGTGCAGTCCAATGAGTGCTGAGGCATGCAATGAATATCGTTATGTTCTTACTTCACGGATGATTTGAGTAGATACTGAGTGTATTTACTTGATGAAACACAAGTTTGAATTATTGAATGGTTCAAGTAATTTCAGAGTGAAGTTGAAGATCATCGTGACAAAAGGATAAAATGTCTATGATATGATCATAGACATGAGTATCTAAGTTACGAGCTTTGGCACGCAATTAAGACTTGTGACAAAAGGATAGTTGATGATGATGACGGCGACGAATCCCCCTCTCCGGAGCCCCGAACGGACTCCAGGATCAGCCCTCCCGAGAGAGATTAGGGCTTGGCGGCGGCTCCGTGTCGTAAAACGCGATGAAACTTTCTCTCTGATTTTTTTCTCCCCGAACGTGAATATATGGAGTTGGAGTTGAGGTCAGTGGAGGTCCAGGGGGCCCACGAGATAGGGTGCGCGCCCTATAAGGGGGGGCACGCCCCCTGTCTCGTGGACAGGGTGTGGGCCCCTGGTGTATTTCTTTCGCCCAGAAATTCTTATTAATTCCAAAAAGTGCCTCTGTGGATTTTCAGGACATTCCGAGAACTTTTCTTTTCTACACATAAACCAACATCATGGCAGTTCTGCTGAAAACAATGTCAGTCCGGGTTAGTTTCATTCAAATCATGCAAGTTAGAGTCCAAAACAAGGGCAAAAGTGTTTGGAAAAGTAGATACGTTGGAGACGTATCAACTCCCCCAAGCTTAAACCTTTGCTTGTCCTCAAGCAATTCAGTTGATAAACTGAAAGTGATAAATAAAAACGTTTACAAACTCTGTTTGCTCTTGTTGTTGTAAACATGAAAAGCCAGCATTCAAGTTTCAGCAAATATTATGAACTAACCGTACTCACAATAAAACTTAGGTCCCACAATTACTCATATCAATAACATAATCATCTAGCGAGCCATAATAATAAAAATCGGATGACAACACTTTCTCAAAATAATCATAACATGATATAACAAAATGGTATCTCGCTAGCCCTTTCTGAGACTGCAAAATATAAATGCTGAGCACCTTTAAAGATCAAGGACTGACTAAACATTGTAATTCATGGTAAAAGAGATCCAGTCAAGTCATACCCAATATGAACCAATAGAAATGAATGCAAATGACAGTGTGCTCTCCAGCGGGTGCTTTTAATAAGAAGGGTGATGACTCAACATAAAAGTAAATAGATAGGCCCTTCGCAGAGGGAAGCAGGGATTTGTAGAGGTGCTAGAGCTCGATTTTAAAATAGAGATTGAATAACATTTTGAGCGGCATAGTTTTACTGTCAACGCAATAACTATGAGATGGCTGTATTTTCCATACTACATGCATTATAGGCAGTTCCCAAACAGAATGGTAAAGGTTTATACTCCCCCAACCACCAACAAGAATCCATGGCTTGCTCGAAACAACGAGTGCCTCCAACTAACAACAGCCCTGGGGGAGTTTTGTTTAATTATTTTGAATTGCTTTGATCTTTTTGGATAATGGGACTGGGCATCCCGGTTACCGTCCCTTTCTCGTGAATGAGGAGCGGAGTCCACTCCTCTTGAGAATAACCCACCTAGCATGAAAGATATAGGCAGCCCTAGTTGTAACATGAGCTGCTCGAGCATACAAAACAGAATTTCATTTGAAGATTTGGAGTTTGGCACATACAAAATTACTTGGAACGGCGGGTAAATACCGCATATAGGAAGGTATAGTGGACTCATATGGAACAACTTTGGGGTTTAAGGAGTTTGGATGCACAAGCAGTATTCCCGCTTAGTACAGGTGAAGGCTAGCAAAAGACTGGGAAGCGACCAGCTGAGAGAGCGACAACAGTCATAAAAATGCATTAAAATTAATTCACACCGAATACAAGCATGAGTAGGATATAATCCACCATGAACATAAATATCATGAAGGCTATGTTGATTTGATTCAACTACATGCGTGAACATGTGCCAAGTCGAGTCACTCAATTCATTCAAAGGAGGATACCATCCCATCATACCACAACATAATCATTCTAATAGCATGTTGGCACGCAAGGTAAACCATTATAACTCATAGCTAATCAAGCATGGCACAAGCAACTATAATCTCTAAATGTCATTGCAAATATGTTTACTTCATAATAAGCTGACTCAGAAACGATGAACTCATCATATTTACAAAAACAAGAGAGGTCGAGTTCATACCAGCTTTTCTCATCCCAATAAGTCCATCATATATCGTCATGATTGCCTTTCACTTGCACGACCGAACGATGTGTATAATAATAATAGTGTACGTGCATTGGACTAAGCTGGAATCTGCAAGCATTCAACTCAAAAGAGAAGACAAGGTAATATGGGCTCTAAATAAAATAAGCAATCATGCATATAGGAGCCACTAAGCATTTTCAATATGGTCTTCTCGACCCCCAAAGAAAAGAAAATAAAACTATTTACACGGGAAAGCTCCCAACAAGTAAGAAGAAGAATAAGAAATCTTTTTGGGTTTTCATTTAATTTCTACTACAAGCATGGAATTTAAACTAACTAATTTTTTTGGTTTTTCTTAAGGTTTATCAAACACACAAGAAGAAAACTAGAAAAAGAAATTTAAACTAGCATGGATAATACAATGAAGGAGTATGAGCACCGACGACTAGTGTGTGAACATGAATGTAAAGACGGTGAGAAATACGTGCTCCCCCAAGCTTAGGCTTTTGGCCTAAGTTGGTCTAATACCAAGGACCGCCTGGCTGATATTCATAAGTGAAACCGGGGTCGTACTGAGATGCAGCGGCAACCGCTTCTTGAGCTGCGGCGTGTTGGCGAGCTGCCTCCGCTCTCCTCTCGTGTTCAGCTGCTTCCTCCCTGGTGACAACATATCTTCCTTTTGCCTGATAATCAAAAAGGTAGGGAGCAGGAAAAGTAACATGGACGACGTTGCGTCTGTCATAGATTAGTCGATAATGGAGGAATTGTTCATTCCTCGCAAGAAATTGATGATTGACCATAGCTTCAGAATCCAAAAGAACAGGTGGTATAATCATATATCCCTCTTGTCGGGCTATATTAACATAATTAGCCACACGGGTTGCATAAATTCCTCCAAATAAATTTCCCTTTCTACTATTATTCTGCAACCTACGTGCAACTATTGCCCCCAAATTATAACCTTTATAACCTAACACAACACTCTTGAGGACACACAGATCAGGAACACACATGTGACATGCTTCATCTTTACCGTTAATGCATCTACCAATAAAGAGAGCAAAATAATGTATAGCAGGAAAATGAATGCTCCCTATGGTAGCTTGTGCTATGTCCCTGGATTCTCCCACAGTAATACTAGCAAGGAAATCTCTAAATTCAGATTTGTGAGGATCATTAATATTACCCCACTGCGGGAGTTTGCAAGCAGTTGTGAAATCCTCTAAATCCATGGTATAAGATGTATCATAAATGTCAAATATGACACTAGGGGAATTACGTGCATAGTTATATTTAAACCTCCACACAAAAGAATCAGTCAATTGATAGTACTGCGGACACTTATCTTGTAAGAAGTCCTCCAGCTCGGCATTACGCACATACGCGTCAAATTCCTCCTTGAAGCCTGCTTCGACCATAAAATCATCGGATGGCCACTCACAAGCTCGTACATCCGCGCCCCTCGACAATTCAACATCTTGCTCATGTATAGCAATCCTGGGCCCTTTCTTAGCCGAGGAACCACCTTGGTACATTCTCCTAAACATAATTCTTTTTCTGAAAAATTTCTAAAATTTAAGTAACTTCAAAATAAAAGTGAATAAAACTAAACAAGATTGATAGCAACTACTCCTACAAGTGCCTAGAGCCTATATCATGCATTAGAATTGCTTTGGACCTCATAAATTTAATATGCAAGCTCAAGAACATGGTCACCTATGCAGCAAAAAATTGCAATGAATAAAGCACTAGAACAAAAACTAATTGGACCAATGGAGGAGTCAGATACCAAGCAACAATCTCCCAAAGCAGTTTTGTAAAAGGAGCTTTGAGCAAGGAGATCGAAAATCGCAGCAAAATGAGCTAGAACTCGTGCTTGAGCTGGATGGGGATTTTTTTTGGGTAAAAGATGAAGTGTGTGGGTGCTGGCATAAGTGGAGGGGGGCCACCAGGGGCCCACGAGACAGGAGGCGCGCCCTATAAGGGGGGGCGCCCTCCACTCTCGTGGCCTGGTGCTTGCCCCTCCTGGAGTGTTTTCAGTGCCTAAAATCCTCAAAAATTCCATCAAAAATCATACTAAATTTGCAGGGCATTTGGAGCACTTTTATTTTCGGGATATTTTTTATTGCACGGATAATTCAGAAAACAGACGGATAATACTATTTTTGCTTTATTTATTCTAAATAACAGAAAGTAAAAAGAGGGTACAGAAGGTTGTGCCTTCTAGTTTCATCCATCTCGTGATCATCAAAATGAATCCACTAACAAGGTTGATCAAGTCTTGTTAACAAACTCATTCCGAATAACACGGAACCAAGAAATTTCGAATAACACTAAGTTACCTCAACGGGGATATGAAAATCCCCAAGAATAAGAATATCATACTTTTTCTTGGCAGTAGGGAGAGGAAATTCAAAACCTCCAATAATAATAGTTGGAACTTTTCCAATAGAATTGAGCTTATGAACTTGAGATTGTTTCCTCGGAAAGTGTACCGTATGCTCATTACCATTAACATGAAAAGTGACATTGCCTTTGTTGCAATCAATAACAGCCCCTGCAGTATTAAGAAAAGGTCTACCAAAGATAATAGACATACTATCGTCCTCGGGAATATCAAGAATAACAAAGTCCATTAAGATAGTGACATTTGCAACCACAACAGGCACATCCTCACAAATACCGACAGGTATAGCAGTTGATTTATCAGCCATTTGCAAAGATACTTCAGTAGGTGTCAACTTATTCAATTCAAGTCTACGATATAAAGAGAGAGGCATAACACTAACACCGGCTCCAAGATCACATAAAGCAGTTCTAACATAATTTCTTTTAATGGAGCATGGTACAGTTGGCACACCCGGATCTCCAAGTTTCTTTGGTATTCCACCCTTAAAAGTGTAATTAGCAAGCATGGTGGAAATTTCGGCTTCCGGTATCTTTCTTTTATTTGTAATGATATCCTTCATATACTTAGCATAAGGATTTACTTTGAGCATATCAGTTAAGTGCATACGTAAAAAAATAGGTCTAATCATTTTAGCAAAGCGCTCAAAATCCTCATCATCCTTTGTCTTGGATGGTTCAGGAGGAAAGGGCATGGGTTTTTGAACCCATGGTTCTCTTTCTCTACCGTGCTTCCTAGCAACAAAATCTCTCTTGTCATAACGTTGATTCTTTGATTGTGGGTTATCAAGATCAACAGCAGGTTCAATCTCTACTTCATTGTTTTTGCTAGGTTGAGCATCAACATGAACATTATCTTTAACATTATCACTAGGTTCATGTTCATCACCTGATTGAGTTTCAGCATCAGAAATAGAAATATCATTGGGATTCTCAGGTGTGTTTACAGTAGGTTCACTAGAAGCATACAAAGTTCTATCATTTTTCTTCTTCTTCTTTTTAGAAGAACTAGGTGCCTCTAAATTATTTCTCTGAGAATCTTGCTCGATTCTCTTAGGATGGCCTTCAGGATACAAAGGTTCCCGAGTCATTCTACCAGTTCTAGTAGGCACTCTAACAGCGAAGTCATTTTTATTATGTAATTCCTCAAGCAAATCATTTTGAGCTTTGAGTACTTGCTCAGCTTGAGTAGCAACCATAGAAGTATATTTGCTAACGAGTATGAGTTCACCTTTAACTCTAGCCATATTATCGCTCACACGTCCTGTCTCGAAAGCATTATTCTTTAACTCTCTACCAACATAAGCATTAAAACTTTCTTGTCTAGCCATAAAGTCATCAAATTCATCTAAGCATGGGCTATGAAATTTAGTAGAGGGAATTTCAAATTTATCATATCTGTAGAGAGAATTTACCTTTACTACCTGTGTTGGGTTATCAAGACAATGAGGTTCTTCAACAGGCGGTATATTAATACCATGTATTTCTTCAATAGGAGGTAAATTCTTAACATCTTCAGCTTTAATACCTTTTTCTTTCATTGATTTCTTTGCCTCTTGCATATCTTCAGGACTGAGAAATAAAACACCTCTCTTCTTCGGAGTGGGTTTAGGAATAGGCTCAGGAGTTGGCTCAATTGCTTTAGGAATTGGCTTAGGAAGAGTCCAATTATTTTCATTAGTCAACATATTATTCAATAGTATTTCAGCTTCGTCGACTGTTCTTTCCCTGAAAACACAACCAGCACAACTATCCAAGTAGTCCTTGGAAGCATCGATTAGTCCATTATAAAAGATATCAAGTATTTCATTTTTGTTGAGAGGATGATCAGGCAAAGCATTAAGTAACTGGAGAAGCCTCCCCCAAGCTTGTGGGAGACTCTCTTCTTTGATTTGCACAAAGTTATATATTTCTCGCATGGCAGCTTGTTTCTTATGAGCAGGGAAATATTTAGCAGAGAAGTAATAAATCATATCCTGGGGACTACGCACACAACCAGGAGCAAGAGAATTATACCAAGTCTTAGCATCACCCTTTAATGAGAACGGAAATATCTTAAGGATATAAAAATAGCGAGACTTCTCATCATTAGTAAATAGGGTAGCTATATCATTCAACTTGGTAAGATGTGCCACAACAGTTTCAGATTCAATGCCATAAAAAGGATCAGATTCAACTAAAGTAATAATCTCAGGATCAACGGAGAATTCATAATCCTTATCAGTAACACGGATAGGTGAAGTAGCAAAAGCAGGGTCAAGTTTCATTCTAGCATTAAGAGACTGCTGCTTCCATTTAGCTAATAATTTCTTAAGATCATATCTATCATTGCAAGCAAATATAGCTCTAGCAGCTTCTTCATTCATAACATAACCCTCAGGAACAACAATTAATTCATAATCATTGGGAGAACCTTCATCATCACTATCATCAATAATAGCATCTTCAATATTTTCATTCCCCCTAACTCTAGCAAATTGTTCATCAAGAATTCACCTAATGGCAAAGTAGTATCACGCACAGAAGTAGTTATTTCATCATGCATAGCAGAAGTGGCATCATCAATAACATGTGACATATCAAAATTCATAGCAGTAGCAGGTTTAGGTGTCGCAAGCTTACTAATAATGGAAGAGAATCTAGTGCAGAGCTAGATGGCAGTTCCTTACCCCCTCGTAGTTGAGAATATAATCTTGGTTCTGTCGTCTTTCAAGTTCTTCATAGTGATCAACAGATATAAATCTCAAGTGACTCAGAGAATAGAGCTATGCTCCCCGGCAACGGCGCTAGAAATTAGTCTTGATAACCCACAAATGTAGGGGATCGCAACAGCTTTCGAGGGTAAAGTATTCAACCCAAATTTATTGATTCGACACAAGGGGAGCCAAAGAATATTCTTGAGTATTAGCAGTTGAGTTGTCAATTCAACCACACCTGGATAAATTAGTATCTGCAGCAAAGTATTTAGTAGCAAAGTAGTATGATAATAAAGGTAACGGTAGCAAAAGTGATAATTGTTTTTGGGTTTTTGTAGTAGTTGTAACAGTAGCAACGGAAAAGTGAATAAGCGAAGAACAATATATGAAAAGCTCGTAGGCAATGGATCAGTGATGGATAATTATGCCGGATGCGATTCCTCATGTAATAACTATAACATAGGATGATATAGAACTAGCTCCAGTTCATCAATGTAATGTAGGCATGTATTCCGTAAATAGTCATACGTGCTTATGGAAAAGAACTTGCATGACATCTTTTGTCCTACCCTCCCGTGGCAGCGGGGTCCTAGCGGAAACTAAGGGATATTAAGGCCTCCTTTTAATAGAGAACCGGAACAAAGCATTAGCACATAGTGAATACATGAACTCCTCAAACTACGGTCATCACCGAGAAGTATCCCGATTATTGTCACTTCGGGGTTGTCGGATCATAACACATAAAAGGTGACTATATACTTGCAAGATAGGATCAAGAACACACATATATTCATGAAAACATAATAGGTTCATATCTGAAATCATGGCACTCGAGCCCTAGTGACAAGCATTAAGCATAGCAAAGTCATAGCAACATCAATCTCAGAACATAGTGGAACTAGGGATCAAACCCTAACAAAACTAACTTAATTACATGGTAAATCTCATCCAACCCATCACCGTCCAGCAAGCCTACGATGGAATTACTCACGCACGGCGGTGAGCATCATGGAATTGGTGATGGAGGATGGTTGATGATGACGACGGCAACGAATCCCCCTCTCCGGAGCCCCGAACGGACTCCGGATCAGCCCTCCCGAGAAAGATTAGGGCTTGGCGGCGGCTCCGTGTCGTAAAACGCGGTGAAACTTTCTCTCCGATTTTTTTCTCCCTGAACGTGAATATATGGAGTTGGAGTAGAGGTCGGTGGAGGTCCAGGGGGCCCACGAGATAGGGGGCGCGCCCTATAGGGGGGGCGCCCCCTGTCTCGTGGACAGGGTGTGCGCCCCCTGGAGTATTTCTTTCGCCCAGAAATTCTTATTAATTCCAGAAAGTGCCTTCGTGGATTTTCAGGACATTCCGAGAACTTTTCTTTTCTACACATAAAACAACATCATGGCAGTTCTGCTGAAAACAGCGTCAGTCCGGGTTAGTTTCATTCAAATCATGCAAGTTAGAGTCCAAAACAAGGGCAAAAGTGTTTGGAAAAGTAGATACGTTGGAGACGTATCAGCGTGCCTTTTCCAGTCAGTCTCCCCTCATACCGCGATTTAGGGAGACCTATCTTCTTAAGGCCAGGAATGAAGTCAACGCAAAACCCAATGACATCCTCTGTTTGATGGCCCATGGAGATGCTTCCTTCTGGCCTAGCGCGGTTACGACATATTTCTTTAGGACTCCCATGAACCTCTCAAAGGGGTACATATTGTGTAGAAATGCGGGGCCCAGAGTGACAATCTCGTCAACTAGATGAACTAGGACGTTCGTCATGATATTGAAGAAGGATGGTGGGAACAACAGCTCGAAACTGACAAGACATTGCACCACATCACTCCTTAGCCTTGGTATGATTTCTGGATCGATCACCTTCTGAGAGATTGCATTGAGGAATGCACATAAGCTTCACAATGGCTAATCAGACGTTTTCTGGTAGAAACCCCCTCAATGCAACCGGAAGCAGTTGCGTCATAATCACGTGGCCGTCATGAGACTTTGTTCTGAAACTTTTTCTCTGCCATATTTATTATTCCCTTCATATTCGACGAGAAGCCAGTCGGGACCTTCATATAAGCAGGCATTCAAAGAAGATTCCCTTCTCTTCTTTGGTAAGAGCGTAGCTGGCAGGACCTTCATACTGCTTTGGAGGCATGCCGTCTTTTTCGTGCAAACGTTGCAGGTCCTCCCGTGCCTCAGCTGTATCTTTTGTATTCCCATACACGCCCAAGAAGCCTAGCAGGTTCACGCAAAGGTTCTTCGTCACGTGCATCACGTTGATCGAAGAGCGGACCTCTAGGTCTTTCCAGTAGGGTAGGTCCCAAAATATAGATTTCTTCTTCCACATGGGTGCATGTCCTTCAGCGTCACTCGGAATAGGTAGTCCGCCGGGACCCTTTCCAAAGATTACGTGTAAATCATTGACCATAGCAAGTACGTGATCACCGGTACGGATGGCGGGCTTCTTCCGGTGATCTGCCTCGCCTTTGAAATGCTTGCCTTTCTTTCGACATTGATGGTTGGTCGGAAGAAATCGACGATGGCCGAGGTACACATTCTTCCTGCAGCTTCCCAGGTATATACTTTTGGTGTCAGCTAAACAGTGCGTGCATGCATGGTATCCCTTGTTTGTCTGTCCTGAAAGGTTACTGAGAGCGGGTCAATCGTTGATGGTTACAAACAGCAACGCATGCAGGTTAAATTCCTCTTGTCTGTGCTCATCCCACACACGTACACCGTTTCCATCCCACAGGTGTAAAAGTTCTTCAACTAATGGCGTTAGGTACACATCAATGTTGTTGCCGGGTTGCTTAGGGCCTTGGATGAGAACTGGCATCATAATGAACTTGCGCTTCATGCACATCCAAGGAGGAAGGTTATACATACATAGAGTCACGGGCCAGGTGATGTGATTGCTGCTCTGCTCCCCGAAAGGATTAATGCCATCCGCGCTTAAACCAAACCATACGTTCCTTGGGTCACGTGCAAACTCAGCCCAGTACTCTCTCTCGATTTTTCTCCACTGCGACCCGTCAGCGGGTGCTCTCAACTTCTCGTCTTTCTTACGGTCCTCACTGTGCCATCGCATCAACTTGGCATGCTCTTTGTTTCTGAACAGTCGTTTCAACTGTGGTATTATAGGAGCATACCACATCACCTTCGCAGGAACTCTCTTCCTGTGGGGCTCGCCGTCAACATCAACAAGGTCATCTCGTCTGATCTTATACTGCAATGCGCCGCATACCGGGCATGCGTTCAAATCCTCGTACGCACCGCGGTAGAGGATGTAGTCATTAGGGAATGCATGTATCTTCTGCACCTCCAATCCAAGAGGGCATACGACCTTCTTTGCTGCGTACATAATGTCGGGCAATTCATTATCCTTTGAAAGCTTCTTCTTCAATATTTTCAGTAGCTTCTCCAATCCTTTGTCAGGCACAGCATTCTCTGCCTTCCACTGCAGCAATTCCAGTACGGTACCCAGCTTTGTGTTGCCATCTTCACAATTGGGGTACAACCCCTTTTTGTGATCCTCTAACATGCGATCGAACTTCAGCTTCTCCTTTTGACTTTCGCATTGCGTCCTTGCATCGACAATGACCCAGCGGAGATCATCATCGGGCACATTGTCTGGTTCCTCTTGATCTTCAGCAGCTTCCCCCGTTGCAGCATCATCGGGCACATCGTCTGGTTCCTCTTGATCTTCAGCAGCTCCCCCCATTGCAGCATCACCGTATTCAGGGGGCACATAGTTTTCATCGTCCTCTTCTTCTTCGTCGTCTTTCATCATAACCCCTATTTCTCCGTGCCTCGTCCAGACATTATAGTGTGGCATGAAACCCTCGTAAAGCAGGTGGGTGTGAAGGATTTTCCGGTTAGAGTAAGACTTCGTATTCCAACATTTAGTGCATGGACAACACATAAAACCATTCTGCTTGTTTGCCTCAGCCACTTCGAGAAAATTATGCACGCCCTTAATGTACTCGGAGGTGTGTCTGTCACCATACATGCATTGCCGGTTCATCTGCGTGCATTATATATAATTATGTGTGTCAAAAGTAAGAAAATCAGAGAAATATCTATCAAAAGTAAGAAAATCAGACAAGTATCAGAAAGAAGATAAGAACAAGAGGCTCACCACACGGTGGTGCCAGCGACGAGATCGCCGCGGGCGATCAACGGCGGTGAAAACGGGGACGGGGCGTGACTGACCGCTAAATCTAGACAAATCTCGGAAAAAATGGAGCTCCGAGGTCGAGCTTCGAGAGGAGAAAGCTTAACTAGTGTGGCTCGGGCATTTCATCGAACACCTCATGTGCATAGGAGGTGAACTAGAGCACCCAAATGACATCTCCTCGCCGGATTGAAAAAACAAAGCACTGTGGAGTGCTCTGCCGCGGCGGTGGGTATGTATAGGCAAGTTATTTGTCCCGGTTCGTGGCATGAACCGGGACTGAAGCCCCCCCTTCTGTCCCGGTTCGAGCCACGAACCGGGACCAATGGTTGTGGGCCAGGAGCGAGGACCATTGGTCCCGGTTCGTTCCTGGAACCGGGACAAATGGTTCCATACGAACCGGGACCAATGCCCACGAGGCCCCGGCCGGCCCCCTGGGCTCACGAACCGGGTCTAATACCCCCCGTGGGTCCTGGTTCTTGAATAATCGGGACTAATGGGCTGGCCAGGCCCGAACGATAGCCCTGTTTTCTACTAGTGTTCACATCATTAGGAAAACATGAACTAGTGTGATTTATTTAACTATGACTTAATAAGACTTGAACATTCGCAAGTTAGCCACTAGAATGATCAACAATGGAATTGGTACTATCATCTAAACATCCATACAACTACAGGGAGCTTATGGTTATTGGGTGCAATCGCTGGGAGACGGTAGCATGGGCTATCTTCAGCTGATTTGGATGGTGAGCTAATAATAGGCTAGGTGTGTAGGCATCGTAGCCTGTTCTTTATCGCTGGATGCGGCGTTTTCTTGCCGGTTGTGGCGCTTTATAGACTTATTTTCACTTTTTTGCTCGGATTTTGAGCTTCCTTAGATTTTAAGACTTTGTTACGCTTTCTAATAATATGGCTGCATGCATCGACGATGCAGAGGCTGGAGGTAATCCTCCTTTTCCAAAAAAAATAATCTAAACATCCATACAACATTCAACAAAGAGCAAAAAAGCAGAAGCAGCCCAGTTTGATCATGTTGAACAACACAAGTGAACATATATGCATGATTTTAAACCTCGGGTCTAGATGAGGCTACCATTAGCGGCGGCGCCCGTGGGTGTCGTAGCTCTTGTTGGAGGCGTTGAGGGGCCTCCTGGATCGGATGATGGCGGTATCTTCACACCCTCGTGGGGGCATCATCTTTGGAGACATTCATCGGCTGGACGAACATGTTGACGGCTTGGTGGTTGGGCGTCGGTAGGTGGTGGAGCAGTGCTTCCTCCTACACATCGATGGCGGCGGATCCCGGCGTCCGATGGGTGGCGATGGACTGGTGCAGGAGGAGGAGGATGCCTGGCCTCGTGGTGGCGTTGATGACAGAGAGGCGTGGCAAGGTCGATGCGTCAGTATCTCATCTGAGGATGGATCGATGGATGAAGGAGGTGACGGCCCTTGCAGCGTGCGCATGTGGTGCCCACTGAAAGTGTGTCGGATCGCTGTGTAATCCAGTCCAGGTATTGTGGCTTGGATGGGGCATCCGGCATTAGATGTTAGGTGTTGGTGCTATGTCTGTTTGGTATTAGGCTTGGACATTCGGCACCCCTTCATCACGGGGATAGGAGTAGCGACAGGTGTTGTTAAGATTGTGGCTTCAGGCTTACTGATGTATTACCTTGTAAAGGCTTTGTGAATAATTAATAAAATTGATGCATGCATGCCAAGATGCAGAGGTCGGGGATACATCCTCCTTTTAGAAAAATGACAGTAAACAAAAAATTACTACCTCTGTATGTGTCAAAAAACGTCTTATATTAGGTTACGGAGGGAGTATTACTAACAAAGATCACTCCTCCTGCATAGTTTGAAAGAAAAGATAACCTACGCCCTGCATCTTCAAATTTGCAATCATTTATAAGCACATCTTTTTTTTAGAAAAGGAGGATACCAGTACAGTGAAGAGCATAAGCAAGCATGATATATGATCTTTGTCGCTAGATAGAAAAATTATTCGGGTATCATCACTATGTGCATTAAAGGGGTTGAATCCAATTGATTCAGCTGGTGGAAGATCATTGCGATCGGCGATGTGGGACTAAAAAAGGCTTCAGTTGCAGTGCAAGTTACCCTCTTACCCGAGTGCCAGCCAAGCCAAGTTGAGATGAGCCGCCATTGCCTGCCACCTCCTTGCTGACGTGCATGACCACTTCCTGCTCTCTGTGGTGGGGCGGCCAGGAGCCATGAGAATGCATCACACGATCGAGAGGAAGGGGAAAGGAACCCACTCCATGGATTTCATGAAAGGGGGGAGTAGGGCTGAGGACTCTGACTACGAGTATTTCAATATGTGCTCATCCGATGACAACCATGAGTAGCTCTGTTTCAACAAATTATTATGATCGCTAGTTTAGTTAACTATGCAACAAGATGTGCAATCCGATGTTTAAGATCCCTAATTTATTTAATAATGTAATGGATGTTTAGTTCAATTATGCAATGAGATGTGCAATGATGTTTTTAGGGCACGGGCAGGTGCGGTGGTGCACGGCGAGCTCAAATATTTCCTCGGCTAGCCTCGGGGGAGATGGAGATGAGCGGGGCCAGCTTGCCGGAGTTGTGACACGGCGGTCGAGGTCGAAAGCGATGAATTAAGGCTCTCTGCATTTGTGAAAAGCATCTGGAAGATGTGGCGGAGAAAGGCGAACGCGATGGACATAGTGAGATTGTTTCAATCCCTAGCTCTTGAACCCCCAAATATTTATTCCAGCTCCAAAATGTTGTTTATCATCCAATATTGAAAGATCTTGATGTATGAGAGCCTCTGGTGCATCTAGAGAAGAACTTGTCCCATATTTGATTATGGTGGAAGGAGATTTACGTGGCTTTGGCCCCTGGTTTTTGCCCCAACCTGGGGTTTTCCACTAAAAAACTGGTGTCCATCTTTGTTGATTTTTTGCTTCTATTCTGCGTGATTTCTCTTGGCACTAGACACATGTGAGATGGACGTCTATAGTGCAGCGCCACATTAGAGAAACTGAAGAATACCCAAGCCTCTATTTCTGGGAGTGTTTTTGCTTCCACGTCTCGCCACTTGGGTGAAAGGGACTGGGAGGTTGGGTGAAAGGGACTGGGAGGCCTATGGAATATGGACACGTGCATTAGTTTGGGAGGCTGGGGACTTTTGATGTAGAAATCACGTGTGACTGTAGACTTTTGATGTAGATTTTGTTAATTGATCTTTCTGTTTCTATGTACGCTTTGGTTGGACGTATCGTTTTAGCGTCTGATGTGGACTTTTTTTTCGAAAAGGAGGAATACCCCCGGCTTCTGCATCTGGACGATGTATACGGCCATTTTATTAATTATAAACACAAGACCTTACAAAGTCGTACAACAGTAAGACCAAAGCCACCATCTTCGCAACCTTTGTCGCTACTCCTATCTAACTGATGAAGGGGCGCTGATGGTCTGCGCCTAATACCAAACAGACCTCGCAGCCAAACCTAACATTTAAGACCTGAGGTCCCAACCAGGACACCTGCCGGGTATGGGCACCCACCAGTCCGGCGTGCTCTTCAACTAGGACCCCTGCCGGGTATGAGGCCGCCGCAGCCACGTACCATCAATCCATCTTCAGAGCTGTACTGTTGCATGAACCGTGCCAGGTCACTCTGCCATCAACGCCACCACGATGCCAGACAGCGCCACCATCCTGCGCTCGTCCATCATCACACGCCCACCGGCGATACCCCTACTGCTCCATGCCGCTGTGACTCGCCGTTGTCGATGTGCCAGATGCCATGCCGCTCCTCCGACGCGAACACCAAAAACAGGAAAACGCCCTAAAGATACAAGGGGCACTCTGCACAACAAGAAAGCCACCGCGAGCAGCTGCAGAGATCCAGCCAGCGGCCAAAGCCCCCACCTTCATGAGCCCACACCCGAGTCCTAGCTCCCCAGGCAACGCCTCCAAGGAGGATGACGCCCATGGCGCCACCGCTGCCCAATCCAGGCGGGATTTGGGTTTCACCGGGAGAGGACCGGAGGTGACAAGAATAAGGACCACGACACCGCCGGGAAGGATCGTCGCCAAGTCGACGCCATTGTCGAGCCGAACCAGCCGCCTAGGGTTTCCCCGGTCCCAATTGCACCACCATCCCGAAGCACCGGAACCAGCAGCATCCACCGGCATCAAGCGCAAAGGGGAAGGAGCGGGAACGAGGGAGTAGCAGGCCTCCAGATCTGGCGAGGACGAAGGCCCCCGAACTGCCGCCGCCAAGCGCCGACTCCCCACCACCCGAGCGGTCGAGGACGACGGGCAGAGTCCCCGCACACACCGTCCAGGGCGCGAACGGCGGCGCCGAACCAGCAGGGGCCGCCGCCCCGTGGATCCGGATCTCCGCGAAGGGACGACGAAGGCCTCGCCGCCACCTTCCTCGGCAGCCACGCGACGCATCGGCGGCTCCTCTGGTGGCGACGAGGAGGAGAGGAAGGGGAGGGGAGACAGCTAGGGTTAGCCACCCGTGTCGCCCCTGTTGGAGCGACGCGGGGGCGGGGGAGGGTGGATGACCTCCTATTTTGGAGGGCCGGTCCCAATCTGATGTGGACTTTGCATGGCATCATATTCGATTTGACTATGTTCCTTTGGATGGACTTTGCATGCATCATATTTGATTGGGTTGCATGTCATCGTATCTGATTTGACTACGTTCCTTTGAATGCACTTTGCATGCGGCGATGGTCCGGTGTTTTATATGCATTTGCACCACACGTTTATCTTTTCGGTGGGCTACCGCTGATGCATGGGTGTGTGAGCTTGTGTCGACCCATTGTCTCACCGCTTTGTTCGTTCATTTTGGATTGTCGGTTGTTACCTTCTTTCCAGATGCATCCTTCGTCTATAAATAAGGGGGCGCAAGAAGAAGCGAGCAGCGGCTGGAAGATGCCCTCGCGCGCCTCAAGTCTCTCTTTCCCTCCTTCTTCCTCCTTGATGATTCTTTTCTGTGATCGCTCCATGTCGTGCCGAGTTCATGGTCCATCATTGTTGCAGATATCCAGCAACATGACGGCGCTACATAAGCAGCTATCGGGCACAAGGAGCGATGTCGCATAAGGGGCAGCAGTATATCACACGCCGTCCGTCGTCGGTAGGGTGGCTGCAGGGGCTTCTCTACCGTTCCCACCACTGCGACCTGCCGGTTCTTCACTTGCCCCATCGCCTCCGATGGTGATCACCAAGCAGATCGCTGCGGTAGGTGCCGTGGAGACGGCGTACGGGAGGCATGCACAGAGTTCACGACCGAGGAGAGGAAGCTATGGCAAAACTCAAGCCGCGATGACGCTCTATCGTTGGTGTCATCGGCGTCGTCGCGGGTGCATGCGATGATGATGTTTCCGACCTGGAGCTCGCAGCTTGCCGACGGCTCGATCTCATGCCTGCGGCGCCTGCCTAGGCCACTGTCACCCCGCCATCCGTCCAGGATACCTTGCTCGACCTTCAAGTCACCCGCGCCTCGACCCCACGCCCCCAGACCGCCAGCGCCCCGCTGTCTCGTGCTACTGGAGACATCGGCTCCCCCCTCCACGTTGTGAGGAGATGCCGCCTCGGCAAGGCTACTGTCGAAGGGGACGCGATATGGCGCCTCCAGCTCCCTGTGTGTCCGCCGCCGCGCAGCTGCAAGAAAGTGAGCAAACGACGACTGTCCAGGCTCGAGCTCGCTCTTAGCCATGCACCCTGGCGTGGCGCCCCGTGCGCTGCTTCACGCTCGCGGCTTGCATGTTGTAGACGCAAGGAGGACTCGTGGGTCTTTATGATCTCATGCCCGGCATCAGGGCCTCAGGGGACGATGCAACCATAGCATCGAGTTCTCCTAGGTGAAGTGTCATGAGTGGATCGTGGCGCCTCGTGAGGTCACGCAGAGCGCGGTGCGGCAGGGCGCCTACTAGGTCGCTACCTGGGACACCTACCCGTCAGGTGGCTGCCTTCCCGTCATTGCCGTGCTCCAGTGCCAGCTCCGCCACGAGCACGACATCCTCCGTTGCCTCCACGCCAGCTCCGCCACTACCGTTGTTATCTCAGTTTTTCTCTCCCCACTTCGTGCCAGCGCACCGCTCACGGCAGATTTCCTCCTATGACCTGTCAGTCCCAAGCTCAACCTTATGCCTGAAATTTGAAGTTACTTGCAAGTGTACAAAAGTTCAGAATGTTCATAACTGAGCTAAACAGATAAGGGAAAGATGGAACGACTAGGATGCAAGCTAAGTGCTGCCCATCGATCTGATGGTCCACATTTCGGCATACTCAGTGTTTAGATTAGTTCTAATTTTTCGCACCTAGAAAGAGTGCTTAAATTATGTAAACAATGTTTGAATCACTATAAACCAAACATGGGCGCTGCTTCTCTAATATGAATGACAGCGCAGAGGGTGGATGGGAGGCAAGCCATCAAGAAAACCAAATTTATCAGTCTCCTATATTTTTCTTTCCAGTCCTTTACTTTCTCATGCAAACAACTTTGTTTTTCTCTTATCTCTGTACCACGTCAAGCCAGCCGCCTCTTAGATTCCATAAGCAATTCGCCATGTACTACTTGAACGACGAGCACAACTGTACATCAGTGTCATCACGATTATACAACAACGACGGCGTCATCATTGCTGATCCATCGCTACAGCGAACAACGCAGCCAGAGTACTACTACTACGACAGTGCCATACCAATTGCTATTCAAACACACTGCTACTGCTGGCATCCATGTGAATGTACGAGTATGACGAGATCTTTTCTTTCCTGTCACGCCTCTGAATTTCATCCTTGATTAATTTTGTGTTACTGTTTGGTTTTATTTTCAACAGACGATCTAATAAACCATGGCATATTACTTGCCTCTGAAGATACCAGCTATCTAATGATTTATCGATTATCGTTGTCATGTTGTATGCTAGCTTTTGAGGTTCTGATTAACCATGGCAGTACGGTTACCTTGATTTATGCTTTTATCTGATGAGATGTTACAATCACTCTAAACCTTTTTTCCAAGACATTAAAATAGGTCTAAAGGATGGAAAGTTTACACCAAATACACTCCAAAATACGGAATAAAAGATTTCCTGCCTCTTTGGAATTACTACAACATGGATGAAAAAATTAATGATCAAATCAAATAATCACTTCCATTAAAACGAAGATAAGTACTATAAGAACTATATATGTAGTGTTGTTGAGGTACAAGTTTCTTACATTTCACATGCATGAATGTTCACAATAATTGTGGTCGGCATCAGGCTTCTTTCTTTCTTCGTCAATGCTGTTAAAATGAGGAACTTCAGTCCTGTCATGTTCCCCAACATACATTTTATCACTGATTATAACAAAATAACCTCAGGTTTCACTTCTATTGAGTTCTTAAATATTGCAATTTGTCGTAGCATTGTTCCTGCATTTTTAGTATATTTATTTAAACCTAATTAAGATACATGGGGAAAATAGTTACTCCAATTGAATTGCAATTTTGGTGTTATCAAACCACGTGGCAAACATTGGAATATTCGCTAGGAAATAATTGGAATTGATGTTCTGCTCTCTCTCTCTCTCTCTCTCTCTCTCTCTCTCTCTCTCTCTCTCTCCCTCCCTCCCTCCCTCCCTCCCTCCCTCCCTCCCTCCCTCCCTCCCTCCCTCTCTCTCTCTGAAGTAAAAAAATCATTTCCCGATACTCTCTCTATGAAGTAAAAAACAATCCTTTCCTGAGACCGAAGCCCAACCAAGATAGCCAAGAACTTTAGGCATGTTTTGGCCACAATCATTTCCAGAACTATGTGTTCTTTAAACTATAGTGAACACAATAGCCAAAAACTTCAGGCATTTTGGACCAATCAAGCCATTTTCTGTTTCTATTACTTTAAACTATTCATCACGGGCACTAATCCTGCAGGAAGCTACACCAGGATGTTCTAATCTAACAATAAGTATCTATGTTTCTTTTATCTTACCACAGTAGAGTCGTGCCAAGTTCCGCAAGAAAAGGTGATCCCTATCAGAGATGTATGAACATGTGTTTCCCTCTTTAGCAACATTCGACATGCGTGATGCCAATAAATTTGCTTATTTCTTACTTATTTTGCTACGTCCACAATTGTATGTACAATGATCTGTTATCTTAAATTGATACATTTAATTGTAAATAGTAAACACAATCCATATGAACACATTGTATCGATGGACGCGGCGTGCCGCCGCGTGGGCTATGCTAGTAATAGTATTAAGTTTCATCCCAAGTTTTGACTGGCATAACTTACTCCACATCGTCCATTTGGCTTCCATGACTGAGCAATGATCCGTAAGTTAGTGCATACAAGTGCTGTTGAAGTTACGTTATTTTCGCTGTAGTGTTTCAGATGACCGGTAAGATTGTGCTAACTCCCAACGTCAACCAACATTGAATCTTGTTTCACTAACTTAATTTTTCTAGGAGGACTTTATTAGAGCATCTTCAATAAGTGCCCTATTGTAGGGCAGTAGTTACGGCACTTGGCGGCAGAAAAAAAACCTCCAATAACTGCCCTATCATAATTTTTTTTGCAAAAGAAATAAATAAATTTGGGCAGCCCTAAAATGCGGCAGACGGTGCTCAAAATATACAACATGACGGCTGCTGCTGCAGCCCCCCCCCCCCCCAGCCTTCGTCCATAGCCGCATGCGACCTCCCGCGCCGCCGCCTCCAGATCCAGGACCGCCACCAAATCCACTCACCACACTTACCCGCCGGCCGCAGGACCGACGAAATCTCACCGCCGCAACTGAAATCTGTCGCGCATCCTCAGCCGGAATCCGTCGGATCCTCGTCGCCTCTCCTCCTCCTTCCCTGGAGTCACCGCGTCCTTCCCCGGCGCCGTCGTGTCTTCGTCATGCCGCAGAAGGGCAAAGGCAAAGCCGTCTTAAGGGGGTGCGGTTGCGTCTATCGGTTCAGCGTCGACTTCTAGCATGAAGGTCGGAGGTATTAGCTCGGCACCTACCTGACGGCTGATATTGTTGCCCTCGCCAACGACGTTGCAGCGTGGAGGCTCGGCCTACCGCGCGAGAGGCTCAACTTTTTGGAGATGGAGTCTCGGGCGGCGGTGGAGCACATCAGGCCTCTAGTGACCATTGAGTCCACCTCGATCAAGCCGGCGACCGGCATTGTTATCAATGCGCGGGGCAACATTCGAGAGAGTGCAAGGAGGCGATGGCGAGGTTTGCGAGGGAGCACCCGGAGTACGTGGAGAACGACATGGAGTTCTACTGGAAGAGGGATCTCGAGAAGTCCAAGCGCAAGTACGACACCAAGGCAGGGCCTCCATCTGGGGTCAACAAGGAGGAGGATTCCGATGATGATGACATTGACTCAGATAACCTGTAGTGTGTTTGTAGTTTGCATGTCGTAGTTTAGATTTTTAGTTCAAGTTTACATGTCCTAGTTGTACTATGTTGCATTTATAAACTTTGAATGTGGTCGAAGTAATTCTGAAGTATGAAATATGGTTGAAGTATTTTGAATGCTCGTTTAAAAAAATGATGTTTCGCTGTTCAGGTGCCCTATTATGGGGCAGCTGTTGGAGATGGCGCTTTCTCATGCCAAAGAAGCTTTTTTATGCCCTAAATTCACTCCAAAGTCAAAATGATGCCCTAAAGCAGCTATTGAAGATGCTTAAGAACACCGTTAGCTTTAACAACAAAAAAAACTGGCGGAACAAAATGCAAGCGCCATAACAAAGACTACCATTTAAACTTCAACTTCCCTACTAAATAGCACCTTATTACATTCATGTGATGTGTGAGTGTGACTACACAGTGGAACCACTAAGCTAGACACACAAGCGCAAAGAAAATTTGAGGCGCGCGCATCTAGTGCTAGCTAGGCAGCAGGCGGTACAATCCAATAAGGTTTGACGCGTGCAAGAGTCAAATCACGTCCATGAACCACAAGAATCTCCATGACTTGTTCCTCTAGGTTGTAGATGCATAGATCACCATCATCCTGAAGGAAGTTCTTCAGGAAGTAGACGCGGTTCCCCTGCAGGTTGCAGGCGCCCGCCGGGCAAGAAACCGCATTGCCCCCGCGAGCCAACATGAAGACCCTGTCTCCAATGTCATGCACCCCGCGCCAGCAGCGGCCATGATCATCGGAATCCATCTTGAAGACAAGGACGGCGCCGATGTCGTCGGGGTTGAATTCCCGAAAGCAAACGCAGACCCGGAACAGCTCCCCCTGGGACTCCAGCAGCCAAGACACGCCGGAGCACATGCCTTCCGGCATAGTGATGGCGGCGTCCACGTCCTCGAGCGTATGAAGCTCAGCAGTGGGAGCAGGAGGGGTGCCGAAGTCGAGGTGAACGACGCCCATCTTGTATTGGTTTGATTCCGAGAAGATGAAGTGCAGCTTCCCTCCCTGCGCGGCAACGAGGGTGGGGATGACTCGCTTGGTGGAAGTGGAGTCGCCGTCGCCGTCGCTGACGTCCTCTGGCTCTGGGTCTGGGAGAGTGTACTCGCCGACGTCGTATGTGTGCTGCCCCCATGCCCTGCTGCTTCCACCGTTGACTCGGCAGAACCACATGTCGGGGTCCTCGACGTCGAACAGGACGACGGCGCAGTCAGGGTGTGCAGTGGAGCTGTGGGTCAGGAGGCAGGTGCAGCTGGTGGGGACATAGTGGTCGTCTCGTATGGGCGGGAGGGGTATGGTCTCTCCGGTGATGGGATGCCACAGCCACGTCTCCCACGGGGAGGCGCCGTGGATGATGAAGATCCAGCCCTGTGGGGTGGCGAAGCAGATCTGGTTGTCCTGCGGGGATAGCATGGCCGGTGTCGCCTCCATGCATGTTCTCTCTTCCGATATGCTGAACATCAGCATCTCGGGGATAACTTCTTGATCATCGACTCCGACTCCAATCGCCCTCGTCGACTCCTTCCGAGAGGGCTGCAGATGTTCGAAGACGAGCAGTGGCAAGGACTGGAGGGCGCCGGTGCTGCTGCACGCCATTGCTGATCGATCGTCGTTGGAACTGAATTCAACCTCCGGCCGGTACGTGCGCACCGTCGTCGTCGATGGACGCGAAGAAATCCCCAATGGCTCTGCCTCTCCTCTCAGCTTAAAAAAAAATGAATTCTTTTACCGAATCTAAATTGGACTCTCTTTTTTTTTAAAGCATCTAAACTAGACTCTGATTGTCCAAGTCAGTATGCAAATAGAGTTTTCTGTGCACAAAAAAGGAAAAGAATAGAGTTTTCCTTGTTTAAAAAAAGGGTGTGACTATATGTCATCTAGATGTGAGATAATATCTCACATCTAAGTATAACTCAGCACTTTTGTGATCTCTTTTATTTGTTTGTTTGTTTTTTTTTTTTTTTTTTTTGAGGGGATTTGTTTGTTTGTTTGTTTGTTTGTTTTTGTGTGTATTGGGCCTGTTAGTTTGTCGGAAGATCCTTTCCTCCCGCTGATAAAATGCACGCGTCAGCCTACTGGCTGCCGACCACGTGTGCTGATGAGGCCCACTACCACGTCCTGTCCTCTTTCCTAAAGCCAGCCCATCCGCTGCTTGCTCCATATTGCGCTGCAGTGCACGCACATTTGTTCTCCCGGCTATGGTCACTGCTTTTTTTTAGCTTAGGCTGCACTCACTGGTGTAATCCCACTGATTTTGTTACTTTTCTGGTGGGAGTACTACTGGCTACTAGTACTAGTCACTGTACACAATAAGATACTATGCCTGTTTTACTTTTTAGTACTTACACACAAATAAGCACACTCAGAAAAATTACTGTGTATTTTGCAATGCCGTTTGGGCGTCGCTGCTTCAAGCGAGACACGCGCCATCATAAAAAATATTATGTTGTATTTATGTAATATTTTGTCAAAATGAGAAGATTTCTTGAAAATGTGATTTTTTATTGAAACGACAAATTTGAAATTCACATATGTTTCTGTAAAATGAGAACAAATTTTAAAATTGAGAAACATTTTTGGAAAGAAGAAATACTTTTACAAACATCTAAACATTTTATGAGAACATGGACATTTTTGAAAAATGTGTACACTTTTTCAAAATGTTGAACATTTTTAGAAATTTGCAAACAATTTTTGGAAACGTGAACATTGTATTAAAAAATTGATCTTGTCTTGAAAAAGCACGTACATTTTTAACTTTCGAACATTTTTGAAAAACGTGAACACATTTTGAAATTTTCAGTTTTTTGATAAACACGAACAATTTTGGAAAATGAAAACTTATGAATTTTGGAACTTGTTTTGAAAGTTGTGAATTTACCCAAAAAAGGAAAAGATTCAGAAAAAGAAAAATAAAATGAAAATGAAAAAATGGCATCACTTTTGAAAATAGAAAATGAAACGAAGAGGAAAACCTATGAAGAAAAAATGATAAAAGGTCGGGCCTCGGTTGGAAGTCGTGGGTGGACTTGCAGTTGGCAATAAAAAGCTCGGACCGGTTCCAAATCGAGTGGACTTGTAACTTTGACAAATAAGTTTGGGCCCCTAGTTGTGAGTCGAGGGTGGACTTGCAACTGCGACAAACAAAGGTCGGAACCCTAGTTGCGAGTTGAGGATGGACTTGCAACTTGGACAAAAATGGTTAGGCCCCAATTGCGAGAGGGTGGACTTGCAACTAGGACAAATGAAGTCATATTCCAGTTGCAAGTCAATGGTGGACTTGCAACAAAAAAAGTTTGGGACTAGTTGTGAGTTGAGTGTGGACCTGCAACTGCGACAAAAAAGGTCGGGCCCTAGTTGCGAGTTGAAGATGGACTTGCAACTGGGGAAAAGAGTCGGGCCCCAGGTATGAGTCGAGGGTGGGATTGCAACTGGAAATAAAAAGGTCGGTCCCGAGTCGAGGGTGGACTTGCAACTGGAAGAAAGAAAAGTCGGGCCCCAGCTGTGAGTCAAGCGTGGACTTGCAACTGGGACAAAAAAAGTCGGGCCCTAGTTGCGAGTCGAGGGTGGACTTGCAACTGGGACATAAAATGTCGGGCCCAAGTTGCGAGTTGAAGGTATTCTTGCAACTGGGACAAAAAAGGATGGGCCCTAGTTGCGAGTCGAGGGTGGACTTGCAACTAAGACATAAAAAGCTTGTCCCTAGTTGCGAGTTGAGGGTGGACTTGCAAGTGGGACAACTACCGAAAATTACTATACCATTTATGAGTCGAGTATGGACCTGCGACTGGGACAATAACAAAGTACGAGCCGAGTTGTGAGTCGAGCATGGAGTCGCAACTGGGATAAAAATAAAAACACATGCCCGGTTGCAAGTTGAGGGTGCACTTGCAACTGGGATAACTACGAGCCCATTTGTGAGTCAAGGGTGGACTTGCAACTGGAGCAATTATAAAACTATGAGCCCAATTGTGAGTCAATGATCGACTTGCAACTGGTTTGGAACAAACTATGGGCCCAGTCGTGAGTCATGGGTGGACTTGTAACTGGGATGGAAAAAAACACATGCTTCAGTTTTCTAGTCAAGGGTGGGCTTGCCACTCGGACAACTACAAGCCCGGTTACAAGTCAAGGTGGATTTGCGACTAGGACAACTACAAAAATTGCAAGTCCGGTTGCGAGTCAAGGGTCAACTTACAACTAGGATGAAACAAACTATAGACCCAGTTACAAGTCAAGGAGATGGTCGTACACATTTCTATCGCTGCATCTAGGAAAGAGCTTAGGTCCCAGTTATAACTGGGACTAAAAAACCATCGGCCCCAGTTGCAAGTCGAGGGTGGACTTGCAACTCTGACAAGAAAGGTTGGGCCCTAGTTGTAAGTCGAGGGTGGTCTTGCAACTGGGACAAAAAAAGGTCAGACACCAGTTGCAAGTCGAGGGTGGATTTGCAACTGGTACAAAAAAAATGTCAAACCCTAGTTGCGAGTCGAGGGTGAAACTGCAACTAGGACTAAAAAAGTTTGGGCCCAGTTGCGAGTCGAGGGTGGACTTGCAACTCCGATAATAAATGTTGGACCCTAGTTGTGAGTTGAGGGTGGATTTGCAACTGGGACAAAAAAAGGTCAGGTGCTAGTTGCGAGTCAAGGGTGGACTTGCAGCTGGGACTAAAAAAGCTCGGGCCTAGTTGTGAGTCAAGGGTGGACTTGAAACTCCAACAAGAAAGGTTGGGCCCCAGTTGAGAGTCGAGGGTGAACTTGCAACTCGAATAAAAAAGGTTGGGCCCTAATTGCGAGTGAAGGGTGGACTTGCAACTGGGTCAAAGAAAAGTTCGGTCCCCAGTTATGAGTCGAGAGTGAACTTGCAAATGGGTGTAAAAAATGGCCACGGTTATGAGTCATAATGAACTTGCAATTGGGACAAAACAGATTGGGCCCTAGTTGCAGCCGCATAACAAAGATGATAACAGGAGAGACAACGAACAGTGCATCATGTCTCTTCCGCTTCTATAGAAAAGGTTCAATAAGAAATGGCAAAATAATCCCCCAAAAAATGACCATGGAAAGACAAAGCAGAGGCAAAAAATGGGCCTACAAAAACCGGTTGACAAACTGGACACGACGATGTATAACACGCTCAACAAAAACAGCGTGGGTCGAATTTGCGCAAAGATTAAAACGAATAGATCGGACAAACCACACCAAAATGAAGTGGGGTCATATTTGCGCAAAAAACTACAACAAATCTGATTGAAAAAATGTTCAAATATTTAAAAATATTGATGAATTTAAAAAACATAAATTCAAATAAGTGTTAACAAATTTAAAATTCAGGAATTTTATTAAGTTTTTGCACACTTCAGAAAAAGTTTGTGTCCTAGAAATACCATGAATTAGAAAAATGAAAAAGGAGAAGAACGACAAAAAGAAGAAAAAAAACAGCTCAAACAAAGGGAAGAGAGAAAGTGCCAAATAGAGAGTGAGAGCACAGGCAACCACCAGATTCTTCGTATATGGCGTCCGTTGACGCTTCCTATTCTGTACAGTGCAGAAAAAAACAAAACAATGTTTCACTGTATCAAGCCGACAAAAAAGGAACAAACCAACGCCGAACAGCCCGGGAAAAACAAAACAACGGCCCGGCAACCCACTAGCAACGACCTCGACACGAGCCGCACGCGAGACTGCAGCGAGTGTGCGCCAGCCAACAACGATCCAACTGTGTTTGCGCGAATCTCAAAGCAGGACGAGATCCAGTGGCTCTTGGCTTAAATGTGAGATAGCGATGCGAAATAGCAAATTTAAAGACAAATAGAACAGAAAAAAAGAAAGCCCCAAACAAAAAAAGGTTTGGAAGCTTCTCCCAAAACCGGTAGGAAGAGCCCTTCACAGATCACCTCATTCACACACGTGGGAGACAAAAAAAACTAAACAATTGGCGCGAAGCATGGAAGCAGGAAATTTACAAGGACATGCAACGACTAGACACACTTTTCTCAATAAAAAAACAATTCGCCTTTTCCCCTCGCTGAAAGGCACAAAAACGGGGGACAAAACACAAAACGAAAAAGCCCACAACGAGTGACAAGAGCCCAGGACTGCCCGACACAGAACACGGGCTGGAGACTGGCCGCCCCACCTCGCACGGGACACGGACAAACGCGACTCGAGCGAGCACCTCAGCAAGCCGAATAAGCTGCGGGAATCTTAAAGACAAACAAGATCCAACGATTTTAGACTTAGATGTGAGATAGCTATTTCACATTTAGATGTGAAATAGCAAACCTGTTAAAAAAAATGCAGGATATACACTAAAATGCGATATATGGCGACACTTTCCTCATGGCCTGCACACTAGTAGCGTGGTTTTATTTTATGTTTTCCCTTTTATTTTCTATTTTATTTTTCATTTTTTGATTTCTTTTTTCAGGAAACTTTCGATCTATTCATCTTCAATCATGGCAATGCAACAATCATCAGAAATAATAAAAATTGAATTAAAATCCGTCGACCATCTAGCAACGACTACAAGCACTGAAGCGAGCCGAAGGTGCGTCGCCGTCATCGCCCCTCCCTCGCCGGAGCCGGGCACAACTTATTGTAGCAGACTACTAAAGCTCCATAGGACCGACGCACCAGAATAGCAACCGCCGTCGATTAAGAGAAATTTAGATTGGAAGGATCTAACCCGAAGACACATGACACAAAGACAAACAAAGATTGGATCCGAGTAGATCCACCAAAGACAACCACAGACCGAATCCTGTGAGATTCGCCGGAGACGCACCTCCACGCTCCCTTCGACGATGCTAGATGCACCACATGGGGGCTATGCGGGAAGAACCTTATTCCATCTTCGGCGAGCCGCCACCGTCTCGTCTTCCTTATTGAACGGGAGAACGATGCAGTCAGGGTGCGCGGCGGAGCTGTGGGTCAGGAGGCAGGTGAAGCTGGTTCGGACATAGTGGTCGTCTTCTTTGGGCAGGAGGGATATGGTCTCTCTGGTGATCGGATGCCACAGCCAGGTCTCCCAACGGAAGGCGCCATGCATGGATGATGATGATCCAGCCCTACGGGGTGGCAAAGCAGATCTAGTTGTCCTTGGGGGATAGCATGGCGGGTGTCGCCTCCATGCATGTTGTCTCTTCTCATATGTTGAACATGAGCATCTTGGGGATATGTTCTTGATCATCGCCTCTGACTCCGATCGTCGTCGTCGAGTCGTTTCGGGAAGGCTGGTGTTCGAAGACGAGCAGTGTGGCGCTGGTGCTGGCGCTGCTGCATGCCATTGCTGGTCGGTTGTCCTTGAAACTGAGTTCAATCTCCGGCCAGTACGCGTGCACGCTGTCGTCGTCGGTGGACGCGAGAAATCCTATGCCTCTCCTCTTATACATACATGCGAATCTGAAAACTAGACTCTGATTTTCCGAGTCAGTATGTGAATACAATTCCTCCCTTTTAGGCAAAAGGAACGCGAAATATACCCGAATATACCCAGAGGCCCGGTTTACTGATTTTTTCTTTTTTTTTTAAATGCCATAAATAAAATACATATTTACCTTGCAAAGACAGAGAAAAAGCGTTGTGCAATTGCCATGCATATAAAAAATTAAAACATGCCATATTAATTTATAAAAAAGGACATGGTAGTTTACAAATAACTACTATGATGTAACTTTTTTGCTTTATTCTTTCCACTGCGGACAATTCATAGAAACGCCATATCAGTGAATTGTCTTTTGGCCATGGCAAAAACAAATTGCTATCCTCTTACTAAATAAAATTTCTATCCTATAGTTAATAAAAAATGCCATGAAGACAATATTAAAATTTCATGCTATCAATAATAAAACTGCCACCTTCCAAATAATAAAACTGCCATCCTCATAACAATAAAAATGCCATGTTATTGACAATAAAAATGCCATGCTCTTTACCATAAATTGACATCCCTCTTGATAAATAGAAATGACATGTAACTAAAAAATAAAAATGTCATGTTACTAATAATAAAACTGCCATCCGCTTAGTAATAGAAAACACCACTTTGTTAAAAAAAATAAATGACATGCTCTTTACTAAAAAAATGCCATGCTCTTTATCATAAACTGCCATCCCTCTTGATAAATAAAAATACCTTGTAACTAAAAAAAAGTCCATGTTACTAATAAATAAAACTGCCATCCTCTTAATAATAGAAAATGCCATGTTATTAATTATCAAAATGTCATGATCTCTGCTAAAAAAATGCGATGTGTGGCATTCAAAACGACCTGAAAAATGCCATGGTCTCTGCTAAAACAAATGCAATGTGTGGCACTAAAAAGGACCTAAAAAATGACATGCACTTTACTAGAAAAAATGCCATGTGGGCTATTAAAACAAGGACCTAGAAAAAATGACATGCTACATATCATAAAAATGCACATCGCAAGTTTAGGGAAAAAAAACTCCAAAAAAATTATATCTCCTCTACCAATAATTAAAAAATTGGCATTTTTTATTTTTATTTTTCAAATGAAACATTATATTTTTTTAAAATAGCTTCATAAGATATCTATACTACTATTAAAAGAGCAAACATGAATTCTCCTAAAGACACACCATAAACTGTACGCAGGATTATCTGAGACGTTCGATCAATCTAACTAAAATACATCTAACAGTCCATATTAAATCAAGGGTCTGCCACGTAAATAAACGATCCAGATTAAATGTTCTGCCGGAGCAGACTGCCCCGCCCTCGCGCATCCCTTCGTCCTCAATTAGGGGGATTATTATCCCGTAATTTTCTCTATGTCCGGTGCCCACAAAGGTTTGCCACTCCTCCTCTGTTATCCTAATCCCATAATTTTCTCGCAGGTGCAAGCGCGGATCGCCGCCGCCGCCCACCGCTCCTTTACTTCCATGGGCCCGAAAGCGTAGCCAAGCACCGAAGCAACCGGAGCGGCGAGTGGCGGAGGAAGGAGAGGCGGCGGGGAATGGGGTGATGGCATCGGTAGCTGGGGGTGCAGGCGATGCGGGCGTCGCACAGCCTGATCAGGCACGAGTAGTCGGCGCGAGGCATCCTGGAAGGACCCGGGGCGAGTCATTTCCGCCACTACGTGCGCCGATGCCGCCCGCGCCTCGGCGAGCTCCACGACCAGATCCTCGCCATCTCGCCTCCTTCGCCGACCTTGCCGCGCAGCACTCCGCCCGCCCGCTCGCCGCTGGACTCCGCCAAGGGCCGACCATGCGATGGCAGATTCAGGATTGCTCGGTGATGGATAAGATCAACCCGTGTGGTCAGCAGTATTGGTACGATTCCTATTCTACTTTCTTTGGGTGGTTAATTCCATGGCCACGTTACTAACCAGTAGATCGAAAAAATGAACTGGATAGAAATATGTTCTTGTGGAAGTCACGGGCATGAAAGTTTTGTTTCACTCATCCTCTTGTATTTGTAGGCCTATTTAGGAATCAATTTATACTGTAGGCCTAGATCCATCTTACTTCATAACAAATATTTTGATCGGTCGGTGGGATATGATTTTGTGAAATTACTTCCATATGAACAGTGAAATATCTTAATTCTCACTTATACTGCTCTCGACTCCCATTAGATTGCAGTATTTATCATTTTGTTTTATTACGAACCCCTTTTATTTGTTAAAGTTGGGCAAATCCATTGTTAGAGTCCTCATCGCCACTATATATTGTATTGAATTAGTTCGATGGAAATGATAATGTGATATTACAACTTATATTTGGGAGAAAGCGAGTGTGGCATGATGTATATCTCAGACTTAACATGATTTTTTAGTTTTTTTCCACCACCGAAACAATAACATATCTTCCTACACTTGGTGCTTCAGTTACCTGATTTAAGTTGTAACTATTTTAAGATGTTATTTAAGATGTTACCTGATATACAAGATTTTCAGCTAGGTTGATAGTTGGTCTTTCTGTCCTCTGAGCTTATTGATTCATCTGATGGTGTTTTTTGGTCAGACAAGGTGGAGTTCATGCTTGCAATTGTACAGTGTATGGTTCCGTTCATATGTTTTGCTCTAATAGATTGATGAAAATACATGTCAAGCTATTTTATCACAAGATTCCTACACCGATGATTCAAATGAATCTAACATATTGGGAACCTTTTCATGGACTATCCTCATAATGGCTGTCAAATTCTTGCTTTCAGAGGTAGCACCTGAACTTAGGGATCCATTTTCCTGTATCACCAATGTATTTACTTATAATATTGTATTAACCTAATATACCTTCAAAACAGGATACTGAGACCATGTGCAAGAAGGAATCAACATTTGTAAGACACTAGCTATTTTTGGCATTCATATAACCTGTAGATAGACTGCATATGCTCCTGAAATGCTACTACATGCCTCTCCAAGGTCCAATAATTCCAAGGATGACTACAACTGCAAGCCAACATTATTATCTAAATTACTACATTAATTCGATGAGCAGGACAGTCTGCAAGCTACAACTTTGCTAATTAATATTTTTCCTTTATAGCATTTTCTCTGAACCAAATTGACCATTCTTTTCTCAAGGGCAAAACTAACATAAATTAATTATTCTTTAGGTACCAATGCTGAAATATTTTTTGCAAGCCTCAAGCATGGTTTCTTTCTGATTGTGAGAATGAATTTTACAAAGAGGGTATTTGAGAAGGTAATCACATAACTATACATGTTTTCTAAGCATCTAAGAGGATTTAGTGTTCAGTTTAGTGCTGCAATTTTAGAGCTTGATTCTAGAAGTAAGGGTGCCCTCCTTTGATATACCTGGTTTGTGAAGAGGTGATCGTGTGGCTGAAGAATGATGTTAATGATTGGAAGTGCTCCAACCAGGAAGCATTCAGGTGGTGCCTGCGTTGGACACGGTGTTTTTAGGATGAGACCATTCATGTGGAACTTTTCAGTGAGCAGAGTAAGAAGCGAGAAAACTATGGGTTGAATTTGTTGTGCTAAAGGACCGACATAATGCAGGTACGTATTTGGCCCTGTTTTCTCTGAGCAGGAAGAGGACATTGCGATCTCATCCCGCTTCAGTGCGTATATACTCGACAGGTATCACATCGTTGTCTTGATCGACTCATCTTGATGCTGTCCCTGCCCTTCTGTCACCGATAATCTTCAGGATTGGTGGGGAGGTCTCGCCAGTTCATTCCCAAAGCTAAATAATGTGGTTTGATTCTCTTGTGATGCTTGTGTGCTATAGCCTATGAAAGCAACGCAATGCTAGGGCGTTCAACAATGCTCAGCTTCAAGTCAACGAGGCAACATTCTGTGTTCTCATTCTTTCTGACCTAATTGCGTGAGGGAATAGGATGGCTGGATTATGTGAGTAGTCCATTTGTGATATGTGTTGGTGGTGGAGCGTGGATGTCGTCCCCCTTTGTGGTGCTCTTGTAACTTGTGTTCTCTCCTATAAAATTATGATACAAATTTGCATACTCTCCATAAAAATATACACAAACCAAGAGAAATTATATCACTGCCCTTACACAATTTATTGCAGGTAGGTGGAATGAACTTCTTAAATAATTCCTGCATATAAGCAATTCACTATATTTTATTCATTTCACTTGATACACCATTTCATAATTTATATTAAAAAATTAGTTCAAGAATTTTTTTTGGATGAACTACGCTATGAAAAATGTGGTAGTATTTTTTACTGTTCAAGTATAATTAGTTTTTTATGTTTATAGAGAGACGTCCATGATTACGAGGTATTGGTACACATGCTGACATCACTTCCAGGGTTCAGTTCAGCAAGAAGACCAATTACACCTACAATGTCCATTCCTACTGCACCCTGGCTTGGCAAACAAGAAGACTCAATGCAGCCAGCTGCTGATAAGGAGATGACATTGACCTCTCAACAACCAAGACAAAGAGACGCACAACAAGCCAAGAACAAGAAGATGAAGTAAGCGCTAAGCTTATTTTGTGTGTGAGTTGGTATATCATTTCCATCCTTCTAGATTTGTTGTAAGAGTATGGAGTTGAATACGATGATGATGTGCTCACCGGACAGGCACCCGTTTTGGCTATATACCATGACTATGTTTTCAAAATAGATTGAGACACCCCCTGCTTTTCTTTAGAGAGGAAGGGATCATTTTTATGCATTTATGCCGGTATTAGATATATTTATCAAAGTTTAAGAGCCAATCTTCAAAAACATCCTATTTTTGTGCGAATTTTTCTATATAAAAAATATCTATTAAAGTACATTAATCCCATTTGAAAATACATGGGAATTCTCTTAAATTATGGGGAAAAAATCTATGACGACAGATACATTTTTTACATACACATTCTTGATAATTTAGGCAATTTTCAAAAATGATTTTTTCTACCTATTGCTCATGGTTATTACTCCCTCATTCATGTGCAAATGCACAAGTAATAATTCAACACAAGCACCGCCAGGGCCAGATCTCACCAACTAGTGGGGCACATTGCCCCGCCATATCAGTATGGGACCGTCCAGATTTCTCGAATCACCACCAAACCGATTTGCGACGCTGGGCCTGAAATGTCAGCATGGACAGTTGACTCCTCTTCGCATCCCCATTGCAAGCAGGTGGCAATCGGGTCAAGATGCCGATAACATTTGAGGTCCCCAGTCCACAACCCTTTGAGCAACTTCCATACACAAATTTACATCTTTTGTGGAACTAGGATTTTCATCATTTTCTAGACAGGTAGGTCCCCACATGGTCTCGAGCTGGTCACCACGCCCCCTAGTTCTTCAAGAGGTTCGCAACGGCTAAGGTGATATGCGCTTTGCACCGAGACGTCCATCCTTTTCAGTTTGCCATGCTATAAAATCATCTCCCATCCATGTTGATTGTTTGATATCTTCAATATTTCTTCTACATCAGGAGACATCAGTTATGAGATACTACTGGTTAAACCGCTCTTCATCCCATGAACCTACATGACGAATAAATTGGGACACCCTTGTAAACCTACACTGCCATTGAGGTTTAAGAAATCTCCATAAAGTGCCCCTCGGAATTCATGTGTCACGCCAAAACCTCACCTTCCGTCCATCACCAATTTTCCCATGGGACTCCCTTCTTTAATAGCTCCAAACCATACTAGCACATAAACTGTCCGGTCCTTCAATTAAATTCCAAGCTTGCCTCGCCAGCAAAGCTTGGTTAAAGAGGCGCATACCACGAAAACCAAGACCACCTTGATTTTTGGGAGCATTATTTTTTCCCATGCAATTCGGTGTGTCTTGTGTCTTCCTTTCTCCACACCCCACCAGTAACTTTGAGCCATTTTATTCAAATCATCACAGACCAGCATCGGTAGTTTGAAAATGCTCGTCACGTATGTCACGATAGTTTTCGTCACTTCTTTGATCAACACTCGTTCGCTATCGAGGACATGAATCTCTCTGACCAATCAACAAGTATCTTGGCCAAACTTTATTGAAGGGATTGAAAATGCCCCTTACTCTCCCCGGTACAGGTAGTCCCAAGTACTGGTCCTCGAAATCCTGCCGCCCAATATGCAACACATTTTTAACCACCTCTTGTACTACCAAGGGCAAGATTCTCCAAACAATATGCTGCACTTTTCTGGGTTTAGTAGTTGGCCTGTCCCACGTTCATACCTATGCATCACATCATTTACAATGTTCGCCTGTACCTCAGAACCTTAAGAAAAATAGCAATGTATCATCACCAAACAAAAGATGAGATATCCTCGGTGCCGTTGGGCAGATAGCAACCGATATAAGACCTCTTCTTTCAGTGACATCAAGAAGCAAAGCCGACAAGGAATCAACCACAAATAGGAATAAAAACGATGATAATGGGTCACGTTGGCGGAGTTCTCGTGAGGGAGAAAAACGTTCCTATAACTTCCCATTAAACTTCACCGAGGAACTAACTGTTTGCACACAAGGGCGGATCCAGCATAGGTCATGGGTGTACAGATGTACACCCAAATTTTTCTGCAAAAAAAATCATATATATATATATATATATTAAGAATTAAAAAAATCATATATTTTTTTCAGACATAAAAAAAATCATATATATATGGGTATATGGAAGATAACAGGTCCAGTCCATCGGCAGCAGGCCAACAGCCCACTAGCTAGCCCAGAGCAGGAACCAGTAATTTCTGCCCAGTGCCCACGCACGAGAGGCCACCTACACCCACACCCCCCTCAAAAAAACAAAAAAAAAACAGAGAGAGACCACCCACACCTGAATACTCCAAGAGCCGGACGGCGGCGGCGGCGGCGGCGGCGTCCCCCTTCACGGCGGCGGAGACCTTCAGGTAACCTCTCCTCCCCGCCCCCTTCTCCTACGAGCTGCGCCGCCCCCCCTCGTCCTGCTGCACCTCTTCATCCCATGCTCTGACGACCCTGCGCCGTCCCCATCACCCCCACTCCCCCCTTCCTGCTTCTGCTCCCGTCCCGGGCCACGCGCGGCTGCTCCTGTTTCTGCTCGACGCCACCCCCAACCCCCCTCTGCTGCTCCCGGGCCTCCCTCCCCAACGCGCGGCTGCTCCTGTTTCTGCTCGACGCCATCCCCCTCCCCTCTGCTGCTCCCCGCTTCTGCTCCCGGGCCTCTCTCCCCCACCCCACGCCTGTCCATTCAAGTTTCTGCTCGCCTTTCTCCCCAATTCATCTTCATGGAAATATATGTTATGTGGCATGTGCGGCTAGTTTTTGGATGTCCCAGTGGGCAATTTTAGGGAACACTTAAATTCAAAGCTTTGTCCATTAATCCATTATATGCAATTAAGTGGCTGCTCGGATGCTTCTCTCCAATAACTGGTTCCCTGAATTCAAAGCTTTTTCCATTAATCCATTATATGCTATTAAATGGCTGCTCGAATTGTTGTCTCCAATAACCGAGCTTCATACCATGGTCTCAATGATACTATCCACAGTTCCTCAAACTGGAATGGACCAAAACATTAGTCAAGATAATAACATAGTATGCATAGCAAAAGTTTAAATAAAACCGTGATCATGCATGCTACCTCCATTTCTCTGTGCATTATTAATTTTGATCTGTCGGAGGCTCGCCCACTGTTCCCAGTTTAACATTTCTGTTTCTTTTCTAACTTTGATACATTTTGATTTTGAAGTTATTTAGTACATTTAGAAGTTAAATTTGTGTTACAACTTACAATCTGGTTCGAAATTTTAGCAGACCAACAAGACTGACTGAATACCAGAAGTTTGGTCAATTAGTTTGGTTGTAGGACTTAACTTTCTGTTTTTTTTTTTAAAGATGGATGCCACAGCCCTTCATCATGAAAACCAGAAGTTGGTGCAGCAATTGGAAGCACAGAAGTCTGAAATGCATGCGTTGGAAGCTAAGTTCAAGGAGTTGAGGAATGAACAATCTTCTTATGACAATACTCTGATTTCCCTGGATAAGATGTGGAATCAGGTTCTTTCCTCCGAGTCGTGAAAACTATGTTTTATGGTTCTTTTCCAGTTCGTAATGCTTCTTACTAATATATGTTAATTATAGCTTGTTGATGATTTAATCCTGCTTGGAGTTCGATTTGGTGGCGGTTTGAACAATTTGCCTGCACTTGACCATGAAGAGTTGTCAGAAGGTTGCTGGCTTATTTCTTTAACTGTTCAATGTTGCTTTCTGAGATGTGCTTTTTTGTTTCAGTAGCGATGTTGCCTTAGCTGATTGTGTGTTCTTTTTTGTTGCTCAGAATCTATCGAGTCATGTCCTTCTGAGGAAATTTTTCTCTTCATGCTCTTGAAGTCCAACAATTATGGAAAAAAGGGTGACAATAGCTTGTTGGAATTTGCTGAAGAAGCTCTTGCTTTGCGTCGTTCGGCAACTCTTGCTCTGATGAGGTCCCTTCAAGAGGCTATTGCTGCACAACAGGCTAGAAGTGAATATTTGTCATCAGCTTTAAATGCAGAGAAGTCAAATGAAGGTAAAGACAAAAAGTAATATCTGCCTTTTTCCCTCCATTTTTTTCAGTGCACCTTTATTATTTGCTAACTACCCATCTGCTTGAACTTTCATTATTTAATTTAGATGTTGTTGTTGCCCTTCGAAACCACAATGATCACTTGAAAGAGGTGGTTGGCAATGTCCGTGAAGCTATTTCTATCGTCAATGAGAAGCATAAAAGGTATCTGGATGAGATTGAGGCTTTCAAAAGCAGCTACTCAAAAGAACTGCAGGAAATCAAGCATCTTTCAGGTGTTAAAAAATGTCATTCCTTTCCTCATTTGATATATTTGTTAAATTTTGTCTCGTGTGCATATCTGGGCATTCACAGTTATTATCTTCTCCGTAGTTACCAGATTCTCACTAAACCACCCTCTGTACCCCAAACCCCAATCTCCATTGGTGTTCGAGTTTGGTTCTAATCGGTAAGGATGCGCTGACCGATCATTCAGGTGGACCGTTAGATTCCAGTCAAGGAGATTGAGAGAAAAATGGAAGGAATTGCAATGCAGCTATCTCATGTCGAGTAGATTGAGTTGAACGTCACCATTGGGTGCTCTCGAGTAGGTTGGCATGGCCGTGAACCATGTGTGGATGAGGTGAGGAAGATGGAGTCGATAGAATCCCTAAGGAAAGCTTTTTGCAACCAGATCAAAGAAACTGGAGGGGTGGCGCTCCATGCTCCGGAGGGTAGGCAGTCACGATGTTTATTAGAGATGGGAGTTGGTAGTTGGGACCCAGGATCGTTTATGGGCTGTGTGGGCTGACTAGGCCTGTTTCTTGCTTTGCCTATTTTCCAATGCTTCTGTGTGCAGAACCATGTGCTACTTTATTGTTTGTGCCTAAATATCTAAGTGTTCACAAACCCTAACCTCCGATTTGCTGAACCCTGATCTCTGATTTGCCGAACCCGACCTTTGATTCGTCGAATGCCGATCTCTGATTTGACGAACCTGACCTTTGATTCGCCAAACCCCGGTCTCTGATTTGCCGAACCCGACCTTCGATTCGCCGAACCCCAATCTCTGATTTTCCGAACCCGACCTTCGATTCGCCAAACCCCGATCTCTGATTTGCCGAACCCCAATCTCTGATTTTCCGAACCCGACCTTCTCGCCAAACCCCGATCTCTGATTTGCCGACCTGACCTTCGATTCGCCGAACCCCAATCTCTGGTTTGCTGAACCCGATCTCCGATTCGCGAATCAGAGATGTACAACGCCTAGTGAACCCCATACGGGCTGAGGTAGCTAATTGTGAAGCCGAATAGCAAATCGTGGATCAGGTAATAATACACGAATGCATTTGGATTAATTTTAAAACATACCATTTCCTTCTGTCATCTGGATGATTAAAAGTTTCCCCCGCCCCCCTTATTTTAGACTAAAGCACTGTTCTGTTGGCAAGGCGCACAAATGCACAGCCAGCCCACCCGCATTCGAGTCTCGGCTCGCACATGTGATGCTCAAGGTTACCTCTTCTATTAAAAAATGCCGCCAAGGACTAGTCCTGGCTGGTCCCTTTTTTTTAAAGCTGCCCCTTTTCACAACAAGCTCGGCTTTGTATTCTTAACAAGATTGACCTTGCATCACAGTTTGCATATTTCAGACGGAAATAATTTGTGGCATTAATTGTGCTAAAACTTGCTGCCAATACAACTGGAAGAAATGTACTAAGATATGTTAACAGACCCTTGCCAAATAAATAAAAAACTTATCTTGTTCAGTGCTTCCAAATTTTGAGCTATAAAACTGGTCAAGCTTTGATTCTAAAGCAAAGCAATCCATATTCATGTGCTTATGCAGGAGAGCTAGAGGAAACCATGGCGGAGCTTGAGGAAAGTCGACGGAAGTTGGTTATTCTCCAGTTGCAGAGGCATGGAGGTTCGCTAATGAACATGTCTGGTCCAAACGATGTGAATGATGCTGTTTCGGCTGACAAATCTTCAGACAAAAACATGGGCTGGGGAGATCTCAAAGATGCTGTTGAAGAAGCTAAGGTACTTTTAACCAGACCGAATTCCATTGCAGATATGCTTTTTATATGCCTTATCTGGTCAGCATTCATCTTATAGTATAATTTGTCCAATGGAGGTCAGACCCTTGCAGGAGACCGCCTGTTTGAACTCCATGAGACTCAAGAGGATAATCTAATACTGTCTAAGCAGTTAGAAGATCTGCAGGTTGGCACCTTCTTTGTAATGGATGGCTGACATATTCGTTGTACTTTCTAGTGGTATCCTGGGTCTTCTTATTCCTATAATTTGCATTCTGGTGCTATGTGTGCAGGGTCAATTAAAAGACGATAACTATATTTTCACATCAAAACCATATACAATTCTTAGCGATCAGTTACATCATCTGAATGCTGAGATAGAACGATACAAGGGTTTGGTTGAAGTATTACAGGTAATATGCTTTTCCTCTGTTGTCCTGTTGTTTTGCAAGGTTTCTCTTGACCAGCTTTTCCTTTCTTTGACTTTAGAATGATAAGAACCAGTTCTTGCAAAGGGAGAAAGAAATGTGTGCAAAAGGAGAATCCGTTGACAATATTAAACAATCCATTACTGCTTATGAGGTCAAAATCGAGGAACTGGAACATCAGATTCTGAAATCCATGGCTGAGAAGAACAATCTTGAGATCAAAGTTGAGGAATCATTGCAAGATTCAGGTATTGAGGCCTGATTTAGTGGCTTGCTAATTCGAGATCTGGGTTAACCTCCTTCTGCAGTGTAATATATACTTTGTTCTCAATTCCACCACTGTCTAGGTAAAAAAGACTTCAAGGATGAGATTCATGTCATGGCTGCAGCACTCTCTAAAGAGATGGAAATGATGGAGAATCAATTGAATAGATCAAAGGATGCAGCTTCTGAAGCACTTGCATTACGTGAAGAAGCTGAATCGTTAAGAACCTTGTTAGCTAAGAAGGTATGTCATCGATTTGGGTCTATCAATGTTTTCAAACTGGCTCTCAGTCTGCATCTGTTGCCATGTCTGTGAATGTCGCTGAAATTTAACATGCTTGTACGTGGTAGTGAGATTGCCACACAGCGTGTAATGAGAAATAAATCATTTATGTTTCTTCATCATTGATTTTAGCAGATAGGATATTTTCTGCATTCATATATCTGACATATAGATTAAGTACAAAGAGCAAGCACCACATACCTGAACTAGTACTAGTCCATTCTTACCGTGTCATGAACCGAGTTGAACAAGGGGTTGGAAATGGAATAAGATGGATTAAGGTAGAACGACATTAGATCGAAGGGGTAACCAGTTGGGGTAGTAACACTAGAATAGCTGGTCAAGGGAAGTTTGTTTACTGATCGCCTTCTACAAAGAAGCAAAGTCATCACTTAAATAGTCGACTGCTAGCACATAAGGGCAGCCCGGCGCATGTAGCTCCCGCTTGCGCAGGGTCCAGGGAAGGGTCCGACCACTTTGGGTCTATTGTACGCAGCCTTTCCCTACATTTCTGTAAGAGACTGTTTCCAGGACTTGAACCCGTGACCTCATGGTCACAAGGCAGCAGCTTTGCCACTGCGCCAAGGCTCCCCTTAGTCGACTGCTAGCACATAACCAACTCAATTTAAACCAACCGAATCTAGAATATAGCATGTTCTAACAGATGGACATATGTGACTTTTTTGAGAAGTTTTCGAGATGCACAAGTATCTAAAACCTAGCTCAAGCGACCACCTCTGTATGTATGTTTACTTTTCCCAATATAATATGCATAAGTGTTTATGTTTGTCATTCAAAATATATTTGTCATAAAATGTGTTCTGTGTCATTTTTTTGAATATTTTATCTCTGAAGTATACAAAAAGTAATAGTTAATTAGGTGTATCAGAGACCGTGTCTGATCTCCAAAATGACAAGTGAAGAGAAAGGTTATATTATCTTCAGGTTATCTCTGCTTTATTAAAGCTGGGTGATTATTTACAAAAACAGGATTGACTCAATACTCTAGGGTAACTCATGTGTACTTTGATGCTGTTATATGCTTGCATTGTTACATATTTTTAGGATCATTATTAGATCTGGATCATTATTAGATCTTCAAACAATATTATTCACAAACTATTTCCGTAGAGTTTATCTTCTGAACTATATCTGAGAAATTGTGAATAGACCTCTAGCATAATTGAAACATCTGATGGAAGTATCTCCAATTTTCAGATCAGTGAACAGAAGGAAATATCTGATAGATACAACACACAAGTCTCTGAGATCAAGTCCCTCAAAGAATTGGTATGGTATCATGAAAATCTCTCGTCTTCTAATTGTGCTGACAGCCTGAGATATATTTGTGTTCTCTGAAAGTGTTTGCTTTTCCCCTCCACCATGTTTCTCTCAGCTTGGAGAAATTTTTGAGTTATTACACAAGCAATTATATCTGATTTGTTGTAACTTATTAGCGTAGACTCACCCCATAACTGGCCAAAGGAGCAACTTGGAGAGCAAGTAGCTTGGGCCTTAAGCCAAATATATATAAGGATATAAAATTAGTAACATTAGGGTGAGATATGATCAAATAAGGTTAGATCCGTCAAGATTAGTCCTTTCTATCTCTATGTCCTTTAGGGTACATGCTACCTGTGAAGATTTAGTCCTTACTCTCTATAACAAAGCCATTCTTTAAGGAGAGATAGCATGCACCATTAGGTTATCTCTACTTGTCATTAAATAAGGTTAGATTTGTCAAGATTAATCCTTGCTTGATACCTGGTTTCTGAAAATATATTATGGATTAACAGTTAGTTCTTAGTCTTTCAAGCATTGGTGTATATTCAGCTTTTGCAACTAGCTACCTGAAATTGTTGTTATTTTCCAACTGTGGGCAAACAAATATCTGGTTATATGCAACTAACAGTATGGGCCCTTAAATTTTAAAGAATTGTGGGCAAACAAACTCTGGTAGTGAATATGCCCTAAATATATGAGCCTAAATATAAAAATCTTCCATTTTCTGAAGAAAAACAAGGAAGTATTGCCCTTCGATGGTTCGAAGCCAAGCTCTTGCCGCTTTGCACTGTGTCAGGATTGCCATTCATGTTTTCTGAATGAAATTTCAACAGATTGAGACGTTGGAAAAAGAAAATCAGGAGTTGGAATTTATTGTGGATATGTATGGGAAGGAATGTTCTGAGTCAAGGTATGACTTGATTGTTATCATTATCACTTATCAGCTGTGTTGATGTTTGATGATTGTGACTTATGCTATTCTCTTAGATGATCTCGTACTCCACCAGATTCTTGAAATTCTCTGTTAGAAAATGTTTTCTACTTACTTGGGATTTACAGTCTACCACACCTTGGGAACAAGAGATAAAGCTGACACATCCCTTTATGACTCTTAAAGTATTATCATTCAATGCATTTTCTTCTTCTGAGTAAACATGTTCTGCTGTATGCCTGAAAGAAGTCCATCTTTACTCTAATCCTCAATTTCAGCTATATACTTTACATATGAAAATTTGCAGTCAGTTAAATCTAGTAAGTTGTTAAAACATGTGATTGTTAAGCTTCATGCAGCCGGTGCAACTAACAGTCTGAACTGATGGAAAGGGCTAGGCAATGGCAATCCACATATACACTTCAACACCCCCTCTCACATGTGACACGGGAAGTCAACACATGAATAGACTGAGAGGTAACAAATTTTGGGTAAATTGCGAAAGCCAGGAGAACTCGAGACCTTAGGCTCCGATACCATGTTAAGCTTCATGCACTAGCCAACGCAACCAAAAGTCCAAACTGATGGAAAGGGCTAGGCAATCCAGTTTTGATTTGGATCCAATCTGCTAACACTAGCTGACATAGGTGCCATGTGACTTTTGTAAATGCCGAAAGAAAAATATACTAGTTTAGATCGCTGAATATAAAGTGTTCAAAACGGCGACGAATAAAAATCATATAAGCTAAGAACTCAAAAAATGAAAAAAAAAAAGCCATAGGTTGGTTACCTCTACGCTTTCCTCCATTACCAAATACCCATTGATTTCCCTTTTGTAAACGGTCCATACAATGATAGTCAATTCACAGCTTTCATCAATTTTACATACTAATATATTTTGCTTCATCCGTTAGATTCTTATTTTACTCTACTGTGAATCTAGGACAATTACAGAGATCAAGGAATCAGAAAATTTAGCTCGCAAGCAGGTTGAATATTTGAGAACTAGTCTAGAGGAGCATAGTCTTGAGCTTCGTGTAAAAGCAGCAAATGAAGCCGAAACTGCATGCCAGCGAAGGCTTTGCATTGCTGAAGCAGAACTGGAAGAGTTAAGGACCGATGTAGATGCATCTGAAAGGTCAGTTATCTTCTCCTAGTGACAATTCGATATGTGTTCTCCAGTTTACTGGGATTGAAATAGTTCTCCAGTTTACTTGGATTGCTATTTCAAACGAGTTTTCCATTGAGGGGATCAGGATCTTAATTATTGCAGTTGTTTCATCCTGGTTGCTGCTATTAATGACGTGAAAGATGTTGAGTGTGTTAAGTACATACTTTCTCCGTCCGGAATTAGTTGATGTTGTTCAAATGGATGTATCTTGCATCGGAATACGTCTAGGTACATCCGTTTGAGCGTTAATTAATTCTGGACGGAGAGAGTACTATTTGATAACGGTTAACATAGTCCTTCATAGGTTTCAAAACCACCCATTTTGCCGCTGAATGGCCAATACATTCCCTTAATCCCCCATACTTGCTCACAACTTCCATTGGAAATCCGAGCATATACACCTTGTTCCCAAATTCCATATGCTAAATTATTAATAAACTCATAGGCTCAAAATTCACAAACAAACTGGACTTTTTTTTTGTTGCAGCTGTAAATCAGCCCAGGTGAAATCAGAACTGGCTAGGTTCTGATTTAACTTCTGCAACTGGTTCCTGCATCTGCTATTAATACATATATTTTGTGCCTTCCTGTCCTGTTTGGCCCACTAGGTTAAAACCTAATTAGATCTCAATAATCGTCATCTTGCTATCAAGTATTATCCAACTAGTTCTAGTGATCAGTGTAAACGAGCTTTTATATTTTATTGCTACAACTTTTTTGTGACAACTGGCAGTATATGTTATGCTTGTGAACCATTAGATATTTTATTGTTTAATGAGGACTTGGTATTCTGTATCATCTCCGCAGCTTCATCCCTTGTATGATCTGTTTTGCAGAGATGTTCTGGAACTCAAGGAGGCAATAAGAATTAAAGAAGCAGAAGGAGATGCTTATATCTCTGAAATTGAGGTTAGCTCATTTTTAGTTTTCTTATCAAAAGTTTTTTTTTCTGTTTGTGTGTGCGAGTGTGTTTGAAAGCAAATGATGCTGTCACTGCAGACAATTGGTCAAGCATATGAAGACATGCAGACACAAAACCAGCGTCTTCTTCAACAGGTTGCCGACAGAGATGATTTTAACATAAAGGTGTGTATCTGATACCAGTGCAGATCTTCGCTGCCAGCTTGCTGGGATTTCTGTGGTGAAATCCGTGCTTCTGTCTCACGGGCGTTTCCCCTTTGCTGTCGGCATGGCACCCCCCTCAATATAGCTACGCACCACTAGGATCCTGTTACATGCTCCATGTGCACAAGCATGGTGATAGCTGCCGCTGTTGGGCTAGGTGGCCTGGTGTATTTCTCTTTTCCGTTTTCCATCTCTATCTATTACTGTAGATAGTTACTCCAGTTTCTGCTACTTGTTGATTCATATAGCGTGTCCTTGCAGCACGTCTCTAGCACCTAGATGCTGGGGCAGTAGTCCCGTGCATCACCTTGCCTTATTGCCTTATTAACCATGCACTTCAATCCCACATCATTTATACTCTGTTGAATTGCCAGAAGAAACACTGTTTGCTTTTCTTATTGGTTCCCATCAGTAACTTGTTTCTCATCTAACAGCTAGTATCAGATAGTGTGAAGACAAAGCAAGCCTCTGCTTCCCTTCTCTCTGAAAAGCATTTGTTACAGAAGCAACTCCATCAGGTTAACAGCTCACTGGAGTCATCTAAACAAAAACTCTCCCGTGGTGAAGAGCAGGTAATCTCTGACTCATGCCCTATATGTTATTTATGGTTCAATTTGCTGTCTGCCAACAGTAATTGAAAATCACGTCGAAGCGAATATTGTCTGTGTTTACCACTGAGCTGGTTTTGAAGTGTCTTCATTTCAATAAACCTTACAGATGAAAGCCTATGTCACACAAGCTATAAAAACTTCTTCGGAGAATAGGCATCATGCAATTACCATTGAAAAGACTCTGCTGGAGGTATCTGACGCAGAGAAGGAGGTCAAGTGGCTTCGGTCCGCCGTTGGATCCTCTGAGAAAGAATATGAGCAAAACCAGAAAAAAATAGCTGAGCTCAGAACGGAGCTGGAGCGTGAGAGGTTAGGCTTGCTGGCGTGGTGTTAATTTTTGGTTCCAAGTTTGTCTTGCTGTTCTGCCACCAGGGCTTGTTACATTTTTTTGCTATTTTATAGAAGTGAGAAGAGAAAGCTTGAGGAAGCATACGAGGAGGTGAAGAATGAAGTCATGGAGCTGACATCTGAGAACGAAGAGGCTACTATCCAGAAGCTCCAGGACGAGATAAAAGACTCCAAGGCTATTCTCAAGTGTGGCGTGTGCTTTGACCGGCCGAAAGAGGTAACTCACTGTTCACTGAATCGCACAGCCTTATTTTTGAATTATGCGGATTTGTACGTGACTCAAGATTTTAGAAGCTGGGATACATTTATTTCCATTCCCATGCCACCAGATTTACATTTTATCTGTGTAAAGCTCCTAAATTTGTGACCACCTACTGCTGATGTTCCTTGTTGGTTGTTGGCAGGTTGTGATCACCAAATGCTTCCATCTGTTCTGCTCGACATGTATCCAGAGGAACCTCGAGCTACGCCACCGGAAGTGCCCGGGCTGCGGCACCCCTTTCGGGCAAAATGACGTGCGAGAGGTGAAAATCTGAAAAGTCTCAGCGATGCTGCCTTGCATGACCTGGTAGTAGGTAGTTGGTATCTTTGGTCACCATCATCAACCTGCTCTCCGTGCTTGTCTCTTGTAGATATGTAATGGTTTCCGTTGTCCTGTGGGGGCGCTTAGATCCAGTAAAGAAGTCATAAAACTTAAGTAAGATAAATGAGCATGTAACAAAGAAGTGAAAAAGAAGTTTGTTGCAACTTTACCGCATGTTTGTTGTTTGATTGCTGGGTGATCTCTTGCCTCTACTCAAGGCCATTGCAGTGATTGTTTGAAGTGAATTAGGAGTAAATAAGAAATGAATAGAAGGTGAAGATTGTTTCTGCCTTCAAAAAGGTTGGTTGATGATGTGTGTTTCTGTATATCATAAGCAACAGTTGTTTCTGCCGAGCTGCTCTTGCTGGGGTTGAGAAGATCCTGTCCTGCTGCAGAACAAATATACATGAAAATGAGCAATTTCCTTCATAATTATTTGGTCAGCCATTACAGTCAAATTATGCATAATAAAACTAGTAGCTTTCTCCTTATTTAGACACCACTGACGATCCAGTGTCACCTATGTATTACCGTGAGTAGTGACCAGAGTACAAAACTGCGCAAAAAAAAAAAGTGACCCGAGTACAAAACTGTGCACGTAGTTCCCTTCAGGATGCTTCCATCGCAATTTGTCTTAAGTTTTGAAAAACTATATAAGCAGGAGGCACTTCTATTCAGATGGTGCTTCTTGTTTTTTGGCTCCTTCCAGTATTTGTGTTTTACTTTTATATCTTCTCTTTTCAGTTTATATTCCCCCCTATTCTCTATTTTATTTTTTCTTTCATTCTTTTCACCCTTTTACTTATTGTTTTAATTTTTCATGAGTTCCACCAGTACAGTCTGTTGATGTTGTTTTATGAAATGTTCAAGTAATATATATTTTGAAAAGTGAAATAATTTAACACAACTAACTTTGTCATGTCTGTCATGCAACAATAACGTTTTGAATGATTACAACACTTTTATCTGAAGTAGTGTTCAATAGTCTATCATACTTGAAAGAAGAAGATAATAAATCACTTTGTATGTTGGAACAATTTTTAGAAGTCACATGAACATTTTATTGATACGCAAGACCATTTTCGTTGGCGTAAAATAACATATTGTTCATATCTGTCAACACATACTTTAGAAGTTGCATGAACACTTTATTTGGCACACATGGCCATTTTTCATACATGGTGCAGAGTTTATCTTTGTAGTCGGCAAAATTTTATTTTAAAGTCATGCGAACAATTTATTTGACATACCAATATTATGTTTTGAACATATGAATATTTTTCTAAGAGACAAAGTTATATAAAGAAATCAAATAGTTAAGTACAGAACATTTGAGCTATTGACATATCTTTGGGTTTTTGCACGGACATTTTATTTGACAAACAAGTACCTTTTCTGTATATGTTAATTTTTTTAATTACTTTTGAACAAAGTATTTTTTTAGCCTCTTATAACATTTGAAAACAATAATATATAGAACATATTTTTTTATTCAGTTTATATAAATTGCTCGCCAGTTCTTACTAGGCATACCATCGTTGATGGTAATCGCTAGGGGAAAGAAGGTGCCGATCATCCAACCCTAAGATAGCAGTTGAGCCGTGGTGAGCTGGCGCTAACAATGCTTCATAATTAAGGGAAGGGGCACAAGGCTTCTTTGTGTGCCCCATTTCTATTGTGTTTTTGGTTACTTCTATACATGTCATGCTAATTTTGGTATTGTAATGTCTACCCCCCCCCGGTGTGAAATCCTAAACCAGCCACCATCCACTGGTTGCGGTCCTGTGTTTCGGGAGGCTCTAGGCGAACTCGACGACATGGGCCCCTATGTCCTAAGTCCTAAGACAATATATATGTATGCGTGTGTTATATATATAACTTATTAAAAATAACTTTCAATCACACATCTTTAGTTTAAAATATGAGTATAATAATTCAAATGACTCCATCGAGAACAATAATAACCAAATTCGAACCGACTTCATAAAAAACAATGGTACTAAAAAGATCACAAAATGAAACTAACATGACATGATTACCTCAAATAAGAACGAAATTTTTAGATCACTTTCTTTCTTTTTCCTCCTTTTTTCAGCACCCGACAATTGCTTCTTCTTAGGTAACATGGCAGGCTAATGTCCTAAAATCATGAAGAAAAGATCAAAAGAGCATGTTACATAGAATGACAAAAAATTGATAGATTGGATTAACAATACATACGTACTAAATAAAGAATAAATAAACTACTGAGATTGTCAAACTGAGGTTTGGGGATGGACAGGAACATGGATGCGTACTTCTTGACTTCCAGTCGGTCGGATGCGTACTTGTATAGGTATTGTCGTATTGCCGCGGTGCCGGATGGCCGATTGGCCGGGCTGCCGCCTGCCTGCCGGACTGCTGTGTGGCGGTGACGGCGAGGCGAGGGCGATGCGGCAAGGGCCAAGGGGCAAGGCACCGAGCGAGCGAGAAGGCTGACGGGCGGGCGAGGGCGACGAACCTACAAAGGAAACGTCGAAACGAGCGTGAGTCGCGGCGCCGCTTCGCCTAGGCGTATCCATCAGCGATCGCTACCTAGCTATATCTGGGCCGCCTAGCCCATCCTATTTCTTTTCTTTAATTCTTTTGTAATTTTTTACTTGCTTTCTGCTGGGCTATAGTATATGTATATACTCCATCATGTGCCCCCCGCTCGCCTGGGCCCTGGGCCGTCGCCCCGTCGCCCATGCCCCAGGACCGGCCCTGCGATGGTGTAGGGTTGGGGCGGCGAATGCGAAGCAACACACTTGGAGCCGTTGTCGGTGTGGCAGGCACGGGGAGGAAGAGGTGGGGATGCTGCTACCCATTGTCCGTCTTTTGGTGGCTATGCACACAGACACATGTCACTGGGGATGAACTCCGCTTTCATGGATTGTTTTTTTTTTCTTAAGCATTGGTGAAGATTATGTTCCAAAAGGGACCATGCATACAGTATTTGGAGTTGGGGTTATTGTAGACGTGAATCTCTGCAACGTAGACCATTGGATCGACATCAATCGATGGGTGATATCACGTTTCAGCTTAAGGATTCAAATTTCAGAATTGGCAAGATAAGTTTGAGAACCCCTTGGTGAGAGAAAGTTTTTTATTTTCAAGCATAGAGGTTTTTGAGTAAATTAAGAGTTTGCAAAGGAACCTGAGCCCAGCCCAGCCGTTTCATCTCAATGAGATACGCTAATTAAGCCCAGCCCAAATGCATTTCTGTTCGTTTCCACGAGAAAGGAAAACCGACCACTCCACCGCCGCCACCGCCGTCGTCACTACCACACACACACACACACACAAGCAGAGCCGGATGAGCTCCCAGCCGGGGACCATGGCGGCGGCCGCACGAGCAGCAGCGACGCATCTCCTCCCTGGCCTCCCGGATGAGGTCGTGGTCTGGGAGATCCTCGTCCGCCTGCCCCCCAAAGCCCTCCTCCGCTGCCGCGCCGTCCGCCGCGCCTGGCGCCTCGCCACATCCACCCGCGACTTCCTCCTCGCCCACCACGCCCGCCAGCCCACCACCCCCTCCTCTACGGCTACAACTGCGCCGGCGACGTCGTCGAGTGACATCATTCCGTTGGACAACGTGGCAGGGGTCGACCAGCTCCAGTACAGCGCGCGACTTGGCATTCGCAGCGTTTACGGCCACGGCCTCCTGCTCCAGGACTCCTGCGATGGGCTCCTCCTCCTCTCCCTCTACAGCACGCACTTCTCCATCTACAACCCGTCAACTCGTCAGTATGCTCCCCTCCAGCAGCTTAATGGCTTTATGCCCTTGGGGATGTACCGGCACGGCCCTACCGGTGAGTACCGATTGCTGCTGCACCCGTTCCGGAGGTCGATGGCGCCTGACGCTCAAGATGGCGCCTACGTCTTCTCTTTAGGCTCCGGTCAACTGCCAAGGTACATAGGGTGCTCTGAATCTGATACACGGGAAGTGATATACCTTTTAGCTGGATCTGTCCTGTTCCATGATAGTCTGCATTGGTACATGAACCACATTGTGATGGTATTTGACACCATTGCTGAGTTGTTTCGGTCGATGCGATGTCCGATTGTAATTGGCTGCGTGGACCTGTTTGAGATGGGTGACATGCTTGGCATGTTTAGTCTCAATTATGAAGGGACAAGCGTTGAAATCTGGGTGATGCAGGACTACCAAGCCGAGATCTGGGCCTTAAAGTACCGGGTCGAATTTCCGGTTGCAGAGATCAGCTTGCAATGTGGAAAGTTTGACCATCACTGGGAGGTGATTGTCACTTCATGGGACAGTGATGTGCTCGTGCTGCTCAAATTTGATGATTGGTTACTTCAGGTTGGCATGGAAGGCCAGTTGGTTGCCAGTTTCCATCGCAAAGGCCTCCGTCCTACTCGACTTCGACTCAAACAAAGACTAGTTTCACATGCCTTCTTTCCGACACTGGAGGATTATGTTGTGAACGGCTCGCCTTTCACCAGATGATAATGTGGTGGATACACGTATCCTTTCATCTGAGGGTTGTTGGCTGTGGTGGTGCTTCTTATGGCCTCGCTCCGTATCCACATCAGCTGCAGTATTGAGGGTCAGTTCGTTTCAGCTGCAGATTCTGCAGAGGTGGATTTTGCTGAACTGGATGCACTATGAGCCTGCTAGCTTCTTTGTTGAAGGATAAAAACTTATGATCAAGAAGCTCTGACTCTTACATGGATGTGTTATGTTTCTTTGAATATCCTGATGTGTCTGCCATCAATGTTGAAGCCAAAATTACAAGTCATTTGGGTAAGTAGTTGGCGGTTTCCTGTTTCTATGTTTTGTTTTAGCTGAAGAAGAAATGAGGCAGATTACCCTCCTTGTTGACTAGCAAGTTGCTAAAAAAAGGCGTCATCTGGAGAGTTGGGGACGGCCGAAAAATCCAAATCCAAAGAGATCAATGGATCCCGCGTAATGAAGGGCTTAGGATAGCAGCCCTTCTGAGAAGGTCAAGACTCCGTTGGGTGAATCAGCTTATGCGTGTGGACAGCAAAGAATGGAGCACAGGATTGATTAAGAAATTTTTTCATAGTTTCGATGCAGATGAGATTTGCAAAATCCCCATTCCCTCCTCAGCAGCAGAGGACCGCCTGGCATGGCACTATGAGAGGAATGGCATCTTCACTGTGAGAAGTGCCTATAAATTGGCCGCCTCTATCCATGGACAAGTGCGGCAGATCCCGTCCAGCCCCTCTAGTGAGCCAAATGAGAGGAGCATATGGGATATCATCTGGAAGTCTAGCGCCCCACCAAAAGTAAAGATTTTTGACTGGCGGGTTGCGAGTTGCGACTAACACCCTGGCCACAAAGCAGAACAAATTTAGGCCACCCTTGAGCTGCTCTACCTGCAATATCTGTGGAAATGGTGAGGAAACGGAATTCCATACGGTAGTTGAGTGTACCAAAAGCAAGGCCCTCAGGAACTCAATGAGAGAAGTTTGGGAGCTCCCTGAAGAACTTTCTTTCAGGTACACCGACGCTGATTGGTTGTAACCAGCCAAAGTTGGTACTTGAACTCGGATATAACCAGCCTTGCCTTGCCCCATGCTATGGAGTGATCCAAGACATCAAGGAGGCCCTATCTGTTTTCTCCTCAGCCAAAGTTGTTTTTGCAACGCTCTGGTCCATGAGCTGGCTGCCAAGGCGAGACAAAACGGAGAAGTGCTGCTAAATCACAAACACTTGAGGTTAAGAGTGACTGAGGAGTGTGTTAAGCATCAACATGCGAGCGGATTCAAATCAAAAGGATATTCACACAAATATAAATTCCATGGAACCATGAAACAGAAAAGAGATCCTTGATGGTGCTTGTGTACATAAATAGCAAACTAGGTGGCTCATAGTTGACCGAACTCATACGCATTGCGCAGGTCACAGAAAAAAAAAGGGCATGGCTGGCAGTTAGAAGGCGAACAGTCTTGAGCCTGGCCATGTTAAACCTTTCCTCTGCTCCTCGGTATAACATTTCTTGTGCTTATGTTAAGATCGAACATCACATCAAGCCTTGATTCTTTAAAATGGTTAACGGCTAAACTGAAATGATAAATATAATTTGAAACGATGCAACACAAGGGCAGAACCGTAGCACTATGTTTCAATACCTAACCAGATGCAATGGAATCATGAACAAGAATAAACTGCAACAGAACATTAACTTGAAAGTTGACTAATGCAATCATTCAGTGGACCCAATTCACATGCATTGTGCATGTCTTAGGAAAAAAAGGAATATGGCTGGCAGTCTAAAGGGGAACAAAATCTGGACCTGCTCCTGACCATGATAATTCGTTCTTCTGTTCATCGGTACAAATTCCATTTCTCAAGCGTATGTAAGATCAAACATCGCATGAAACATTGATTCCTTAAAATACGTTTCAATAGTGAACCAGAATTATAATGCAATATTTCAATTTAACTAGTGTTCCGAACTCGTAAAAATTCAGGTGCAACTTGCTAATCAACAAGGAGGATAATCTGCCTCATTCATCGCCGGCTAAAACAAAACATAGAAACAGGAAAGACATGTATATTTGCAGAAGTTTAGTGTTAAGAAGAATACCGGGTAATCTCTATAAAAGAAAACCTCAATAGAGGAACATGTCAGTTCTTTGGTTCAATAAACGGAGACAAGAGGCAGCTAGATTGCAAATTATTGAGTACTATAAAGATGAACATAGTCCATTATCCAGTTCAAGAAAATAGAAAGACGAATCAGAGCAATTGGTAAACATTTACAACGCTACAAATGACTTGTAATTTTAGCATCAACACTCACGGCAGACACTGCAGCCCAAAAGGATATTCAACGAAATATAACACACGATGTAACAGTCAAAGCTTCTTCATCATAACTATTTATACATGAACAAAGAAGCTAGCAGGCTCATAGAGGATTCAGTTATATGCACTGCAGCTCTTGTGGATACGTAGAGCTAGGATGTCAAGTGGCACCACCACACTCAACTGCCCTCAATTGAAAGGCATGGATAAAACACTTTTGGATCGTTCACAACATAACCCTCTAGTGTCGGAAAGAATGTATGCGAAACTAGAGTTTGTTTGAGCCGAAATCGAGTAGGACTGAGGCCTTTGCGATAGAAACTAGCAACCAGCTTGCCATCCACATCAACCTGAAGTAGCCGGTCATCAAATTTGACTAGCACAAACACATCACCGTCTGAAGGCGCGACCACCACCCACCAATGTTTGCTAAAGTTTCCAAACTCTGCAGACGGCAATTCAACCCGGTATTTCAAGGCCCAGACCTCGCTTTTGTAGTTCTGCATCATCCATATATCAATGGATGCCATCACATCATTGTAGATGGACATTCCCAGCAATCCATCCATCTCAAACAGGTCAGCGCCTAAAGGATCAACTGGAAAACGCATCTGACGGAATGACTCGGAGGTGGTGTTGAATACAATTATCATGCTTCCTATGCACAAATGCAGGCTACCATGGAACAGTACAGATCCGGAGGGGTATATCAGTTCCTCTTCCTCCACATCAGGGCAGTCTATGTCTACGTGCCTCGGGGGATGGCCGGAGCCTAATGCATAGACATAGCAGCCATCCTGAGCTTCAGGTCCCAGCAATAACCGGTACTCGCCGGTAGGGCCGTGCGGGTACATCCCCAAGAAAATGAAGTCAGAAAGCAGAGGAAGTGGAGCATACTGACGAGTTGCCGGATTGCAGATGGTGAAGCGGGCGTAGTTCATGGTGAGGACGACGAGGCCGTCGCAGGAGGCCAACGGACGGAAGAAGGCGCGTCGAAGTCGTGCAACGGACCGGAGCTGGTCGGTGGGGGCGACCCCTGCCCGGTGGTCGAAGGGGATGATGTCTAGGGACCCGATTTTGTCGCCGACAAAGTTGTAGCCGTAGAGGAGGGGGAGGCTGGGCTGCCGGCCATGGTGGGCGAGGAGGAAGTCGCGGTTGGAGGTGGCGCGGCGCCAGGCGTGGCAGACGGCGCGGCAGCGGAGGAGGGCTTTGGGGGCCAGGCGGACGAGGATCTCCCAGATGACGATCTCATCCGGGAGGCCGTGGTGTGGAGGAGGCGATGCTGCTGCACTTGCGGCCGCCGCCATGGTCGCCGGCAGAGGGAGGAGAGCTCTGGGTCCGCGGTGGAGCTGTGCTCTGTGTTGGTAGTGAGATGGCGGCGGCGGCGGAGGGAGGAGAGTTAGGTCTTTTCTCGCGGATGCATTTGGGCTGAGCTGGGCTAAGCCCATCTCCCATTCTCATTCTCAAACAAGCTCGGCTTGGCCTGGACAAAGTGTCAGAACAATGCACGCGAGAGATTTGTGATCATTTTCTCAAAAAAAAAAAGAGAGATTTGTGATCAGCATTGAATTTTGAGCAGTTTTCAGTCTTATCATACTCCTACAAGTTTCATTGTAGTTGGAGAGTCAAAAGAAAAAAGTTTCATTGCAGTTAAATTTGTTTCCAAATTTTTTTTCAATCTTATACAGCAAGCGCCTGTCTGATCCGGAAAACTTTGGAATTGATATTTGTTTTTTTTAGTACTTTGTCTTAAAAAAAAGTTTCATTGTAGTTGGAGAGTAAAAAAACGTGTTATTGCATTTATATTTTTTTCAAATATTGTTTTCTCATATTGTACAACAAACGCCTGTCTGATCCAAAAAACTTTGGAATTGATATTTGCTTTTTTGTTAGTAGCTTGAATTAAATCTTCTATTGTGCTAGATTTATAATCAACAACTATGAGATTTCAGATTAAGAAAATACATTTGGGGTCGAGGCATCCACGGGGTAGCAAGATGAGGGCAGAGAAACTGATCCTGCGCTTTAATCTTTTCTCTTTTTTTTGGGGGGGGGGGGGGGGGGGTGTGGATTTTTGAGGGATATCCAAGCGGCAAGTGAGCAGAAGGGAACACGGACCAAATTCACCTCATATACCACCCAAACAAATGCATCCGGAGCGAAAATAATTGGCAAATCGCAAATCTGATGCCTGTGACAACCCATAATTGTAACTGATGTCTGCAACTTTACAAAGGTTTGTTTGCAAGTTCAAAAATTTATTCATGTTTCGTGCTTTCAAAAACTCTAAAAATAAATAAATTTGCATGCAGATGCTCACAATGGACCTACACAGTATTTTACACGGAAAATAATTTTTAGTATTAGCTGACACAAACTATAAATAGGTGGATCTATAATGGATTTCCCACTCGCCATTATAAATCCACACATTTAAGTTTTCGTGTAGCAAACAAACTAGAAAACTTATTAATTAACTTTTAAAAATATGTAGCGCATGTTGATGTGTACATGTGGGATGGTTTTTAAAATTTCTAAACTTTTATTCTTATTACTTTTGATAAGTTTCAAGCATCACTGAGCCCAAGAGTCGAAAGTCTTGGTCCTCTAGGATCATTCTGAGAGGCAATACTCTCTCCGGCCAGGTTTACAAGTTTCGCAGATATTTGAATGAAAGCTTTGATCATTAATATAGTCACTAAAATATTGTGTGCATGTCTATATCATCATATTAACATTTCAATTGTATAATTTGCAACCCCGCTCCTCCCTTTGCCTCTTCCACATCTATTGTTGAATCTTGATTTGGGTGGCATATAACTCATATTTTGTTGACTAAATTAATGGTCATAGTTTTTGTATCAAAATATGTGTGATACTTACAAACCAAGGTAGATGGAGTAGTAAAGATGGTTCTTTATGCTCTATAACAGAAGAAGCTCTTTGATTATTCATTGTCTAATGCATGTTTTTTACCATAAATTTCCCACTTATAAAATGCCAACAACACTACTAAAAGGACGAGTGATATAAAACAATTTTGGAAGACAGTTAAAGCGATATGATAGATGTCAATTCCATATTTTAAGATGGCACTGGGCCGGGTTCGTCTCGGGTTAACCAATGTCAAGTCCATACCCAAATCCATGAAGTCATTCTCTGTCTGTCCAAAAAAACCCATGGGCGGAAAATTATGCCCATGTCAAAACCTGATGAGTATCCATCGGGTTATCTCAACACGTATACATAAAGACATAGCCCAGAATTCACATAAGCTCTCGAACTCTCACAAAATGACATAGCAGATGTGCACAACATCAAAAGCTCTTGGATTGTCACAAAGTGACATAGGATAAATGCACATCGCTCTCAAATTCTCACAAAAATGACATAACATCAAATAAGCATATACGTAAACAATTCTCAGTCCTCACAAAATGACATAGCAATAGCACAAAATCATTTCTCGATCTTAGTTTCTCACAAAATGGCATACCATAACTTCAAACAAGCACGTCTTGAGGTACAACCATAAGTGTGTCTCAAGATCCCATTATAACTAAAGAAAGGTATACTTTTAGGCATCATCTTCCATTCTTCACATCAATGTTCTAGGCATCATCTTCTAGGATTTAGTTATGATGGATTTGGACTCATCCTTAAAGTGAACAGATCAAAAGCATAAGAGTGTGGACCAGATGTCTGACTTACATAGAGGAGCTGATAGAGATCATTCAAGAAAAGGACGCCTTTTCAATCATGGAGATGTGGGTACATGGCCCTACAACAGATACAGACGATGCTCTCCGCACGCAAGCATGCTTGTGATGAGATGAGATCCGTGTTTGAGGCAAAAATTGTGCAACATTTCGAAGACATAATGGATGAGTCCCGAGGATTGGGGAGCAACATTGGATCCTGGAGGGAAACTTGCAGGACATGCTTGCCAAGGACACAATGGTAGTCGTATCACTCAACAAGGCATTGATGACCTGTTTTGTACTTTCGATGAACTTCGATGATAGATCTGAATCCTTTTCCGCAAAAAACATAAGTTATTAGTGCATCCCCAAAGCGGACGCCAAAAACACCCATCCGTCCGGACTGCACGGTACGAACGTGTTTTGCCATTCAGCACAGTCCCGCATCCGCCTATGGTCCTATCTGGACGTCCTTTTTCCCACAGATCGGAAACAAACCAGGGGAGGGGTTGCTTTGCGGGTGTCCGGACCACGGCGACGCCCTCTTCTGACATCTCAGACCCACTCAAAACCCGCTCCCTCGTCCCGCTCCCTTTCCTGCCCGAAATGGTTAGCGCCCTTCAGAGTGTCAGTGTCGCACTCATGCCGGCCTAGAGGAGACACGACCTATCACTAGAGTCGGCATTGAAGCAGCGTGCTAGCCTAGAGCGTCGCTCGCTGCACGTGCCACATCTCGGCATTGAAAAGGCATCTATCCGTCCACCTCCCTCCATTAAACCAGTGTGTTTGCCGAGGAACCTAATCCAACACCTGCATGCAAGCACCACACGTCTGTCCAGTTGTCAGCCGTCATTAGACACCCTGCCACTTGGCGCCTAGCATCGCCCCGCTATTTAAATGTGTCCAGGCAGCAAACGCAGCACACCTCCACTCCCGATCCCGATCTCCTCCTCCGTGCACCACACCCGCCATGGCCTCGAGCTCCAAAGCCCTGTGGGACGGCCTCTCCAGCTAACAGAAGAAGGAGCTCTCTGGCATTGCAGCCACATGGCAGATCCAAAGCTAGGCGGATACAGGCGGGTGCTACTTCTTGAGCTTGCGTTGATTTTTCCCTTGAAGAGGAAAGGGTGATGCAGCAAAGTAGAGATAAGTATTTCCCTTAGTTTGAGAACAAGGTATCAATCTAGTAGGAGGAACACACGTGATGTAATTAAACCATCCTCCTGAACTAGCGTAGACCACTCTAGCTAATTAGTTTGGGTATGATGAACTTTGTCATTTATGTTTACGAGATGTTGCTTATTTTATAGCTAACTCTGTCTCTTTGTGTTGCTCAACTATATATTATGTTGCATATGAAGGAAATATGCCCTAGAGGCAATAATAAAGTTATTATTTATTTCCTTATATCATGATAAATGTTTATTATTCATGCTAGAATTGTATTAACCGGAAACATAATACATGTGTGAATATATAGACAAACAGTATGTCACTAGTATGCCTCTACTTGACTAGCTTGTTAATCAAAGATGGTTATGTTTCCTAACCATGAACAAGGAGTTGTTATTTGATTAACAAGGTCACATCATTAGTTGAATGATCTGATTGACATGACCCATTCCGTTAGCTTAACACTTGATCGTTTAGTATGTTGTTAATGCTTTCTTCATGACCCATACATGTTCCTGTAACTATGAGATTATGCAACTCCCGTTTACGGAGGAACACTTTGGTACTACCAAACGTCACAACGTAATCGGGTGATTATAAAGGAGTACTACAGGTGTCTCCAAAGGTACTTGTTGGGTTGGCGTATTTGAGATTAGGTTTTGTCACTCCGATCGTCGGAGAGGTATCTCTAGGCCTTCTCGTAATACACATCACTTAAGCCTTGCAAGCATTACAACTAATGAGTTAGTTGTGAGATGATGTATTACGGAACGAGTAAAGAGACTTACCGATAGCAGATTGAACTAGGTATTGGATACCGACGATCGAATCTCGGGTAAGTAACATACCGATGACAAAGGGAACAACGTATGTCGTTATGCGGTTTGACCGATAAAGATCTTCGTAGAATATGTAGGAACCAATATGGGCATCCAGGTTCCGCTATTGGTTATTGACCGAGAATGGTTCTAGGTCATGTCTACATAGTTCTCGAACCCGTAGGGTCCGCACGCTAACGCTTCGATGACAGTTCATTATGAGTTTATAAGTATTGATGCAACGAAGTTTGTTCGAGTCCGGATGTGATCACGGACATGACGAGGAGTCTCGAAATGGTCGAGACATAAAGATTGATATATTGGAAGCCTATGTTTGGACTTGGAAGGGTTCCGAGTGAAAACAGAAGTTACCGAACACCGAGGTTACCGAACCCCCAGGGGGTATATGGGCCTTCATGGGCCACAAGGGAGAAGAGGAAGGGCCGGCCAGGTGGGCTGCGCCCCCTCCCCTCTAGTCCGAATAGGACAAGGAGGCGGCGCCCTTCCTCTTTCCCCCCCAATCCTACTCCAACTAGGAGAGGGGGAGTCCTACTCCGGTGGGAGTAGGACTCCTCCAGCGCCGCCTCCTAGGCCGGCCGCACCCCCTTGTCTCCTTTATATATGGGGCAGGGGCACCCCATGACACACAAGTTGATCTACGGATCTTTCCTTAGCTGTCGGTGCCCCTTCCACCATATTCCACTTGGTCATATCGTCATGGAGCTTAGGCGAAGCCTGCGCCGGAGAAGTCATATCGTCGCGGAGCTTAGGCGAAGCCCTGCGTCGGTGGAGCATCAACATCGTCACCATGCCGTCGTCTTGACGGAACTCATCCCGACACTTTGCTGGATCGAGTCCGGGATCGTCATCGAGCTGAGCGTGTGCGTAACTCGGAGGTGCCGTGACGTTCGGTGCTTGGATCGGTCGGATCGTGAAGACGTCGACTACATCAACAGCGTTGTTATAACGCTTCCGCTTTCGGTCTCACGAGGGTGCGTGGGCGGACACTCTCCCTCTCGTTGCTATGCCATCACCATGGTCTTGCGTGATCGTAGGAAATTTTTTGAAATTACTACGTTCCCCAACAGCATATTATCGATAAATTCATCATGTGACGATGCAGGTATATAGATTATCGATGGCGAAGAAGTGCTACGCCATGTACGTAGTGATGGTTCCAGGAGTGCACGACGAGTGGCCAGAGTGTTAGGCCCAGGTGTACCGGTTCCCGGGCAGCAACCATAGAGGGTTCGATAGCAGAGCCGAAGCTGGAGATAGTTAATTGAGGCTCACACTGGTGCGAGAGAGGGAAAGGAACCGACGCCTCAAGATCTACTACATTATCGCGCTCTTGCTCATAGTGATCGCTCTTCTCTTCTATATCATAGTTTAGATATAGATGATGAAACATGTGTACGTGTGATATGTCTCCAACGTATCTATAATTTTTTATTATTCCATGCTATTATATTATCTGTTTTGGATGTTTTATATGTATTAATATGCTATTTTATATTATTTCTGGGACTAACCTGTTAACCTAGAGCCCAGTGCCAGTTCCTGTTTTTTCCTTGTTTTAGAGTTTCGTAGAAAAGGAATATCAAACGGAGTCCAAACGGAATGAAACTTTCGCGATGATTTTTCTTGGACCAGAAGACATCCAGAGGACTTGGAGTACACATTAGGGAAGCCACGAGGTGGCCACAGGGACGGAGGGCGCGCCCAGGGGGTAGGGCGCGCCTCCACCCTTGTGGGCCCCTCGTGACTCCACCGACCTATTTCTTCCACCTATATATTCTCAAATATTCCAAAACCTACTAGAAGAGCGACAAAAACACCTGTCCGCTGCCGCAACCTTCTGTACCCGTGAGATCCCATCTAGGGGCCTTTTCCGGTGTCCTGCCGGAGGGGGATTCGATCATGGAGGGCTTCTACATCAATACCATTGCCCTTTCAATGAAGCGTGCGTAGTTTACCACAGACCTACGGGTCCATAGCTAGTAGCTAGATGGCTTCTTCTCTCTCTCTCTCTGATTGTCAATACCATGTTCTCCTCGATGTTTTGGAGATCTATTTAATACTTTTTGCGGTGTGTTTGCCGAGATCCGATGAATTGTGGATTCATGATCAGCTTATCTATGAACATTATTTGAATCTCCTCTGAATTCTTATATGCATGATTTGATATCTTTGCAAGTCTCTTCGAACTATCGATTTGGTTTGCCCAACTAGATTGGTTTTTCTTGCAATGGGAGAAGTGCTTAGCTTTGGGTTCAATCTTGCGGTGTCCTTTCCCAAAGGATGGGGGCAGCAAGGCACGCATTGTATTGTTGCCATCGAGGATAAAAAGATGGGGTTTACATCATATTGCTTGAGTTTATTCCTCTACATCATGTCATCTTACTTAATGCGTTACTCTGTTCTTCATGAACTTAATACTCTAGATGCAGGCAGGAGTCGGGCGATGTGTGGAGTAATAGTAGTAGATGCAGGCAGGAGTCGGTCTACTTGATACGGACGTGATGCCTATATTCATGATCATTTCCTTAGATATCATCATAATTTTGCGCTTTTCAATCAATTGCTCGGCAGTAATTTGTTCACCCACTGTAATATTTTCTATCTTGAGAGAAGGCTCTAGTGAAATCTATGGCCCCGGGTCTACTTTCCATCAGATAAGTTTCCAATCTACAATTTTAGTTTCCTATTTACTTTCTTTGCAATCTTTTACTTTTCGTTCCATAAAGCAAAAATACCAAAAATATTACTTACCGTTTATCCATCTCTATCAGATCTCACGTTGCAAATAACCGTGAAGGGATTGACAACCCCTTTATCATGTTGGGTGCAACTTGTAGTTTGTTTGTGCAGGTATTCGGTGACTTGTGCGTTGTCTCCTACTGGATTGATACCTTGGTTCTCAAAACCGAGGGAAATACTTACTCTAGTTTGCTGCATCACCCTTTCCTCTTCAAGGGAAAAACCAATGCAAGCTCAAGAAGTAGCAGGAAGAATTTCTGGCATCGTTGCCGGGGAGATCTACGCCAAGTCAAGACATACCAAGTACCCATCATAAACTCTCATCCCTTGCATTACATTATTCGCCATTCTCCTCTCATTTTCCTCTCCCCCACTTCTAAAACGATTATCGAAAAGATTTGCCTTTTCTTTGCCCCTCTTCCGTTCGTCTTCTTCGCTTGATTTTTGTGTGCTCGTGTGTTAGATTGTTTGTCTTGCTCTTATGGCTAGCCCTTTTTCCCTTCCTTTGTCTCCCGACTTTGAAGTTCTTCACTTCAAACAAAGACAAGGAGAAAATTTAAGAGATGCTTGGTATAGGATGATATAATTCTATCGTAATTGCACTATGGAGGGGATTTTAATATTTTACTTCATAATTTTTATGTTGGGCTAAACATGTCCCATAGACAAGTCTTGGATTTCGCGGCTAAGGGGAATTTTATTAAAATTGATCCCAACATTGCGTATAAGATTATAGAGGGAATAGTAGGAATACTGCCCCCACAAAAGGGATTACATCACACTCAAGAAGGGACACAAGTTTTTGAGAAACTATGTGAAGTAACAAAAATTTTGCAAAAATCTCTTGAACCCCTCAAAAATGTTAGTGGAAACCTTCACCGCATGAATATGTTGATCACTCTTTGCAATAACCGGTTGGATGCTCTAGATCTTAAGATTTCCGAATACGAAGGGAAATGCAAAGAACCTCCCAGATTCAAGCATAATTCCAATAAAAAGATAAAAGCTAAAGATGATAATATCTAGATCTATTCGTGTTTTATGCCTAGCTAAGGGTGTTAATGTTGGGGAACGTTGCAGAAAATTAAAATTTTTCCTACGGTTTCACCAAGATCCATCTGTGAGTTCATCTAAGCAACGAGTCAAGGGAGTGAGTTTGCATCTACATACCACTTGTAGATCGAGTGCGGAAGCGTTCAAGGGGATGGTGATGATGGAGTCGTACTCGCCGTGATTCAGATCACCGATGACCAAGTGCTGAACGGACAGCACCTCCGCGTTCAACACACGTACGGTACGGACGACGTATCCTCCGTCTTGATCCAGCAAGGAGGAAGGAGAGGTTGAGGAAGATTGCTCCAACGGCAGCACGACGGCGTGGTGTTGTTGGTGCAGCAGTACTCCGGCAGGGCTTCGCCAAGCACGTACGGAGGAGGAGAGGTGTTGGGGAGGGGAGGGGATGTGCCTTGAGTTGTGTGCAGCAGCCCTCCCCTCACCCCTATATTTATAGTGGAAGGGGCAAGGGGGCCGACCCCTCTAGATGGGATCTAGAGGGGGGGGGGCGGCCAGGGAGGGGGGACTTGCCCCCCAAGCAAGGGGGGCGCCCCCTTTAGGGTTTCCCCCCCAACCCTAGGCGCATGGGCCCAAGGTGGGGGGCGCGCCCAGCCCTCCAGGGGCTGGCTCCCTGCCCCTTGTGGCCCATGTGGCCCTCCGAGAGGGGTGCCCCTCCCGGTGGACCCCCGGAACCTCTCCGGTGGTCCCGGTACAATACCGATATGACCCCGAATTCTTCCGGTGTCCGTATGACAACTTCCCATATATAAATCTTTACCTCCGGACCATTCCGGAACTCCTCGTGACGTCCGGGATCTCATCCGGGACTCCGAACAACATTCGGTAATCACATACAAGTCTTCCTAATAACCCTAGCGTCACCGAGCCTTAAGTGTGTAGACATGACCGAGACTGCTCTCCGGTCAATAACCAACAGCGGGATCTGGATACCCATGTTGGCTCCCACATGCTCCTCGATGATGTCATCGGACGAACCATGATGTCGAGGATTCGATCAAACCCTGTATACAATTCCCTTTGTCAATCGGTACGTTACTTGCCCGAGACTCGATCGTCGGTATCCCAATACCTTGTTTAGTCTCGTTACCGGCAAGCCACTTTACTCATACCGTAATGCATGATCCCGTGACCAAACACTTGGTCACTTTGAGCTCATTATGATGATGCATTACCGAGTGGGCCCAGAGATACCTCTCCGTCATACGGAGTGACAAATCCCAATCTCGATCCGTGTCAACCCAACAGACACTTTCGGAGATACCTGTAGTGCACCTTTATAGTCACCTAGTTACGTTGTGACGTTTGGTACACCCAAAGCACCCCTACGGTATCCGGGAGTTACACGATCTCATGGTCTAAGGAAGAGATACTTGACATTGAAAAAGCTCTAGCAAAACGAACTACACTATCTTGTGTTATGCTTAGGATTGGGTCTTGTCCATCACGTCATTCTCCTAATGACGTGATCCTGTTGTCAATGACATCTGATGTCCATAGTCAGGAAACCATGACTATCGGTTGACCAACGAGCTAGTCAACTAGAGGCTTACTAGGGACGTATTGTGGTCTATGTATTCACACGTGTATTACGATTTCCGGATAATACAATTATAGCATGAATAAAAGACAATTATCATGAACAAGGAAATATAATAATAATGATTTTATTATTGCATCTAGGGCATATTTCCAACAGTCTCCCACTTGCACTAGAGTCAATAATCTAGTTACATTGTGATGAATCGAACACCCATAGAGTTCTGGTGTTGATCATGTTTTGCTCGCGAGAGAGGTTTAGTCAACGGATCTGCGACATTCAGATCCGTATGTACTTTGCAAATATCTATGTCTCCATCTTGAACATTTTCACGGATGGAGTTGAAACGACGCTTGATGTGCCTGGTCTTCTTGTGAAACCTGGGCTCCTTGGCAAGTGCAATAGCTCCAGTGTTGTCACGAAGAGTTTGATCGGCCCGACGCATTGGGTATGACTCCTAGGTCGGTGATGAACTCCTTCACCCAAATTGCTTCATGTGCTGCCTCCGAGGCTGCCATGTACTCCGCTTCACATGTAGATCCCGCCACGACGCTCGCTTGCAGCTGCACCAGCTTCTCGCTCCACCATTCAACATATACACGTATCCGGTTTGTGACTTAGAGTCATCCAGATCTGTGTCGAAGCTAAGCGTCGGCGTAACCCTTCTGACGAGCTCTTCGTCACCTCCATAAACGAAACATGTCCTTTTCCTTTTCGGTACTTCAGGATATTCTTGACCGCTGTCCGGTGTTCCTTGCGGGATTACTTTGGTACCTTCCTACCAAACTTACGGCAAGGTTTACATCAGGTCTGGTACACAGCATGGCATACATAATAGATCCTATGGCCGAGGCATAGGGGATGACGCTCATCTCTTCTTTATCTTTTGCCGTGGTCGGGCATTGAGCTGAGCTCAATTTCACACCTTGCAGTACAGGCAAGAACCCTTTCTTGGACTGATCCATTTTGAACTTCTTCAAAATCTTATCAAGGTATGTGCTTTGTGAAAGACCTATGAGGCGTCTCGATCTATCTCTATAGATCTTGATGCCTAATATATAAGCAGCTTCTCCAAGGTCCTTCATTGAAAAACACTTATTCAAGTAGGCCTTAATGCTGTCCAAAAGTTCTATATCATTTCCCATCAAAAGTATGTCATCTACATATAATATGAGAAATGCTACAAAGCTCCCACTCACTTTCTTGTAAACGCAGGCTTCTCCATAAGTCTGCATAAACCCAAACGCTTTGATCATCTCATCAAAGCGAATGTTCCAACTCCGAGATGCTTGCACCAACCCATAAATGGATCGCTGGGGCTTGCATACTTTGTTAGCATTCTTAGGATCAACAAAACCTTCCGGCTGCATCATATACAGCTCTTCCTTAAGATAACCGTTAAGGAACGGTGTTTTGACGTCCATCTGCCATATCTCATAATCATAGTATGCGGCAATTGCTAACATGATTCAGACGGACTTAAGCTTCGCTACGGGAGAGAAAGTCTCATCGTAGTCAATCCCTTGAACTTGCCGATAACCCTTAGCGACAAGTAGAGCTTTATAGATGGTGATATTACCATCCGCGTCCGTCTTCTTCTTAAAGATCCATTTGTTTTCTATCGCTCCCCGATCATCGGGCAAGTCAGTCAAAGTCCATACTTTGTTTTCATACATGGATTCTATCTCGGATTTCATGGCTTCTAGCCATTTGTTGGAATCTGGGCCCGCCATCGCTTCTTCATAGTTCGAAGGTTCACCGTTGTCTAACAACATGATTTCCGGGACAGGGTTGCCGTACCACTGCAGTGCGGAACGTGTCCTTGTGGACCTCTGAAGTTCAGTAGCAACTTGATCCGAAGTACCTTGATCATCATTATTTTCCTCTTCAGTAGGTGTAGGCATCACAGGAACATTTTCCTGAGCTGCACTACTATCCCGTTCAAGAGGTAGTACTTCATCGAGTTCTACTTTCCTCCCACTTACTTCTTTCGAGAGAAACTCTTTTTCCAGAAAGGATCCGTTCTTGGCAACAAAGATCTTACCCTCGGATCTTAAGTAGAAGGTATACCCAACGGTTTCCTTAGGGTATCCTATGAAGACGCATTTTTCCGACTTGGGTTCGAGCTTTTCAGGTTGAAGTTTCTTGACATAAGCATCGCATCCCCAAACTTTTAGAAACGACAGCTTAGGTTTCTTCCCAAACCATAATTCATACGGTGTCGTCTCAACGGATTTAGACGGTGCCCTATTTAAAGTGAATGTAGCTGTCTCTAGAGCGTATCCCCAAAATGATAGCGGTAAATCGGTAAGAGACATCATGGATCGCACCATATCCAATAGAGTGCGATTGCGACGTTCGGACACACCGTTACGCTAGAGGTGTTCCAGGCAGCGTGAGTTGTGAAACGATTCCACATTTTCTTAAGTGTGTACCAAATTCGTGACTTAAATATTCTCCTCCACGATCCGATCGTAAGAATTTTATCTTTCAGTCACGTTGATTCTCTACTTCATTCTGAAATTCCTTGAACTTTTCAAAGGTCTCAGACTTGTGTTTCATCAAGTAGACATACCCATATCTACTCGAGTCATCTGTGAGAGTGAGAACATAACGATATCCTCCGCGTGCCTCAACGCTCATTGGACCGCACACATCGGTATGCATGATTTCCAACAAGTTGGTTGCTCGCTCCATTGTTCCAGAGAACGGAGTCTTGGTCATCTTGCCCATGAGGCATGGTTCGCATGTGTCAAATGATTCATAATCTAGAGACTCCAAAAGTCCATCAGCATGGAGCTTCTTCATGCGCTTGACACCAATGTGACCAAGGCGGCAGTGCCACAAGTATGTGGGACTATCGTTATCAACTTTACATCTTTTGGTATTCACGCTATGAATATGTGTAACATTACGCTCGAGATCCATTAAGAACAAACCATTGACCATCGGAGCATGACCATAAAACATATCTCTCATATAAATAGAACAACCATTATTCTCGGATTTAAATGTGTAGCCATCTCGCATTAAACGAGATCCAGATACAATGTTCATGCTCAAACTTGGCACCAAATAACAATTATTAAGGTTCAAAACTAATCCCGTAGGTAAATGTAGAGGTAGCGTGCCGACGGCGATTACATCGACTCTGGAACAATTCCCGACGCGCATCGTCACCTCGTCCTTCGCCAGTCTCCGCTTATTCCGCAGCTCCTGCTGTGAGTTACAAATATGAGCAACGACACCGGTATCAAATACCGAGGAGTTACTACAAGTACTGGTAAGGTACACATCAATTACATGTATATCAAATATACCTTTGGTGTTGCCGGCCATCTTATCCGCTAAGTATTTGGGGCAGTTCCGCTTCGAGGACCCTTCCCTTGCAATAAAAGCACTCAGGTCTCGGCTTGGGTCCATTCTTTGACTTCTTCCCGCAAGCTGGCTTACGGGCGCGGCAACATCTTTGCCGTCCTTCTTGAAGTTCTTCTTACCCTTTCCTTCTTGAACTTAGTGGTCTTATTGACCATCAACACTTGATGTTCTTTCTTGATTTCAACCTCTCTGACTTGACATTGAAAATACTTCAGGAATGGTCTTCACCATCCCCTGCATATTGTAGTTCATCACAAAGCTCTTGTAGCTTGGTGGGAGCAACTGAAGGATTCTGTCAATGACCGCCTCATCCGGGAGGTTAATGTCCAGCTGGGACAGGCGGTTGTGCAACCAAGACATTTTGAGTATGTGCTCACTGACAGAACTATTTTCCTCCATCTTACAACTATAGAACTTGTCGGAGACTTCATATCTCTCGACCCGGGCATGAGCTTGGAAAACTAGTTTCAGCTCCTCGAACATCTCATATGCTCCGTGTTGCTCAAAACGCTTTTGGAGCCCCGGTTCTAAGTTGTAAAGCATGCCGCACTGAACGAGGGAGTAATCATCAGCACGAGACTGCCAAGCATTCATAATGTCTTGGTTCTCGGGGACGGGAGCGTCACCTAGCGGTCCTTCTAGGACATATTGTTTCCTGGCAGCTATGAGGATGATCCTCAGGTTCCGGACCCAGTCCGTATAGTTGCTGCCATCATCTTTCAGCTTGGTTTTCTCTAGGAACGCGTTGAAGTTCATGTTGACATGAGCGTTGGCCATTTGATCTACAAGACATATTATGCAAAAAGTTTTAGACTAAGTTCATGACAATTAAGTTCATCTAATCAAATTATTTTAATGAACTCCCACTCAGATTAGACATCCCTCTAGTCATCTAAGTGTTACATGATCCAAGTCGACTAGGCCGTGTCCGATCATCACGTGAGACGGACTAGTCATCGTCGGTGAACATTCTCATGTTGATCGTATCTTCCATACGACTCGTGTTCGACCTTTCGGTCTCCGTGTTCCGAGGCCATGTCTATGTTGGGGAACGTAGTAATTTCAAAAAATTTCCTACGCACACGCAAGATCATGGTGATGGCATAGCAACGAGAGGGAGAGTGTATGTCCACGTACCCTCGTGACCCGTGGCGCGAAGCGTTATAACAACGCTGTTGATGTAGTCGTGCGTCTTCACGATCCGACCGATCCAAGTACCGAGCATACGGCACCTCCGAGTTCAACACACGTTCAGCTCGATGGCGATCCCGGACTCCGATCCAGCAAAGTGTCGGGGATGAGTTCCGTCGACCGCGACAGCATGGTGGCGATGATGATGCTTCACCGCGCAGGGCTTCGCCTAAGCTCATGACGATATGACCGAGGTGGAATATGGTGGAGGGGGGCACCACACACGGCTAAGGAACGATCACGTAGATCAACTTGTGTGTTCTGGGGTGCCCCCCTGCCCCTGTATATAAAGGAGGGAGGGGGAGGTGCGGCCGGCCCTCCTAGGGTGCGCCTGGAGGATTCCTACTCCCACGGAGTAGGACTCCCCCTCTTGCCTTGTTGGAGAAGGAAAGGGGAGGGAAAGAGGAAGGGGCGCCGCCCCCTCTCCTGTCCTATTTGGACTAGGGGAGGGGGCGTGCCCTGCCCCCGCCGGCCCTCCTCTTCTCCCTTATGGCCCATTAAGGCCCAACATCCCCGGGAGGGTTTCGGTAACCCCCCGGTGTTCCGGAAAATTCCCGATTTCATCCGGAACCATTCCGATATCCAAATATAGGCTTCCAATATATCAATCTTTATGTCTCGACCATTTCGAGACTCCTCGTCATGTCCCTGATCACATCCGGGACTCCGAACAAACTTCGGTACATCAAAACTTATAAACTCATAATAAACTGTCATCGTAACGTTAAGCGTGCGGACCCTACGGGTTCGAGAACTATGTAGACATGACCTAGAACTATTCTCAGTCAATAACCAATAGCGGAACATGGATGCCCATATTGGTTCCTACATATTCTTCGAAGATCTTTATCGGTCAAACCGCATAACGACATCGTTGTTCCTTTGTCATCGGTATGTTACTTACCCGAGATTCGATCGTCGGTATCCAATACCTAGTTCAATCTCGTTACGGTAAGTCTCTTTACTCGTTCCGTAATACATCATCTCACAACTAACTTATTAGTTGCAATGCTTGCAAGGCTTATGTGATGTGTATTACCGAGAAGGCCTAGAGATACCTCTCCGACAATCGGAGTGACAAAACCCATTCTCGAAATCGCCAACCCAACATGTACCTTTGGAGACACCTGTAGTACTCCTTTATAATCACCCGATTCGTTGTGACGTTTGGTAGCACCAAAGTGTTCCTCCGTAAACAGGAGTTGCATAATCTCATAGTTACGGGAACATGTATAAGTCATGAAGAAAGCAATAGCAATATACTAAACGATCAAGTGCTACGCTAACGGAATGGGTCATGTCAATCACACCATTCTCCTAATGATGTGATCCCTTTAATCAAATGACAACACATGTCTATGGTTAGGAAACATAACCATCTTTGATTAATGAGCTAGTCAAGTAGAGGCATACTAGTGACTATATGTTTGTCTATGTATTCACACATGTATTATGTTTCCGGTTAATACAATTCTAGCATGAATAATAAACATTTATCATGATATAAGGAAATAAATAATAACTTTATTATTGCCTCTAGGGCATATTTCCTTCAGTCTCCCACTTGCACTAGAGTCAATAATCTAGATTACACAAGAATGATTCTAACACCCATGGAGTCTTGGTGCTGATCATGTTTTGCTCGTGGAAGAGGCTTAGTCAGCGGTCTGCAACATTCAGATCCGTATGTATCTTGCAAATCTCTATGTCTCCCACTTGGACTTGGTCCCGAATGGAATTGAAGCGTCTCTTGATATGCTTGGTCCTCTTGTGAAATCTGGATTCCTTTGCCAAGGCAATTGCACCATATTTGTCACGAAGATCTTCATTGGTCCCGATGCACTAGGTATGACACCTAGATCGAAATGAACTCTTTCATCCAGACTCCTTCATTTGCTGCTTCGAAGCAGCTATGTACTCCGCTTCACATGTAGATCCCGCCACGGCGCTTTGTTTAGAACTGCACCAACCGACAGCTCCACCGTTTAATAAAAACACGTATCCGGTTTGCGATTTAGAATCGTCCGGATCGGTGTCAAAGCTTACATCGGCGTAACCATTTACGACTAGCTCTTTGTCACCTCCATATCGAGAAACATATCCTTAGTCCTTTTCGGTATTTCAGGATGTTCTTGACCGCTGTCCGATGATCCACTCTGGATTACTTTGGTACCTTCCTGCCAAGCTTATTGCTAAGCATCGTCAGTCTGGTACACAGCATTGCATACATGAAGAGCCTATGGCTGAAGCATAGGAACATCTTTCATTTCTCTCTATCTTCTGCTGTGGTCGGGCATTGAGTCGACTCAATTTCACACCTTGTAATACAGGTAAAAACCTTTCTTTGCCTGATCCATTTTGAACTTTTCAAAACTTTATCAAGGTATGTGCTTTGTGAAAGTCAATTAAGCGTCTTGATCTATCTCTATAGATCTTGATGCCCAATATGTAAGCAGCTTCACGAGGTCTTTCATTGAAAAACTTTTATTCAAGTATCCTTTTATGCTATCCAGAAATTCTATATCATTTCCAATCAATAATATGTCGTCCACATATAATATCGAAATGCTCTGAGCTCCCACTCACTTTCTTGTAAATACAGGCTTCTCCAAAAGTCTGTATAAAACCATATGCTTTGATCACACTATCAAAGCGTTTATTCCAACTCGAGAGAGCTTGCACTGGACCATAAATTGATCGCTGGAGCTTGCACACTTTGTTAGCACCCTTTGGATCAACAAAACCTTCTGGTTGCATCATATACAACTCTTCTTCTAGAAATCCATTCAAGAATGCAGTTTTACATCCATTTGCCAAATTTCATAATCATAGAATGCAGCAATTGCTAACATGATTCGGACAGACTTAAGCATCGCTTCTGGTGAGAAAGTCTCATCGTAGTCAACCCCTTGAACTTGTCGAAAACCTTTCGCAACAAGTCGAGCTTTATAGACGATTACATTACCATCAGCGTCGGTCTTCTTCTTAAAGATCCATTTATTCTCAATAGCTTGCCGATCATCGGGCAAGTCAACCAAAGTCCATACTTTGTTCTCATACATGGATCCCATCTCATATTTCATGGCTTCCAGCCATTTTGCGAATCTGGGCTCACCATCGCTTCTTCATAGTTTGTAGGTTCGCCATGGTCAAGTAACATGACTTCTAGAATAGGATTACCGTACCACTGCAGTGCGGATCTTACTCTAGTTGACCTACGTAGTTCAGTAGAAACTTGATCTGAAGTTTCATTATCAATATCATCAGCTTCCTCACTTATTGGTGTAGTTGTCACAGGAACCGGTTCTTGTGATGAACTATTTTCAATAAGGAACGAATCTGATTATCTCATCAAGTTCTACTTTCCTCCCACTCACTTCTTTCGAGAGAAACTCTTTTCTAGAAAGTATCCGAATTTAGCAACGAAAATCTTGCCCTCGGATCTGTGATAGAAGGTATACCCAATAGTCTCTTTTGGGTATCCTATGAAGACACATTTCTCCGATTTAGGTTCGAGCTTATCTGGTTGAAGTTTCTTCACATAAGCATCGCAGCCCCAAACTTTAAGATCGACAACTTTGGTTTCTTGCTAAACCATAGTTCATAAGGTGTCGTTTCAGCGGATTTTGATGGTGCCCTATTTAGCGTGAATGCGGCCGTCTCTAAAGCATAACCCCAAAGCGATAGCGGAAATCAGTAAGAGATATCATAGATCGCACCATATCTAGTAAAGTACGATTCTGACGTTCGGACACACCATTTCGTTGTGGTGTTCGGGTGGCGTGAGCTCTAAACTATTCCGCATTGTTTCAAATGCAGACCAAACTCGTAACTCAAATATTCTCCTCCACGATCAGATCGTAGAAATTTTATTTTCTTGTTACGATGATTTTCCACTTCACTCTGAAATTCCTTGAACTTTTCAAATGTTTCAGACTTATGTTTCATCAAGTAGATATACCCATATCTGCTCAAATCATCTGTGAAGGTGAGAAAATAACGATACCCGCGCGTGCCTCAACATTCATTGGACCACAAACATCAGTATGTATGATTTCCAACAAATCCTTTGCTCGCTCCATAGTTCCGGAGAACGGCGTTTTAGTCATCTTGCCCATGAGGCACGGTTCGCAAGTACCAAGTGATTCATAATCAAGTGATTCCAAAAGTCCATCGAGATGGAGTTTCTTCATGCGTTTACACCGATATGACCCAAACGGCAGTGCCACAAATAAGTTGCATTATCATTATCAACTCTGTATCTTTTGGTTTCAACACTATGAATATGTGTATTACTACTATCGAGATTCAATAAAATAGACCACTCTTCAAGGGTGTATGACCATAAAAGATATTATTCATATAAATAGAACAACCATTATTCTCTGAATTAAATGAATAACCGTCTCGCATCAAACAAGATCCAGATATAATATTCATGCTTAACGCTGGCACCAAATAACAATTATTTAGGTCTAAAACTAATCCCGATGGTAGATGTAGAGGTAGCGTGCCGACCGCGATCACATCGACTTTGGAACCATTTCCCACGCGCGCCGTCACCTCGTCCTTAGCCAATCTTAAGCAATTCGTAGTTCTGTTTGAGTTGCAAATATTAGCAATGAACCAGTATCAAATACCAGTACTACTGCGGAGTATTAGTAAGGTACACATCAATAACATGTATATCACATATACCTTTGTTCACCTTGCCATCCTTCTTATCCGCCAAATACTTGGGGCAGTTCCGCTTCGGTGTCGGTCGCTTGCGGTAGAAGCACTCGGTTTCAGGCTTAGGTCCAGACTTGGGTTTCTTCTCTTGAGCAGCAACTTGTTTGCTGTTCTTCTTGAAGTTCCCCTTCTTCTTCCCTTTGCCCTTTTTCTTGAAACTGGTGGTCTTGTTAACCATCAACACTTGATGCTCCTTTTTGATTTCTACCTCCGCGGCTTTTAGCATTGCGAAGAGCTCGGGAATAGACTTGTCCATCCCTTGCATATTATAGTTCATCACGAAGCTCTTGTAGCTTGGTGGCGATGATTGAAGAATTCATCAATGACACTATCATCGGAAGATTAACTCCAGCTTGAATCAAGTGATTATTATACCCAGACATTTTGAGTATGTGTTCACTGACAGAACTATTTTCCTCCATCTTGCAGCTATAGAACTTATTGGAGACTTCATATCTCTCAATTCGGGCATTTGCTTGAAATATTAACTTCAACTCCTGGAACATCTCATATGCTCCATGACGTTCAAAACGTCGTTGAAGGCCCGGTTCTAAGCCGTAAAGCATGGCACACTGAACTATCGAGTAGTCATCAGCTTTGCTCTGCCAGACGTTCTTAACGTCGTCAGTTGCATCAGCAGCAGGCCTGGCACCCAGCGGTGCTTCGGGGCGTAATTCTTCGTGCAGCAATGAGGATAATCCTCGAGTTACGGACCCAGTCCGTGTAATTGCTAACATCATCTTTCAACTTTCTTTCTCAAGGAACGCATTAAAATTCAACGGAACAACAAAGACGAGCCATCTATCTACAAGAAACATAGACAAGCAAAATACTATCAGTACTAAGTTCATGATAAATTTAAGTTCAATTAATCATATTACTAAAGAACTCCCACTTAAATAGACATCTCTCTAGTTATCTAAGTGATTACGTGATCCAAATCAACTAAACCATGTCCGATCATAACGTGAGATGGAGTAGTTTCAATGGTGAACATCACTATGTTGATCATATCTACTATATGATTCACGTTCGACCTTCGGTCTCCGTGCTCGAGGCCATATCTGTATATGCTAGGCTCGTCAATTTTGACCTGAGTATTCGCGTGTGCAACTGTTTTGCACCGTTGTATTTGAACGTAGAGCCTATCACACCCGATCATCACGTGGTGTCTCAAAGACGAAGAACTTTCGCAATGGTGCATACTCGGGAGAACACTTCTTGATATTTAGTGAGAGATCATCTTATAATGCTACCGTCAATCAAAGCAAAATAAGATGCATAAAGGATAAACATCACATGCAATCAATATAAGTGATATGATATGGCCATCATCATCTTGTGCTTGTGATCTCCATCTCCGAAGCACCGTCGTGATCACCATCGTCACCGGCGCGACACCTTGATCTCCATCGTAGCATCGTTGTCGTCTCGCCAACTATTGCTTCTATTACTATCGCTACTGCTTAGTGATAAAGTAAAGCAATTACATGGCGTTTGCATTTCATACAATAAAGCGACAACCATATGGCTCCTGCCAGTTGCCGATAACTCGGTTACAAAACATGATCATCTCATACAATAAAATATAGCATCACGTCTTGACCATATCACATCACAACATGCCCTGCAAAAACAAGTTAGACGTCCTCTACTTTGTTGTTGCAAGTTTTACGTGGCTGCTACGGGCTGAGCAAGAACCGTTCTTACCTACGCATCAAAACCACAACGATAGTTTGTCAAGTTGGTGCTGTTTTAACCTTCGCAAGGACCGGGCGTAGCCACACTCGGTTCAACTAAAGTGAGAGAGACAGACACCCGCCGGTCACCTTTAAGCAACGAGTGCTCGAAGTGGTGAAACCAGTCTCGCGTAAGCGTACGCGTAATGTCGGTCCGGGCCGCTTCATCTCACAATACCGCCGAACCAAAGTATGACATGCTTGTAAGCAGTATGACTTATATCGCCCACAACTCACTTGTGTTCTACTCGTGCATATGACATCAATGCATAAAACCAGGCTCGGATGCCACTTTGTTGGGAACGTAGTAATTTCAAAAATTTCCTACGCACACGCAAGATCATGGTGATGGCATAGCAACGAGGAGAGAGTATATGTCCACGCACCCTCGTGAGACCGTGGCGGAAGCGTTATAACAACGCTGTTGATGTAGTCGTGCGTCTTCACGATCCGACCGATCCAAGTACCGAACGCACGGCACCTCCGAGTTCAGCACACGTTCAGCTCGATGCGATCCCGGACTCGATCCAGCAAAGTGTCGGGGATGAGTTCCACGAGACGACGGCGTGGTGGCGATGATGATGCTTCACCGCGCGGGGCTTCGCCTAAGCTCATGACGATATGACCGAGGTGGAATATGGTGGAGGGGGCACCGCACGGCTAAGGAACGATCCGTAGATCAACTTGTGTGCAGGGTGCCCCTGCCCCGTGATATAAAGGAGGGAGGGAGGTGCGGCCGGCCCTCCTAGGGTGCGCTGGAGGAGTCCTACTACCACGGAGTAGGACTCCCCCTCTTGCCTTGTTGGAGAAGGAAGGGGGAGGGAAGAGGAAGGGGCGCCGCCCCTCTCCTTGTCCTATTCGGACTAGGGGGGGGGCGCGTGGCCTGCCCTGGCCGGCCCTCCTCTTCTCCCTTATGGCCCATTAAGGCCCAACATCCCCCGGGAGGGTTCCGGTAACCCCCCGGTGTTCCGAAAATTCCCGATTTCATCCGGAACCATTCTGATATCCAAATATAGGCTTCCAATATATCAATCTTTATGTCTCGACCATTTCGAGACTCCTCGTCATGTCCGTGATCACATCCGGGACTCCGAACAAACTTCGGTACATCAAAACTTATAAACTCATAATAAACTGTCATCGTAACGTTAAGCGTGCGGACCCTACGGGTTCGAGAACTATGTAGACATGACCTAGAACTATTCTTGGTCAATAACCAATAGCGGAACCTGGATGCCCATATTGGTTCCTACATATTCTTCAAGATCTTTATCGGTCAAACCGCATAACGACATCGTTGTTCCCTTTGTCATCGGTATGTTACTTACCCGAGATTCGATCGTCGGTATCCAATACCTAGTTCAATCTCGCTATCGTAAGTCTCTTTACTCGTTCCGTAATACATCATCTCACAACTAACTTATTAGTTGCAATGCTTGCAAGGCTTATGTGATGTGTATTACCGAGAAGGCCTAGAGATACCTCTCCGACAATCGGAGTGACAAAACCTATTCTCAAATACGCCAACCCAACATGTACCTTTGGAGACACCTGTAGTACTCCTTTATAATCACCCGATTCGTTGTGAAGTTTGGTAGCACCCAAAGTGTTCCTCCGGTAAACGGGAGTTGCATAATCTCATAGTTACAGGAACATGTATAAGTCATGAAGAAAGCAATAGCAATATACTAAACGATCAAGTGCTACGCTAACGGAATGGGTCATGTCAATCACACCATTCTCCTAATGATGTGATCCCTTTAATCAAATGACAACACATGTCTATGGTTAGGAAACATAACCATCTTTGATTAATGAGCTAGTCAAGTAGAGGCATACTAGTGACTATATGTTTGTCTATGTATTCACACATGTATTATGTTTCCGGTTAATACAATTCTAGCATGAATACTAAACATTTATCATGATATAAGGAAATAAATAATAACTTTATTATTGCCTCTAGGGCATATTTCCTTCAGTCTGTACATGCTAGGCTCGTCAAGTTAACCCTAAGTGTTTTGCATGTGTAAAACTGTTTTACACCCGTTGTATGTGAACGTAAGGATCTATCACACCCGATCATCACGTGGTGCTTCGAAACGACGAACTTTAGCAACGGTGCACAGTTAGGGGAGAACACTTCTTGGAATTGTTGTAAGGGATCATCTTATTTACTACCGTCGTTCTAAGTAAACAAGATGCATAAACATAATAAACATCACATGCAATTATATAGTAGTGACATGATATGGCCAATATCATATAGCTCCATTGATCTCCATCTTCGGGGCTCCATGATCATCTTGTCACCGGCATGACACCATGATCTCCATCATCATGATCTCCATCATCGTGTCTTCATGAAGTTGTCACGCCAATGACTACTTCTACTTCTATGGCTAACGCGTTTAGCAATAAAGTAAAGTAATTTACATGGCGTTCTTCAATGACACGCAGGTCATACAAAATAAAGACAACTCCTATGGCTCCTGCCGGTTGTCATACTCATCGACATGCAAGTCGTGATTCCTATTACAAGAACATGATCTCATACATCACAATATATCATTCATCATTCATCACAACTTCTGGCCATATCACATCACATGACAATTGCTGCAAAAACAAGTTAGACGTCCTCTAATTGTTGTTGCATCTTTTACGTGGCTGCAATTGGGTTCTAGCAAGAACGTTTTCTTACCTACGAATAACCACAACGTGATTTTGTCAACTTCTATTTACCCTTCATAAGGACCCTTTTCATCGAATCCGCTCCTACTAAAGTGGGAGAGACAGACACCCGCCAGCCACCTTATGCAACTAGTGCATGTCAGTCGGTGGAACCGGTCTCACGTAAGCGTACGTGTAAGGTTGGTCCGGGCCGCTTCATCCCACAATACCGCTGAAGCAAGATAAGACTAGTAGCGGCAAGCAAGTTGACAAGATCTACGCCCACAACAAAATTGTGTTCTACTCGTGCAACAGAGAATTACGCATAGACCTAGCTCATGATGCCACTGTTGGGGAACGTTGCAGAAAATTAAAAATTTTCCTACGGTTTCACCAAGATCCATCTATGAGTTCATTTAAGCAACGAGTCAAGGGAGTGAGTTTGCATCTACATACCACTTGTAGATCGAAAAGCGGAGCGTTCAAGGGATGGTGATGATGGAGTCGTACTCGCCGTGATTCAGATCACCGATGACCAAGTGCTGAACGGACAGCACCTCCGCTCAACACACGTGCAGTGCAGACGACGTCTCCTCCGTCTTGATCCAGCAAGGAGGAAGGAGAGGTTGAGGAAGATTGCTCCAACGACAGCACGACGGCGTGGTGTTGTTGGTGCAGCAGTACTCCGACAGGGCTTCGCCAAGCACGTACGGAGGAGGAGAGGTGTTGGGGAGGGGAGGGGCTGCGCCTTGAGTTGTGTGCAGCAGCCCTCCCCTCACCCCTCTATTTATAGTGGAAGGGGCAAGGGGGGCCGACCCCTCTAGATGGGATCTAGAGGGGGGGCGGCGGCCAGGAAGGGGGGACTTGCCCCCCAAGGAAGGGGGGCGCCCCCTTTAGGGTTTCCCCCAACCCTAGGCGCATGGGCCCAAGGTGGGGGCGCGCCCAGCCCTCCAGGGGCTGGCTCCCTGCCCCTTGTGGCCCATGTGGCCCTCCGAGAGGGGTGGCCCCTCCCAGTGGACCCCCGAACCTCTCCGGTGGTCCCGATACAATACCGATATGACCCCGAATTCTTCCGGTGTCCGTATGACAACTTCCCATATATAAATCTTTACCTCCGGACCATTCCGGAACTCCTCGTGACGTCCGGGATCTCATCCGGGACTCCGAACAACATTCGGTAATCACATACAAGTCTTCCTAATAACCCTAGCGCCACCGAACCTTATGTGTAGACCCTACGGGTTCGGAGACATCTGAACATGACCGAGACTGCTCTCCGGTCAATAACCAACAGCGGGATCTGGATACCCATGTTGGCTCCCACATGCTCCTCGATGATTTCATCGGATGAACCATGATGTCGAGGATTCGATCAAACGCCGTATACAATTCCCTTTGTCAATCGGTACGTTACTTGCCCGAGACTCGATCGTCGGTATCCCAATACCTTGTTCAGTCTCGTTACCGGCAATTCACTTTACTCGTACCGTAATGCATGATCCCATGACCAAACACTTGGTCACTTTGAGCTCATTATGATGATGCATTACCGAGTGGGCCCAGAGATACCTCTCCGTCATACGGAGTGACAAATCCAGCCTCGATCCGTGTCAACCCAATGACACTTTCGGAGATACCTGTAGTGCACCTTTATAGTCACCCGATTCGTTGTGACGCTTTGGTACACCCAAAGCACCCCTACGGTATCCGGGAGTTACACGATCTCATGGTCTAAGGAAGAGATACTTGACATTGAAAAAGCTCTAGCAAAACGAACTACACGATCTTGTGCAATGCTTAGGATTGGGTCTTGTCCATCACGTCATTCTCCTAATGACGTGATCCCGTTGTCAATGACATCTGATGTCCATAGTCAGGAAACCATGACTATCGGTTGACTAACGAGCTAGTCAACTAGAGGCTTACTAGGGACGTATTGTGGTCTATGTATTCACACGTGTATTACGATTTCCGGATAATACAATTATAGCATGAATAAAAGACAATTATCATGAACAAGGAAATATAATAATAATGCTTTTATTATTGCCTCTAGGGCATATTTCCAACAGTTAAACAATAACGCTTGTTGGGAGGCAACCCAATTTTATTTTTTATTTTTGTTTTTTAGGTTCTGTTTTGCAATAAGTATTTCATCTAGCCTCTGGTTAGATTTGGTTTTGCGTTTTAATTAGTTTTTGTGCCAAGTAAGACCTTTGGGATAGCTTACGGTGATAGTTGATTTTATCTTGCTGAAAAACAGAAACTTTTGCGCTCAGTCCCAGAATTGTTAAAAATAACAGGAGTGCGATAAAATACTGATTCTTTTTGAAGAAAATTAATAAACAAATTGCTTAGGTCCTCCTAATTTTTCAGAATTTTTGGAGTTACATAAGTACTCAAAATATCCAGATTTCTACAGACTGTTCTGTTTTTAACAGATTCTGTTTTCTATGTGTTGTTTGCTTATTTTGATGAATCTATGGCTCGTATCGGGGGTATGAACCATGTAAAAGTTGAAATACAGTAGATATTACACCAATATAAGTAAAGAATGAGTTCACAACAGTATCAAAAGTGGTGATTTATTTTCTTATACTAACGGAGCTTATGAGATTTTTTGTTGATTTTCTGTTGAGTTTTGTGTTGTGAAGTTTTCAAGTTTTGGGTAAGGATTTGATGGACTATGGAATAAAGAGTGGCAAGAGCCTAAGCTTGGGGAAGCCCAATGCACCCCAAGGTAATATTCAAGGACAACCAAGAGCCTAAGCTTGGGGAAGCACCGGAAGGCATCGCCTCTTTCGTCTTCCACTATCGGTAACTTCACTAGGCTATATTTTTATTCACCACATGATATGTGTTTTGCTTGGAGCGTCTTGTATGATTTGAGTCTTTGCCTTTAAGTTTGCCACAACCATCCTTGTTGTGCACACCTTTTGAGAGAGATACACATGAATCATGATTTAGTAGAATACTCTATGTGCTTCACTTATATTTTTTGAGCTATGCAATTTTGCTCTAGTGCTTCACTTATATCTTTTTAGAGCACGACGATGGTTTTATTTAATAGAAATTAATGAACTCTCATGCTTCACTTATATTATTTTGAGAGTCTATAAAATAGCATGGTAATTTGCTTAGGTTATAAAATTTAGTCCTAATATGATAGACATCCAAGAGGGATATAATAAAAACTTTCATATAAAGTGCATTGAATACTATGAGAAGTTTGATTCCTTATGATTATTTTGAGATATGAAGATGGTGATATTAGAGTCATGCTAGTGAGTAATTGTGAATTTGAGAAATACTTGTGTTAAGCTTTGCGATTCCGGTAGCATGCACGTATGGTGAACCTTTATGTAACAAAGTTGGAGCATGAGATATTTTTTGATTGTATTCCTTATGAGTGGTGGTCGGGGACGAGCGATGGTATTTTCCTACCAATCTACCCCCTAGGAGCATGCGCATAGTACTTTGTTTTGATTATTAATAGATTTTTGCAATAAGTATGTGAGTCCTTTTTGACTAATGTTGAGTCCATGGATTATACGTACTCTCACCCTTCCGCCATTGCTAGCCTCTATCTTTTACTGCGCAACTTTCGCCGGTACCATAAGCCCACCATATACCTTCCTCAAAGCAGCCACCATACCTACCTATTATGGCATTTCTATAGTCATTCCAAGATATATTGCCATGCAACTTTCCACCGTTCCATTTATTATAACACACATCATCATTGTCATATTGCTTTGCATGTACACCGCCGGAGGCATTCAAATAGAGTCATATCTTGTTCTAGTATCTATTTGTAGTTTTTGAGTTGTAAGTAAATAGAAGTATGATGATTTTCCTTATTAGAGCACTGTCCCATGTGAGGAAATAAAAGAAAGAAAGAAAAAGAGAAAGAGAAAAAAGTAAGAAAAAACAGAGAGAAAAAAGAGAAAAAGAGAGAAGAGGCAATGTTACCGAAAGTGCTAATGTGATCACGAGCTGCAGTGGTCTCGGTATCTGTACCACAACTCCTTCTCGCGATCAGCGCTGGTGGACTGGCCTTTCCAGGGTGGAAATCCAGCGATGAATTATTTTTATGGCCCATGGCCCACCAGCATGATGGAATCACCGCTACGCCGTTAGTACGAACCGGCGCGGAACAGAATTTATGCTTCGCGGGGCCGAAACTGCACACGGAAATGAGCCATCCCGAAAGACATTCTGGTCTAACTGGTGGTTGCACACTTATTTAATGCATCTACCCGTTGGAGGAAGGTATCTTACCCCGCACGGTTCTCATCTACATAAGATCCTCATCCCATTTGGATCATCTGAGAGACCAGTACTTGTACACAAGTGGACCTCGGCCTCAACCATGTCTGCATCATCTTCAACCGCACCCCAGGATGAGATCTTGCCCCTGGTCCCTTGTGCGGAGTGCGGCAATCGGGTGTATACCTAGATCGCTCGTTCTAGAGCCAACGCAGGCCGGCGTTACTACAAGTGTGTCAATTTTGCGGTCAGTTTTCTGTGTGCAAGATGCTTATGAAGATTTCGATTTACCTTCGCTTTTTCTTCCTCGACTGATGCTTGTGCATTGTCTTGACGATTTGCAGAGGTGCCGGTACATGAGATCTGCCGAAGAGTACCGTGCGCAGTTGCTGGGTAACCAGTTCGTCGGAGATCCTTTAGCTCCCCCCGCGCAAATCCAGTCGGCAGCTTATCTGCACCGTCGAGCTACACAGGGAGAACCAATCGAGCAATGGAGGCATGCAGGGCATCTCGGAGCACAAGTTCGAGCGGAGGAGGAGACATGGAAGGGGAAGACTCGGCCGCCGCAGGCCGGACTTGTGGAAGACACGTCACGGGTGCTGGTTGTGTTAGTAGGTGCCCTGTTGGTGGTCACAGTGTTTATCTTAATGGCACTACTCAAAATAGTTAGTCTGCTAAGTAGGTAGTAGGCTTGGTTTGTTCGTCGGGGTAAGCAGTTATCACTATGTATGGCAGCCCAGGGTAACTTTTGTAATCATGCATGTGGCCAGTAATAAACTTTGTGGCGGCTGGTTCGATGTACGTCATTTACGAGACCGCTGTACAGCCTGCTTTCCAACCACTTCTCCTTTATAATAAATCACATCCACCTAACTTCCCAGGCTGGCCTTTGCCTTACCCCCTGTGTGGTTGGTTCCTGGATCCCCATTTGGCTGAAGTACCTTCTCTCACTCCCGTTCGTCTCCGGCAAGGAATCACTAGCAGGTTAGCCGTTGTCGGCGGCCTGCCCGCGGTCAACCACGCCCGGTACGGCCGCAGTTTAACCCCCCCTCCCTCCCCTCGCCCCTACGCATGGTCCAATCCCGGATCAATTTATTAGTGGTATGCGTTGATGTCGGATGAGATCTGGATTATGTATATGTTCTAAGCGGAAATCTTTTGCACTAGTCGCGAAATCTTTTTGATCTTCTCTTGATTTTTCAATGTTTATCTGCTACATCTAGGTGCAGCCGCGATTTCCCTTCGTTAGGCATTCCATAGTTTGGGAAATCCACCCAACGATTGTCCATCAGACTCCCATGATCTGCGGAAATCAGCTAGCTCTACACGATTTGTCAATGTGTATCAGCTATAGTTAGGTGCAGCTGTGTGTTTCGTTTACTAGCATTTCCATTATTCAGCAAATCCCCTGGTGCATTTTTGCTCCAGCTTTCCATCAATTGTATGCGTGTGTAAATAAATTTATTTTTCATTTCATATTTGCTGCTCGATGCACAGCCCTATTATTACCAAATTGTTTTGTTGTTGCTGTATGCGATCTGTCAAGCACGTCCCCCTTGTTGAGTTATATCAGCCTTTTTGCTCATTTTCAGGCTGCAACCATGTCAGCTGCTGCGAGACGTCATGGAGATGACGTCCCCGAAGGAGTTATAGGTTCAGGTTCAGGACAAATGGACGGCGGGAACGAAGCACAGGCGCCGCCGGCACCCACTTCTCGAATTTCCGTAAAGAGAGCTGTTGAAGTAATTCAATCATTTGATGATTTCAAGAGGTGGTTGATTTCAGAAATTGGTTTTGGTGGAATGCTTCGGCTACCTATGATCCAGAAGCTGAATCTAAAATTTAGCGCAAGTTTAATGAGCAAGGTTAGTGTTAGGTGACGTGCCATCGTTCTCTCACAGACGAAGATTCTGAAGTTCTGGGCTGATGATGTACATAAGGTTTTCGGTATCCCTGGCGGCCACCGGAATGTCAGAGGACGCGATGGTTTTATAAAGCCAGAGGCCGTGCAATTCATAAAAAGCACACTTGGGATGGACAAGACCGGTGTGCATAGCCTAAATGCGGTTGAAGAATTGCTTCTGAGGGACATAAGCGAATCGTCTAGCAAGCTCGAGAAGGACTGCTTCCAGATTGCATTTGTTATATTCATAATGGTTCATGTTTTGGCGCCAACTACTAAACGTGATTATGCTACGATAGACTATTGGGGTGCACTTGCTGACACGGAGAATATCTCACAGTTCAATTGGTGTGAGTATGTACTTGAGTGTCTGCTGGAGGCAGTTCGTCGGGTCAAGAATGACATGATGGCAGGCAACATGTCTACCAATCTTGTTGGGTGCCATCTGTGGTTGCAGGCTAGCTACTTTTTTTCAATTGTTCACAACATGTTCTCAGAGGCAACCTGTTATTTATTCCTTATGGTTGATGCCGATTTTGATGGTTCACCAGGTGTTTTTCCTTGACAACGTCGACTTAGGGATGTTTAACAAGAGCCACGAAGTCCTTCCCCGGATAAGTATATTCGACCGGCCAACCATAAAGAGGATGATCACAATGGCAGCTGACATTGGCACAACCGTCTTGTCATTCTACAATTGCAAGGTACTATATTGATTAAAGCCTGATGTCAAATCTTGTAATCTGTTCCTAATTCACAATGACCCATTCTACTTGAAATTGCAGTTCCGTCCCGACGATGATGTATGCTATGCCCGGTGGAAGCACCCTCAGTGCTTTCCTGAAGTAAACATGCAAGAAGCAGGCGGCGACAAGGATGAACTATACCCCGAGGATGCCACGGAAGATCTTGGAACGACAGGGCACACATCATCTTCGTCAGCGGCCCCAACCACGGATATGCAAACACCTATCCGTGCCCTTGGACCAATCGACTTCGTACAACACATCCAAAGGCGGTACCCTAGGATGGTCTGTTGGTGTTTGTCATATGTACTTTACGTATCACTTTTACATGCTGGACGAAACACTTACTTACATGTCGTCTGTCTTTGTAGGCATCTCATTTGATATCCATATTGTTAAAGGAGCAGAACGCCAGGTGCCAGCGCGAAATCAATACGGCCCGTATCAATATCCAGGCTGATATGATCAAGTTTGTGGACAAACTCATGGATGCACTCAGCACAAGGTGCATATGTTGCACAGCCAGGGGATTCAGTGATTGCCCAGCTCGAGCTATTGATACCCCCCCAGGTGCTTTGTCTTATCCTGTAGTTCAAGCTTGTTTTTGTATAATTGTCTTCTTTCCATCCGAAATCTGCTAGTATCTAATTTTTTGTCAGTAGGGGATGTGTTCAAGACTCCAGCAGGTCCCAAAATCCCTGGCGTGAGGCTAGACATGTCTGCAGGCCTGGGTAAGTAAAACTATGGTTCCCCATCCACCTCTTTTGTAATACTGTGCGCGTTGCTGAAATTATATTTCGACGTTGAAATAAACCAGTGGCATTGACAGATGGCACGCCTCCTCTCCGGAGGAAGCGTGATGAAACAGCAGATCACAACCGGCAGACGAGGCAGCGAAGTGATGATGCTTTCGTTGCCACACACACGGATCAAATTCTGAGTTTTGCGATGCAGATATTGCGAGAAACATCCGAGTTGTTCATCGACCTCCGTAACGATGGTAGCACCACTGTTTTTGGTGAGAGGACGAACGAACTCCCTGGATGAAAATATGTCCACAGGCCTGGATTCCAAACTGATCCATGGACGAGGGGGGTTATCCCGTACCCACCACCACCTGATGTGTCGGACTTGCTAATTGATTTCTTTGCGTCTGCAAATTCTCAACATCTGTCAAGGTACCAGCTGTACCATGTCTTCTCATGTATTACATACTCAGTTTCTAATTCAAAAAGCTGGACATTCAGGTTGATGATGTGCTCTCATGTTGTTCCCCTTCGCAGGAATTTTCCTTGTACATGAGAAACCTCGGTTCATACGAATAACTGGTCTCAGCTTGAAGGAACAGCTAGTGAGTGACGTGGCAATCGACCATGAGCTGATGTCGATTATAGTACGTCGGTATTCTCAGGCTGACCAGGAAGCCGACGAGGAGTCACCATATCTGTCATGGAGGCACCCCATTGAACCGGACTTCTCGGTTAGTTTTTGCATGTGTTTCTTGTCCTTTGTCATAAATGACGCCAGCATCATGACACCAGTCTTACCTCTGATTGCAAACTTTTGTATTATCGGATTTTGATTCTCTCTATACAAAGTCCATCCAGAACCAGCTTGGGGCTAATGCTTTGAAGTATGATATTACATCATCACAGCTGGTATGTCTCTTTTTTATATGAATAGATGTCCATTTGTCCTAGCAGATGTTTGCACTCAATTCCGATACTTTCTTTTGGCTTCCAGTTTTTCACTCCTGTGCCCCGCCCCGAAGGCTGGATGATCGTCTTCTGGGACATGGTTAAACGGTTTATCATGGTGATTGATCCTTTATACAGCAAGAAATGTACAGAGCCTCCAACAAAGCAGCAAGATGAAATCATCGCTTGGAAGCTTCACTATGCTCTATTCCGTTGCCTGAATGAGTTTTATGCTGGCTGGCCAACTAGCAAAGATGGTTGGACCATGAGGTCCACGGCGGTCCATGACTCTGTAGTATCTCGGTACTTCCAAACACAAATTAAATTCATTACTCTTTCTGTTATATGTGGCCGAACGCATTCTGCTTCATCTCATACATTTCTTTTCCGTTTTTCTTTCATTTTTTGCAGCGACGAAACAGGTGCATGTATTATCCACATTGCTCACCAATTTGATGGGGAAAAGCTCAAGCTGCCACTCACAAAGGTATATCAATGGTAGTGCTAAAATGTCAGACGTTTGATCCTACATATCAGTTCCATTCGAATCTATACTCACTACTACACACTGTCGTTGTGGGACAGCACAACATGGCAAAAGCAAAGCGGGAAGCATTACACCAGTGCATCAAGCTCCAGGGGAACTTCTCCTCCCTTGCAGGAGACGTACTATGGCATGTTCTCGGCCCGTCCGATTCTGCGTTCGACTCCACCTGATTTCCTTCTAATTCCATGAATAAACCCACATGTATCAAGATGACGCTTATGCGTGCCACCTTTATCTTTTATGCTCTAAGTATGGCTACGTAAAAAAAAATGATTCCATTCACTGGTGGGATCATGTACCCCTATGCATAGGTGATGTTGATCAAGTACTTTATATTTCATAGGGTCCCTTACCAAGCTAGCATGGCCAACATGTCTACATTCATGTTTCGGTTTCCGCGCCCCTTTTCATGCCCCTCATGATCCTTGGCGTAGATCATGTCCAACCAATCACTTTGCAGCCCAACCTATTTGTTTCATATACTGGATTACTTTAGTCATGCTCTTCTGTTCATCAGTTAACCGTACATCTAGATATAGGAGTACTCATGAAATAATACAATATCATCGATGTGGTGTGCAATCTAAATTATATTATACATTATCATGGATTCACTACTGAGGGGGTAATTCTGCAAGCATCCACATTGGGACACATAGTGGATTAGGGCAGTCTTGCTCTTCTGGCCACCAGTTTGACCGTCCATTTTGACATAGTTGAATCCATGAAATAATACAATAGCATTGATGTGCTGTGCAATCTACATTTTATCATTTAGTATAATGGCTTAACTATTGAGGGGGCAATTCTGGAAGCATCAACACATCACACAAGCATAATTAGAGCAAGTTCTAATTACTTCAAATAGGTCCCTTGCATATTCATTATCTCATCGGTTACAATTAATTGCACACAAACACTATGGATGCAAGCTAAATTTAACCGCAAAGTCTATTGGCATAATTATGGCTGTTGGAGTTCTGAAAGCATCACCACACCGTACACTCCGGGATGGTAACTAAGACCTTCCTCCCACAACACATACCTAAATGTGGCCACGCTAGCATAATATGGTTTGTTAACTTCACAAACGGATGTCCCAAAATGGCTCACTTAGTTCTGACAATCTCCTCAGAATGGCAGGATGATCTCGAGCATGAAGTCTGGCAGTTGAGCCCTGTTCCCTCTCATGGAGATCACCTCATATGCAATTGATTGGCGTAGGTACAATAGCCGTGCCTGTCCATATGAATGAACACATTAGATTTCCTTAACTGCATTATGCGCTAATGGCTGTATGAATAGTCCACTTACTGGTGTTAGTTGACTCTGAAGGTACAATCCAGTGTGCTCCCTAATGTAGTGCACAATGTGCAGCCAGCTGTCTTCGCTGCAATTATTTAGTAGTGTACCCATCAGCCTTTTGTTATTAAGATTCAATGCAATTTAGAAAGGCAGCAGACATGTTTACTTACGGCTCACAGCTCTCGTGTGTGCCGTTGTTGTAGCTGATTCGCCATCCCTGAGAGGGGACATGCCAGCCAGCAATATTTGCATGGATACATCAACGAAGCCCTTCCATAATTAAGTTTGCATTATCGTCGTGCTTGGCCTTCATTGTCTCTCGTGGTGCAGATGTCTCACATGGGTCCATCACCAGTAGTGTTCTCTCTTCCACATCCACCAGGTAAAGTGCCCAGCTCCCCAGAAGTGGTATTGGAAACATCAGCTGCAAATTGCTTTCGTAATTATGATATAGTCCACTTCAAAGTTTATAGTATACTTGTTTAAAACTATTGTTTTGCATGATTTTTTATTGATCAGATGATACCTTCTTTGTCCACTGAAGCCTGTAATCGAGTGCTTCGGTACTGATCATTGTGCTCATGTAATCGAAGTCCAAGCTGGCGCCCCTATACATCAGCGCCAGCTGCAGTGGGCACAATTGATTTTTTTACGATGCAGCTTCATGAAAGGTATTCCAATGATTATTGCGAAATTGCAAAACTTACCACAAAGCGGATATCAAATATGTGACGCCACCTAATTTGCCAGCCTCCGTACATCTTCCCTTCTTTGTAGATGAGCATACGTGACACCGCTGTCCACCCAACTATAGTCAGCTGCCCCCCGGGCCAAACTCAATTACAAAGTCTTCTCCTGACAGGACAACCAGGTATGGCACAAGATGCTTGTACCACTTTCTGTTTTTTTGTCACGAACATGCAATTTGTAAGTACAAGGTAAACTCTGCTATGTCATATACATATCACAACACATACAAAATATTATGGCGAACTCACTTGTTCCGATCTCCTGAAGTACTTGCTAGCATCTTGTCCCAGAAATCCACTACATTTCTGCCTAGAGGCCCTTCATGCTTTAGACCGACTTTTCCTGGGAAAGTATCTCCCATTTCAGGTTTGAAAACTGTTCTCACCATGCCAACATGCAACCTCAAATTTCTAGACATGTGTCTGGACACATTGCCCGTCCCTGCACCTGCTGGAGCGGCATCGCCGCCATCTGAAATTGCAAGGATCTTTAGTTTCTGCAACAGACTTCCTGCGCATGTACATCTTGCAATGGAATTACATTTTTCTTGATAACACTTGCTTCTTCTAGAGGATTCTTACCTTGGGTATCCAAATCCATAGCTGGTCCATCCATTTGCCCATTCGCTGCACCTACCGTCATGTTATTATCACCTGTGGCACACAGACAGCACACAATGTGACTGTTCGAGCACATCTCTCAAATTTTTCATGTAGTCTTATATGAATTACAAATACCTTCAGCATTTTCTCCACCCATTCTAGTTGCCACACGAGAAGTCCCCCCCTGGCTGCAATTGTGCCCATATAGGATTAAGTCAGTGTTGATGGCAGTGGCAAAGAGCAGGTCAATGTAGTTTCTGTGTTTTCTGAATTACCTGTAATCGATGCAACTGTGTTTCCTTCGGCAGGATGTATGCCTGGCCTTCCTACTGCTGCTGTCCCATCACTTTGGTGGGTTGCTTCATTTGTTGCATTTCTAATCTGTGGTTCAGTGTTTCCAACCTGTGTGCTAGTGTCATCATTCGTCCCCCTTGTTTCAATGCCCGCTGACGGGGATGTATCCCTACTTCTAGGTGTGTGTCGTATCCGCTGCCGACACTTCCTGCTTCCCCTGTTTGCAGATCTCTTTTGACCCCTCCTTTCTCCTGTCGCAGCTACATTAGGCAAAGGCACACTTCCGTCTCCGAAACCTGCGGTTCCTGTCAGATAGTGTAATTAAGCATCCAAAGAATTTTTACATATTTCCATAAGCAAGATGATATTAGCTATTTAAATGTTTTCTTAGTGGTAACCTTCTATAGCGTTGTCTGTGTCTGTAGCATGGACCAGTGTTTCTGCGTTGCTCACAAAACCAGGTGGTGGTGTTGACCCGACACATGTCACCCCTGCAAAACTACCATTGTTATGCCCACCCAAGAATGCCATGTTATATCATTTGTATGTGCATTTGTTCTTACCATCTACCACGGTCTGGTATTTGAAGTTGTGTGCATCATTTTCAGTTCTTTCAGGGGTGGACCCAAAGAAATCCTCACCTGGCCATTCATATTTTCAAGTTAGCGCATCATGCACTCAATGTTAAAACGGTGTATCAAATTGGTTTAAAAGTTTTCACCGTCAACTTGTGTCTGAAATTTTAGACATTCAGTTCCTGTATCTATGTTTTTAGTCCCTGCAGAGAAACAATGTTTATTAGGTACTGTTTCCATCTTATTTTTTTTCTTTTTCCAAGTATTCAGCATACCTGACACATTTTCTGTAGCAGCAGCAGGGGCGCACTCGGTGCTGCTTGTGAGATCTATATACTCATCCACAAAAGGCTCATAAAAGTCTTCGTCTAGAGCAGGCGCTGCTGAGTTCATATTATCCCCATGCGTTATTGGCACACTTGTCACCAAATCAATAAATGGCACCTCCATTTCTTCATTTCAAAACATTTTTACAAAGCTTAGATGTTAGCTCGAGCCAACCTATTTTGACAACAAAGAAAACAACATAGTTTTTACCATTTGCATCATATAAATTTTGAACCGACGAAGCAAATAGAGCATCTACACGTTCGACACAGGTTGTCCCACCGTGCTCAACAACCAGGTTGTCATGATGCGTCTCCAACATTTCATCATATGAGTCCGCAGCAGGACTGCCCGATGTCACTGTGCCTGCACCACCTATCTGCCCCGAAGCAACATCCATTGCGACACCCTCAGCTGACCAATTTCCATACATCACATATGTCAGAATTTTTTCCAAATGCAAATCTAATGTACTTTTATATTTTCGAATGCTCACCCTGTATGTCTGATGATGCTTGCAGGAACCTAGCAACCAGTGTCCCATGGTTGCTCAGTCCGTTCTGCCGATCCTCTGCAAGAATATATGGAACTGATTCTGGAATACCGCTGTCAACAATTGACTGCAACGGAGTCCAGGGGGAGACCTCTGAAGCATCAATCTGATTGACATGACCATCACCTTGTCCTGTGAGATGGACAGTTTCTCAACCAAGTAAGTTTAGCTTAATGGCACATAATCTTTTCAATCTGTCAACCACAGACTACAAACGTTACCGTAATTACCTTCTAACTGTATCAATGGATTCATATCCGTTTCATTTTCATGCTCCACATGAGTAGGCGAACATTCTTCAGCGCACCCCCCGATGTCTGCAGGCGCTGCTATGTTGTTCTTTGTTCGGTCAGTGCAATATTCATGTATATTAGAAATATGGATTATGACCGCAAAGTTTACCTGCGAAGCTAATGAAAGGCACATCAAGTGCTGCCACACGCTGACCGCGACGCACTGCAAGATCGACCATTAGGTACATTTCATCGGAAGGTGTCATATATGAACCGGGAGGAAGGCCACGTACTTTGCTGCTCCATGATCCTGGAAAGGTTCCTTCCTATGCGTGCATGCTGAGTCTGGATGTCTTCATCACTGTCTGATGAAGAGAACTCATTTTCTTCCTCCATCAACCCTTTGCCTGGATCATCTGCTGCAATCTGTACTAAGCGGCTCTGCCGCCGAGCTTCGAAACCTCCTTCATTGATGACGACCGGTGGTAGTTGTGGCACACGCGTTTGCTCCGCAAGCGATGCATCTGCGCCACCACCACATTCATGTGAGTACAACAGGATTTGTTATGTATAACACAATGTTCAACGATTTATGTAGTACCTATAGCTGCAAGGAGTTGTTGTTCCTCATGTTCACCCTTGTCATATGATTCATCCTCTGTACCTGTATTTGGATTGCAATGATTGTATCAATCATACTAGCCTCCCTCAGCAAAGCATTTTCATTGTCAGGTTTCAAAAGTACAAGTTGGATGGTTACCTGACTCACTCATTGCTTCATCCAGCGTGTAATCATGCCTACCAACTATTTGCATTCCAGCATCAGCCCCCCCGTGTGCGTCGTGCAGACGGCTGATCAGCTGGTTTGCATCTATATGTGCTATGGTTAGGACACCATGATTTGCATCCGCGCCTCCTGCTTGCACCATGTTTTGGTTTCTAGCTTGATTTTCGCTATTCTCAGTAACTCCCAGCGCACTCATGTTGTGAGATATTTCCCTCTGGTTCACATCACTTGCATTTTGGGCGTCTGTTGCACCAGTCGCAACACCTTCATTGTTAACTACAGATGGCGCGAACAGCTGCGAGAATGACAAACTACAATATCAAAACCATCTCCCTTTAATGAAACCACGACTGTCACAAAAAAACACGCTTTTAAGTTAACTGACCAAGTGTGCTGTCGCCTCCATCAGGGGGTGCCACCTCCAGAGACGCTGATCCAGATAATCTTCAGGCCTTGTCCGCAGAAGACAGCACAGATGAGAACCATCAGTAACTTCATACCAATTTCTATTAAAGAACAGGAAATCATGAATCATAGGTTTATATTAGTTACATCACCTTGTAATACCCTGGGTTTTCCCTCTCAAGTTGAATTAGCACTCTAAAAATTGGCAGAGTGTAAGCACAAATTCTGGGCAGCAGGTTGGATCTTAAGCTCGCATGACCATAGTCCACCCAGTCGAACTGCAATATCTGCATGTTTCAACGAGTTGAACCAATGAGTAGGGCATGCAAAAGTGATTCTTAGTTCTTAGTTATGCTTGCTTCCATGCAATGTTTACCTGAAGCAGCAGACCATTTCCACCTAGGATCACCACTTCAGAACCATTTGCCACTGCTTCTTGGTATCTATTTGCGCATAGCCTGAGCACGTCTATCGAGTACAAGGCCAGGTTGTACTCGCCTATTGCCCATGGTTCTTGAACTAACGCTAGTAGTTCATCAGGTATGGCCGAGACTGATTGCCTTGGTCCTAGCAATGTACATGCACCGAGCAAGCTCGATGCTACGGCGAATGCAGTAGTGTCATTTTCGTCCATCGAGCACGGATCCATCTTGCTAATCACGTACTCTAGATCTGACACCTTCAGACCACCTTTCCCTCCAAGCCCTATGAGTGATCTAACCCTCCTCACCATTGTGGACCTCGTCAAGGTTGTAGTAAACTGAACTATTCGTCCATGTCCATGCAAACCTAAGATCCTAACTACATCTTCTACACGTATTGCTCTAACTTGCCCATCTGGTAAACGGAAAGTTAGCACTGGCCCGCTAGTATCTACCCTGTCCAACAGCTCCCCAAAGAACGGCCGGTCTATTGGCCCGGCATATCTGTTCGTTAGCAAGCCAGCCATGCCCGTTGGCTCTGCTGCATGGTAGAACAACGTGCTCAACCCTAGGAATGGATTTGTGGCGAACATGGATCTGTAAGACGGCTGCCTTCCTGCTGCATTGACCACTGCTAGGGTCTGACTACCCCAGCTGCTTGTCCTTCTCGCCGGCCGCCCTCTACGGCTGCCAAACGATCTTGACGCATTCGGCGATCCTGGCGGCCTACCCAAATTCTCGATCGATCTGCGTTAAGCAAAGCAAATGGGACCAGATCAGTAAGGAAGTCGACGAAAGCACGTATGCAAGCATGCAAAGCAACATCGGCAACCATGTCGAAGAACAAACGAAGCAAAGCAGAGCACAGCCGCACGGAGAGATGTACGGCCGTGGTTTGTACGGAGGGAGCCGATATCGGCAAGAAATCAAAGACCGGAGCAAGACCGTCGCCACAATAATCGATTTTCTCAAAGCGGAACAGAGCTTACCAGACGGCCAGCTTGCCGCGTCCGCTGGAAAAGCTCAGATCTGGTTCTGCTCCTTGGATCCTTCCCCTTAGAAAATATCCAAATGGGGAACTGGTTGCACTGTGGGGACTGGGGGGATGTGAGCACAGTGAAGCAGGACCGGTGAGGTTAAAAGCCCTCTGCCCACCACCCCTCCCACCAGATGCACTGTTCCGGCTACCTCACTGTCCACGGCTTTTACTGCAAGTATTTTTTTTTTCATTTTGTAAATACGGGGAGAGCTGGACGACCACACGATTTTGGAATCCGTAGGCGGGAATTTTGCCGCCGAGCAATTTCTACCCTGACTGCTCGCGTAACTTTCCAATGGTTTTACCATCTCCTCACCGCAAGGCTATGTCAACATTTACATTAAGGCCATTCGCCCCATCACTAACTACCCCATGCAACTTTTACCAGCATTATTGCCTTTTGGTACGTACTTGGAAGGATCTATCCAAAGGTGCATGGTTTTTTTGGGACCAGCATGCCAACTGAAAGCACCCCTTTTTAAAGAAAGTTTCCTACTGGGGGGTGGGGGGGCAGCAGCAAAAGCACTAGAGGACAACACCAGGGGATGTGTTTCGGTCAGCACCCCACACTCCTGTTGACTAGTATGCACATGCACCAGAGGGGATACGCATGCACATGCATGGGCCAAGAGAGCAACAATATTCTAATTGTTGTAACAGTAAACTAAACGCATAATCCATGCATGCATGCACATGCATGGACCAGTACTAGGGCCAAAATTTCAGTTGTCGCAACAGTAAGCTGCATCCTTAAACAAAGCATGCATGCACATGCACGGACCAAACGACACCGTATTGTAGGGTGACTAGCAACAGTGATTATACTATTTGTTCACGCGGGCTAATCCTCTCACGCATGGTCCATCATGCCTAACTGCTTCCGGAAACATGCCCGCCTGGTCCACTTAAATACACTTTCATAGCAATCAATTCATGCATGACTCACCTCAGCAAGGTGTTCTGCATGATCTGGAGCCGTTTTGATGCACGAGAGCGACACCCGTTTAGGTGATGCAGTAAACCACACGATAAACTTACTTAGCATACATAATTTATTACATTTTAGCACGGCTAAGCTCGGCAATGAGGGATTTGCCTAGAATGCATGCTCTGGATAAACACAACCAAATCCCCTAAACTAATCTACGGTGCTTCCTGACATGTCCTATTCTCTCTTCAATACCATCTTCTGCCGGCTTCGTTTCTGAAGCTTCATCACTGTCATCATCAGACACTCCAGCCCAAACGCTGTCCGCGATCGAACCAGCTTCAGGGTCATGGTTCCCATACCCCTCTTCGGCTTCAGTGACAGCGGCTGGTTTCATCGCATATGGAGGCACATCCATCTCTTCGCCATCATCTTCGGCATGTGACTCATGAGATGCAAAACTTTTTCAGAAGGTATGTATGTATACAGGTTTCACTGAATCAAGTTAGTCGTCCAAGTGCTTACACTGTCGTCTGAAAGGAATGAGATAACTGAATGTTCTTCATCACTCAGCCTCGAGTCTGATAATTGATTCATAGAGGACTCTGAAACCGCATCTGCCTGAAACGCACAAATCATGCGGTTGTCAAGATCTGCTTGTGATTCTACAAATAAGGAGAACTTAACCATGGTTTACCTGTTCTGGAATGACCCCGCCAAGAGTCTGGAATGCAGGGGTTGTCAACCCAGATCCAGTCTTGAATGAACGAAACTCATTCATCTTGGATCCTCTCTCAGGTTTATCTTTGCTGGATGGTGACCCCGACCTCTTCAACGTCTGTCTAAGCAGCTCCCCTTTATGTAGAGGTCGTACCATGCCATCCCGCCCTTCCTATTCAAATTTTGTATCGCCATGGCGCCCAGAAGTGTGTTTGGTATGCTCATAATGGATTGCCAGCAGTTATGCTGGCATTATTTCAACCACCCATCAATTTTTATTTCACACGAAACCATGTATTAGAATATTAAATAGAAGCCCAGTTGGACCCACTGAATGATTTAGATACAAGCATCAGCAAGCCAAGCATACGCATCAGTTCATACAAAGCAGAACAAATTTCATTGTCACCATACAGACGTTCTTACAGATTAATAACTAAGTTCCCACGGAGTTCCTCACTAGCATGATTTCACAATGAATTACACGCGACTTGCGATACACGAAACAGAGCTCTTCACCTTGACTAGCACTAATTCAGAGGCAATATGGTCAGCTTGTCAGCCGTAGCTCGGCTGCTTTATGGCAATTGTTCCTACGATGCCCTTCTACACCACAATTCTTGCATTTGCCAGGCCTCCGAGGCTGTTTCGGCACGTCCCCTCGATCAGGACAGGTTGTACGTTTGTGTCCCTCTCTTCTACATATTGAACAAAATCTTGTTCTCTTACTCAGACCTTCGTACGACGCTTTCTCTCCACTAGTCGTAGGCCTCCCCCATCTCCTTCTTTTTGCTGGTGGCAGTAAGCCCGCGAGGACATTTCCCGACTCATTACATGAGTTGATTTCATCTTCCAGCAAAGCTGTTGTCATATTTCCATTGACCATTGTCTCCTCCCCATGTCTATTCGTTTGGTTCACCCCTACAAATGTAGCACTCATTTTTCCATTTACCCCAATCTGCTCCCCGTCTCCATTCGCTTGATTCACAGCAGCACCATTCTCTACCATGCGGTCCTCCAGGCCAAGACCGTCTCTAATCTCTGCTAATGGTTTCATTTCTTCAGCACAATGCTTAAACAGCCCAATGAGCCGTTCATAAGCTTGTACACTAGCATCCCCCATTCTTACGAGTTCCATGGCCTACATGTACATGTTGAAATGTCTGTAACTGAATGGGTTGTTGCTGCTAGCATTGTCTCTCTGGTATTGAATAAGGTGTGGAGGCAGGATGTCCCGGGCGTCTCTTGTCCACCGCTTGATGATATGCTTCTGTGGTATCTCCGTTACACGGATGAAGTCCAGAACCTACAACATTAAAATTTAGCTCATGTTCAGTTTGTTCGGAATATCAAAACTGCTGTAAGTATAGTCCAATACCTTCAGAACATGGCTGCATAGCATGCCCATGTGTGAGAATTGCCCACACTCACAATCAAATTCCTGTCCACCATCTATGACGGCCACTTTATATGAAACCCTACACCATTTCTCTCTCCTTGATGCGTCCGTATGTATTGCCATGTATGTCTTCCCTTTCTCTATTTCTTCCACCTGGTAAGCACCGCATTCATATATGATATGTCCAAATTGCTCAAACATTGCCCTCGTGTATATCTTGCCAGCATGTCTTTCCGTGGCCATGTTTGCTCGAAACAGAGGTCGCCCCTGCAAAAACATGTGTACAATTAAAAAATCAGAAAAGTTTGAAACGGCGGTGTTAGCTCGTGAATGAGGTAATTTCTTACAATTAGGGTCCTCTTCTCCTCATAATTTTCCTCCGCTTCCCTGTCGAACTGCAGCACCATGTATTTCCTCACAAACAGATGCATAGGACACCCGGGGGGTATGTAGTTCTTCAACATATGGTTCGCGCTTTCACTCCGCTGAGTGCTAGTCATTTTGGCGCAAAACACACCTTTGAAGTACGGCTTTGCCCACTTGTGCCGCGTCTCATATATATTTGTCATGTAATCGTGCGACTTCAAGTTGTATTTATCTATCAGGTACTTCCAGGCTTCTTCAAACTCATCAATTGTCAGCATGTGATTAACAACCTTGTGAAACTCGGCTTGGAAATCACTCTTTTTAGAGTACAATCGACCCAATGACTCCTTCACCTTCTTCAGCACATGCCACTTGCACCACCTGTGCGCCGTATTTGGCATCACATTCTTTATCGCGACCTCCATAGCCCGATTCTGGTCTGCAAAACAAAATGCAGTATAAATTGTTCATGCACGCAGAAGCAACTTATCAATTGAGAAGTACATTATGCACAAGGACAGTCCTAACTAGTTTTTTTATACCTGTTAGAATTGTATTCGGCGCTTTGCCACCCATCATTCTGACAAACTCTGCAAAAACCCATTCAAATGTTTCCACCTTCTCATCTCTCACCAAGACGCCAGCCAGTATAATGCTCTGGAAGTGGTTGTTGACTCCTACGAAAAGACCAAAAGGCATGTCGTACAGGTTGGTCCTGTAAGTTGTATCGAATGTCACGACGTCTCCAAAGAAGGTATGTTGCAGCCTGCTGTTACCGTTAGCCCACATAAGAGTACTTATCCTTCCATCAGCGTCAGCTTGCACCCTGTATGTGAATTGTTGGTCTTTAGCACCCAGCTCCTGAAACACCTCCATTGTTTTTCGGACGTCATCTTCGGCCTGATCACGTCCAATTTTCCCACACAAGTTCCACAATGCTCTTTTTGTGAAGGGTACATTTTCCATCTTCCCAAAGAAACTGCCTATGATGCTGTACACTTTCGATAGGTTCACATTATTTTCCCTCAACTGCTTCACCAAGTCTCTGTTATATACATCGATATGCTTGTGTGATGGCCAGTGCAAAGTTTGCCCGTATGTAGGCGACAATGAGTGATTATGCTGATCCCGATGCTCTGCTATGTACCACCCATTATCTTTTGAGCGCAGCAACCGCACTAGAGCTGGGCATTCACATCGACATGACCGGGTATTCTCGACAATTGGTTTCCCCTAGATCAACAGCAAGCAACCATGATCTTAGAAAATTCACGGGATATATATATATATTTTTTATGATCTATATATCTGTTAATCTAGTTAGAGAGATTGCCATACCGCACAGCCACATACTATCTCTTGCATGCACTTCGCCCTGTTGACATTCAGCCTGCTCTTCCCATATCTAACCCCGAACCCTTTCTCCCATGAATACAGATTATAAAAATCATAAGCTTCTCCGAGAGTGTCGAAGCTGACCCCTATCTTCGGCACGATTACATTGTCACCAGGTGTTTCAGCGAAAACTCTGACCGATTTCTCCAGGGCTGTCATTCTATCTGGGCAGGGGGCACGCCCTGGTGCAGCAGCCCCAACCCTGACCCTGCATACATCAGCAAAGTAAATTTATTCTTGTTAATTGCAACAATGTTTGAATACAAATCTTAATTCGTAGGTTGGGCTATTTGGTTTCACACATGCAGCTGCTGAGCGCCACACTTTCAGGACTAACAGTGCATGCCCAATCTGTTTTCAGGCCCAATGCCAATGTAATACAGCTGCCAGTTCAGAGTTAAGTATACTTGTTTTCATCTTTTCTGTACTAAGTCTCTTCCACCTACGTCACACATTTTCAATTGCAGATCCACCAACTAATCGCAGCAACTATCAGTATACCAGACTCATTCAAACAATTCGAATCATTTACAGGTACGTACCGGGTAGTCCATCCCGGAGCCTGTGGATCAACTTGTTCTATGGAGTTCTCAGATCCCTGCAGCCTATCGCGCCCATCCACTGTTGCTCCATGAGGCGGCGAGCAGATAAGCGCATCTGCGCTGGATGCACTCGCCGACGGCAAGGACGACGCCGGCGCAGGAACAACTGGGAATCGCGTTGGCTCCGTCGGTAAATCGCTGTCATTCACTTCCTCAATCAGAGTCCTTCTGCAACAACAATCCAACCAGATGTAAAGTTAGATCCATCTCCGAACTCAAATCCGATAGCAAGTACAAACTCAATCCAAGAGTCACTAGGTAACACGGAGGAGCAAGATTATCACCTGTTGAACGGCTGCAGCAAGAACTCCATCGCCGTCGTAGCCGGCACACCGCAGCTGAAGGTGATGCTAGATCCGCCGCTGAGCAGTCCGCACTAGTACGAGAGCGCCAGGAAGTGGAGGTAGGAAGGAGTTCCGCCCACCTACCCATTATGCATTTACTGCACTGGAATCACGTGGTTAGCATGCATGATTCACGGATCAGTTGTCCCACGATGATCCGAGCCACGGGTCAGAAGTCAATTACTGCCGGCCTCGGAAGTACGCATAGTTCCGACCCACAACCCAGGACAAATTATCCATTAGTTTCCACTTTCCACGTCGTCCGCTGGGCCCAGCTCCGGGCACGTGTGCGCTCCAACACGAATCGCGATTCTATATTCTAGGGGACAGATACCGAGAGCCTGTGTGCTCGAGCTCAATTCCTCCGCGTCCCAATGTTACTATCCTTTTCCATACTTGTGCTTCAAAGTAGCACCATGATCTTCATGATAGAGAGTCGGCTATGTTGTCACTTTCATATACTAGTGGGAGTTTTCATTATAGAACGTGGCTTGTATATTCCAAAGATGGACTTCCTCAAATTGTCCTAGGTCTTCATGAGCAAGCAAGTTGGATGCACACCCACTTAGTTTTCTTTTTGAGCTTTCATAAACTTATAGCTCTAGTGCATCCATTGTACGGCAATCCCTACTCACTCACATTAATATCTATGATAGGCATCTCCATAGCCCGTTAATACGCTTAGTTGATGTGAGACTATCTCCCTCTTTTTGCCTTCTCCACAACCACCTTCTATTCCACCTGTAGGACTATGTCCATGGCTCACGCTCATGTATTGCGTGAAAGTTGAAAATGTTTGAGAACATCAAAAGTATGAAACAATCGCTTGGCTTGTCATCGGGGTTGTGCATGATTTGAATATTTTGTGTGATGAAGATGGAGCATAGCCAGACTATATGATTTTGTAGGGATAAGATTTCTTTGGCCATGTTGTTTTGAGAAGACATAATTATCTTGTTAGTATGCTTGAAGTATTATTATTGTTTTATGTCAATATTAAACTTTTTTTGAATCATACGGATCTGAACATTCATGCCACAATAAAGAAAATTACATTGATAAATATGTTAAGTAGCATTCCACATCAAAAAGGGAACCGCTAGGGATCAGACTACTGATCCCTTGCTTCCCATCAGACCAGTGGTTGGCCGTTGGATTAACGTCACGCTGTTCGTCGGATCTGATGGTTAGGCGCTAGCCTTTTCCTTCCTATTTATGTGTTTGTAATAATCACTTCCCATTTATATAGCACGTCCTCTCACTAATCTCTCCACGCTTCCTTAATTCTGTGCTTCTACTAACAAACTGCTTTCCAAAATTACGCTAATTGTTTTGGTATGTTGTGATTGCTTCCAACAAACAAATTCAAAAAACAATGCTTCCCACTAATTATGGATTTGTTTCCAATAAACAAATAAATAAAATTAATTGTGGAGTATATAGATTTTTTGCAGCGCAAACGTTCCATTGAAAATATTTTTTTCCCTGATAGAAGCACATGTGGAAACATATTATTCAGTAAAACTGTTTCCTTCCATAAGAAAAATTGCTTCCAAAACAAAGACACTCCAAAAAATCGTTCCAGATGTATGTATTCTGAACTAATTCGCAACAAAAAAACACTCAACTAGAAAAAAAATGTGCATATTCTCGGTTGATACTAGGATGTCTAAACTAAAACATTGGGTTATAGACAACTTGTAATCGCTTCAAGGCAGTAATGGGGGAAGGACGCCTGATTAGTGTGTAAGAGAAACTTGATTTATTCGGACGCATAAGAAGCATAGTGTGTTGTTGTTAGAAGCATGATTAGTGTCTAACCAAAATTTTGTTTAACTGTGTCAGAAGCATATTTTTTTATTAGTAGGAAGCGCAAATGTTTTGTGAAACCAACGGTGCTTGCTTATTGTGTAATTGAAGCTTCATTTTTTGGCAAGGAAGCAAAATAGAGATATGTTGGATACAAAATCAATAAGATAGTGCAGCATACATGTGCGACGAACAACTACATCTGCGTCAAACAAAATGAGCATGTGCTTCCAATGAAGTTGAAATTTATTTCCAGTGTCGCATATACGTATTTTCAATGTCGAACCTTCTGATTCATCTATGCTTCCGTCAACATTGCTTCTAAATGATATCATAATTTGCTTCCCAAGGAAGAAAAAATATTCTAAAATAGATTGGACTTTGATTCCATACAACAAGATGTAAACATCGAAGCACAACGGGACAAAGCCCCTACTAGAATATGAGCACCATCCAAAGAGGGCTCTCTTCGAGGAGTAGCGTCGATGAGATCTGAGAGACAATAGCTGGAGTGTGGTGGCTAGTCAGGGCCACAGAAAGACTTGACATGCCTATTGTCCTCGTGCGCGCAGAGGCGCAATTATGGTAGGAAGCAATTGTCAGGCATGAAGAAGCAGGCAACCCCATGTAAGGAAGCATGCATTCTTCATGCCTTCTTTCTCGACGTTGAAAGCGTCCCTCGATGCTCCGCTACTCTTGTCCCCAAAAGCTGTGAATGTCGATGTCAGCTAGCGGCAAGGAGCACCGGGGTCGGCACCGTTGAATGGCCGGCGTTATTGACCTGCAGCTGCATATTGCCTGGGGAAATAGGCAGTCTCGAATAGGAGAGAAGCATGGTCACAAATATATGAGAAATATATGAAGCACTTCAGCATTGTTAAACGAAAAAAATACAAGAGGTAGAAGCATGGGTATGCTAATGCAAACTGAGACGATGCATATGAAGCATGACATTTGGAAATTCGACAGCCAAAAACGGAAGGACTGGAAAAGGACACACGAATTGAAGCATCTGTACAGATATAGCTCCTCGGAAGCACCACAAAGAATCAATATTCTATCATTACATAGGAAATACATGGGAAGTATAAATGCTCTGTACCAATAGGTGTCTGAAATCACGATAAATGTGAGAGTGTGAGATATATTGCACGCACACAAATTCGAACATGCAAAGTAGCATGTTCAAAAATGATATCTAGACACAATAATATATTATCCGTAAACAAATTTATTCTAACCTAATTGGGAATAACACAGAATAACAAAAATCAATAAAGATCTGACCGCCGGAGAGATTACCTGCTTCCTAGTGCACCGGTGTTGAATGCCTAAGCAGCAAACTGAGGATGGATCTGGGCAAGATGGCTGCCCTAGTGGAAGATGGACAGGCTAGATCATGGACAACGAACACAGTTGAGGAAGGAATCGAACCTGGCCGTTCTAGGCTCTGGCGAAGAAAACATGGCCGATGTGCTGGACAGTATGTTCGGCGGAGAGGAGGACTGGATGCAGGAGAGGGGGACGACGGTGACGATTAATTCGGGACAGATGCGATGGGCTGAGGAATTATGGGAACCTCGCTGCGTGATGAGGGGGAGGGTGATTAGAAGGGGATTTCTCTGGTGTCTCTTGGCCGTTGGATGAAATACAAATAAACGACACACAAGCCGTCTGAAGATCGTCTCGTATCTGACGTATGATCTGAAGTGTTTCCCCATCAAAAATTCTGTTTTTATCATTCACCTACTCGAGGACGAGCAGGAATTAAGCTTGGGGATGCTTGATACGTCTCCAACGTATCTATAATTTTTTATTGTTCCATGCTATTATATTATCTACTTTGGATGTTTTATATGTATTAATATGCTATTTTATATTACTTTTGGGACTAACCTATTAACCTAGAGCCCAGTGCCAGTTCCTGTTTTTTTCTTATTTTGGAGTTTCACAGAAAAGGAATATCCAATGGAGTCCAAACGGAATGAAACTTTCGCGACGATTTTTGTTGGACTAGAAGACATCCAGAGGACTTGGAGTACACGTCAGGGAAGGCACGAGGCGGCCACAAGGACGAAGGGCGTGCCCCCCACCCTTGTGGGCCCCTCGTGACTCCACCGACCTATTTCTTCCGCCTATATATTCTCAAATATTCCAAAACCTACCAGGAGAGCCACGAAAACACTTTTCCACTACCGCAACCTTCTGTACCCGTGAGATCCCATCTAGGGGCCTTTTCTGAAGGAAATATGCCCTAGAGGCAATAATAAAGTTGTTATTTATATTTCCTTATATCATCATAAATGTTTATTATTCATGCTAGAATTGTATTAACCGGAAAATTAGTACATGTGTGAATACATAGACAAACAGAGTGTCACTAGTATGCCTCTACTTGTCTTGCTCATTGAATCAAAGATGGTTAAGTTTCCTAGCCTTAGACATGAGCTGTCATTTGATTAACGGGATCACATCATTAGAGAATGATGTGATTGACTTGACCAATTCCGTTAGCTTAGCACTTGATCGTTTAGTATGTTGCTATTGATTTCTTCATGACTTATACATGTTCCCATGACTATGGGATTATGCAACTCTGCTACGTCTCGAGCTTGCGTTGGTTTTCCCCGAAGAGGAGAGGATGATGCAGCACAGTAGCGTAAGTATTTCCCTCAGTTTTTGAGAACCAAGGTATCAATCCAGTAGGAGGCCACGCGCAAGTCCCTCGTACCTGCACAAAACGATAGCTACTCGCAACCAACGCGATTAGGGGTTGTCAATCCCTTCACGGTCACTTACGAGAGTGAGATCTGATAGAGATAAAATTTTTGGTATAAAGATGCAAAGTGAAAGTAAAAGCAAAGCAAGTAAATAAAAAGATGGAGATTGATATGATGAGAATAGACCCCGGGGCCATAGATTTCACTAGTGGCTTCTCTCAAGAGCATAGATATTCTACGGTGGGTGAACAAATTACTGTTGAGCAATTGACAGAATTGAGCATAGTTATGAGGTTATCCAGGAAATGATCATGTATATAGGCATCACGTCCGAGACAAGTAGACCGAAACAATTCTGCATCTACTACTATTACTCCACTCATCGACCGCTATCCATCATGCATCTAGAGTATTAAGTTAAAAACAGAGTAATGCCTTAAGCAAGATGACATGATGTAGAGGAATAGATTCATGCAATATGATAACACTAGTGCAGAACCGGGCAATAGCACCGGTTCGTAAGGCCCTTTATTGCCGGTTACATAACCGGCACTAAAGTGTGGTCACTAAAGGCCCCCCCCCTTTAGTACCGGTTCAGCACGAATCGGTGCTAAAGGGCAACCACGTGGCACGAGCCAGCTCCGGGGGCCAGGAGCCCTTTAGTACCGGTTGGTAACACCAACCGGTACTATAAGCTTTGGGGGGTTTTTAGTTTTATGATTTCTTTTTCATTTAATTTTGTGTTTTCATTTTAATTCTTTTTCGTTTCACCCGCAGATATATATATATAATAACTCATGCATGCTCGCATCATACATCATCATATATAATAACAAGTCCTACTAGCTAATTAATCAAGCATCATCATACAACTTCTACTCGTTATTAATAATAAGTCATACGATCATCATCCTCATAGTCATCCAACCCAACCCTACATAATTGTTCTTAGCACATGATCATCGAGATCGTAGGATCGGACCTAAACACACTTAAGGTAAAATAGCATAAAACAATATAGACCCCGACTCTCCATTATGAAGAATGGAGATCATCCTGCTCCAATTCTTGCGCCTCGCTTCCTTTTGCTTCCAAGAAGCTCCTTACGATCTGTCCATACATTTTTCCATCCTTTGATTGTCATGTCTCCACTTGTTTTAGAAATCCGTATGGACAGTTGAGATTCAGAGGATGACCTGGATATATGTTCAAAACACGAAGGCTGCCGCCATTCTGATACATCAAATGAGGCACACAATCCTCTGGGATTCTCTGTTGAAAAACATAGTAATAACTTTGTAGTTAGCAATGATGTACTAGTTTTAGAAGTATGCAAAAAGATGCAACGTGAGCATTGAGCCTCTTCTTCATCGTCTCTGCACTCAGGGCTTATAAACCGCTCCTAGTCCCTCTCTCTTGGCGAGGTGGGACTAAAAAACAGCTTCCTAAGCAATTGTAGTACTGGTCACCCTTTAGTACCGGTTGGAGCCACCAACCGGTACTAAAGGTGGTGCGCTTAAAACAGTTATGGCAAATGAAGGCAGAAATGGTTGAAAGTTGATGGCGTCGCTTTGAATGGTGCATACTGAATGCACAAAAAGTCTGGATTTGTAATAAGTTTAAAAAAATGAAATGCCTTTGTAACAGATGAGTTTAATTTCGTCCGAAACCTGAATACTTCGAAAGAGATTGTCCAGTTTGTGAACGAAGTGCATCTAGTTTTTGCCGTAACCCTCTCTACTTTTTTGAACAATCTATGTGGGTGAAATGATGATACCATGCCAAGTTTCAACTTTTTCAGAGTTCATTTGTAGTGCTTTTCAATTTCCAGGTCATTTAGTTCTCAAAACAAATCATTGAATGCATGAAAAATAGCAAATGAAGGCAGAAATGGTTGAAAGTTGAAAAATATAAGAGCATTTACATCATGATCGTATATTTCTTTACAGTCTAAATTGTCAATATGATCATATAACGTCAAAAAAATACTTTGATCATCAATGATCTTTGTGTGTACAATCTGAATTGTCAATATGAGTCATCAACGATTTATAAACCAATGAAGACTCATATTGAGGCCACAAATTCTACACATAGAGTTCAATGAAGACCAAGTGCTTATGATAGTTTGAGAAATAACATATTTAAGGTGGTAAAAGGCTTGTTAGGGGAGCGAGGTGGGACTAATTAAAACATCCTGCCATTAACGTCATTAGTACCGGTTCATGGTACGAACCGCACTAAATGGTGATGGTGGGGCCATAGCCTGACCGCAGTGACACAGCCTTCTTTAGTACCGGTTCGTGGCATGAACCGGTACTAAAGGTTCGCCACTTAAACGGTGCTATTGATCGGCCCCACGAACTGGCACTAATGTATACATTAGTACCGGCTCAAATTCAAACCGGCACTAATGTGCTTCACGTATGACCCTTTTTCTACTAGTGTAAATACCCCATCTTGTTATCCTCGATGGCAACAATACAATACGTGCCTTGCAACCCCTTCTGTCACTGGGTAAGGACACCGCAAGATTGAACCCAAAGCTAAGCACTTATCCCATTGCAAGAACTACCAATCTAGTTGGCCAAACCAAACAGATAATTCGAAGAGACTTGCAAAGATAACTCAATCATACATAAAAGAAATCAGAGAAGAATCAAATATTTTCCATAGATAAGTTGGATCATAAACCCACAATTCATCGGTCTCAACAAACACACCGCAAAAAGAAGATTACATCGAATAGATCTCCACGAGAGAGGGGAGAACATTGTATTGAGATCCAAAAGAGAGAAGAAGCCATCTAGCTACTAGCTATGGACCCAAGGTCTGAAGTAAACTACTCACACTTCATCGGAGGGGCTATGGTGATGATGTAGAAGCCCTCCGTGGTGGATGCCCCCCCGTGAGCTCCTAACAGGCCCCAAGATGGGATCTCGTGGATACAGGAAGTTGCGGCGGTGGAATTAGGTTTTGGCTCCGTCTCGATCTGTTGGGGTGCGTAGGTATATATAGGAGGCAGGAGTACGTCGGTGGGCGTCGGGGCCCATGAGGTAGGGGCGCCCGGGGCGCCATCCACCTCGTGACCACTGTGGCACTTCTTGGAGTAGGGTCCAAGTCTCCGGATCACGCTTCAGTGAGAAGATCACGTTCGAAGGTTTCATTCCGCTTGGACTCCGCTTTGATACTCCGTTTCTTCGAAATACTGAAATAGGGAAAAAACAGCAATTCTGGGCTGGGCCTCCGGTTAATAGGTTAGTCCCAAAAGTAATATAAAAGTGGAAAATAAAGCCCATTATAGTCCAAAACAATAGATAAAGTAGCATGGAGCAATAAAAATTATAGATACGTTGAGACGATCGCATCCCCAAGCTTAATTCCTGCTCGTTCTCGGTAGGTAAATGATAAAAAGAGAATTTTTTATGCGGAGTGATACTTTGGCATAATTTCAATGTAAATCTTCTTAATTGTGGTATGAATATTCAGATCCGAAAGATTCAAGAAAAAAGTTCATGTTGACATATAAATAATAATACTTCAAGCATACTAATCAAAATAATTATGTCATCTCAAAATAACATGGCCAAAGAAAGTTCATCCCTACAAAATCATATAGTTAGGCTAGGCTTCATTTTCGTCACACAAAGATGTTCCCAACTTCTATACCCCCGATGACAAGCCAAGCAATTGTTTCATAGTTAAATAATCTCAAACTTTTTCAACCTTCATGCAATACATGAGCGTGAGCCCTGATATAGCACTATGGGTGGAATAGAATATGATGATGGGGATTGTGTGGAGAAGACAAAAAAGGAGAAAGTCTCACATTGACGAGGATAATCGACGGGCTATGGAGATGCCCATCAATTGATGTCAAATGAGGAGTAGGGATTGCCGTGCAACGGATGCACTAGAGCTATGAATGCTCAACAAAAGAAAACTAGTGGGTGTGCATCCAACTTGCTTGCTCATGAAGACCTAGGGCATTTGAGGAAGCCCATCGTAGGAATATACAAGCCAAGTTCTATAATGAAAAATTCCCACTAGTATGAAAAAAAGACAACTTATGAGGCTCACTATATGAAAAACATGGTGCTACTTTGAAGCACAATATATGAGACTCACTACATGAAGAACAAGGTGCTACTTTGAAGCACAATATATGAGACTCACTACATGAAGAACATGGTGCTACTTTGAAGCACAAGTGTGGAAAAAGAGATAGTAGCATTGCCCTTTTTCTTTTCTTTTTTTTGGGCCTTTTTTTATTTTGGACTTTCTCTTTTTTTTTGGGCAATTCTCTAATAATGATGATCATCACACTTGTATTGATTATAACATAAAGATTACAACTCAAAACTAGAATAAGGTATGACTCTATATGAATGCCTCCGGCGGTGTACTGCGATGGTGCAATGAATCAAGAGTGACATGTATGAAAATAATGCATGGTGGCTTTGCCACAAATACGATGTCAACTACATGATCATGCAATGGCAATATGACAAAAGTAAGGTATGTCATGATGAACGGAACGGTGGAAAGTTGCATGGCAATATATCTCGGAATGGCTATGGAAATGCCATAATAGGTAGGTATGGTGGATGTTTTGAGGAAGATATAGGGAGGTTTATGTGTGATAGAGCGTATCATATCACGGGGTTTGGATGCACCGGCGAAGTTTGCACCAACTCTCAATGTGAGAAAGGGCAATGCACGGTACCTAAGAGGCTAGCAATGGCGGAAAGGTAAGAGTGCGTATAATCCATAGACTCAACATTAGTCAAAAGAACTCATATACTTATTGCAAAAATTTAGAAATCATCAAAAATCAAGTACTACGCGCATGCTCCTAGGGGGATAGATTGGTAGGAAAAGACCATCGCTCGTCCCCGACCGCCACTCATAAGGATGCACAAGCCAGGTACACTTCATGTTTCAAATTTGTTACATAACTTTAACCATACGTGCATGCTACGGGATTTGCTAACTTCAACACAAGCATTTATCAAATTCACAACTACTCAACTAGCATGACTTTGATATTATCACCTCCATATCTCAAAACAGTTATCAAGCATCAAACTTATCTTAGTATTCAGCGCACTCAAAAGAAAGTTTCACATATCTTGAATGCCAAGTATATTAACATTAAGCAAATTACCATGCTATTAACGACTCTCAAAATAATCTAAGTGAAGCATGAGAGATCAAGTTTCTTTACAACAAATCCACCACCGTGCTCTAAAAGATCTAAGTGAATCAGTAGAGCAAAAATTATCACGCTCAAAAAGATATAAGTGAAGCACTATGAGCAAACTATCAAGCTCAAAAGATATAAGTGAAGCACAAAGAGTATTCTATCGAACTTCCATTCATATATGGCTCTCTCAAAAGGTGTGTACAGCAAGGATGATTGTGGTAAACTAACAAGCAAAGACTCAAATAATACAAGACGCTCCAAGCAAAACACATATCATGTTGGTGAATAAAAATATAGCTCCAAGTAAATTACCGATGGAAGTAGACGAAAGAGGGGATGCCTTCCGGGGCATCCCCAAGCTTTGACTTTTTGGTGTCCTTGTATTATCTTGGGGGTACCATGGGCATCCCCAAGCTTAGGCTCTTGCTGAAGGAAATATGCCCTAGAGGCAATAATAAAGTTATTATTTATTTCCTTATATCATGATAAATGTTTATTATTCATGCTAGAATTGTATTAACCGGAAACATAATACATGTGTGAATATATAGACAAACAGTATGTCACTAGTATGCCTCTACTTGACTAGCTTGTTAATCAAAGATGGTTATGTTTCCTAACCATGAACAAGGAGTTGTTATTTGATTAACAAGGTCACATCATTAGTTGAATGATCTGATTGACATGACCCATTCCGTTAGCTTAACACTTGATCGCTTAGTATGTTAATGCTTTCTTCATGACCCATACATGTTCCTGTAACTATGAGATTATGCAACTCCGTGCCACGGAGGAACACTTTGGTACTACCAAACGTCCACAACGTGAATCGGGTGATTATAAAGGAGTACTACAGGTGTCTCCAAAGGTACTTGTTGGGTTGGCGTATTTCGAGATTAGGTTTTGTCACTCGATTGTCGGAGAGGTATCTCTAGGCCTTCTCGGTAATACACATCACATAAGCCTTGCAAGCATTGCAACTAAAGAGTTAGTTGTGAGATGATGTATTACGGAACGAGTAAAGAGACTTTCCGTAACGAGATTAAACTAGGTATTGGATACCGACGATCGAATCTCGGAAAGTAACATACCGATGACAAAGGAACAACGATGTTGTTATGCGGTTTGACCGATAAAGATCTTCGAGAATATGTAGGAACCAATATGAGCATCCAGGTTCCGCTATTGGTTATTGACCGAGAATAGTTCTAGGTCATGTCTACATAGTTCTCGAACCGTAGGGTCCGCACGCTTAAGGTTTCAATGACGGTTATTATGAGTTTATGTATTTTGATGTACCAAGGAGTTCGAGTCCCGGATGTGATCACGGACATGACGAGGAGTCTCGAAATGGTCGAGACATAAAGATTGATATATTGGATGGTTATATTCGGACACGGAAAGGTTCCGGAAGTTTCGGAGAAAACCGGAGTGCCGGAGGGGTTACCGGAACCCCGGGAAGTTATGGGCCTTATTGGGCCAAGAGGGAGAGAGGGCTGCACCAGGAGGTGGTGCGCCTCCATGGGGAGTCCGACTGGACTAGGGGGGGGGGCAGCCCCCCCCCTCTCCCTCTCCCTCTCTTCCTTCCCCTTCCCTCTTCCTAGTAGGACTAGGAAAGGGAGTCCTACTCCTACTAGGAGGAGGACTCCCCCCCTGGTGCGCCCCAAGGGCTGGCCGCCCTCCCCTTGCTCCTTTATATACGGGGCAGGGGCACCCTAGAACACACAAGTTGATATTCGTGATCGCCCTTGCTGCCGTGTGCGGTGCCCCCCTCCACCATATTCCACCTCGGTCATATTGTAGCGGTGCTTAGGCGAAGCCCTGCGACGGTAGAACATCAAGATCGTCACCACGCTGTCGTGCTGACGGAACTCCTTCCCCGACGCTTTGCTGGATCGGAGCCCGGGGATCGTCATCGAGCTGAACGTGTGCCAAGAACTCGGAGGTGCCGGAGTAACGGTGCTTGGATCGGTCGGATCGTGAAGACGTACGACTACATCAACAGCGTTAATATAACGCTTCGCTTTCGGTCTCACGAGGGTGGGTGGACGACATTCCCCTCTCGTTGCTATGCCATCACCATGGTCTTGCGTGATCGTAGGAAAATTTTTGAAATTACTACGCTCCCCAACAGTGGCATCCGAGCCAGGTTTTATGCGTTGATGTCATATGCACGAGTAGAACACAAGTGAGTTGTGGGCGATACAAGTCATACTACCTACCAGCATGTCATACTTTGGTTCAGCGGTATTGTGAGATGAAGCGGCCCGGACCGACATTACGCGTACGCTTACGCGAGACTGGTTTCACCGCTGTGAGCACTCGTTGCTTAAAGGTGACCGGCGGGTGTCTGTCTCTCTCACTTTAGTTGAACCGAGTATGGCTACGCCCGGTCCTTGAGAAGGTTAAAACGGAGTCTATTTGACGAAGTATCGTTGTGGTTTTGATGCGTAGGTAAGAACGGTTCTTGCTCAGCCCGTAGCAGCCACGTAAAACTTGCAACAACAAAGTAGAGGACGTCTAACTTGTTTTTGCAGGGCATGTTGTGATGTGATATGGTCAAGACATGATGCTATATTTTATTGTATGAGATGATCATGTTTTGTAACCGAGTTATCGGCAACTGGCAGGAGCCATATGGTTGTCGCTTTATTGTATGAAATGCAACGCCATGTAATTGCTTTACTTTATCACTAAGCGGTAGCGATAGTCGAGAAGCAATAGTTGGCGAGACGACAACGATGCTACGATGGAGATCAAGGTGTCGCGCCGGTGACGATGGTGATCATGACGGTGCTTGGAGATGGAGATCACAAGCACAAGATGATGATGGCCATATCATATCACTTATATTGATTGCATGTGATGTTTATCCTTTATGCATCTTATCTTGCTTTGATTGACGGTAGCATTATAAGATGATCTCTCACTAAAAATTATCAAGTAGTGTTCTCCTGAGTATGCACCGCTGCCAAAGTTCGTCGTGCCCGACACCACGTGATGATCGGGTGTGATAAGCTCTACGTCCATCTACAACGGGTGCAAGCCAGTTTTGCACACGCGAATACTCAGGTTATACTTGACGAGCCTAGCATATGCAGATATGGCCTCGAACACGGAGACCGAAAGGTCGAGCGTGAATCATATAGTAGATATGATCAACATAAGATGTTCACCATTGAAAACTACTCCATCTCACGTGATGATCGGTTATGGTTTAGTTGATTTGGATCACGTGATCACTTAGATGACTAGAGAGATGTCTGTCTAAGTGGGAGTTCTTAAGTAATATGATTAATTGAACTTTAATTTATCATGAACTTAGTCCTGGTAGTATTTTGCAAATTATGTTGTAGATCAATAGCTCGCGTTGTTGCTTCCCTATGTTTTCATATGTGTTCCTAGAGAAAATTGTATTGAAAGATGTTAGTAGCAATGATGCGGATTGGATCCGTGATCTGAGGTTTATCCTCATTGCTGCGCAAGAATTATGTCCTTAATGCACCGCTAGGTGACAGACCTATTGCAGGAGCAGATGCGACGTTATGAACGCTTGGCTAGCTCAAAATGATGACTACTTGATAGTTTAGTGCACCATGCTTAACGGCTTAGAATCGGGACTTCAAAGACGTTTTGAACGTCATGGACCATATGAGATGTTCCAGGAATTGAAGTTAATATTTCAAGAAAATACCCGAGTTGAGAGATATGAAGTCTCCAACAAGTTCTATAGCTAAAAGATGGAGGAGAATCGCTCAACTAGTGAGCATGTGCTCAGATTGTCTGAGTACTTCAATCGCTTGAATCAAGTGGGAGTTAATCTTCCAGATAAGATAGTGATTGACAGAATTCTCTAGTCACCATCACTAAAGTTACTAGAACTTCGTGATGAACTATAATATGCAAGGGATGACGAAAACAATTCCCAAGCTCTTCGCGATGCTAAAATCGGTGAAGGTAGAAATCAAGAAAAACGTCAAGTGTTGATGGTTGACAAGACCACTAGTCTCAAGGAAAAGGGCAAAGGAAGAAGGGAACTTCAAGAAGAACGGCAAGCAAGTTGCTGCTCGAGTGAAGAAGCCCAAGTCTGGATCTAAGCCTGAGACTAAGTGCTTTTGCTACAATGGAACTGGTCACTGGAAGCGGAACTACCCCAAGTATTTGGCGGATAAGAAGGATGGCAAAGTGAACAAAGGTATATTTGATATACAAATTATTGATGTGTATTTTACTAGTGTTCGTAGCAACCCCTCGGTATTTGATACTGGTTCAGTTGCTAAGAGTAGTAACTCGAAACAGGAGTTGCAGAATAAACAGAGACTAGTTGAAGGGGAAGTGACGATGAGTGTTGGAAGTAGTTCCAAGATTGATATGATCATCATCGCACACTCCCTATACTTTCGGGATTAGTGTGGAACCTAAATAAGTGTTATTTGGTGTTGAGCATAAATATGATTTGATCATGTTTATTGCAATACGGTTATTCATTTAAGTAAGAGAATAAATTGTTGTTCTGTTTACATGAATAAAACCTTATATGGTTACACACCCAATGAAAATGGTTCATTGGATCTCGATCATAGTGATACACATATTCATAATATTGAAACCAAAAGATGCAAAGTTAATAATGATAGTGCAACTTATTTGTGGCACTGCCGTTTAGGTCATATTGGTGTAAAGCGCATGAAAAAAACTCCATGCTGATGGACTTTTGGAATCACTTGATTATGAATCATTTGATGCTTATAACCGTGCCTTTTGGGCAAGATGACTAAAACTCCGTTCTCCGGAACAATGGAACAAGCTACTGACTTATTGGAAATAATACATACCGATGTATGCGATCCAATGAATGTTGATGCTCGTGGCAAATATCGTTATTTTTCTGACCTTCACAAGATGATTTGAGTAGATATGGGTATATCTACTTGATGAAACATAAGTCTGAAATAGTTGAAAGGTTCAAAGAATTTCAGAGTGAAGTGGAAAATCATCGCAACAAGAAAATAAAGTTTCTGCGATCTGATCGTGGAGATGAATATTTGAGTTACGAGTTTGGTCTTCAATGAAAACAATGTGGAATAGTTTCACAGCTCACGCCACCGGAACACCACAACATTATGGTGTGTCCGAACGTCAGAATCCGTACTTTATTTTGATATGGTGCGATCTATGATGTATCTTACCGATTTACCACTATCGCTTTGGGGTTATGCATTAAAGACAGCTGCATTCACGCTTAATAGGGCACCATCTAAATCCGCTGAGATGACACCGTATGAACTATGGTTTAGCAAGAAACCTAAGTTGTCGCTTTCTTAAAGTTTGAGTTGTGATGCTTATGTGAAAAAGTTTTCACTTGATAAGCTCGAACCCAAATTGAGAAATCGTCTTCATAGAATACCCAAAGGTAACTATTGGGTACACCTTCTATCACAGATCCGAAAGCAAGATATTTGTTGTTAAGATGGATCCTTTCTAGAGAAGAAGTTTCTCTCGAAAGAAGTGAGTGGGAGGAAAGTAGAACTTGATGAGGTAATTGTACCTTCTCCTTATTGGAAAGTAGTTCATCACAGGAATCAGTTCCAGTGATTCCTACACCAATTAGTGAGGAAGTTAATGATGATGATCATGAAACTTCAGATCAAGTTGCTACCAAACCTCGTAGGTCTTCCAGAGTAAGATCCGCACTGAGTGGTACGGTAATCCTATTCTAGAAGTCATGTTACTAGACCATGATGAACCTACGAACTATGAGGAAGCGATGATGAGCCCAGATTCCGCGAAATGGTTTGAGACCATGAAATCTGAGATGGGATCCATATATGAGAACAAAGTGTGGACTTTGATGGAGTTGCCCGATGATCGGCAAGCCATATTATATAAATGGATCTTCAAGAGGAAGACAGATGCTGATAGTAGTATTACTATCTACAAAGCTCGACTTGTCGCAGAAAGGTTTTTCGACAAGTTCAAGGTGATGACTACAATGAGATTTACTCAACTGTAGCGATGCTTATGTCTGTCCGAATCATGTAGCAATCGCCACATTTTATGAAATCTGGCAAATGGATGTCAAAAATACATTCTTTAATGGATTTATTAAAGAAGAGTTGTATATGATGCAACCAGAAGGTTTTGTCAATCCTAAAGGAACTAACAAAATGTGCAAGCTCCAGCGATCCATCTATGGACTGGTGCAAGCATCTCGGAGTTGGAATAAACGCTTTGATAGTGTGATCAAAGCACATAGTTTTATACAGACTTGCGGTGAAGCCTGTATTTACAAGAAAGTGAGTGGGAGCACTACAGCATTTCTGATAAGTATATGTGAATGACATATTGTAGATCGGAAATAATGTAGAATTATTCTGCAAAGCATAAAGGAGTGTTTCAAAGGAGTTTTTCAAAGAAAGACCTCGGTGAAGCTGCTTACATATTGAGCATTAAGATCTATAGAGATAGATCAAGACGCTTGATAAGCTTTTTCAATGAGTACATACCTTGACAAGATTTTGAAGTAGTTCAAAATGGAACAGTCAAAGAAAGAGTTCTTGCCTGTGTTACAAAGGTGTGAAATTGAGTAAGACTCAAAACCCGGCCACGGCAGAAGATAGAAAGAGAATGAAAGTCATTCCCTATGCCTTGGCCATAGGTTCTATAAAGTATGCCATGCTGTGTACCAGATCTATTGTATACCCTGCACCGAGTTTGGCAAGGAGTACAATAGTGATCTAGGAATAGATCATCGGACAGCGGTCAAAATTATCCTTAATGGAATAAGGATATGTTTCTCGATTATGGAAGTGATAAAAGGTTCGGTCGTAAAGGGTTACGCCGATGCAAGTTTTGACACCGATCTGGATGACTTTAAGTCTCGATCTAGATACATATTGATAGTGGGAGCAATTAGCTAGAGTAGCTCCGTGCAGAGCATTGTTGACATAGAGATTTGCAAAATACATACGGATCTGAATGTGGCAGACCCGTTGACTAAGATTCTCTCACAAAGCAAAACATGATCACACCTTAGTACTCTTTGGGTGTTAATCACATAGCGATGTGAACTAGATTACTGAATCTAGTAAACCCTTTGGGTCTTGGTCACATGGCGATGTGAATTATGGGTGTTAATCACATGATGATGTAAACTATCGATGTTAATCACATGGTGATGTGATCTAGATTATTGACTCTAGTGCAAGTGGGAGACTGAAGGAAATATGCCCTAGAGGCAATAATAAAGTTATTATTTATTTCCTTATATCATGATAAATGTTTATTATTCATGCTAGAATTGTATTAACCGGAAACATAATACATGTGTGAATATATAGACAAACAGATGTCACTAGTATGCCTCTACTTGACTAGCTTGTTAATCAAAGATGGTTATGTTTCCTAACCATGAACAAGGAGTTGTTATTTGATTAACAAGGTCACATCATTAGTTGAATGATCTGATTGACATGACCCATTCCGTTAGCTTAACACTTGATCGCTTAGTATGTTAATGCTTTCTTCATGACCCATACATGTTCCTGTAACTATGAGATTATGCAACTCCTGCTTACGGAGGAACACTTTGGTACTACCAAACGTCACAACGTAACTGGGTGATTATAAAGGAGTACTACAGGTGTCTCCAAAGGTACTTGTTGGGTTGGCGTATTTCGAGATTAGGTTTTGTCACTCCGATTGTCGGAGAGGTATCTCTAGGCCTTCTCGGTAATACACATCACATAAGCCTTGCAAGCATTGCAACTAAAGAGTTAGTTGTGAGATGATGTATTACGGAACGAGTAAAGAGACTTTCCGAACGAGATTAAACTAGGTATTGGATACCGACGATCGAATCTCGGAAAGTAACATACCGATGACAAAGGGAACAACGATGTTGTTATGCGGTTTGACCGATAAAGATCTTCAGAGAATATGTAGGAACCAATATGAGCATCCAGGTTCCGCTATTGGTTATTGACCGAGAATAGTTCTAGGTCATGTCTACATAGTTCTCGAACCGTAGGGTCCGCACGCTTAAGGTTTCAATGACGGTTATTATGAGTTTATGTATTTTGATGTACCAAGGAGTTCGAGTCCCGGATGTGATCACGGACATGACGAGGAGTCTCGAAATGGTCGAGACATAAAGATTGATATATTGGATGGTTATATTCGGACACGGAAAGGTTCCGGAAGTTTCGGAGAAAACGGAGTGCCGGAGGGGTTACCGGAACCCCGGGAAGTTATGGGCCTTATTGGGCCAAGAGGGAGAGAGAGGGCTGCACCAGGAGGTGGTGCGCCCCCTCCATGGGGAGTCCGAATGGACTAGAGGGGGGGCGCAGCCCCTTCCCTCTCCCTCTCCTCTCTTTCCTTCCCCTTCCCTCTTCCTAGTAGGACTAGGAAAGGGAGTCCTACTCCTACTAGGAGGAGGACTCCCCCCTCCTTGGTGCGCCCCAAGGGCTGGCCGCCCTCCCCTTGCTCCTTTATATACGGGGCAGGGGGCACCCTAGAACACACAAGTTGATCTTCGTGATCGCTCCTTAGCTGTGTGCGGTGCCCCCTCCACCATATTCCACCTCGGTCATATTGTAGCGGTGCTTAGGCGAAGCCCTGCGACGGTAGAACATCAAGATCGCTACCACGCCGTCGTCTTGACGGAACTCCTTCCCGACGCTTTGCTGGATCGGAGCCGGGGATCGCCATCGAGCTGAACGTGTGCCAAGAACTCGGAGGTGCCGAGTAACGGTGCTTGGATCGGTCGGATCGTGAAGACGCACGACTACATCAACAGCGTTAATATAACGCTTCGCTTTCGGTCTACGAGGGTACGTGGACGGACACTCTCCCCTCTCGTTGCTATGCCATCACCATGGTCTTGCGTGATCGTAGGAAAATTTTTGAAATTACTACGTTCCCCAACACTTGCCACTCCTTGTTCCATAATCCATCAAAAGAATTCACCCAAAACTTGAAAACTTCACAACACAAAACTCAATAGAAATCTCATGAGCTCCGTTAGAGAAAGAAAACAAAAGACTACTTTAAGGTACTGTAATGAACTCATTCTTTATTTATATTGGTGTTAAACCTACTGTATTCCAACTTCTCTATGGATTATAAACTATTTTACTAACCATAGATTCATCAAAATAAGAAAACAACACACGCAAAACAGAATCTGTCAAAACAGAACAGTCTGTAGTAATCTGTAACTAACGCAAACTTATGGAACCCCAAAACTTCTACCAAAATTATACCACCTGGAAAATTTGTTTATTGATCAGCATCAATTGGAATCAGTATTTTATCACGTTCTGTTGATTTTTAACAATTCGGGCACTGAGCACAAAGATTCTCGAAATTACAGCAAGATCAAATAACTATCATCCAAGAAGATCCAATAGGTTCAACTTGGCACAAACACTAATTAAAATATAAAACCACATCTAAACAACGGCTAGATGGATTATTTATTCCTAAACAGAAGCAAAAACAAAAAACTAAAAAATAAAATTGGGTTGCCTCCCAACAAGCGCTATTGTTTAACGCCCCTAGCTAGACATAAAAGCAAGGATGGATCTAGGTATTGCCATCTTTGGTAGGCAATCCATAAGTGGCTCTCATGATAGATTCATATGGTAATTTTATTTTCTTTCTAGGAAAGTGTTCCATTCCCTTCTTTAAAGGGAATTGGAATCTACTATTTCCTTCCTTCGTATCAATAATTGCACCAATCATTCTAAGGAAAGGTCTACCAAGAATAACAGGACATGAAGGATTGCAATCTATATCAAGAACGATAAAATCTACGGGCACATAATTCCTATTTGCAACAATAAGAACATCATTAATTCTTCCCATAGGCTTTTTAATAGTGGAATCCGCAAGATGCAAGTTTAGAGAGCAATCATCAAAATCACGGAAATCTAGCAAATCACACAAAGTTTTGGGAATAGTAGAGACACTAGCACCCAAATCACACAAAGCATGAAACTCATAATTTTAATTTTAATCTTGATAGTAGGTTCCCACTCATCATGGAGTTTCCTAGGGATAGAAATTTTGAACTCAAGCTTTTCTTCATAAGATTGCATCAAGGCATCAACAATGTGTTCGGTAAAAGCCTTATTCTCACTATAAGCATGAGGAGAATTTAGCACGGATTGCAACAAGGAAATACAATCAATTAAAGAGCAATTTTCATAATTAAATTCCTTGAGATCCAATATAGTGGGTTTAGCAACATCTAGATTTCTATTTCTTTCAATCCCACTCTTATTAATTTCATCATCAAGATCTAAAAACTCCGATTTCTTAGAACGCCTTCTAGGTAAAGGAAGATCATATTCAGTTTCATCAAGGTTCATATTGCAAAACAAAGATTTAATAGGGGACACATCAATAACTTTTAGATCTTCATCTTGATTTTCATAGGAATTAGAAGAACATGCTTTAATAAAGGCATCTTTGGAAGCACGCATCCTAGCGGTTCTTTCTTTGCACTCATCAATGGAAATTGTCATAGCTTTGAAAGACTCATTGATATCATGCTTAGGAGGAATAGATCTAAGCTTTAAAGAATCAACATCAAGAGAAATTCTATCAACGTTCCTAGCCAAATCATCAACTTTAAGCAATTTCTCTTCAAGCAAAGCATTAAAATTCTTTTGTGAATTCATAAACTCTTTAACACTATTCTCAAAATCAGAGGGCATCTTATTATAATTTCCATAAGAGTTGTTGTAGGAATTTCCATAATTATTAGAAGGATTACTAGGATAAGGCCTAGGATTAAAATTCCCTCTATACGCGTTGTTACCAAAATTATTCCTACCAACAAAATTCACATCCATAGATTCATTATTATTCTCAATCAAGGTAGACAAAGGCATATCATTAGGATCAGAAGAAACACTCTTAGTAAATAACTTCATAAGTTCATCCCTCTTTCCACTCAAAACATTGATTTCTTCTATCGCATGCACTTTTTATTAGTAGATCTTTCAAGATGACATTGGGAATAATTAACCATAATATTATCTAGGAGTTTAGTAGCATCTCCTAAAGTGATTTCCATAAAAGTGCCTCCATGGCGAATCTAAAAGATTTCTAGAAGCAAAATTCAATCCAGCATAAATTTTTGTATAATCATCCACAAGTTCAAACTATGAGTAGGACAATTACGTATCATTAATTTCATTCTCTCCCAAGCTTGTGCAACATGTTCATGATCGAAGTTGCTTAAAATTCATAATATCGTTCCTAAGAGAGATAATCTTAGCGGAGGAAAATACTTAGAGATAAAAGCATCTTTGCACTTGTTCCAAGAATCAATACTATTTTTAGGCAAAGATGAAAACCACGCTTTAGCACGATCTTTAAGCAAAAAAGGAAATAGCTTCAATTTAACGACATCATTATCGACATCTTTTTTCTTTTGCATATCACATAAATCAACGAAGCTATTCAGATGAGTAGCGGCATCTTCACTAGGAAGGCCGGCGAATTGATCTTTCATAACAAGATTCAACAAAGCGGTATTGGCAAGAGGAGCAATTGGAGTGCTAAGGAAATCATTATTATTGGTATTGGTGAAGTCACACAATTTGGTAGCATCTTGAACCATCGCGACAAACAAGCAATCCAACACACGAGCAAACAAAAGGCAAAGGGAAAAAGAGGAGGAGATTGGGAAAGAGAGGGCGAATAAAACGGCAAGGGTGAAGTGGGGGAGAGGAAAACGAGAGGCAAATGGCAAATAATGTAATGCGAGAGATAGGGATTGTGATGGGTACTTGGTATGTTGACTTTTATGTAAGCCTCCCGACAACGCTGCCGAAATCCTTCTTGCTACGTCTTGAGCTGCGTTGGTTTTCCCGAAGAGGAGGGATGATGCAACATAGTAGCGTAAGTATTTCCCTCAGTTTTGAGAACCAAGGTATCAATCCAAGAGGAGGCCACGCAGCATGTCCCTCGTACCTGCACATAACGATAGCTACTGCAACCAACGCGATTAGGGGTTGTCAATCCTTCACGGTCACTTACGAGAGTGAGATCTGATAGAGATAATATTTTTGGTATAAAGATGCAAAGTGAAAAGTAAAAAGCAAAGCAAGTAAATAAAAGATGGAGATTGATATGATGAGAATAGACCCGGGGCCATAGGTTTCACTAGTGGCTTCTCTCAAGAGCATAGATATTCTATGGTGGGTGAACAAATTACTGTTGAGGAATTGATAGAATTGAGCATAGTTATGAGGTTATCTAGGTATGATCATGTATATAGGCATCACGTCCGAGACAAGTAGACCAAACGATTCTGCATCTACTACTATTACTCCACTCATCGACCGCTATCCAAAGATGCATCTAGAGTATTAAATTAAAATTAGAGTAACGCCTTAAGCAAGATGACATGATGTAGAGGAATAAATTCATGCAATATGATAAATACCCCATCTTGTTATCCTCGATGGCAACAATACAATACGTGCCTTGCAACCCTTTCTCATCACTAGGTAAGGAAACCGCAAGATTGAACTCAAAGCTAAGCACTTCTCCCATTGCAAGAACTACCAATCTAGTTGGCCAAACCAAACGGATAATTCGAAGAGACTTGCAAAGATAACTCAATCATACATAAAAGAATTCAGAGAAGAATCAAATATTTTCCATAGATAAGTTGGATCATAAACCCACAGTTCATCGGTCTCAACAAACACACCGCAAAAAGAAGATTACATCGAATAGATCTCCACGAGAGAGGGGGAGAACATTGTATTGAGATCCAAAAAGAGAGAAGAAGCCATATAGCTACTAGCTATGGACCCGAAGGTCTGAAGTAAACTACTCACACTTCATCGGAGGGGCTATGGTGATGATGTAGAAGCCCTCCGTGGTGGATGCCCCCTTTGGCGGAGCTCTGGAACAGGCCCCAAGATGGGATCTCGTGGATACAGGAAGTTGCGGCGGTGGAATTAGGTTTTTGGCTCTGTCTCTGATCTGTTGGGGTACGTCGGTATATATAGGAGGAAGGAGTACGCCGGTGGAGCGTCGGGGGCCCACGAGGCGGGGCGCCTGCGCCCTCCACCTCGTGGCCGCCTCTGGCACTTCTTGGAGTAGGGTCCAAGTCTCCTGGATCACGTTCGGTGAGAAGATCACGTTCCCGAAAGGTTTCATTCCGTTTGGACTCCGTTTGATATTCCGTTTCTTCGAAATACTGAAATAGGCAAAAAACAGCAATTCTGGGCTGGGCCTCCGGTTAATAGGTTAGTCCCAAAAGTAATATAAAAGTGGAAAATAAAGCCCATTATAGTCCAAAACAATAGATAAAGTAGCATGGAGCAATCAAAAATTATAGATACGTTGGAGACGTATCAAACTCCCGAATACCGGAGGAACACTTAGTGTGCTACCAAAAGTCACAACATAACTGGGTGATTATAAAGGTGCTCTACAGGTGTCTCCGATGGTACTTGTTGAGTTCGCATGGATCGAGATTAGGATTTGTCACTCCGATTGTCAGAGAGGTATCTCTAGGCCCTCTCGGTAATGCACATCACTATAAGCCTTGCAAGCAATGTGACCAATGAGTTAGTTGCGGGATGATGCATTACAGAACGAGTAAAGAGACTTGGCAGTAACGAGATTGAACTAGGTATTGAGATACCGATGATCGTATCTCGGGCAAGTAACATACCGATGACAAAGGGAACAACGTATGTTGTTATGCGATTTGACCGTTAAAGATCTTCATAGAATATGTAGGAAACAATATGAGCATCCAGGTTCCGCTATTGGTTATTGACCGGAGATGAGTCTCGGTCATGTCTACATAGTTCTCGAACCCGTAGGGTCCGTACGCTTAACGATCAGTATTATGAGTTTATGTGTTTTGATGTACCGAAGGAAGTTCGGTGTCCCGGATATGATCACGGACATGACGAGGAGTCTCGAAATGGTCGAGACATAAAGATCGATATATTGGATAACTATGTTTGGACATCGGAAAGGTTTCGAGAGAGTTCGGGCATATACCGGAGTACCGGGGGGTTACCGGAACCCCCCGGGGAGTATATGGGACCTAATGGGCTTTATTGGAGAGAGAGAGAGAGAGAGAGAGAGAGAGAGAGAGAGAGAGAGAGAGAGAGAGAGAGAGGGGCAGCCAGGGCAGGCCGCGCGCCCTTCCCCCTCTGGTCCGAATTGGACTAGGAAGGGGGGGGGGGCGCCCCCTTTCCTTCCTCCCTCTCTCCCCCTTCCTTCTCTCCTAGTCCAACTAGGTAAGGGGGAGGATCCTACTCCCGGTGGGAGTGGGACTCCTCCACGGCGCGCCATAGAGGGCCGGCCCTACCCCCTCCTCCACTCCTTTATATACGGGGGAGGGGGGCACCTCAAAGACACACAAGTTGATCATTGATCTCTTAGCCGTGTGCGGTGCCCCCCTCCACCATAATCTACCTTGGTCATATCGTTGCAGTTCTTAGGCGAAGCCCTGCACCGGTAGCTTCATCATCACCGTCATCACGCCATCGTGGTGACGAAGCTCTCCCTAGACACTCAGCTGGATCAAGAGTTCGTGGGACGTCACCGAGCCGAACGTGTGCCAATCACGGAGATGATGTACTTTCGGTACTAGGATCGGTCGGATCATGAAGACGTACGACTACATAAACCGCATTGTCATAACGCTTCTGCCTACGGTCTACGAGGGTACGTGGACTACACTCTCCCCTCTCGTTGCTATGCATCACCATGATCTTGCGTGTGCTTAGGAATTTTTTTGAAATTACTGCGTTACCCAACAGTGGCATCCGAGCCAGGTCTATGCGGAGATGTTATATGCACGAGTAGAACACAAGTGAGTTGTGGTTGATAATAGTCATACTGCTTACCAGCATGTCAAACTTTGATTCAGCGGTATTGTTGGATGAAGCGGCCCGGATCGACATTACGCGTATGCTTACGCGAGACTTGTTCTATCGACGTGCTTCGCACACAAGTGGCTGGCGGGTGTCAGTTTCTCCAACTTTAGTTGAATCGAGTGTGGCTACGCCCGATCCTTGTTGAAGGTTAAAACAACACACTTGACGAAAAATCATTGTGGTTTTGATGCGTAGGTAAGAACGGTTCTTGCTCAGCCCGTAGCAGCCACGTAAAACTTGCAACAACAAAGTAGAGGACGTCTAACTTGTTTTTGCAGGGCACGGTGTGATGTGATATGGTCAACACATGATGCTAAATTTTATTGTATGAGATGATCATGTTTTGTAACAAAGTTATCGGCAACTGGTAGGAGCCATATGGTTGTCGCTTTATTGTATGAAATGCAATCACCAGGTAATTGCTTTACTATATCACTAAGCGGTAGCGATAGTCGTAGAAGCAATAGTTGGCGAGACGACAACGATGCTACGATGGAGATCAAGGTGTCGCGCCGGTGACGATGGTGATCATGACGGTGCTTTGGAGATGGAGATCAAAGGCACAAGATGATGATGGCCATATCATATCACTTATATTGATTGCATGTGATGTTTATCCTTTATGCATCTTATTTTGCTTAGTTCGGCGGTAGCATTATAAGATGATCTCTCACTAAATTTCAAGGTACAAGTGTTCTCCCTGAGTATGCACCGTTGCGAAAGTTCATTGTGCCGAGACACCATGTGATGATCGGATGTGATAAGCTCTACGTTCACATAACGGGTGCAAGCCAGTTTTGCACACGCAGAATACTCGGGTTAAACTTGACGAGCCTAGCATATGCAGATATGGCCTCGGAACACTGAGACCGAAAGGTCGAGCTTGAATCATATAGTAGATATGATCAACATAGTGATGCTCACCATTGAAAACTACTCCATCTCACGTGATGATCACACATGGTTTAGTTGATTTGGATCACGTGACCACTTAGATGATTAGAGGGATGTCTATCTAAGTGGGAGTTCTTAAGTAATTTGATTAATTAAACTTTAATTTATCATGAACTTAGTACCTGATAGTATTTTGTATTTCTATGTTGTTGTAGATAGATGGCCCGTGCTGTTGTTCCATTGAATTTTAATGCGTTCCTAGAGAAAGCTAAGTTGAAAGATGATGGTAGCAACTACACGGACTGGGTCCGTAACTTGAGGATTATCCTCATTGCTGAATAGAAGAATTACGTCCTAGAAGCACCGCTAGGTGCCAAACCCACTACAGGAGCAACGCCAGATGTTATGAACGTCTGGCAGAGCAAAGCAGATGACTACTCAATAGTTCAGTGTGCCATGCTTTACGGCTTAGAACCGGGACTTCAATGACGTTTTGAACGTCATGGAGCATATGCGATGTTCCAGGAGTTGAAGTTAATATTTCAAGCAAATGCCCGGATTGAGAGATATGAAGTCTCCAATAAGTTCTACAGCTGTAAAATGGAGGTGAATAGTTTTGTCAGTGAACATATACTCAAAATGTCTGGGTATAACAATCACTTGATTCAACCGGGAGTTAATCTTCCTGACATAGTGTCATTGACAGAATTTTTCAATCACTGCCACCAAGCTACAAGAGCTTCGTGATAAACTATAAAATGCAAGGGATGGATAAGACAATTCCCGAGCTCTTCGCAATGCTAAAGGCTGTAGAGGTAGAAATCAAGAAAGAGCATCAAGTGTTGATGGTCAACAAGACCACCAGTTTCAAGAAAAAGGGTAAAGGGAAGAAGGGGAACTTCAAGAAGAACGGCAAGCAAGTTGCTGCTCAAGTGAAGAAGCCCAAGTCTGGACCTATGCCTGCGACTGAGTGCTTCTACTGCAAACAGACTGGTCACTGGTAGCAGAACTTCCCCAAGTATTTGGTGGATAAGAAGGATGGCAAGGTGAACAAAGGTATATGTGATATACATGTTATTGATGTGTACCTTACTAATGCTCACAGTAGTGCCTGGGTATTTGATATTGGTTCTGTTGCTAATATTTGCATCTCGAAACAGGGACCACAGATTGAGCGAAGATTGGCTAAGGACAAGGTGACGATGCGTGTGGGAAATGGTTCCAAAGTTGATGTGATCGCAGTGGGCACGCTACCTCTACATCTACCTTCGGTATTAGTTTTAGACCTGAATAATTGTTACTTGGTGCCAGCGTTAAGCATGAACATTATATCTGGATCTTGTTTGATGCGAGACGGTTATTCATTTAAATCAGAGAATAATGGTTGTTCTATTTATATGAATAATATATTTTTTGGTCATGCACCCTTGATGAGTGGTCTATTTTTATTGAATCTTGATAGTAGTGATACACATATTCATAGTGTTGAAGCCAAAAGATATAAGTTTAATAATGATAGTGCAACTTATTTGTGGCACTACCGTTTAGGTCATATTGGTGTAAAGCACACGAAGAAACTCCATTCTGATGGACTTTTGGAATCCCTATGAATCACTTGGTACTTGCGAACCATGCCTCATGGGCAAGATGACTAAAACGCCATTCTCCGGACAATGGAGCGAGCAACAGATCTGTTGGGAATCATACATACTGATGTATGTGGTCCGATGAATGTTGAGGCTCGCGGCGGGTACCGTTATTTTCTCACCTTCACAGATGATTTGAGCAGATGTGGGTATATCTACTTTATGAATCATAAGTCTGAAACATTTGAAAAGTTCAAAGAATTTCAGAGTGAAGTGGAAAATCATCGTAACAAGAAAATAAAGTTTCTACGATTTGATCATGGAGGAGAATATTTGAGTTACGAGTTTGGTCTTCATTTGAAACAATGCGGAATAGTTTCGCAACTCACGCCACCAAGAACACCATAGCGTAATGGTGTGTCCGAACGTCGTAATCGTACTTTACTAGATATGGTGCTATCTATGATGTCTCTTACTGATTTACCGCTATCGTTTGGGGTTATACTTTAGAGACGGCCGCACTCACGTTAAATAGGGCACCATCTAAATCCGTTGAGATGACACCTTATGAACTGTGGTTTGGCAAGAAACCCAAGTTGTCGTTTCCTAAAGTTTGGGGCTGCGATGCTTATGTGAAAAAGCTTCAACCTGATAAGCTCGAACCCAAATCGGAGAAATGTGTCTTCATAGGATACCCAAAGGAGACTGTTGGGTACACCTTCTATCACAGATCTGAAGGCAAGACATTCGTTGCTAAGAATGGATCCTTTCTTGAGAAGGAGTTTCTCTTGAAAGAAGTGAGTGGGAGGAAAGTAGAACTTGATGAGGTAACTGTACCTACTCCCTTATTAGAAAGTAGTTCATCATAGAAATCTGTTCATGTGGCTCCTACACCAATTAGTGAGGAAGCTAATGATGATGATCATGTAACTTCAGATCAAGTTACTACCGAACCTCGTAGGTCAACCAGAGTAAGATCCGCACCAGAGTGGTACGGTAATCCTGTTATGGAGGTCATGTTACTTGACCATGACGAACCTATGAACTATGAGGAAGCGATGATGATCCCAGATTCCATGAAATGGCTTGAGGCCATGAAATCTGAGATGGGATACATGTATGAGAACAAAGTCTGGACTTTGGTTGACTTGCCCGATGATTGGCAAGCCATCAAGAATAAATGGATCTTCAAGAAGAAGACTGACACTGACGGTAATGTTACTGTCTACAAAGTTTGACTTGTTGCAAAAGGTTTTCGAAAAGTTCAAGGAGTTGACTATGATGCGACCTTCTCACCCGTAGCGATGCTTAAGTCCGCCAGAATCATGTTAGGAATTGCTGCATTTTATGATTATGAAATTTGGCAAATGGATGTAAAGACTGCATTCCTGAATGGATTTCTGGAAGAAGAGATGTATATGATGCAACCCGAAGGTTTTATCGATCCAAAGGATGCTAACAAAGTGTGCAAGCTCTAGCGATCCATTTATGGTCCGGTGCAAGCATCTCGGAGTTGGAATAAACATTTTTATAGTGTGATCAAAGCATATGGTTTTATACAGACTTTTGGAGAAGCCTGTATTTACAAGAAAGTGAGTGGGAGCTATGTAGCATTTCTAATATTATATGTGGATGACATATTGTTGATTGGAAATGATATAGAATTTCTGGATAGCATAAAAGGATACTTGAACAAGAGTTTTTCAATGAAAGACCTCGGTGAAGCTGCTTATATATTGGGCATCAAGATCTATAGAGATAGATCAAGATGCTTAATTGGACTTTCACAAAGCACATACCTTGATAAAGTTTTGAAGAAGTTCAAAATGGATCAAGCAAAGAAAGGGTTCTTGCCTGTGTTACAAGGTGTGAAGTTGAGTCAGACTCAATGCCCGACCACTGCAGAAGATAGAGAGAAAATGAAAGTTGTTCCATATGCTTCAGCCATAGGCTCTATCATGTATGCAATGCTGTGTACCAGACCTGATGTGTGCATTGCTATTAGTTTAGCAGGGAGTTACCAAAGTAATCCAGGAGTGGATCACTGGACAGCGGTCAAGAACATCCTGAAATACCTGAAAAGTACTAAGGATATGTTTCTCATTTATGGAGGTGACAAAGAGCTCGTAGTAAATGGTTACTTCGATGCAAGCTTTGACACTGATATGGATGACTCTAAGTCACAAACCGGATATGTATTTATATTGAACGGTGGAGCTGTCAGTTGGTGCAGTTCTAAGCAAAGCGTCTTGCCGGGATCTACGTGTGAAGCGGAGTACATAGCTGCTTTGGAAGCAGCAAGTGAAGGAGTATGGATGAAGGAGTTCATATCCGATCTAGGTTTCATACCTAGTGCATCGGGTCTAACGAAAATCTTTTGTGACAATACTGCTGCAATTGCCTTAGCAAAGGAATGCAGATTTCACAAGAGAACCAAGCACATCAAGAGACACTTCAATTCCATCCACGATCAAGTCAAGGAGGGAGACATAGAGATTTGCAAGATGCGTACCGATCCGAATGTTGCAGACCTGTTGACTAAGCCTCTCTCATGAGCAAAACATGACCAACACCAAGACTCCATGGGTGTTAGAATCATTACTGTGTAATCTAGATTATTGACTCTAGTGCAAGTGGGAGACTGAAGGAAATATGCCCTAGAGGCAATAATAAAGTTGTTATTTATATTTCCTTATATCATGATAAATGTTTATTATTCATGCTAGAATTGTATTAACCGGAAACTTAGTACATGTGTGAATACATAGACAAACAGAGTGTCACTAGTATGCCTCTACTTGACTAGCTCGTTGAATCAAAGATGGTTAAGTTTCCTAGCCATAGACATGAATTGTCATTTTATTAACGGGATCACATCATTAGAGAATGATGTGATTGACTTGACCCATTCCGTTAGCTTAGCACTTGATCGTTTAGTATGTTGATATTGCTTTCTTCATGACTTATACATGTTCCTATGACTATGAGATTATGCCACTCCCGAATACCGGAGGAACACTTAGTGTGCTACCAAACGTCACAACGTGACTGGGTGATTATAAAGGTGCTCTACAGGTGTCTCCGATGGTACTTGTTGAGTTGGCATAGATCAAGATTAGGATTTGTCACTCCGATTGTCGGAGAGGTATCTCTGGGCCCTCTCGGTAATGCACATCACTATAAGCCTTGCAAGCATTGTGACCAATGAGTTAGTTGTGGGTTGATGCATTATAGAACGAGTAAAGAGACTTGTCGGTAACGAGACCTTCGTAGAATATGTAGGAACCAATATGAGCATCCAGGTTCCGCTATTGGTTATTGACCGGAGATGAGTCTCGGTCATGTCTACATAGTTCTCGAACCCGTAGGGTCCGCACGCTTAACGTTCGGTGATGATCGGTATTATGAGTTTATGTGTTTTGACGTACCAAAGGAATTTCGGAGTCCCGGATATGATCACGGACATGACGAGGAGTCTCGAAATTGTCGAGACATAAATATCGATATATTGGATGACTATGTTTGAACATCGGAAAGGTTTCAAGAGAGTTCGGGCATATACCGGAGTACCGGGGGGTTACCGGAACCCCCCGGGGAGTATATGGGCCCTAATGGGCTTTAGTGGAGAGAGAGGGGGCAGCCAAGGCAGGCCGCGCGCCCCCTCCCCCTCTGGTCCGAATTGGACTTGGAAGGGGGGCGCGGCGCCCCCCTTTCCTTCCTCCTTCTCTCCCCCTTCCTTCTCTCCTAGTCCAACTAGGGAAGGGGGGGGGGGGAATCCTACTCCCAGTGGGAGTAGGACTCCTCCTGGGCACGCCATAGAGGGCCGGCCCTCCCCCCTCCTCCATTCCTTTATATATGGGGGAGGGTGGCACCCCAAAGACGCACAAGTTGATCGTTGATCTCTTAGCCGTGTGCGGTGCCCTCCTCCACCATAATAAACCTCGATCATATCGTTGCAGTGCTTAGGCAAAGCCCTGCGCCGGTAGCTTCATCATCACCATCATCACGCCGTCGTGCTGACGAAGCTTTCCCTCGACACTCAGCTGGATCGAGAGTTCGTGGGACGTCACCGAGCCGAACGTGTGCAGATCGCGGAGGTGGCGTACTTTCGTTACTAGGATCGGTCAGATCGTGAAGACGTACGACTACATCGACCGTGTTGTCATAATGCTTTCGCTTATGGTCTACGAGGGTACGTGGACTACACTCTCCCCTCTCGTTGCTATGCATCACCATGATCTTGCGTGTGCGTAGGAATTTTTTTGAAATTACTGCGTTACCCAACATTTTCCGGCGTCCTGACGGAGAGGGATTCGATCACGGAGGGCTTCTACATCAACACCATTGCCCTTCCGATGAAGCATGAGTAGTTTCCCACAGACCTATGTGTCCATAGCTAGTATCTAGATGGCTTCTTCTCTCTCTTTGATTCTCAATACCATGTTCTCCTCGATGTTCTTGGAGATCTATTCGATGCAATACTTTTTGCGGTGTGTTTGCCGAGATCCGATGAATTGTTGATTTATGATCAGTTTATCTATGAATATTATGTGAATATCCTCTTAATTCTTATATGCATGATTTGATATCTTTGTAAGTCTCTTTGAACTATCAATTTGGTTCGGCCAACTAGATTTATTTTTCTTGCAATGGGAGAAGTGCTTAGCTTTGGGTTCAATATTCTTGCGGTGTCCTTTCCCAATGATAGTAGGGGCAGCAAGGCACGGATTGTATTGTTGCCATCGAGGATAAAAAGATTGGGTTTACGTCATATTGCTTGAGTTTATTCCTCTACATCATGTCATCTTACTTATTGCGTTACTCTGTTCCTCATGAACTTAATACCCTAGATGCAGGCAGGAGTCGGTCAATGTGTGGAGTAATAGTAGTAGATGCAGGCAGGAGTCGGTCTACTTGATATAGACGTGATTCCTATATTCATTATCATTGCCTTAGATATCGTCATAACTTTGCGCCTTTCTATCAATTGCTCGGCAGTAATTTGTTCACCCACCGTAATATTTTCTATCTTGAGAGAAGCCTCTAGTGAAACCTATGGCTCCCGGATCTACTTTCCATCATATAAGTTTCTGATCTACAATTTTAGTTTTCTATTTACTTTCTTTGCAATCTTTTACTTTCCGTTCCATAAACAAAAAATACCAAAAATATTACTTTACCGTTTATCCATCTCTATCAAATTCAATTTGCAAATAACCATTAAGGGATTGACAACCCCTTTATCACGTTGGGTGCAAGTTGGAGTTTGTTTGTGCAGGTATTCGGTGACTTGTGTGTTGTCTCATACTGGATTGATACCTTGTTTCTCAAAACCGAGGCAAATACTTACTCTACTTTGCTGCATCACCCTTTCCTCTTCAAGGAAAAAACCAACGCAAGCTCAAGAAGTAGCAACATGATGATCATGCAGTTGCTTGTATTCGAGACATGTCACGTAACTTGTATCGCTATATCAAGATGATGATGAGAGACATAATTTGTGTTGGATGATGTGATGATATGATGAGACTATTATGTATATCATATGATGAGAATATTGTTTGTTCATGATATGATTAGACTACTGTATAAAAGTTGTACAAATACAACGCAAATACGTAGCATAAAAAAATTATGCGTAACATTAGCAGTAGCGCTGGTTGATAAGAAGTAGTAGCGCGGGTATATTAGCAGTGCGGGGTGTAGGCCGGTGCTACAACTATATAGCAGTAGCGCTGCACAAACCAGCGCTACTGCTACAAGTTAGCTGTAGCACCGTAGTAGTAGCGCGGTCGCCTGCGCTATTGGTAGGCAAAAACCCCGAGCTACTGCTAGGGTTTTCCCTAGTAGAGCGAGTGTACAATCACTATGATGGAGCCAGAAAGAAAGAATCACAGGGAACAGATGAATGCATGAGACAAAGGAACTAGCATGTGTAGTTGTGGTTGTCGCATTAGCCATTTTCTATGCGCTGCAATGATGATTAGTTGTTTTGTTTGATTATTACTGGCTACATAAATAAGCAGAGCTCCATCTGTTGCTTGCCAACTGTCCTAATCCCTTCGTACCGGTGCATAACTCATATTACAAAAACCAAGTAATCCTAAAACCCGTTCCCTATCTTTTGCCCTGAAAAAGAAATCAACTAATAGGAGACGCGCGGGCGTGTATGCATTAAATGACTTGAGACTACTTAGCATAACATGCAGTCGCCAATTCTCTGCATGAAATTATATTAATTAGCAAATAAACATCAAGTTCTCTCATTTTCCCCCCACCTTGGTCAAGTGCAGATCGTTGAATCACAAACGATTCACCAATATATCATGGAAAGATTCCAACTCCACACAGATCAAACCAACAAAAGCAACATGACACAATAACATAAACTCACCAGATCTTAAAAATCAAATCTATGAGAACATTGAACTCTCTGTCTTCATGGCACCATCACAAAGAACTAGAGTAACATGTGTGCCTAGTCATGCCTTCTTGAGGGATACCGCTAGCATTGGTCGTGGGCTTTTGGCAAGATCGACTTGCAAGCTGCCTTCCAAGATCCAACGTCTCTCCAAGGTCCTCACGAATTCATCCATGACTTCTCCAAAATGATGGACTATTATCGGCTCAAATATGGCTCTGGTCACACTAGCAAACCTGCTTGGGACCACAAGTGCGCTGTCCAGACCGACAAAAGGATTGTTCACCTGCATCTCAGTGATTGAAAATGAGCCTTCATCTTGGACGATCTCCCTCAGCTCTTTGTTGGAAGGTTCATACACAGGCAAATAGAAAGATTCAAACTTTTCTCTGTCGATTACACCCTGTTAAAAGCAGGACAAAAGATTTGGTGGTCAAATACTCGGTATTTGTTAGCAAATTATAAAAATACTATACTAGAAAAAACCATACCTCTGAGACCATGACTCTTAGAATCTGAGCTATGAATTCCCAAAGGGGAGAGAATTCGGGGGTGATTACATAAGAATCCCTCCCTACAAGAGAAACAACCATGCGGCCTCCTGGGACCATTTCTTTCGCCCTCAGCTCGAGGAAATGTGTAAAATCTTTTCTGAACTGTTGTGCATAAGCCAGAAGGACCATTGGGCGCCTTTCAAGCCTGGTATGCTCGTCAATGTCATACGCGGGGATCTGGTCCCTTGTCAGACCTTCAGGAGCCTGTAAAGGTAAATAAGGTTCTGCTTACGGAATTAACAAGTAAAGCAACGAATCGAGCAGTTTTAAACTCACACCTTTGAGAGCCAATGTAGGCTGTTGGACGAGCAGACAAGATGCAAGGAACCACTAGTGAAGAGCCTCTCGTAAAATGACCCGGGTAAAACCCCAGTCATGACAATAGACTTGTTGCTTCGACGTAGCGCGACCAAGCTCTTCAGCACCATGTTGAAGTCGTTGTCAGGCAGGTCGTTGAGGAGCACAGACACTTCGGGAGGTGGCTGTAAGAACTGGTGGTAGTGATTGTGGATGGCCTCTACGGCAATCGACACTAGCGCTATCGCGTTTGGGCCAGAGGAGCACCCCAGGTCAGCAATAACCATCTTTGTGGGCAACAAGGTGCTAGTGCTGGGGCATAAATCGAGGATAGCCGCTTCTATCAGGGGCTTCATCCTCTTCTGCTCACCATTCTGTCATCGAGATCAAGGTGCAGTTCTTTAGAAAATGTGGTCCTTATAATATTCTCATTCTTCTTTAAAATGGCCCCAACCATGTGTGAAGAAATTCTTGACGGAATTGTCGATGGAAGCCAGGTGTCAACAACATAGTGAATTAATCTGGAGGAAAAAAAATATACCTGAACAAACGAGTTGCGAGCATAGCTTGTTTCCCCTTGTCCTTGATTCATATGCACCGTAAACATGGATGCCATTGCCAGCTTCTTGGAGCAGGACTAACCTCAGTCACCTCCAGATTCAAACTATGTGAAGGAACTAGTTTATAGTAGCTAGCTGGAAAGGCCTGGCTCGCATATATATACCCAATCACGATCGCACGCTGCGGAATAATTGTCACTTTAATGAGATCCAAATTTTTGGAAACAATCACGCCTGGGAAAATTTGCCGCTTTAATGAGATCCAATTTTAGGGAATAGCTGACAACTTTTAATGACTTTCTAATCGCATGACGCCGAATTGTTGGTGCTTTAATGAGCTCCAATTCTACAACGTATTTTTCTGATGTGGTGATTAATGAATTTCCTGTCATGTGCCCCAAAATTATTTACGCTTTAATGGGATCCGATTTTGTAGGAAATTTTTATATGGTGCGATAAGGCTGGTTGTAATGGGAGTATCATAAGCGGTATCATGCATGCTAACTAGACTTTTTGAATGACATGACACACAATTAAATAAGGAAAGAGAGGATGTGTTATCATATCATGATATCATATCATATTAAATGTTGTACTATTTTGTGTAATGCATGGCAATTAATAAGGCAATATAAGATACTAACTTATGATACTATTCATTACTGAAGTAGCATCATACACTAGTATCACATGCATGATACTAGTATATGATACTCCCTATTACAATCAGCGAATAATAGCTGCTTTATTGAAATTCGATTTTCTGGAAACGATCCGCTTTTAATGAGATCCAATTTTAGGGAATAGCTGACACCTTTTAATGACTTTTTGATCGCGTGCCGTGAATTGTTGGCGCTTTAATGAACTCTGATTTTACAACGTATTTTTCTGATGTCGTGATTCATGACTTTCCTGTCATGCGCCCCGAAATTATTTATGGTTTAATGGGATCCAATTTTGTAGCAAATTTTCTATGGTGTGATAAATAGCCGATCGCACACTGTGGAATGCTCGCGCTTTAATGAGACTAGTAAGTTTGCACGTGCATCGCACGATACACTTCGATTCACACCTGCACAAGTAAACCACAACAAGCGTGAACTCAAAGATCCAACTAAAGACACTCACCGTGCTTGAAGATGAAGCTAGACACCATATTCGGCTTGGTATCATCATGTAAGTTGAGCAACAATGAGAAGTTTTTCAAAGAAAGATCAATGGTGGACATGCGGTCAAATACAGCCGACAGAACTACTACAAGCAAAAATAATAATGTAAATTAATAAAGAGCATATTATGCTGGAGAAAATGAAACATAATGTGTTGGACAACAATGCCCAATCATGTTATGAATTTTGTAACGTAACTTCAGAAAAAAAGCGAGGAAGAGTAACTTCAAATTCGATTGTAAGAGGTCATCTATTCCAAGTTGATAGCGTGTAAAATACACCTGGAAGGGAATATAGAAACGAAGCAATAAAATTTTCTATTGTTGATTAAATCAACATATTCAAATCACATACAATGAGTGCATGATAGCTGATTAAATGAGTCAACCATTTCCACCGGAAAAGATTTAAATTCTGCTTATTGTTGTATAAAAAAATGCATGGTCTACAGTTCAAACATGAGTGAAAACAATAAGTCAAGATATTGAATGGTTGTACTCAAAATCCAGGTATTAGAAAATAAATGTGAGTTCTGCTCTACAAAAGACGTCACCTGTGGTGAGATGCTGATAGTAAGTACAAAACAATTCTTGTAGTTAATTCTTGCATAGAAACACTGACCGAATTATAGTTGCCAACACTCATGCATCACAGCGCCAGGAGTAACCTGTTAAATAGCAGGAATAGGGCAAGCTGCCATTTGTCATTTGTAATGAATGTGTCGTGAACCATGTCGTAGTAATGTTTGAATTGTCTTAAGTTATGAACTCGTCGGCATAAAATTTGTGTTTGTTCAAATTGTTGTGATGTTGCAGTCATTGTAAGTATTGTGGATGTGATGCAAGCCAACTGTGGCTCTCTGGATCGTCATGGAAGTAGTGCAGCGCCTAAGGTCAGGGCGCTGCACTATATAGTGCAGCGCCTAAGAGTTGGGCGCCACACAGTACAGTGCAGCGCCTAACTGTTGGGCGCTGCAGTGCTGCTATAAGCAAAACTGCAGAAACAGATGCCATTTTGGCCTCCTGCAGCAGCACTCACATAATAAAAGTACTGTAAACTGCACATGCTAAGCAAAGAGAACTAATAACTTGAACATCATATCATTTAAGACAATTCAACATTACTTCAGGTTCGCAAACACAAATACCACACTAGTAAGAGTTCACCAACATATAACATAACCTCACAAGTTCATCAACCTAATTAAACGGCTACAATTAACATGAACAAGCACTAATGCCTTTCGCGCGTGTTCCTGGTGGCACGCCTGCAGGCAAGCTTCTTCTTCTTCTTAGGAGCACGAGGCTCCTCTTCGTGCACTTCCTCCTCCGCCTCCGCCTCCGCCTCCGCCTCCTCCTCCGCCTCATCATCCAAGCTAGCCATCCGCGAGGTCCCTACGACCACCTTTGGGTTGCCTCTGTTGTCATAGTCGTTGGGCGGTACCGCGTCTGGGCTGCCTAGGCTTGAACACATATGCGGACCGAGCTTGAGCGTCCGCCAAAGTCATGTCATCATCAAGCTCATGGCCCTATCACACAACGAAACAATATGGTGAAGGCCGTGTCGTAATCAAGTGAGAATCACATCTAAAGGATTAGTCATACCTCTTGGGTGATCCCACCTCATCATTCATATAAGCATATGAGGAACTCACATCGCCCCCTCATGGTGAGGTGCGGGTCCGATGGTGTACTGCACCTAGAGGCAGATGGTTCATCATATTCAGGATCACGGCAACCGAGAAGGTTCGATAACCGCCTTTAACTTCTTGGCCCGACGCTGTAACATGAACAAGTGTGTAAGATATCAAACTTTGCAACATAGACTGGCTCTCATAGTGAATGCGATATGTACCTTGAGGAATGCTCGTAGTGAACCATCATCATTGCCGCCCAACCGTGTCTTCTCCGAATAGACCGGCTCTCATCACCTGCTTTCTTGATCTCGGTGCGCTGCGGATGAGAAAGAATGAATGCGTTAGCCATTCAAACATGTGTAATACGGTCAACAGGAAAGTAAAGAGGGGAACACTTTACCACATAGTTAATCACCGGAATAGCAGGGACTCCTTGCCCTTGCCTGACATCTCTGTTGTACTTCCCCTTTGCTAGATCCTCAAAGTTTACGGGTTCTTCAAGAATATCCTCATTATATGCCGGCGGGCATATCTCAACTCGAGTAGTTCCAATAAACCATCGTACGTAGTTATCAAAAGCAAGTGGGCTGTTCTCACGAAGCGGGGCGCGTGCAGTGCTACGAGCTTGCTCCACACAAAGCTGAAAGCGGGTAACATACGCAGAATGATGCTTGTCCCAGTCCTTTATCTTCCGTTGCCTTCTCCTGTCCAACCTGCGTGGTATAAAACCAAACATTAGCACAATCAAAAGGAGTCCCGATGATTAGACAATACACAGACATGCTCTCTTACCTATGAAGTGCTTTATCCGTGTCCACCCAATCCGGCGGGTGAGGCTGGAAAAGACCAAACTGACGATACACGCGATGCGGCAAATGAAACTCAACCGCCCAGTTGCATATCAGTGGGCACCGCATAAGCCAGAGATCCTTATCCCGCAAGCACATCGGGTTGAGGCGGAACTCCGCGGTGTACCCCAAGCTCTCACCCGCGCCATATGGCTGCCATTCCACCTATGAAACAGGGCAACAATGCAAATTTGATGACTATTTTTCAAGCAAGCATGAGAAAGGACTAAAGTAATGACCTCCTTACCTGCTCAGGCGTAATCGTGTCCAACTCGGCAATGTACTTTTGGTACATGAGATTGACATCGTTCGTCATCTCGGAAACGATATCCCACTTGTAAGCCCACGTGGGGCGCCGTAATTTGTCATGTTCATTTGCATAACAAGGATCAAACTCGACGCTCTTCAAGGCGTCAATAGGCGACGCCCCAGCTCCATACGTAAAGTAGAAGCAGATTACCACCAATGCCTGCACTAGGTGTGATCCTGCAACACGCATCGTCCAGCTACATATGAAAGAAAAATAATGTTAACTTGATAGCAAGCTTGCATTGCTAATGAAGAAATGAGTTGATCACAAAACAGACCAACTACCTGTCGGTACAAGTAGGCAAGGGTCGCTGAACCCCAGCTCCATTTGCTATCGAAGACGGTCAACGCCTTCAGCCACATCCATGGAGCGTTCTTGCCAGTGGAGTCAGGAAACAAAGTCCTCGACACAATGTACCACATATACACACGAGCATGTGTCTGAATCACATCATCAGTGGCATCCGGAGGGCACGCCGCAGTTATTTTGAATCCACGTGAAAGCAGCTCCGCTGCTTTCCTTTCCTCTTCTTCTTCTCTTCTCCTCCTCTACATCATCCTCAGCCTCGGTAGGAGCCATCCCGATAAGAGCAATCATCTGCTCGCGCCACCCATCAGAATCGGTGCTCATACAGAGAGGCCTCCCATCGATAGCAAGACCGGTGATCAACGAGACATCCTCGAACGTCACGGTCATCTCCCCAGTCCGAAGATGGAAACTGTGGGTCTCCGGCCTCCACCGATCAACAAGAGCGGACACCAGTGGAGCGTTCAGATTCGGCGTGGACCGGCTGACCAACAGAATCCACGGGAGTAGTCCTGCCTGCTTGATGTACGGTGTGTACCGCTCATCGTAAGGCATGGCAGGACTAGAGACCCCGTGATACCGAATCTTCAGAGGTTCAAGCTTCTGCAAAAAACAAGTAATGACAAATCTTAGGGCATGTAAATTTCAACTAAAGGCAAATTTGCAAAATATTTAGATTACTCATTATTACCTTATCCTTCTCGAGCATCATGTAGGCCCGGTGTTGCACGTCGTAGACATCGTCCAGAAGCCAAACCATCCTTACAATTTCAAACAATAAACATATAAGAGTTCATCTTCATCTCAAATATCGGTATACACTAAACATATAACATGTGTTCAACTACAAGAATCTCAACATCTCCTTCTCACACAATGAATATGTCATATGTGTTCAAATAAACTAAACATCTAATATTTCAAATAAACTCAACATCTAATATTTGAAATAAACTCAACATCTAATATATATCTAAACAAACTTCTTATATATGTCTACAAAAATCAACATCTCATAGTTATCTATAAAAATAGGCATCTCATATATATCTAAAAAAACTAAACAATCTAGGGTTTCACCAACAAGAATCATATATTGTGAACTAATAAATAACACTACGGTACTACCAATATGAATACACATCCTAAATCGAGCAAACCAAACAAATCAAGGGTTCCATCAAATCTTGGACAAATCTCTAAAATGGCAAGAAATTTACGGAGCAAAAGAAAGAGAACGGAAGAGTTTACCTAGTAGGATGGATTGGGGATCGAATCCACGGATCAAATCTTCAGATCTGAGAGGGATGTGGGGATTAGATGGGGCGCCGCCGCCGCCGCCGCTGCTCTCTGTCCAGAGAGCGGAGAGATGAAGAACTGCCTGGTCGGGCTGGGTCGGCCGCGCTTAAGTCACTGTGCAGCGCCCAAGGGCTAGGCGCTGCACGTCAAAGTGTGGCGCCTAGCCCTTAGGCGCTGCACAGGTGCGTGTGGGGCGCAACTGGACCAGGGCTGCCACGCTGGCAGGATGTGCGACGCCTAAGGGAAGGGCGCTGCACAGTAGGGTGCGGCGCCCAGCTGTCGGGCGCCACACCAAAGGGTCAGCAGAGTGAAATTTTTTCGTGACCAGGTCAGTTTGTGATTTGATTTCTGCCTCAGGTCAAATATGTGATTTCTGCCTCTCTTCGACACTCACATCACGGCGTGTCTCCTTCCGGGGGCGTTCGCCCCTCGATGCTTGGGTGCATGCACCATCGGCGCCGGACAGGGTGGGGCCGCATGCATGTTGCCGGACGAGCGCACCGCCGCCAGCGCCGGACAGGGTCGGGCCCGCGTGCATGTTGCCGGGCAAGCGCACCGCCGCCTGGGCGCGGCCTCTCCTCTGCATGCCTTGTTCTTCCTCAACGACGGGGTCCTCGCTTAACGGCGGCAGCATCTCGCATGCATTGGCTGGCGGCTTGCATGCTCTTTGGAATTTTCTCTTTGGCTGGAGGTTTCGTATGGGATTAATTAGATAGAGAGGTGGCGCTAATTAAGGGAGAGAGATAACTGGTGGCAATTTGGATTGCATGCGTTGCGTGATTGTAGGAGTTGCCGATGCGGGGCGTACGTGGGGTGCTTTGGTGGAGTATGGTCAGTCAATTAAAATTGCTAAACGCACATACAAATAGGATTAGATTAAGGCTAGCTGTTAGATTAATTTAGTAGGCCTAATCACACGATGGTAATTGATCTGCGTACATTTTGTGGGGTGTCTTTAGAGAAGATTTTGTTTGATCTTTTATAAGTAGTGTAGATACGATTTTTTGAAAACAGTCATGCCGCAGAATAATTGCGGCTTTAATGAGATCCAATTTTAGGGAATAGCTTACACCTTTTAATGACTTTCCGATCATGTGCCGTGGAATTGTTGGCGCTTTAATGGGCTCCGATTTTACAACATATTTTTCTGATGTGTTAATGAATTTCCTATCATGCACCCCAAAATTATTATGCTTTAGTGGGATCCGATTTTTTTGGAATTTTTTATATGGTGCGATAAATAGCCAAAAATCTCTATTCCTAATGTATGAGTTGATAGAATAGCCTCCACGATTTTTTTCGTCCCATCACTTTTGTCCATTTCTTTTCGTCGGCTTCTTTTCGTCTCACCTCCCACCCCCCTTCCATGCTAGTTTTTTCACACTCCAACAAAAAACTGAATCGACTAGCCCGTCCCTCGTGATCGATCTGTTCGATCACTCCCCATGCACCCCACTGGATCTAGATCTGATTGATCCCTCCCTCTTTCCGACCCTCCTCTCCAATCGAGCATCGGATCGGAGAGAGGTAGGAGAGCCGAAGACCTGCATGGTATGTTCGCCGGCCGGCACCTCGGTGTTGTCGGGAATATTTTGCCAGGATGAGGACATGCCCGCAAGAAACCAAAACGTCGCTGCACCTCGTCAGCTGCAGCAGAACAGAGGTGGGCGTACGGACCCTAGCGTCCTTTTCTTTTCTTTCTCTTTTGGCATGGTGTTCCGGCGGTGGATTCTTCTTGATTGGTTCCTGGTTATCCTTATAATCTTTGGGGTAAATACTCCCGTGTGCGGTTCTTGGATAGAAAAGATGGGTGTTCCAGGGGTGTTCGTCCCTGTCCGATTGCCTGATTGGGGCAAGGAAGGATTATTGATGCGTTCTTGGTTTTTTCTTTTGGTCGGCGAAGTAAACAGCCGTGCTCTGGCGCACGGATCTCATCGGGGTACATTGCTACAGCCGCCTTGTCCCTCTCTCCTGCTATCACTGGTGTGAGTCGGTAAGAGGGGGAGGCAAAGAGAGGATCTCAAGAGGTCAAGAACAGAGGGCAAGTGATGGAATCGGGAGGAGGAAGAGGAGAGCCCAGCCGTCCCCATCGCTGCGTCCCCTGCTCACATCCTATGCTCCTAGCAACTCCGTGGTGATCTCTCCAATCAACAGCTCGCCATTGTCTACCGCCGCTACAGTTGGCTCTCTGCCTGGCCATGGCCGTCGTTGCCTCCCCTCAGGGGCTCACCACCGCGACACTATTGGAAATCGTTGCATGGAAAACAAAAAAAATTCTACACACACGCAATGATCTATCCATGAAGATGCGTAGCAACGAGGGGAAAAATGTGTCTATGTACCCTCATAGACCGTAAGCGGAAGTGTTTCACGACGCGGTTGATGTAGTCGAACTTATTCGCGCTTCAACCGATCAAATATATATATATATATATATATATATATATATAGTAATGCTAAACTAAGCGTGAGTGTAGAATAGCTTATTATACACCTCAATAACGGTACATACAAAATACGATAACACACTATGTAAAATATAGTAATTTTCATAAAATGTAGTAAACTACAAACATAGATGATAAAAAATATTTTCCGAATTACTACATTTTATACACCGTTTTACTAGATTTTGTACATAGCATTACTAGGGGTGTAGAATAAGCTATTCTACACTCACGCTTAGAATAGCGTTATATATATATAGTTGCTAAAGTGAGCATGAGCGCAATAGCTCTAATCCTACGCTCCGGTCGTCATTCAACCGCTCTGCGCATCGCTCATCCAAAAGGGACAGTAGTGATGGTAAATTGATGGCAGAGAAGATTAAAAAAATTAAATTTGTTACTACCTATTGTGCACAACTTCCCGCCTCGTAGAATTCGTGCACGCGGTCAGTAACCAAATTAATTATGTTAATGTGTTTTACATGGTTGATTACTGCTAGCTTAGTAAAGGAAAAGGACAGCGGACGGTGAACTATTACATGCATCCAGTAAAAAAAAACCAATTACTATATTTTACCAAGGTTGTTTACCATTACTATATTTTGCAAGGTCGATTACCATGTGAATCATTGCTGAACTAGTAACCAAATTAAATCTTTGAATTCGAGGGTAATTAGGAGAGAGAATGCAGTAATGGAAAACCTGGTGCATGTCTAGTGATTTTAAAAATTGTTTACTATGTTTTGCAGGGATTTTAGTAGGAAAAAATAGGGTGAATAGCTAGTATTGGTGCGGTAGGTCCGGTGCATGCTGATTGTAACAAAATTAATTCTATTACTACGGTTATGAAGGATTTTACTACTAGAAGTAATTAGATGAAAAGCTAGTACAGGGTGGGAGGAGTACTAATGCATGTAGCCGGTAATGAAGTTTGTTTCGTTACTATATTTTGTTGGCCGGAATAAGCCGCGGCGCGAGTGTCGGATCGGGCGCGTGTATGGGCGCGCTGGGCGTGTAAGGTGCGGCGGAACCGCGGTATTGGCGTGTGTGGTCGGGCTCGTCGGGCGCGATGTATTCGCGCGGGACGTGCAGGACACATGGTGCGATCGGGTTTGTCGGGCGTGTCGGATACGCGCGGGACGTGCGGGACACAGCGGTGGCCTGGTGTATGTGTGTGTAGCGTGAGGCAAATGCCTGTTGTGTGTGTCCGGCTATATAAGCCATGTACTGGTGTTGAAAAGAGTTGGTGCTCTGGGAATAGTAACGGGGCTGTGTACGGCCGGGTGAAACTCCAGTGTATCTCATTCCTTGTTCTACCTTTAGTCTTGAGTGTGAGAGAGGAAGAGCGGCAACAACATATTTGCCAGGGGTTTTACTAGAGGTTATTAGGGCGAGTAACTAGTACGGGCGGGACGGGGAATTGTGCATACATCTGGTAACAAATTTAATTCCATTACTTTTTTTTTGCTAAGGATTTTATGAGGAGGTGGAAGATGATTAGTTAGTTTGGACGAGCGACATTGGCCGGAGCGTAGAATTAGCTTTTTGCGCTCAGGCTATATATATATATATATATATATATATATATATATATATATATATATATATATATATATATATATCGCCTCAAGTAGGCCGAATCCTACTTGGGGTCCTTCCCAAGTGGCGCCCCCTGCCATATTTAACCGAGGGAGAAGGAAAGAGGGGGGAAGTGGGAATCCTAATCCACATTCCTTTTCCTTCTCCCCTTTCCTTCCCCTACTTAGGCCGGCCCATATGCGGGGTGCACCAGCCCCTTGTGGCTGGTGTGTTTCCCCTCTTGGCCCATAAAGCCCATATCTTTTGGCGGGAGTGCCCGGAACTCTTCCGGTGACCCGATAAGTATCCGGTACCCCCGAAACACTTTCGGTGTCCGAATACCATTGTCCTATATATTAATCTTTACCTCTCGACCATTTTGAGACTTCTCGTCATGTTTGTGATCTCACCCAGGACTCCGAACAACATTCGGTCACCAAATCACATAACTCATAATACTATATCGTCATTGAACGTTAAGCGTGCGGACCCTACGGGTTCGATAACTATGTAGACATGACCGAGACACGTCTTCGGTCAATAACCAATAGTGGAACCTGGATGCCCATATTGGCTCATACATATTCTACGAAGATCTTTATGAGTCGAACCGTTATGACAACATACGTAGTTCCGTTTGTCTATCGGTATTACTTGCCCGAGATTCGATCGTCAGTATCTTCATAACTAGTTCAATCTCGTTATAGGCAAGTCTGTTTACTCATTCCATAATACATCACCTCGTGACTGATAATCCCCAAGTGCAGGGAATCATCGTAGCAATTCCCAAAGGTGGAAGTGATAAGTATGGAGTGTCGAACCCACAAGGAGCTACAGGTAAGATCAATATTCTCTCAAGTCCTATCTGCCACTGATACGACTCTACGTACACCGAACGTTTGCTTCCAACTAGAAACGAGAAATAACACAACATTATGGGTATGAAGAGGATAATTAAATTTGCATGGTATCGGAGAGCTAAAATATAAAAATAGGTGATGTTATCATAAAGTTATAATATATTACTAAATATTATAAATAGCGAGTATGGAACAATGATGGATCGGTGTGCGGAATTGTCCTAGGCAATTGTTAATAAGATCGGTGGTCGTCATTGCAATTTCATATGAGGGAGAGGCATAAGCTAACATACTTTCTCTTCTTGGATCATATGCACTTATGATTGGAACTCTAGCAAGCATCCGGAACTACTAAAGATCCTTAAGGTAAAACCCAACCATAGCATTAAAGCATCAAGTCCCCTTTATCCCATACGCAACAATCCCCTTACTCGGGTTTATGCTTCTGTCACTCAAGCAACCCACTATAAGCGAATCATGAACGTATTGCAACACCCTACAGCGGGAATCCCTCACGCTTGCGAGACACGGAGGGCACAATAGGACAACACCAAAATAAAACATACAACTCATACCAATCTATATCACCAATCAACCCAAAGACAAATGATATCTACTCAAGACATCATAGGATGGAAACAAATCATTGGATCATAATATGTGGCATAAAGCACCATGTTCAAGTAGGGATTACAACGGGGTGCGGGAGAGTGGACCGCGTAAAAGAGATGAGGATGGTGATGATGATGGTGATGTTGATGAAGACGATCACCGCGGCGATGATTCTCCTCCCGATGGCACTCCGGCGCCACCGAGAGAGAGCAGGAGAGGTTCTCCCCCTTGTGCTTCCTCCTCCATGGCCTCCCCCCTAGATGGGGAGAGGTTCTCCCTCTGGTCCTTGGCCTTCATGGCGACGATGGCCCTCCGGGATCCTCCTCCATGGCCTCCGGTGATGATGGCCCCCTCCGACAGGGTGCCAGAGAGGTCCTAGATTGATTTCTCGTGGCTACAGAGGCTTGCGGCAGCGGAACTTCCGATCTAGGTTATTTTCTAAAGGTTTCTGTATTTATAGGAGAGGATGGCATCGAGAACAAGTCAAGGGGTCCCCGAGGCGGCCACGAGATAGGGGGGCGCGCCCCAGGGGGTGGGCTGGCCCATGGGACTCCCCTCCGGTAGATATTTGTACCAGTATTTTTTATATTTTTCAGAAAAATTCTCCGTTGATTTTCATCGCATTCCGAGAACTTTTATTTCTGCACAAAAACACCACCACCATAGTTCTGCTGAAAATGGCGTCAGTCCGGGTTAGTTCTAATCAAATCATACCAAAATCATATAAAACTATTGTAAACATGGCATGATACTTCATAAATTATAGATACGTTGGAGACGTATCAGTGACAACTCCTTAATTGTTTGCTTGCAAGCTTATGATGTGTATTACCGAGAGGGCCCAGAGATACCTCTCCGATACTCGAGTGACAAATCCTAATCTCGATCTATGCCAACTCAACAAACACCTTCGGAGATACCTACAGAGCATCTTTATAATCATCCAGTTACGTTGTGATGTTTGATAGCACACAAGGTATTCCTCCGGTATCCGGGGGTTGCATAATCTCATAGTCGAAGGAATATGTATTTGACATGAAGAAAGCAATAGCAATACAACTGAACGATCATTATGCTAAGCTAACGGATGGGTCTTGTCCATCACATCATTCTCCTTAACCATCTTCGATCAACGAGCTAGTCTAGTAGAGGCTCACTAGGGATATGGTGTTTGTTTATGTATTTTCACATGTATTAAGGTTTCCGATCAATACAATTCTAGAATGAATAATAAAGGCATAATCAAGCAGTGAAATTGATGGAGCATTAGGTTGATATTATTGCCCTAATTAAGACAACAAATAGTAGTTCCGCTTCCACCACAGGTGATGTAACCTAGAGTCAACATGTTTCTTGCTTGCTTGGAACAAGTCAAGGCATAGACAAAATAACAACGCAAAGGACCAGAGTTAAAACATGAATATTTTTGCTAATCAAAAGCTCTCCAAAGTAAGAAGAAGATTTGTCCGTGCCTTATAACATTTGTTGCAAGGTCAGTAGAGAATCGAGGACATTGATGTGTGGCTGGAGAGATGTTGTATGATCGTGAAAGGATGGTTAGCGACAAGTAAAACCGTTGTCCTGCTTCATGAAATTCAATGGTTTTAGAGATCATGTCTAGTTTCTCTAGTACTTGTGGATGCGAGTGGACGGACCCAGGTGTTCGGTGCAGTCACAGTCTTCTCTAGAAAAATACTACTACAACTCCCCATAAAAAAACCCTAAAAAGATATACTACTACAACTCCTGGAAGAAGACAAATATAATCTATCCAGTTACCGCAATAGTGGTGAGCTTACTCTCCATAAGACCAACCTAACCAGATGCATGAAGAAAAAATAATTATAACGGAACACTTCATTGAAAAGTTGACTATTATGATACAATACGGAAGCATTTAATTTAACAAGTAGTGCTCCAAGCTCTTCTAGAAATCAGGTGCAACTTAAAATCAGGAAGGAGGAGAATCTGCCTCTTTTCGTTGCCAGATACAACAAAGGGTCGAAACAAGAAACAACTAAAAACTGACTACTAAGAAGGCCAGTAGATAAAGTGGTAAAATCAATTCTTCAGTTGAAGAGATATGGATCTAAGGAATATATAGATAGCAAAAAATTGAGTACTGACAAGACCACTAGAAAATAGACATGAGGCAGGACAGTTGGCAAATACTTCAAAAGCAGATCCAAATGGCTTGGCAATTTTAACATCAACATAAACAGTTGTCACTTTATCCCGAAAGGGTATCAAAACAAGCATTTCATGCAACCACATAACAGTCACTTCTGATAATAACTTTTTATACATCAACACAAAAGTAAGAAATCAGCAGGCCCATACTTGATCCAATTCCTAGACATTGCAGCTCATCAGGATATTAAGAACCTCACCCAACATCTTTCAGACGAAAGGTGAAGCATCCACGGCATAGTGTTCTAGTGTCGTGAAGAAATCATGCTGAACAAGAGTTTGTTTGAACTGACCTTCACCAACATATAAGTCTTGGAAGCTAGCAACCAGTTTTCCATGGGTGTCAACATAAAACAACCAGTTCTACGATTGACCAAACCTGACCAGCAAAAGCTCGAGCCTGACTGCAATTTGGTCTTGGAGCACCCAATGTACCTGGGTGCCTCATCGGAGCCCAGCTCCAAGACATATCAACCAGTTCGATCACTAGATGAGTCCATGAAGCTCGTCCCTTACAGTAACAGCCGGTACTCGCCGGTAGGGCGGTGTGGGTACATCCCCAAGATATTGAAGTCCTTGAGTGTCCGTGTGAGGGAGGCATGCTGATGAGTGACCGGGTTACAGATGGTGAGGAGGGCGCGGGAGCCAAGGCTGGGGCAAGAGCCAGCCATCACATGCTTGGAGAGAATGAGGAGGCCATCGTAGGAGGCCTCGAGCTTAAAGGGCTGAGAGAGAGCAAGCCGAGCAACGGTGTGGAGCTGGGAGGAGGCAGTCGCCCGGTGGTCGAAGGTGTGGATGTTACGTAGCCGTCGCTGGACAAGATGGGGAGGGCGCACTGGCGGGCATGGTGGGCCAAGAGGAATCGACGGTTGGCGGTGGCGCAGCACTAGTCGCGGCGGACAGCGCGGCTGCGGAGGATGGATTTGGGGTCGAGGAGGACGAGGATCTCCCATACCACAATCTCATCTGGGAGACCGGGGAGGAGGGTTGTCACTGCTGCTTCCACGACCTCCGCCATGGTTGCTGCAGCTGCTGCCGCCGCGGCCTCGGCCATGGTCGCCGGCTGGGTGGAGTTGTGTTGGTGTGGTGGCGGCGGAGAGGAGGGAACAGGGAAGGTAGGCGTGTGTTTCGGGGTAGGTGTCGGTGTCAAAACCAGCGGATCTTGGGTAGGGGGTCCCGAACTGTGCGTGTAGGATCGATGGTAACAGGAGATGGGGGACACGATGTTTATCCAGGTTCGGGCCCTCTCTATGGAGGTAATACCCTACTTCCTGCTTGATTGATCTTGATGAATATGAGTGTTACAAGAGTTGATCTACCACAAGATAGTAATGGCTAAACCCTAGAAGTCTAGCCTGTGTGTATATGGTAATGAATGTTTCCTTTCCGGACTAACCCCTCCGGTTTATATAGACACCGGGGGGATCTAGGGTTTACATGGAGTCGGTTACATAAGAAGGAATCTTCGGTCGCCAAGTAGAGTCCAATCCGGACATGGGTATAGTCTTTGGCCTTCATGCCTTCGTAGCCCATCAGTCCGGCCCAATGAATAACAGGCTGGACGCCCGAGGACCCCTTAGTCAAGGACTCCCTCAATAGCCCCTGAACCTGGCTTCAATGACGAGGAGTCCAGCGCACAGATTGTCTTCTGCATTGCAAGGCGGGTTCCCCTTTCTCCGAGCTCCAAGATAGTCTACGGATGCGATGATTGTATCCGGACCTGTTACACACACCATACACAACCGCAGAGAGAATATAATATTTGCACGAATCTAATCTGTTGACAGCTTCTTTACAACACGACATTGCGTCTGCCCGATCAAAATTTTGAACCGTTTTTTATCTGCCATCCAGCGTTCCGAGACGCGGTTATTGGCACGTCTTGTCGAAGCAGAGATTGTGTCCCCTTATTGCGGGATTCTCATCAATGCAGGCATGGGTAACTCAACCGTGTCATTTATGCAGCCCTTGGGAATAGGCGAGCTTTTAGGACGAGCGGGGAGGCGCTTGATATTTGTGGCCTTTATAAGGGGGGTAAGGACACTCTCCCTTTACCCACACCTCTCTTCATCCTTAGTCCTTCCTTCCTCGAGCTCCAGCGCCCAAGCTTTAGCTTTTCCTCGTTCAAGAAGGTGCTCCAATCATGTCCAGATACGGAGCTGGAGGCAAGTGGATGGCCTCCCCTGTTAACAAGAAGGACATCGCGGGGCTCCGGGAGGCCGGCTATTTAGCCAAGGAGATTGCTCACCGACTCCCGGCAAAAGGGCAAATCGTCCCTACCCCCGAGCCCAATGAGAGGGTTGTGTTTCTCGCACACTTCGTCCGCGGGCTGGGGTTCCCCCTTCATCCATTTGTCGTGGATTGATGTTTTACTATGGGCTAGACTTCCACGATCTGGCCCCCAACTTTATACTCAACATCTCAGCATTTATCATTGTGTGTGAAGCCTTCCTTCGCATCCCGCCTCACTTCGGCCTATTGCTGAAGACCTTCAACGTGAAACCAAAGGTGGTGAGCGGTCAACAGGCAGAGTGCGGAGGCACCATGGTGGACAAAATGCCCAATGTCACCTGGCCCAAAGGCTCCTTCGCAGAGACGGTGAAGGGATGGCAGTCGGGGTGGTTTTATATCACTGAGCCACGTGACGCCGATTGGGTTGCAGCCCCTGAATTCTGATCCGGAGTTCCAATGCGGATCACTTCCTGGCAAGAGAAGGGCCTGACCTGGGGATCCTTGGACGAGATAACTGGGCTCCAGACCTGTGTCCAGAACATGATAACCAAAAAGATCAAGCTCGTGAATGTGCTCCAGGTTATGCTCATTCGCCGGATCCTTCCGTGCCAATGCCGGACTTGCTATTTGTGGGAGTATGACCCCGCCGAGCACCAGACGCTGCGAGGGCTCTTCGGCACAACGCACAAAGGCATCTGGAAAGTGCTCTTCAAGGCCGGCGAGACGCCCCCGCCCACGACTGAAAATCGCGGGCTTAGCTCAAAGCGCCAGGCCAATCCGGTAAATCTTTTAATGTTTTCGAGGTAAACCCTTCACCGGCATATTTTGAGGATGGATACTGAGTTCCTCCACCTACTTTACCAGGCCTGGCTCGAGGTGGCGGAGTAGATTAACTGTCCAGCTCCGCTTCCCGAGGAGGAAGAATTCCCACTTCTGACGAAGATGTTGTTTCCGGCACCGTATGACGCGCCAGAGAAGACAACCAAGAAAGCGGCCAAAGGGGCCAAGAAAGGCCCTTGCCAAAAAGGCGCTCCGGACATGTTGTCCGAGGACAAGACTTCCTCTTCGTCCGATGACGACGACGACGAAGAAGAAAACGATTCCCTACCTGAGGTGGGGAGGAAGAAGGCCCCGGATCCAGAGGCGAAAGCGCCTAAGAGGGTTAAAGGCTCCCAAGCGGATAACTCCGTGTGGGACATTGATAGCAGTCCAGTGCAACCTCGCCGGACCAAGCCTCGGGCCTCTTCGTAAGTACCAGAATCTGCAATCATATGGCCTTCCTGGTTTGTATTGTTGACATATTGTAAGCCTTGTTACTGTAGTCCGACACGCGACGGCTCCCTGCAATCCTCGACTGAGGATTTGCTGGACTCGAAGGAGATGTCTAGCATATCTCCGCCACCTGCTCATTCCATCTCACCCAAGGGCGATGACGAGGCGGTGTCCGAAAAGACTTTCCGAGGCCGGGGGGAGATTCCCAGGCCGTCTCACCCAAGCCGTGAAGCGGTCGGTCTGCATTGAGGGAGCACGTATGGCCTTTGCTCGCATCAAGACGCATGGGGCGAAGCTGGATGCCAAGAAGCTGATGACCGAGGGACCGCTGGAGGGCAAGGAGCATCGTCGAACCGAGCACTATTTTGACGGTGTTCTAGAGGGGTCACGCCTTGTGGCGGAACAATGTTCGAAGGATGTTATATTCCCATGAGAACATGTATTACCTTGTTCTGTAATATGGAACAATGATGTTATGTAGTATAATGTTTATGATTGAAATTTTACCTCCTGTGCGACTGGTTATTAAATCTGAGGGTTGACCATTCGTCGGCTTCTGCCCCCACGTAGATAGTACGGGGGTGTTCGGGATAAATCTAAACACTCTTTACTCCACATTCTGGTCCTTAAAGGAGGTTCTTAGCACAATGAACAAGGCAATCAGACTATGCGGCCTTTACCGCCCTCACTTAGGCATAGGAGTTTGACAATTAATAAAGTTGGCATAGCCCCTAGTGTTCGGAAGGCCGAATTAGGGGCGTTATACATGCCTAATCGGAAGAACCGATTCTTCGCAAGAAGCAGAAAAAATCTCCAACGATTTGGATCCTCTCGAGCAGCTGACCGTCTCTCGCCGCATCATGACAGTCAGTTTTCGGCTTTCTCTACTGAGGTGCTCATCCGGAAGAACCAGGACACAATCGCAGTAGTTCTCCCTTTACTACCCTAGCCGATGTAGCGGAACATAAGGTAGTAAGCACAGGAGCTGCGCAACCCAACTATTGACCAAAGACATGATTCGGAGCCGATGCATATAATGCTATAAGTTCGGGGTGCCGAACTATACTATAAAAGTGTTCGGACTTTTATTGCCGTGCTGCGGGGTATAATGAAGCCCCTGGCGTAGTAATACGTACTGATACGTCTCCATCGTATCTATAATTTTTTATTGTTCCATGCCAATATTATTCCACTTTCATATACTTTTGGCAACTTTTCATACTATTTTTGGGACTAACATATTGATCCAGTGCCAGTGCCAGTTCCTGTTTGTTGCATGTTTTATGTTTCGCAGAAACCCCATATCAAATGGAGTCCAACGGATGGAGGATATTTTTGGAATATTTAGAGAATATGGGAAGAAGAATCAACGTGAGACGCTGCCCAATGTGGCCACGAGGCAGGGGGCGCGCCCCTGACCCTCGTGGGCCACCCGTAAGGCGGTTGCTGCTCTTCTTTGGCCGCAAGAAAGCTAATTTTCGGGAAAAAAATCTTGGCGAAGGTTTCAATCCAATCGGAGTTACGGATCTCCATATATATACGAAACGGTGAAAGGGCAGACAACGAGAGCGTAGAAACAGAGAGAGACAGAGAGACAGATCCAATCTCGGAGGGGCTCTCGCCCCTCCTATGCCATGGAGGCCAAGGACCAGGAGGGAAACCCTTCTCCCATCTAGGGAGGAGGTCAAGGAAGAAGAAGAAGAAGAAGGGCCCCCCTCTCCCCTTTTCTTCCGGTGGCGCCGAAATACCGCCGTGGCCATCATCATCATCACCACGATCTTCACCAACACCTATAAAATACTTCTAGTTTCATACTTGTTCTAGGTAAAGCGAACGTCCAGCATGCGTAGAGTTGTATCGGTGGTCGATAGAACTTGAGGGAATATTTGTTCTACCTTTAGCTCCTCATTGGGTTCGACACTCTTACTTATCGAAAGAGGCTACAATTGATCCCCTATACTTGTGGGTTATTACGTACCATGGTGTACGTGTGCAATGAGTAATTAATACCGAGGTGAGGAAACGGGAAAATGAAGTGATAAGCTGATGCTCCCGTGTATTCACCATTGTGGTGTAACTAGTACGTCGAGGCGTACTTTGTACAAGTAATGCGATAAACAAGTAAGTCTATTTAACACGCCGCCACCAGGGGCGAGCTACATGCGAGTATGAAAAGCAATTATGGCCATAGTTTAGTAGAGACCACCTGGGGGTTCCCTTGTAAGCCAGAGCTCCCTGCCTCCTTGGTGTGTTCTGCTAGCGGGTTGTCCGTGTAGTCTGTGGATTGCGAACGGGGTATGCCTCTGTCCATACCCATGGGGTTTCGAGTGCGTAATTGTGTATGCGTGGTACGAATGCCACTTCCTCATTGAGACTGGGACGGAGGCCGAATTGCTAGTCGAGCTCTTGACGAGCCGCGCTGTCCTGTTGCAGCATAGTCCAGAACCTCTTAATGATGTATGAGGGCTCGACAGCCATACTACGGTGCTGCTTGATAAGTCCGCTCTGTGCTTCTGCTGCTAGGGCGGCGGTGTGCTCCTCTGTTCGGAGGGAGCATTCCGTATTGCCATTGACTACTATGATGCCGCGTGGACCGGGAAACGTTGCGGAAGGGGACGATATCGAAGATTAACTCTTCTCTTCGGAAGTTGTTCGGAGAACCGAAGACCACCTCCAGCGTGATCGAGCCTGTGCAGCGGGCCTCTACGCCTGGTATGACTCCATTAAAGGTAGTCTTTGTTGGTTTGATTCGTGAGGGGTCAATGCCCATCTTCCGCACTGTGTCTTGATAGAGCAGGTTGAGGCTGCTACCACCATCCATCAGGACTCGTATTAGGTGAAACCCATCAATAATTGGGTCGAGGACTAGTGCGGCTGAACCGCCATGGCGGATACTGGTTGGGTCTCTCAACGATCAAAGGTGATCGGGAATGATGACCATGGATTGAATTTTGGGGTGACTGGCTCTACCGCGTAGACGTCCCTAAGTGCTCACTTACACTCCCTTTGGGGATGTGCGTAGCGTATATCATGTTCACCGTTTTGACTTGAGGGGGAAATTTCTTCTGCCCTCCGGTGTTCGGCTGCCGCGGCTCTTCGTCATCGTCCTCGCTCTGTGATTCCCTTTCCTTGTTTCTGCCGTTTATCTTGCTAGCTTGTTTGAATACCCGACAATCTCTGTTAGTATGGCTGGCTGGTTTGTCTGGGGTGCCGTGTATCTGGCAAGGACGATCGAGTATGCGGTCCAAGCTGGATGGTCCTCCGCTACTCCTTTTATAGGGCTTCTTCCGCTGACCGGACTTGGAGCCACTGAATCCGGCGTGAACTGTAGTGTCGTCGGTGTTGTCGCCATTGCTATGGCTGTTCTTGGCCTCAGTGGGGCCTGCCTCGTTGGCTGTGTTTTTAGTACGAGCCAGCCAGCTGTCCTCACCCGCACAAAAGCGGGTCATGAGTGCCGTAAGGGCTGCCATAGACTTTGACTTTTCTTGGCCGAGGTGGCGTGCTAGCCATTCGTCACAGATGATGTGTTTGAAGGCTGCTAGGGCCTCGGCGTCCGGACAGTCAACGATCTGGTTCTTTTTGGTTAGGAACCTAGTCCAGAATTTTCTTGCTGATTTTCCAGGTTGTTGAACTATGTGGCTTAAGTCATCGGCATCTGGTGCCCGGACGTACGTTCCTTGGAAGTTATCAAAGAAAGCCTCTTCCAAGTCCTCCCAGCTGCCGATGAAATTCTCGGGCAGGCTATTTAACCAGTGTCGAGCTGGTCCTTTGAGCTTTAATGGGAGGTATTTGATGGCGTGGAGGTCATCTCCTCGAGCCATATGGATATGGAGAATGAAATCCTCGATCCATACTTCGGGATCGGTTGTGCCATCGTATGATTCAATGTTGACAGGCTTGAACCCCTTGGGGAATTCGTGATCCAGTACTTCATCTGTGAAGCAAAGAGGGTGTGCAGCGCCTCTATATCGGGCCGCGTCGTGGCGTAGCTCTGATGGAGTCCGTCTGCGGTATTCGGCCCGGGCGTGGTTAGGTTTATCACGTCCGAATAGGTAGCCGTCGTCATGCCTCGAGGCACGCCCTCGTGATCCGTAGATCGATCTTGTATGTCCTGCTCTATCATCCAGGATCTGCCGGAGGTCGTAAGTGTGACCCTGAACTCTTCCGTCTCTATTTTTACGAGGCGGTGGGGCAGGCTGTTGTTCGGCCTGAGTTGCCGCTTTATCCTGGCCGCCCTGTCTCGACCATGTGGTGGTCGTTCCACATTACGCGAGGGAGACGTGTGCCTCGGTGCTTCCTCATCGAATTGGGGTAGCAGTCTGCATTTCGGCTAGCTCTTGGTTGGGCGCCTGAGGCCGTATTCTTCAGCTGTCAGGACATCAGTCCAACTGTCGACGAGCAGATCTTGTTCAGCTTGAAGCTGCAGCTGTTTCTTTTTTCAGGCTCCTTGCAGTGGCTATGAGCTGAAGCTTAAAGCGCTCCTGCTCCAGAGGATCCTCAGGCACGATGAAGTCTTCGTTGCCGAGGCTTGTCTCCTCTTCCAAGGGTGGACGGTAACTATCGTCCTCCGAGTCATCTTTTATGGCCTGTTCGTCAGGGTTGTCTTGCTTGCTGTCATGTTCCTGTTCGGATGTAGCACCAACAGGGTCTTCATTGTTTTCGGCGTCGTCCGGAGTACTATTTTCTCCGGTGCCAGTGTTGCCTTCCTTTGAGCGATGGGGCTTAGAGCGGCGTTTGGGCTGCCGGCACTTGGACTGCGTCTCCGAGGTTTTATTCGCATCTGGCTCTTCTTTGTCGTCGCCAGATCCTTTGGATGTGTCGACCATGTACACGTCGTACGAAGAGGTAGCAGTCCAACGTCCAGTGAATGGCGGGTCTTGGCCTTGCTCCTGATCGGCTTCGTCGTCCATACTTTCGATGTCTTCGGAGCCATAGTCAAGCACGTCGGTTAAGTCATCGACAGTGGCTATGAAGTGGGTGGCGGGTGGGAAGAAAAATTCCTCGTCGTCCGTCTCTAGCTCAAACCGGACATAGTTCGGCTGTGAGTCCTTCTCTAAGGACAAATTGTTTAAGGATTTTAGCACGTCACCCAAAGGCGAGTGCTGGAGAATGTCAGCGGCGCTGAACTCGAAGATCGATAACCGATCAAGCTCGGTGCCCGCGGGCGTACACAGTCCGGAACTTATAGCCGGAGACAAGTCCCAAGTTCCGTTAAAGCTAATATCGCAGGGCGTTGAGTCCATGTGCGGCTCCAACGCCACGGGACTCTGTGGCCTCGGATGGCGCGATCTACTTTGGCTCTAAGGCCGTTGTAGCAGCAGGAACCATCCCCTGGGTGTGACCCGATGATAGATTTAAGTCACGTTCATCGGGGTGAGGGGGAGCGATAGCCGCGGGCTCAGATCCCTTGAAGATCAAGTCTCCACGGATATCCGCGACGTAGTTCAAGCTTCTGAATCTGACCTGATGGCCAGGGGCGTAGCTGTAGATCTGCTCCAGATGGCCAGGCGAGTTGGCCCGCAGTACGAAGCCGCCGAATACGAAGGTCTGTCCAGGGAGGAAGGTTTCTCCCTGGACAACGTCATTACTGACGATAGAAGGGGCCATCGAGCCCTTTGTCAACGACACAGTGGAACTCTCAATGAAAGCACCAATGTCGGTGTCAAAACCGGCGGATCTCGGGTAGGGGGTCCCGAACTGTGCGTCTAGGATCGATGGTAACAGGAGATGGGGGACACGATGTTTACCCAGGTTCGGGCCCTCTCTATGGAGGTAATACCCTACTTCCTGCTTGATTGATCTTGATGAATATGAGTGTTACAAGAGTTGATCTACCACGAGATCGTAATAGCTAAACCCTAGAAGTCTAGCCTATGTGTATATGGTAATGAATGTGTCCTTTCCGGACTAACCACTCCAGTTTATATAGACACCGGGGGTATCTATGAAGGAAATATGCCCTAGAGGCAATAATAAAGTTATTATTTATTTCCTTATATCATGATAAATGTTTATTATTCATGCTAGAATTGTATTAACCGGAAACATAATACATGTGTGAATACATAGACAAACAGATAGTCACTAGTATGCCTCTACTAGACTAGCTCATTAATCAAAGATGGTTATGTTTCCTAACCATAGACATGTGTTGTCATTTGATTAATGGGATCACATCATTAGGAGAATGATGTGATTGACATGACCCATTTCATTAGCTTAGCACTTGATCGCTTAGTATGTTGCTTATGCTATCTTCATGACTTATACAAAGTTCCTGCAACTATGAGATTATGCAACTCCGCTTACGGAGGAACACTTTGTGTGCTACCAAACGTCACAACGTGAATCGGGTGATTATAAAGGTACTCTACAAGTGTCTCCAAAGTATATGTTGAGTTGGCATGAATCAAGATTAGGATTTGTCACTCCGATTGTCGGAGAGGTATCTCTAGGCCTTCTCGGTAATACACATCACATAAGCCTTGCAAGCATTACAACTAATGAGTTAGTTGTGAGATGATGTATTACGACGAGTAAAGAGACTTTCCGGTAACGAGATTAAACTAGGTATTGGATACCGACGATCGAATCTCGGGTAAGTAACATACCGATGACAAAGGGAACAACGTATGTTGTTATGCGGTTTGACCGATAAAGATCTTCGTAGAATATGTAGGAACCAATATGGGCATCCAGGTTCCGCTATTGGTTATTGACCGAGAATGGTTCTAGGTCATGTCTACATAGTTCTCGAACCGTAGGGTCCGCACGCTTAAAGTTTCAATGACGGTTATATTATGAGTTTATGTATTTTGATGTACCGAAGGAGTTCGGAGTCCCGGATGTGATCACGGACATGACGAGGAGTCTCGAAATGGTCGAGACATAAAGATTGATATATTGGATGGTTATATTCGACACGGAAAGGTTCCGGAAGTTTCGGAGAAAACCGGAGTGCCGGAGGGGTTACCGAACCCCGGGAAGTTATGGGCCTTATTGGGCCAAGAGGGAGAGAGAGGGCTGCACCAGGAGGTGGCGCGCCCCCTCCATGGGGAGTCCGAATTGACTAGGAGGGGGCGCAGCCCCCTTCCCTCTCCCTCTCCTCTCTTTCCTTCCCCTTCCCTCTTCCTAGTAGGACTAGGAAAGGGAGTCCTACTCCTACTAGGAGGAGGACTCCCCCCCTTGGTGCGCCCAAGGGCTGGCCGCCCTCCCCTTGCTCCTTTATATACGGGGCAGGGGGCACCCTAGAACACACAAGTTGATCTTCGTGATCGTTCCTTAGCAGTGTCGGTGCCCCCTCCACCATATTCCACCTCGGTCATATTGTTGCGGTGCTTAGGCGAAGCCTCGCGACGGTAGAACATCAAGATCGCCACCACGCCGTCGTCTTGTGACGAACTCCTCCCCGACGCTTTGCTGGATCGGAGCCCGGGATCGCCATCGAGCTGAACGTGTGCTAAGAACTCGGAGGTGCCGAGTAACGGTGCTTGGATCGGTCGGATCGTGAAGACGTCGACTACATCAACAGCGTTGATATAACGCTTCGCTTTCGTCTCACGAGGGTACGTGGACGACACTCTCCCCTCTCGTTGCTATGCCATCACCATGGTCTTGCGTGATCGTAGGAAATTTTTTTGAAATTACTACGTTACCCAACAGTGGCATCCGAGCCTGGTTTTATGCGTTGATGTCATATGCACGAGTAGAACACAAGTGAGTTGTGGGCGATACAAGTCATACTACCTACCAGCATGTCATACTTTGGTTCAGCGGTATTGTGAGATGAAGCGGCCCGGACCGACATTACGCCAGACGCTTACGCGAGACTGGTTTCACCGCTGTGAGCACTCGTTGCTTAAAGGTGACCGGCGGGTGTCTGTCTCTCTCACTTTAGTTGAACCGAGTGTGGCTACGCCCGTCCTTGAGAAGGTTAAACGGAGTCTATTTGACGAAATATCGCTGTGGTTTTGATGCGTAGGTAAGAACGGTTCTTGCTCAGCCCGTAGCAGCCACGTAAAACTTGCAACAACAAAGTAGAGGACGTCTAACTTGTTTTTGCAGGGCATGTTGTGATGTGATATGGTCAAGACGTGATGCTATATTTTATTGTATGAGATGATCATGTTTTGTAACCGAAGTTATCGGCAATCGGCAGGAGCCATATGGTTGTCGCTTATTGTATGAAATGCAACGCCATGTAATTGCTTTACTTTATCACTAAGCGGTAGCGATAGTCGAGAAGCAATAGTTGGCGAGACGACAACGATGCTACGATGGAGATCAAGGTGTCGCGCCGGTGACGATGGTGATCATGACGGTGCTTCGAGATGGAGATCACAAGCACAAGATGATGATGGCCATATCATATCACTTATATTGATTGCATGTGATGTTTATCCTTTATGCATCTTATCTTGCTTTGATTGACGGTAGCATTATAAGATGATCTCTCACTAAAATTATCAAGTAGTGTTCTCCTGAGTATGCACCGCTGCCAAAGTTCGTCGTGCCGAGACACCACGTGATGATCGGGTGTGATAAGCTCTCGTCCATCTACAACGGGTGTAAGCCAGTTTTGCACACGCAGAATACTCAGGTTATACTTGACGAGCCTAGCATATGCAGATATGGCCTCGGAACACGGAGACCGAAAGGTCGAGCGTGAATCATATAGTAGATATGATCAACATAAGATGTTCACCATTGAAAACTACTCCATCTCACATGATGATCGGTTATGGTTTAGTTGATTTGGATCACGTGATCACTTAGATGACTAGAGAGATGTCTGTCTAAGTGGGAGTTCTTAAGTAATATGATTAATTGAACTTTAATTTATCATGAACTTAGTCCTGGTAGTATTTTGCAGATTATGTTGTAGATCAATAGCTCGCGTTGTTGCTTCCCTATGTTTTTATATGTGTTCCTAGAGAAAATTGTATTGAAAAATGTTAGTAGCAATGATGCGGATTGGATCCGTGATCTGAGGTTTATCCTCATTGCTGCACAGAAGAATTATGTCCTTAATGCACCGCTAGGTGACAGACCTATTGCAAAGAGCAAGATGCAGACGTTATGAACGTTTGGCTAGCTCAATATGATGACTACTTGGTAGTTTAGTGCACCATGCTTAAACGGCTTAGAATCGGGACTTCAAAAGCGTTTTGAACGTCATGGACCATATGAGATGTTCCAGGAGTTGAAGTTAATATTTCAAGCAAATACCCGAGTTGAGAGATATGAAGTCTCCAACAAGTTCTATAGCTAAAAGATGGAGGAGAATCGCTCAACTAGTGAGCATGTGCTCAGATTGTCTGGGTACTTCAATCGCTTGAATCAAGTGGGAGTTAATCTTCCAGATAAGATAGTGATTGACAGAATTCTCTAGTCACCATCACTAAGTTACTAGAACTTCGTGATGAACTATAGTATGCAAGGGATGACGAAAACGATTCCTGAGCTCTTCGTGATGTTGAAATCGATGAAGGTAGAAATCAAGAAAGAGTATCAAGTGTTGATGATTGACAAGACCACTAGTTTCAAGAAAAGAGCAAAGGGAAGAAGGGGAACTTCAAGAAGAACGGCAAGCAAGTTGCTGCTCGAGTGAAGAAGCCCAAGTCTGGACCTAAGCCTGAGACTAAGTGCTTTTGCTGCAATGGAACTGGTCACTAGAAGCGGAACTACCCCAAGTATTTGGCGGATAAGAAGGATGGCAAAGTGAACAAAGGTATATTTGATATACAGATTATTGATGTGTATTTTACTAGTGTTCGTAGCAACCCTCGGTATTTGATACTGGTTCAATTGCTAAGAGTAGTAACTTGAAACGGAGTTGCAGAATGAACAGAAATTAGTTGAAGGGAAGTAACGATGAGTGTTGGAAGTAGTTCCAAGATTGATATGATCATCATCGCACACTCCTATACTTTTGGGATTAGTGTTAAACCTAAATAAATGTTATTTGGCGTTATGCTTGAGCATGAATATGATTTGATCATGTTTATTGCAATACGGTTATTCATTTAAGTAAGAGAATAAATTGTTGTTCTGTTTACATGAATAAAACCTTATATGGTTACACACCCAATGAAAATGGTTCGTTGGATCTCGATCGTAGTGATACACATATTCATAATATTGAAACCAAAAGATGCAAAGTTAATAATGATAGTGCAACTTATTTGTGGCACTGCAGTTTAGGTCATATTGGTGTAAAGCGCATGAAGAAACTCCATGTTGATGGGATTTTGGAATCACTTGATTATGAATCACGTGATGCTTGCGAACCATGCCTTATGGGCAAGATGACTAAAGACTCCGTTCTCCGGAACAATAGAGCGAGCTACTGACTTGTTGGAAATAATACATACCGATGTATGCGATCCAATGAGTGTTGATGCTCGTGGCAAGTATCATTATTTTCTGACCTTCACAAGATGATTTGAGTAGATATGGGTATATCTACTTGATGAAACATAAGTCTGAAATAGTTGAAAGGTTCAAAGAATTTCAGAGTGAAGTGGAAAATCATCGCAACAAGAAAATAAAGTTTCTGCGATCTGATCGTGGAGATGAATATTTGAGTTACGAGTTTGGTCTTCAATGAAAACAATGTGGAATAGTTTCACAGCTCACGCCACCTGGAACACCACAACGTTATGGTGTGTCCGAACGTCGTAACCGTACTTTATTTTTGATATGGTGCGATCTATGATGTATCTTACCGATTTACCACTATCGTTTTGGGGTTATGCATTAGAGACAGCTGCATTCACGCTTAATAGGGCACCATCTAAATCCGCTGAGATGACACCGTATGAACTATGGTTTAGCAGAAACCTAAGCTGTCGTTTCTTAAAGTTTGGAGTTGTGATGCTTATATGAAAAGTTTTCACCGATAAGCTCGAACCCAAATCGAGAAATGCGTCTTCATAGAATACCCAAAGGTAACTATTGGGTCCACCTTCTATCACAGATCCGAAAGCAAGATATTTGTTGCTAAGATGGATCCTTTCTAGAGAAGAAGTTTCTCTCGAAAGAAGTGAGTGGGAGGAAAGTAGAACTTGATGAGGTAATTGTACCTTCTCCCTTATTGGAAAGTAGTTCATCACAGGAATCAGTTCCAGTGATTCCTACACCAATTAGTGAGGAAGTTAATGATAATGATCATGAAACTTCAGATCAAGTTGCTACCAAACCTCATAGGTCTTCCAGAGTAAGATCCGCACCAGAGTGGTACGATAATCCTATTCTAGAAGTCATGCTACTAGATCATGATGAACCTACGAACTATGAGGAAGCAATGATGAGCCCAGATTCCGCGAAATGGTTTGAGACCATGAAATCTGAGATGGGATCCATATATGAGAACAAAGTGTGGACTTTGATGGAGTTGCCCGATGATCGGCAAGCCATATTATATAAATGGATCTTCAAGAGGAAGACAGATGCTGATAGTAGTATTACTATCTACAAAGCTTGACTTGTCGTAGAAAGGTTTTCGACAAGTTCAAGGTGTTGACTGCAATGAGATTTACTCAACTGTAGCGATGCTTATGTCTGTCCGAATCATGTTAGCAATCGCCACATTTTATGAAATCTGGCAAATGGATGTAAAAACTACATTCTTTAATGGATTTATTAAAGAAGAGTTGTATATGATACAACCAGAAGGTTTTGTCAATCCTAAAGGAGCTAACAAAATGTGCAAGCTCCAGCGATCCATCTATGGACTGGTGCAAGCATCTCGGAGTTGGAATAAACGCTTTGATAGTGTGATCAAAGCATATAGTTTTATACAGACTTGCGGTGAAGCCTGTATTTACAAGAAAGTGAGTGGGAGCACTACAGCATTTCTGATAAGTATATGTGAATGACATATTGTAGATCGGAAATAATGTAGAATTATTCTGCAAAGCATAAAGGAGTGTTTAAAAGGAGTTTTTCAAAGAAAGACCTCGGTGAAGCTGCTTACATATTGAGCATTAAGATCTATAGAGATGGATCAAGACGCTTGATAAGTTTTTTTAATGAGTACATACCTTGACAAGATTTTGAAGTAGTTCAAAATGGAACAGTCAAAGAAAGAGTTCTTGCCTGTGTTACAAAGGTGTGAAATTGAGTAAGACTCAAAACCCGGCCACGGCAGAAGATAGAAAGAGAATGAAAGTCATTCCCTATGCCTTGGCCATAGGTTCTATAAAGTATGCCATGCTGTGTACCAGATCTATTGTATACCCTGCACTGAGTTTGGCAAGGAATACAATAGTGATCTAGGAATAGATCATCGGACAGCGGTCAAAATTATCCTTAATGGAATAAGGATATGTTTCTCGATTATGGAAGTGATAAAAGGTTCGCCGTAAAGGGTTACGCCGATGCAAGTTTTGACACCGATCTGGATGACTTTAAGTCTCGATCTAGATACATATTGATAGTGGGAGCAATTAGCTAGAGTAGCTCCGTGCGAGCATTGTTGACATAGAGATTTGCAAAATATATACGGATCTGAATGTGGCAGACCCGCTGACTAAGATTCTCTCACAAAGCAAAACATGATCACACCTTAGTACTCTTTGGGTGTTAATCACATAGCGATGTGAACTAGATTACTGAATCTAGTAAACCCTTTGGGTCTTGGTCACATGGCGATGTGAATTATGGGTGTTAATCACATGATGATGTGAACTATCGATGTTAATCACATGGTGATGTGATCTAGATTATTGACTCTAGTGCAAGTGGGAGATCAAGGAAATATGCCCTAGAGGCAATAATAAAGTTATTATTTATTTCCTTATATCATGATAAATGTTTATTATTCATGCTAGAATTGTATTAACCGGAAACATAATACATGTGTGAATACATAGACAAACAGATAGTCACTAGTATGCCTCTACTAGACTAGCTCATTAATCAAGATGGTTATGTTTCCTAACCATAGACATGTGTTGTCATTTGATTAATGGGATCACATCATTAGGAGAATGATGTGATTGACATGACCCATTTCATTAGCTTAGCACTTGATCGCTTAGTATGTTGCTTATGCTATCTTCATGACTTATACAAAGTTCCTGCAACTATGAGATTATGCAACTCCTGCTTACGGAGGAACACTTTGTGTGCTACCAAACGTCACAACGTAATCGGGTGATTATAAAGGTACTCTACAAGTGTCTCCGAAAGTATATGTTGAGTTGGCATGAATCAAGATTAGGATTTGTCACTCCGATTGTCGGAGAGGTATCTCTAGGCCTTCTCGGTAATACACATCACATAAGCCTTGCAAGCATTACAACTAATGAGTTAGTTGTGAGATGATGTATTACGGATGCGAGTAAAGAGACTTTCCGCTAACGAGATTAAACTAGGTATTGGATACCAACGATCGAATCTCGGGTAAGTAACATACCGATGACAAAGGGAACAACGATGTTGTTATGCGGTTTGACCGATAAAGATCTTCAGAGAATATGTAGGAACCAATATGGGCATCCAGGTTCCGCTATTGGTTATTGACCGAGAATGGTTCTAGGTCATGTCTACATGGTTCTCGAACCGTAGGGTCCGCACGCTTAAAGTTTCAATGACGGTTATATTATGAGTTTATGTATTTTGATGTACCGAAGGAGTTCGGAGTCCCGGATGTGATCACGGACATGACGAGGAGTCTCAAATGGTCGAGACATAAAGATTGATATATTGGATGGTTATATTCGGACACGGAAAGGTTCCGGAAGTTTCGGAGAAAACCGAGTGCCGGAGGGGTTACGGAACCCCCGGGAAGTTATGGGCCTTATTGGGCCAAGAGGGAGAGAGAGGCTGCACCAGGAGGTGGCGCGCCCCTCCATGGGGAGTCCGAATTGGACTAGGAGGGGGCAGCCCCCTTCCTCTCTCTCTCTCTCTCTTTCCTTCCCCTTCCTCTTCCTAGTAGGACTAGGAAAGGGAGTCCTACTCCTACTAGGAGGAGGACTCCCTCCCTTGGTGCGCCCCAAGGGCTGGCCGCCCTCCCTTGCTCCTTTATATACGGGGCAGGGGGCACCCTAGAACACACAAGTTGATCTTCGTGATCGCTCCTTAGCCGTGTCGGTGCCCCCTCCACCATATTCCACCTCGGTCATATTGTTGCGGTGCTTAGGCGAAGCCCCGCGACGGTAGAACATCAAGATCGTCCCACCACGTCGTCTTGACGGAACTCCTCCCGACGCTTTGCTGGATCGGAGCCCGGGATCGCCATCGAGCTGAACGTGTGCTAAGAACTCGGAGGTGCCGGAGTAACGGTGCTTGGATCGGTCGGATCGTGAAGACGTCGACTACATCAACAGCGTTGATATAACGCTTCGCTTTCGGTCTCACGAGGGCGTGGGCGGACACTCTCCCTCTCGTTGCTATGCCATCACCATGGTCTTGCGTGATCGTAGGAAATTTTTTGAAATTACTACGTTACCCAACAATCTAGGGTTTACGTGGAGTCGGTTACATAAGAAGGAATCTTCGGTCGCGAAGCTTGCCTTCCACGCCAAGTAGAGTCCAATCCGAACATGGGTATAGTCTTCGGCCTTCATGTCTTCGTAGCCCATCAGTCCGGCCCAATGAATAACAGGTCGGACGCCCGAGGACCCCTTAGTCCAGGACTCCCTCAGTAGGGTTGGAAATGGAGATGAGGTCCGGGCTCTGAAACGCTCTGGGCCCAGAAGCACATCACTCGCATCCTCTTGTTCTAAAAAAAAGGTCATTTAGTTTACTCATACTCTTCGTTCTCTAACGAAAAAAACTGGGTCCACGGTTGAATTAGGGGGGGGGGCATGTTTAAATTAGAGAGAGAATGAACCACAGGGCCAGGTATTCTCTCTCTAATATAACCGTGGTGCGAGGCTATCTCGTGCGCGCCAACAGTCGATTTTCGACAGGAGTACCTTTTCTTCTTTGGCATTTATTCGTTTTCTAATCTGGACCAAAAATACCAGGCCTCACGGTTGAATTCAGTGGGCATGTTTGTATTAGAGAGAGAATATCGGGCACCATGGTTGAATTGGGGGGTTGGGGGGGGGGGCATTATAGGAAGAACACCATTCCCCACATGCATGCAACCATCCACCACTTTGCCACGTAGCACTACATGGTGGGGCATGCGATAGCGACCCAGCAGTGACATCCGTCTAGGCATTGTGTGCAGAAACGCTCGCTCGCAAAGGAGTTGTTTCGACCTGAAAGTGGCATGGCTGACAACCGAGAAAGCCTTGTAATATCTTTTGATATTCTAGAAGATGGATGGGAGAGAAAGAATAAATGGGTGGTTCAAACTCAAGATTTTGTTAGAAGGATGTAGAGACTTCATCAATTTCAAGATGTTGTGCAGTATATCGAAGGTCGTAGGGGTAGGGTGATGAAACCGAAACTGACATATTTCAACATAGGGGATCCTAAGGTAGATGCCTTGAAACGAGAGTAACAGAGACACATAGATTTTCCCATATTCAGGCTCTCCGAGGAGATAACATCCTACGTCCTGCTTGTGTTTATTGTGTTGGAGTAAGTTCAGAGTACAAGTATCTACTAAGAGATTGTAATGTGTCATCTACAATCTAGGCTATTGTTTGTATATGTACAGCTGGTTCTAGGGTATATGGAGCCTAGTCGCCTACGTATGAGGAGACAGAATAGTCCACGAATCCAGCCTCTTGGAGTATACGCGATGTCTTCTGGAACATTCTAATTATGCGCCATGGGCCTCTCGATGCGGCCCATGTCGCAACCGACATGGGGTCCTCAACCCGGACAACCAGATCGGGAGTCGACATGGTAAGAGTCCCTAAACCGGTCTTCAAGACTGGACGCACATCGGCTCATCCGAGCTGCACATCATCTTCAGTCGTCGGTCATGAAACTGGTTCAACAAAAGCATCCTTTTTTAGTTAAGTCTTGACGTTGAACTGCCTCTAAGGTTACCAACACCACCTTGGTCCCTGACAAATGCTAAATGAATTTGAGTCGAGATGCACGACGAAAATGTCTCCCGCACAGCAGGCTCATGGGCGCGAAGTATTTCCGCGCTCCCAATGTGATAATTATCTGCTATGGTTCTGACAACGTTGATCGGTCTTATCCACTGGCCAACCTCGCCACGCAGCATCCTTGAACTGGTGGTCAACATGACGTGCATATGTGGGTATGGGACCCACCAAGGTCACGTCCCATCAAGAGGGACGTGCGCCTTGATCCCCGCATGAATGTCTTCTTGCAACCGAGCTGCCATCTAAGGTGACACAGATGGGACGTGAAATATTGAAGGAGATAACTGACCTGCGTACATGCAATATTTCCCACGGAGTGTGTGATACTGTCCTGGACTAAGGGGTACTCGTCGGGTCATCTCCCAACCAGGAGGGCCGGGCCGAGGACCCCTGTGATTATTTACAAGTGGGCCACCTTCGTCATGGCCATGACGCCAAGAGGGGGACACACCTGGAGACATGGCGTATACTCCAAGACTTAGAGGTTCATCTACACCATGATTACCTTAGAGATAACTGACCTCTGCGTAGACCCCCTTAGTATCTGTATAAGCCGAGGAGGAGGGCTTGTAGACGGACAGACAGACTCATTACAACCAAAGGAGGACATAGTATATTATCTCTCCTAGAGAGCCTGAACCTGGGTAAAATCATGTGTCTCTATTACCATCGCACCAAAGATGCTTGTTCGGGACCCCTTACCCAAGATCCACTGGGTTTGACTCCATCAACGAGTCGCTTAAATCTAGCCTCCATGCCAGACTGCTTCCAAAGTGGTGTGCATCACCTCGGTCTTGAGTTGTTGATGAAGAAAGCCGGCCTCCGCGAAAAAAACCACCAAGCCAGCTTCTGCGAGCTGATTTCTCATGAATTTCTTTTCGATTGGTGCAATTTTATTCTCCACAGAGATATATAGCCAGCCCTTAAGGTGAATATTGACCCAAAATCCTATATGCACCTAGAGCTTAGCCAAAGTACTTAGAAATATTGCCTCCTACCATTACTGAGGTGTAGCACGGCAAGGCAGATGCCAGGTTGCGGGTCGGTGAAATATTATGTTGGTAAAAAAAAACCATAGTGTTGCAATAGCCCCTGAGACTCAGGTCGGGCACAAGCGGCCAGCCTGAGGATTGAAATCTTCCTTGGTAGGGGCTTTGCATTATCAAGTAGAAAACCACTGATCTAGTAGCCATCGAGACTCAGGTCACTTTGCCAAATCGGTCTGAGGATCGAAGCCAAACTTGGAAACATACTTAGAGCAAAAACGTATGTGCAGTAGTACCCGGGACTCAAGTCGGGCGCAAGTGGCCGACCTGAGAATTGAAATCCTTCATGAAAACCCATATTGCACTTAAATAATCTCATTAGAAATGTCGATGAAGTAGCCACCCAGACTCAGGTTCGGAAGCATGGTCGGCCTGAGGATCGAAATCTTCCTCGAGGGACTTTAATTAGTTGATGCCTGAACCACTAATCAGGTTCGGAAACAAAATACTTTAATTAGTAGATGTTAAGTGAATGAGTTGACGATGTCAGTGACTCTAGCCAGATGTAAAGTATAAAGTTTCATTGATTAGTTGAGGATTCGACTACCAGGATCAGAAGAATCCAGCAAACCCATGCCCCCGGGAACCAGGGCCAAGGCCACCTGTAAATCCAGGCCCTCCTTGTGGCATAGGTCACTACCCTCCAGGGATCCATTCCGCCAACAGAAACTGCTACTGAATACCAACCACAGCTTTACAAGAACAGAACCATAGCACAATCCTTCGTCAGAGAACAAAGCAAGACTTTTTTAGGAAGAACTAACCAAGACTTGTTGCAGAAGTTCTTCCAGGTGAGGGATTTATAGAAACATGTACTGTTGTACCATAGATCACCTGCTACTCTCACCCACTGGTCTATTTTCTAACTACTAATCTGAATACTTACTCTTGTATTACACGGACACGTTTGAGCATACACACCCAATATTTTGAATAGCGCGCTACAAAATATAGCGAGGCCCTTCTCAAAATGCTACACAAGTTATAGCGCGCTAATAGCATGCTATATTCAATATAGTGTTTGCAAAAAAAAATCAAATATATCTAGAAATAAAGTATTTAAGCAACTAAATTTTTCATAGGAGCAAGCAATATATGCATAAGGGCCAAATCCAGCACATAAAAATAGTAAGTCTCAAACATCAACACTCAACAGCCATAGTTTTAAGAGTCTCTAACATGAACAGCCACCGGGGCAGCAACAATACAACACAAAATAACACACGAGTTTTAAGATAGTCTACATCAATAGCCACCGAAGGGGACAACATTACAACATAGCACAATCAAATTATTCAGAATCACTCACTGGTAAATGCATTTCATCATCTTCCGATTCAGAAGAAGACTCAGCTGATTGCAACTCATCATCACGATAAATAGGAAGCAACTTCTTCTTCTTCCTAGGACGAGATTGAGACACTATCTTTCTTTTTGATGGAGCAACATCTCCTTCTGATGTTGATTGTGCAACTTGTACATCTTCAGGTTCAACTCCTGTTTGCACTCCTTCAACAACACCAGTAATCCACTCATTACCTTCATCTTCTACAACATCTACAAATGTGTGGTCCTCAATTGGGTCCCTGTTTTTCATCACTCTCTTATCCTTTAGTTTGGAGTTGAACTTCATGAACACAAGGTCTCTCATTTTGTCATGAAGTAGCCTACTGCGTCTTTTTGTGTGAATCTGTAGGTGATGGGATTAGAGCAATGATTTCTTAGTATGAAAAAACAAGGAAATAAATGCAAGAAAAGTATGGCAAAGATACTGGGTTGTCCTTCTAATGTGACAATAAACAAGTTGACATATGGCATGCATCTCTCTGACCTGCTGAAAAACACTGAAATTCCTCTCACAAGCCGAGGAGCTGCATGTCAAACTCAAAATCCGCATCGCCAATACCCTGAGATTTGGTGCACTTGACCCATGGTTGGACCACCAATCAGCTTCATTAAGAGTAAAAATCGGAGTTAAGAAACCATTGCAAGTTCTGATATGAGAATGGAGAAAAAGTTAGAATGTAAATATGCACCTGGATCAAAGTTTTTGTTTTTCCGCTGCCTTTTAGCAATGTCTCTTCCAAATGACCCCTCTTCCACCATTTTTGTCTTGAAGGCGAACATCTTCCACCATTTTTCCCATGCAACTGACAACCCCATCTTTAAATGTTGGATCCAACAAAATTTGTAGCTTGTTTTCATACAAGTAGTATGGATTTAAGAAGTATCCAGCCCTATGTAGTGGCCTCTTCAATTTGTTGTCCCATCTTTTATCCACTATATCCAACACTTCTTGAAAACAAGATTCTTGTTGTTCATTTTCAAACTTGGCTGAGATCTCTTTCTTTGCATCCAAAAAGACGCCGTATATGAATCCCATAGCTGGTACATCGCTGTCCATTCTCCTTAGCAAGTTAGCCAATGGTTCAAAGAACTTCACGGCAATATCTACTCCTCTCCAAAAAAATTCAGAGCGCACAGTTTTGTTGGCTTCCCTTCCTTTAACCTTTTTTAGATAGCCCGTTTCATCAAGTTGATCTGATCTAAATAGCTTCTGGAGTTGCTTCTTGTTATCCAACATGCTCTTCAAGTTTAAGTATGCTGTAGCAAACCTAGTAATACCGGACCTAACCAGATCTTTCCCAAGGAACTCCCTCATTAGGCTCAAAACCCTTGTGTGTGCATAAAGGAAAACTGTCACAGCTCTAGCTTTTGTAATTGTGGAGTCAACTGATGGCAGCTTACCGATGTCCTCTAGCATCAAATCAATACAATGGGCAGCACTACCATTCCAGAATATGTTGGGCCGCTTTGCATTCAACAATGTAGATGCTGCTTGATTCACACTTGCATTATCAGTCACCACTTGAACTACATGTTTCTCCCCAATCTCTTCAATGCAATCATCTACAAGGTCAAAGATGTACTTGCCATCTTTCTTCACAGCTGAACAATCAAAAGAATCGAGAAAAACCACACCATATGCACTATGGACTACCAAATTCATTACCCCTCTTCCTCTTATGTCAGTCCACGCATCTGTCATGATTGTACATCCAGTGAGCTCCCAAGCTTCCCTGTGAGCCTTGAAGGATTCCATCACTTTCTTCTTTCTCTTCTTCAAGAATGGGCCACCCATTTCATAAGGACTAGGACCTGGCAAGTCTTCGCCGTATTGTCCAATTGACTGAAGCATAAGGGAAAAGCTTGGAAGTGTGACTGAATTGAAGGGAATGCATGCTTCATAGAAAAACTGGCATATGTACTCACAAGCACGGTTCCTTTTCTTCAGTCTCTCCCCAGTTGTCAGCTTTAATTGAATGCTCTCACTAGATTTTGCCTTCCTTGCAGCTATAGCATCTTCAGGTGATAGTTGGCAGAATTTTTCCATAGGCCCACCTGAGGATTTAGATGTTTTGCCTCTCGCTGACTTAAGCATAACAACAGAATTTCTTCTGCCATCCTCATCACTTGAACCTTCCCCCTCTGAGTGGCTCAAGTCCACTTCACTTCTAATCCTCTTCTGCTCTGAAATTTTTGCTGCCTTTTTATCACCCTTCTTTGTCAAAAACTCAGTCATTTCATCCCTTACATCAGCTGGCACTTTTGTACAGGGAACAACACCGGAAGTTGGAATGTTTGCAAGGTGGAGCTTGATTCGAGTAATACCATTGGTGTACACATGATGACAGAAAATGCACTTCAAAGAATTCCTCTTGTTTTCATCAGGACAAATGCAATATTTCCATCCTGGGTCTTTTGATTTCACATTCACAACGGCAGCTTCTCCTTGTACCGTTGATGCTGTGCTTGAAGCACCAACACCTACAATCAGACAAATTATATATCAAATTAGCAATGCCTACAAGTCGCGCACAACTTGGAGAGGACGAGGAGGCCGTCGCAGGAGGCCTCCAGAGCGAAGCGGTCGTCAAGGCGGGCGACGCTGGGGAGCTGGGCGTCGGTGGCAGCCCGGTGGTCGAAGGCGAGGATCTCATGGTGGCGGAAGCCCAGACCACGTTCGCAGCAGGAGAAAATTGGGAGGGTGGGCTGGCGGGCGTGGTGGGCGAGGAGGAAGCGGGGGAGGTTGCTTGGCGCCCAGGCGGGCGGACGGCGCGGGAGCGGAGGAGGGACTTGGGGTCGAAGCGGGTGAGGATATCCCACAGGACGATCTCATCTAGGAGGCCGGGGAGGAGAGGCGTCGCTGCTGCTGCCGCGGCCTCCGCCATGGTCCGCGGCTGCGAGCGAGAGAATTGTGAAATTGTGGAGGGGAACGAGAAGATTTCAGGTGGAAATAAATAGAAATGGTAAACGTTTCGCTTCGGCGCACCGGCCGAGCGCCAGCCGCGGCCACGTAACACCAACCAGGACTAAAGAAAATTTAATGATTTTTTTTTAAATTTTTTCTGAATTTTTTTTTCAAATTTCTGAATTATTTTAACCTCTAATCTCTAATCAGAACCCCTCATCACTGCTCAATTTATCCTCTAATCTCTAATCACCCTCATCATTCCAAATCATCTAACTTCCCGAACGGTCACCCATCCTCCCACTCTCCCAGCCTGAGCACGCTTAACTTCCGGGTTCTATTCTTCCTCGTTTCCAAGTCTGCACTTGTTGTTTTCCTGACAATAGTAAGATGTCAATCCTGTTAACCCTCAGGAATTTTGCTTGAGCATGAAGTGACACATTTCACTATTTGAATTTCAAACTATTGAATTAAAAAACAATAATTACTTAGAAAACAATAATTATTTAGAAAACAATAGTTATTTTGAATAATTGGTTTGACCATAGTTTAACCAGATTTGACCAAAATTCAAAATAACTGAACAAATTATTTAGTAACACTAATATTCTAGAATAATTAGTTTGACCATAGTTTGACCACAGTTTGACAAGATTTGACCAAATTTGACCAAAATTCAAAATAACTGAACAAATTATTTAGTAACACTAATATTCTAGAATAATTAGTTTGACCATTGTTTGACCATAGTTAGACCACAGTTTGAATTTTTTTGAATTTTTTTTGCCTCTCCAGATCTTAAAAGCCCCGTAACTTTTTTCTGTTTGGTTTTTGAGGATTTTGAAAATGTTTAACGGGGAGATGATTTTTCGAGTAACTTTCCCCCCGTTAAATTTGGATGTAACTTTTCGAGTAGATGATTTTTCATATAAAAAACTTTTTCATCCGAGTTAGTATGCAAAAATTATGCCCATTTTTACAAATTCTTGAGAGATTTTGCAAATAAAGTCGAAATTCATATTTGCAAATTTTCCCAACAACTAGACCACATATCACATGGGAAACTTATTTTCTTTTATTTTTTTGTCATTTTCATCATTTTCTTTTACTTTTTTTTAAACTGAAAAGGCGATGGGGGGGGGGGGGGGTAGAGTTTGAAAATCGGACCTTTAGTAGCGGTTTGTGCCATGAACCGGTACTAATGCCTCAAACCCCATTAGTACCGGTTGGTGGCACGAACCGGGACTAAAGGTCTAACCCTTTAGTCCCAGTTGGTGCCACGAACCGGGACTAAAGGTCTAACCCTTTAGTGCCGGTTGGTGCCACGAACCGGGACTAATGGGCATCGCACCCTTTCGTCCCGGTTCGTGGCACCAACCGGGACTAAAAGGTCCAGACAAACCGGGACAAATGGCCCACGTGGCCCCTGGGCGCACGAACCGGGACTAATGTCCCCATTAGTCCCGGTTCTAGACTGAACCGGGACTAATGGGCTAACCCGTGGTGGACCAAAGCCCTCTTTTCTACTAGTGTCCCTTTATCCCCTGCTCACTTCTCCTCCCATGTGTCTCTGCATCTCGCGCATATCCATCCCCTGCTTGCCTCTTTCCATCTACCTAGCTCCGGCCAGTGCCGCGGTTTCTCCGGCGATCCCACCACCTAAGAGGCTTGCCCTGCTCCTCTCTTCACCTCTCTCCGACGAGGACTTTCTCCTTTTATCTTGTAGAACTCGTCGGCCGTTCCCTTCCCTGCTCCCCAACGCCACCGTGTGACGGATCACGGGTTGGAGGTGGACGGAGGAGGAAGCACGCTAGGGGAGCTGCACCTGGTGGACGGGAATAGCTGCAACCGGTGCTGCAATTAGTGCTCGTCGCCATGTTCGCCCGTAGCTGATTTGCGCTCCTCTCCATGGCCGCCACAACAAGATTTTGCTACAACCATTCTTTTTTTTTTGCTGGAACCAACCCATGTTTTTGCTACCACCCACTCACCAAAAAATCTGCTACCGTGGTGATTTTTTGCTGGAACCGGTGAACTATTTTGCTACAATTGCTTTGGGTTTTTGTTACTACCGGTGTTTTGTGGATTTTTTGCTACATCCATCTCCATGACATCGCCTGTTTCTTTTCAGTCGATCTTTTGCTACAACCATGCTTTGATTTTGCTGGAACCGAAGATAAATTTTGCTACAACCGTATTTTCATTTTGCTGGAACCGAAGACAATTTTTGCTACATCCTCCCACGGCGGTGTTGGTCGACGGAGGCGGCGGCTTTTTTTTTTTGCTGCAACTGTCTCGAATTTTTGCTACTACCGGAGACGCCATTTGCTACCACCAGAGTCTTGCTAGAAGCATCAGGAGTTTTTGCTACCACCCTTTGTTTTTTTTGTTGAACTAGCCTAAAAATTGCTACCACCCATCTTTCGATTTTGCTGGAACCGGCATTTTTTGCTTCACCAACGGCGGTGAAGGCGGGTCGTGTTTTGCATCGCCGGCGGCAAGCAGGGGCAACGGTGGTCCAAACGAGGGCAGCGCGGGCCAGTGTGCGGGATCCCGCGAGCGGAGGCGGCGCTCCCTTTTTTTCTCCTCTTTTTTCCCATGGGGGAAGATGACGAAAGAGGATGCGGGACAGATCTGACGGTTATGCCCTTCCGGATCGAATGGCGCTGGGTGGACCGGCCGAAACTTGCGCCGGTGCGCCGGCGCAGAGTAGTGCCCAATAGAAATGGGCTTACTCCAACCTGGTTGGGATGGAATAGTAGCTCTCCAATGGGCTGGCCTTTAGCCCTGAAGCACGTCACCCTGAACTTATAACAGTTTTTTCCTTTCGTTAAAACAAAAAAGACTTACTTATAACAGTAAGTTTCCCTTTTGAAAAAAGCTAAAACAAAAAGGATTTTCTATGTCCCAAAAAAATTTTATAACATTTTTTCCCTTCGCTAAAACAAAAAGACTTTCTAAAAAAAGGTGAAACAAAAAAAATTCCCTTTCTTTGTAAGAAAAAATGGTATCGTTTCCCGCCGGCAGCTCCACCTCCTTTCCTTCTCGAGAAAATAGGAACTTCAAGCTCCGCCATTGGCATGCCTTCCACCAAGAGCCAACCTTCCGTCAGGTTTTGCGGGGCTCAACATGCAGTCCAGGCCAAGGAGCATAAGAGCGTGGCCAACACGCTGCCCCAACCCTGTTGCCTCATAATCTCTACTCCTAATGGACGAGTTGGTGAATTGTCTGCGCGGTTTATTTTCGCTGGTTTTTTTCGTCTCTCCTCCCACCACCCCTCCCACCCTGGTCCGCGGTTTATTTTCGCTGGGTTTTTTTCGTCTCTCATCCCACCACCCCCTCCCACCCTGGTCCATCGGTTTATTTTTCTCTCCACTCTTTATTACAACCAGAACTTTCGTAACGTATAACAAATCACGGATCTAACTTCCTTAAATTATGCAAATCAATCGATTCCTTTTATTGGTTCAATTTGTCTTAGGAAACAAATAACAGATTTTCAGTAAACAAATAATACATTTTAATCTAACTTCCTTAAATTATGCAAATCAATCGATTCCTTTTATTGGTTCAATTTGTCTTATGAAACAAATAACAGATTTTCAGGAAACAAATAATACATTTTAATCTAACTTTCCTAACTTATGCAAATCAATCGATTCCTTTTATTGGTTCAATTTGTCTTAGGAAACAAATAACAGATTTTTAGAAAACAAATAATACATTTTAATCTAACTTCCTTAAATTATGCAAACCAATCGATTCCTTTTATTGGTTCAATTTGTCTTAGGAAACAAATAACAGATTTTTAGGGAACAAATAATGCATTTTAATCTAACTTTCCTAACTTATTAGTGAAATTTGTTTTAGGAAACAAATAACAGACATGTCACAACTTTCCTCCCAATAAATAGTTTATTAACATTTGCAAACTTTCCTAATCAGACACATCACAAACGGGCAGGTACTGTTATCACGTTATCAAACAATAAAACCCCATTTGCATAGAAAACAGTTCAAAAATCCTAACTTTCCTAAATTTTTACCTTTCGTTGATAACAACAAATATTTCCTATGTTTTCCATCGATATTAGCATTTTTTTGAACTGAGATCTCCGGGTTATGATTTTTTTTGTGATTCTTTCCAATTGTGACCTCTCCTTCCACTCCGGCTCCTTTTCGCATAAACACCTCCACCACAGCCAGGTGACACCGCCCCAGACCTCCTGCCTCTCCACACCTTCTCTGCCACTTCCTTCTCGTACTCCATTAACAATCCCTCCACCACATTTGTCCACGGCGGTGTCGAGGGCATGGTGCAGCAGCGTACCAGCGGTAGAGCAGCAGGAAGCAACACGCAGTAGGCGAGGCAAGCGGCCGACGGTGGAGGGCAGAGATGCGGCCGACGTGGCTGAGGGGGCGGCCGGTAGAAGATGGCCACGACTGGAGGCGGCGCGAGGCAGGGGCGCAACAGTGGGGCGAGCGAAGGGATAGGTGGCAGCAGACGGGGCGAGCGCAGCCAGCGAGAGTATGGCGCGCAGCCAGGGTGTGTGTCACGCGGGGCATAGTGGTGCGGTGGCTGCGGCGAGCGCGACGGCAGCGGCGGGCGCGACCGACGCGGTGTAGCACGGGCGTGGGCATGAAGAGGGAGTGGCCCCGCGGTCGCGGAAGAAGAGCGGCAGGCTCGAGCATGGGCGTGCATAGGAGCGGGCATGTGCCACGGGGTCAATCCGAGGAGCTCGGTGGCTACCCCTACAATGGCCATGGCGGACGGCGGTTCTCGGCCATGGCGAAATACCTAACGAGAGCAAACGAGAGGGGAGACAAGGGAAAGGCAAGAGGAGATCATGGCGGTGTCAATGGCGCCCTAGGGGAAGACATGGGAGCTCGGGGCGGCGCGGATCGAGCGACAATGTCGCGGTGGCCCAAGGTTGAGGAAGACGGCAGCGACATCGATGCGGGGGTGCTGGACTTGATCTCGTTGGCGCAGACGAAGTAACGAAGGCGTTCGGAGCTCCTCGACAAGCTCCTAGCCCGCAGGGAGGGCAGTGGCCATGTGGACGGGGTCGGTCATGGTGGCCGTGGCGTCTGACTTCGTTCAGATCGACGGGATCGAGCGAGTGAGGAGGAGAAGTGGATTTGGGAGGGGCGTCAAGGAGTGAGGCCATGGGGTAGGGAAGGCAGGGCGTCACCCTTATCCATTCCCCTTCGATGCCAGCGAGGTGCTCGGGCGGGATCCCGTCTCTGTAGCGACGCGGCTCGGGGAACAGGAGAAGACGACCGCGCGGGGACTGGACCGCAGAGCCGGTTCGGTGGCAAGGCCCGGGGGGCAGGGCGAATCCCCTTTTACATCGTCCTTTTGGTTTCTCAATGTATTCTAATCTGTTTCTCCTTTTTAACACCGTTTTTTATTTATTCTTATCAACTAAATGATCTCTACTCCTAATGTCTCAGTTGGTAGTCTCCGTTTCGGGTTTATTTTCGTCCCACCTCCCGAGTGAGGGAGAGGGGGAGAGAGACTGAGGAAGAGGGAGGGAGAGGGTGTGTGTGTGAGAATTTGATGGTAAAAAAGGTCGTCAATGTCACTTAATATGTATGAGAATATTCAATGTAATATTAACATAATTGATATTGAACTTTTAAAATTAATGTGGCCCCGTTGCAACGCACGGGCGTTCTTCTAGTCCCCCTAGGTTCGGACACCACGTTGTAGAAAAGATGATCACTCTCAAGGTTTTGGTGTGGCCTACTCGGACGGCAGCTTCATGCGAGAAGCCAAAAGAAAGGAGGAGAGAGAGAGGAAATGGGGAGGGAAAGCAAGTTGGGAGATGGGCATATCTACTCTTGTGAGCTCAGCATGGTCCCAAGACGTGAGAGAAAGAGATGAAAACTAGGGGATGGGGGAGAAGGTGACTCTAGGTTCCATATAAGGTGGCCTCAGGTTTCTGCGTTAGATGAAACAAATTTAATTGCTAGCCCCAGTTCCTTGAGTCTAATTGGCTGGGCTGTGGCAGCAACTAGGAGTTGTCACCATAGCTCATGCCCTAACCATTGTCACGCGCTCCGCTGTGAGTGATCTCGAGATCGGTCTTATAACCGCATGACTGCTCATCCTTGAGATGGTTTTTTGCATTGCCCTAAGGACCTTGATGTAGACGAGGCCTTGTGTATTTCGACTGAGGAAATAATAGATTACTTTTATAGTATCATCTCTTGTAGTTCTATATGCTCGGATGAGTCACGAAGTGTCGAATTAATTAAGAAAATGTGTGATGAAGAGATAACACTGTTCACAATTGGGCGAATTGTACTTTTTTACTCAAAGACAGCATCTCTTGGGCCTTACCTTAGTACTAGGAGTAGTTGTCTTTCTTTTTTTAGAAAAAAAGTGACAATATATAGCACCTGGGCTTAGCCTAGCCCAGTCCATTAATACCCTAATAATTATCAGTACGCCTCCTCTCGTTCCTGGCACGGAATCCCTAACGGCGACCATGGCGACGCCTCACGGCCGTGGCCTCCCGGAGGAGATCGTCATATGGGCCTTCTCGCCCACCACGCCCGCCAACCCTCGCTCCCCATCGTCTTCGGCTCCATACACGGCAACGAAATCAGCAAAACAATCGCTACCTTGGACCACCAAGCTGCCGTTCCCCAAGACCAGCTCCAACCTGTTGCCCGGCGTGACAACTTTTATCTAGTGTCCTCCTGTGATGGCCTCCTCATTCTCTCTGAATATGATTTTGGTGCCAAACGCAACTTCCTCGTCTATAACCCGACCACGCGACATCATTCTCCCATCCGGCAACTGTTGGGCTTTAACATCATGGGGATGTATCTACACCGACCTACCGGTGAGTACCGGCTGTTACTACAAAAGAGATACATGGACTCGCCTCAAGATCAAATTGGTTGTTATGTCTTCGCGTTGGGCTTCGACCAGCCGCCGAGGTACACTGGGCGGCTCGAGAAAGTGTTGGAGTGGTTCGCTGTACCGGTCCGGGTGCATGATAGCCTGCATTGGTACCCAATGTATCATTCCAAGCAGACTGAACCGGTAATGGTATTCGACAACATGTCAAAGTCGTTTCGGCAGATGCTGCTCCAATTGTTCCCACCAAGTCATGTATCTTTGAGATGGATGACACGCTTGGCATCTATAGTTGTAACAAGGCCTTGGGATGTACCTACACCGACCTACAGGTGAGTACCGGCTGTTACTACAAAAGAGATACATGGAATCGCCTCAAGATCAAATTGGTTGCTATGTCTTTGCGTTAGGCTTCGACCAGCCGCCGTGGTACATTGACGGCTCGAGAAAGTGTTGGAGTGGTTCGCTGTACCGGTCCGGGTGCGTGATAGCCTGCATTGGTACCCAATGTATCATTCCAAGCAGACTGAACCGGTAATGGTATTCGACACCATGCCAAAGTCGTTTCGGCAGATGCGTGCTCCAATTGTTCCCACCAAGGCATGTATCTTTGAGATGAATGAATTACAAAAAACATCAACACTTCAGGCAAGGTTTGCAGGAACCACACATTTACGGAATTGTGCCAAAAAGCACTAACTTTTTTCATAATTTTTTGCAAAAAACACTAGTTGACTGATTTGGCCGTTTTGATGACGATTATGACAGATGGGTCCCATAAATGATGACGTGGCGTAATTGTTGACAATTTACGGTGTTAGTCGGGAGATTTTTACAGATTTACAAACCAGCCCCTGTTCGAAATTGAAAAAAGCAGTCAGCCCCACCCCACCCCGTCACCTTTCTCCTCATCAGGTGGCAGCGTGCTCGCGGCCAGCGCCGATGGCCGGCGCGCTCGCCGGAGCTCAAGCCGACCTCCCCCACGACCGCACCTTCCTCTCCCCTAGCCCCAACCACCTCCCGCCGCCTCACGGACTGGCGCGACGCCCGGCACCCATGACGCGGCTGTTCTCACGGCGGTGGCTGCTGCGAACTCCGGCGGACGGCGACGAGACGCTGAAGGGACAGGAGCTCCGGCGGATCGGTCTCGAGCCGGGGAGGTCGGAGGCCAAGGAGGGAATATGAGGGGGGTGTAGGAGCTCTGCCGCCGCGGTTGCTCCAGTCCGCGCCCGGCTTCCTTCGTACTCGCACCCGTCGCGGCGGCCGTTGCCGCTGCTTGCGCCCGCGCACCTCCTGTTGCTCGAGTGCGCGCCCGTGCACCTCCCTGCTCGTGCCCTTGCGCGGCAGCCGTTGCAGCTGCTCGCACCCGTGCAACACATGGCGGGTCGTCAGGGAGGTTGCAGGGTGAGGCGGGCGGCTGCCGGCTGGGGAAAGAGGGAGGAAGGAGACGGAGGATGAGGATGTGCTATGGAGCTGGACCCCGAGCGGCGGCCACGGCGGCGGGGGCGCCCGGCCCGCCGGTGCCCATGTACGCCCGCCTCCGCCTCCGGAGAGGAGAGACGAGGAGGGCAGGGGCTTGACTGCTTTTTAATTTTCTAAAAAGGGTGTCGGTGTAAAACCTCTGTCTAACGGAGTTGCCTGCGAACCGTTAGGCCACGTCGGCAAAAGCGGGACCCATCTGTCATAATCGTCATCAAAACGGCCAAATCAGTCAACTAGTGTTTTTTGAAAAAATTATGAAAAAAATTAATACTTTTTGACACAATTCCGTAAATGTGTGGTTCCTGCAAACCTTGCCTAAAGTGTCGATGTTTTTTGCAATTCACTCCTTTGAGATGGATGACACGCTTGGCATCTATAGTTGTAACAAGGCCTTGGGATGTACCTACACCGACCTACAGGTGAGTACCGGCTGTTACTACAAAAGAGATACATGGAATCGCCTCAAGATCAAATTGGTTGCTATCTCTTTGCGTTAGCCTTCGACCAGCCGCCGAGGTACATTGGACGGCTCGAGAAAGTGTTGGAGTAGTTCGTTGTACCGGTCCGCACTACCAGAAAAACTGGGGTTGCCGACGGCCAACTCTATGCCGACGGCCAAGGAAAGGCCGTAGGCGTAGAAAAGCCGTCGGTATACATTCATCTATGCCGACGGGGCCGTCGGTATAGACCAGGCCGTCGGGACCGCCCGTGGTACGCCTACGGGGCCCGTCGGCATAGGACAGGCCGTCGGCATAGCCAGGGCCCACCTGCCCGGTCAGCGCTGAACATTTGACGGCGTTGATCCTACGCCGACGGGCGGTAACGGCGGCCGTCGGCATAGGCCCCTCTGCCACGTCACCGATCCGTGTGCCACGCCACGTCATTGATCCGTGGGACAACCTCCGTGTGTGCCCAGATATGCCGACGGCCTAGCCGTCGGCATATGTGTATTTTACTTTATTTTTTTATTTTTACTCTGTTTTGTTATTTTTACTTTATTTTAGTTTTTGTTTTTGTATGAGATAATTATGCCTTATCTAAAAAACATACCCGATGGTATATCGATTGCCCCGTTCTGAGCGTCGCTATCGCCGTGTCACGGAGGGGAAACGGTCGACACGAATGAATTCTGGTTGGTTGGGGATTCGGGGTGTAGCTATGTCACCGAAACATCGCACGGGTCCCGATGCATATGTGAAATTGTTCATGCATGCGTAGACGCCCGTCTTGGGGCTCCGGGGTGTACCCCCCCTCACGGACGGCGCTGCCGCCGGCACCTGGAGGGGGGAAACGGACGCGTCGGGTCTACACGGAGGGGATCTTCTTTGTGGTCCGCCCGGATGTCGCTCCAGAGTGTTCCTATGGGCTGACCTAACACAACCGGGTGGGGAGGTCCACTGGTCAAAGCCCGTCCGTGCAAAGTCAAAGGGCTAGATCGCGTGGTCAAACGCTACAGGGTTAGGCGGGACGGGGGCACTGGGGGTAGCAATGCCACCGGAGCGTCGCACCGGGCCCTCATACATGCGGGGTGGTGTGGTGGCATGTCCAAGAGGCGGAACGTGTCCGGTGTGCCCCCTCACGGCCGCCGCCACGCAGCACGGAGGGGAGAAACGGACGCGTCGGGTCTACGGAGGGATCTTGCTGTGGGTCCGCCCGGATGTTGCTCCAGTGTTCCTATTTGCTGACCTAACACACAGCTACATCCACTCCGTGTAGACCCGACGTCGTCTGCTTCTCCAGTGCCGGCGGCGCGCCGTCCGTGAGGGGGGGGGGCACACCGAGACGCGTGTCGGGCATTTGCAACCGCCACAACACTTCGAGACTTGTGAGAGGCCGCCACGCAAGATTTGACGGTATGTTAGTTGGCCCGGAGGCCGCCGCCATAGTCGTGATGCGCGAAGAGCAATCCGCGAGAGGAAGTGTTCAGATACTTCTCCATCACAAAAATTATGAAAAATTACCATCGGTCCTATAGCACATGTGCCCACGCCATGTAAAAACTAATGATTTTATCGCGCTCCGAGTATTTAATAATATTCACGCAGCATCGCTTTCCGCAGAACGCCTACTACCGTGTCATCGCCGTCCGTGAGGGGGCCACACCGGAGAAGCGTGCGCCTCTTCGACATGCCACCACACCACCCCGCATGTATGAGGGCCCGATCGCGACGCTCGGTGGCATTGCTACCCCCAGGGCCCCGTCCCCGCCTAACCTCAGAAGCGTTTGACCACCGGATCTAGCCCTTTGACTTTGCACGGACGGATTTGACCAAGGGCCTCTCCACCCGGTTGTGTTAGGTCAGCCCATAGGAACACTTTGGAGCAACATCCGGGCGGACCCACAGCAAGATCCCCTCCGTGTAGACCCGACGCGTCGTTTCCCCCTCCGGTGCCGGGCGGCGGCATTCTGTCGTGAGGGGCGAACCCCGAGACGCGTGCAGCCTCTTCGGACATGCCACCACACCACCTGCATGTATGAGGGGCCGATCGACGCTCGGTGGCATTGCTACCCCAGGGCCCCGTCCCGCCTAACCTCGGCGGTTGACCACGAGATCTAGCCTTTGACTTCCCACGAACGGGCTTTGACCAGTGGACCTCTCCACCCGGTTGTGTCGATTCGCCCATAGGGACACCCGGAGCAACATCCGGCCAAACCCACAGCTACATCCACTCCGTGTAGACCCGACGCGTCTGTTTCCCCCCTCCGGTGCGGCGGCGCCATCCGTGAGAGGGGGGCACACCCCGGAGACGCGTGCCGGGCATTTGCAACCGCCACAACACTTCCAGACTTGTGAGAGGCCGCCTACGCAAGATTTGACGGTATGCTAGCCCCCGGAGGCCGCCGGCCACAGTGGTAGACGCGCGAAGAGCAATCCGCGTAGAGGGAAGTGTTCAGATACTTCTCCATCACGAAAAATTATGAAAAATTACCATCGGTCCTATAGCACATGTGCCCACGTCATGTAAAAAACTCATGATTTTATCGCGCTCCGAGTATTTAATAATATTCACGCAGCATCGTTTCCGCAGAACGTCTACTACCGTGTCATCGCCGTCCGTGAGGGGGGCCACACCCCGGAGACGCGTGCCGCCTCTTCGGACATGCCACCACACCACCCCGCATGTATGAGGGCCCGATGAGACGCTCCGGTGGCATTGCTACCCCCCAGGGCCCCCGTCCCGCCTAACCTCAGAAGCGTTTGACCACCGGATCTAGCCCTTTGACTTTGCACGACGGATTTGACCAAGGGCCTCTCCACCCGGTTGTGTTAGGTCAGCCCATAGGAACACTTTGGAGCAACATCCGGGCGCACCCACAGAAGATCCCTCCGTAGACCCGACGCGTCTGTTTTCCCCCTCCATGTGCCGCGGCGGCGCCGTCCGTGAGGGGGCGAACCCGAGAGGCGCGTGCCGCCTCTTCGGACATGCCACCACACCACCCTGCATGTATGAGGGGCGGTGCGACACTCGGTGGCATTGTTACCCCAGGGCCCCGTCCCCGCCTAACCTCGAACGGCTGACCACGAGATCTAGCCTTTGACTTCCCACGGACGGGCTTTGACCAGTGGACCTCTCCACCGGTTGTGTTAGTTCGCCCATAGGGACACCAGGAGCAACATCCGGCCAAACCCACAGCTACATCTACTCCGTGTAGACCCGACGCGTCTGCTTCTCCAGTCCAGTGCGGCGGCGGCGCCGTCCGTGAGGGGGGGGCACACCCCGGAGATGCGTGCCGTCATTTGCAACCGCCACAACACTTCCACACTTGTGAGAGGCCGCCTACGCAAGATTTGACGGTATGCTAGCCCCCGGAGGCCGCCGGCCAAAGTCGTAGACGCGCGAAGAAAAATCCGCGTAGAGGGAAGTGTTCAGATACTTCTCCATCACGAAAAATTATGAAAAATTACCATCGGTCCTATAGCACATGTGCCCACGTCATGTAAAAAACTCATGATTTTATCGCGCCCGAGTATTTAATAATATTCACGCAGCATCGCTTCCGCAGAACGCCTACTACCGTGTCATCGCCGTCCGTGAGGGGGCCACACCGGAGACGCGTGCCGCCTCTCGGACATGCCACCACACCACCCCGCATGTATGAGGGCCCGATGAGACGCCCGGTGGCATTGCTACCCCAGGGCCCCGTCCCCGCCTAACCTCAGTAGCGTTTGACCACCGGATCTAGCCTTTGACTTTGCACGGACGGATTTGACCAAGGGCCTCTCCACCCGGTTGTGTTAGGTCAGCCCATAGGAACACTTTGGAGCAACATCCGGCCGGACCCACAGCAAGATCCCTCCGTAGACCCGACGCGTCTGCTTTCCCCCTCCATGTGCCGCGGCGGCGCCGTCTGTGAGGGGGAACCCCGAGACGCGTGCCGCCTCTTCGGACATGCCACCACACCACCCTGCATGTATGAGGGGCGGTGCGACACTCCGTGGCATTGCTACCCAGGGCCCCGTCCCCGCCTAACCCCGAGCGGTTGACCACGAGATCTAGCCCTTTGACTTCCCACGGACGGGCTTTGACCAGTGGACCTCTCCACCCGGTTGTGTTAGTTCGGCCCATAGGGACACCCGGGAGCAACATCCGGGCCAAACCCACAGCTACATCTACTCCGTGTAGACCCGACGCGTCTGCTCCCCTCCAAAGGTGCGGGCGGCGCCGTCCGTGAGGGGGGGGGCACACCGAGATGCGTGCCGGCATTTGCAACCGCCACAACACTTCCACACTTGTGAGAGGCCGCCTACGCAAGATTTGACGGTATGCTAGCCCCCGGAGGCCGCCGGCCAAAGTCGTAGACGCGCGAAGAAAAATCCGCGTAGAGGGAAGTGTTCGATACTTCTCCATCACGAAAAATTATGAAAATTACCATCGGTCCTATAGCACATGTGCCCACGCCATGTAAAAACTCATGATTTTATCGCGCCCGAGTATTTAATAATATTCACGCAGCATCGCTTCCGCAGAACGCCTACTACCGTGTCATCGCCGTCCGTGAGGGGGGCCACACCGAGACGCGCGTCGCTTCTTCGGACATGCCACCACACCACCCCGCATGTATGAGGGCCCGATGCAACGCCCGGTGGCATTGCTACCCCAGGGCCCCGTCCCGCCTAACCTCAGAAGCGCTTTGACCACCGGATCTAGCCTTTGACTTTGCACGGACGGATTTGACCAAGGGCCTATCCACCCGGTTGTGTTAGGTCAGCCCATAGGAACACTTTGGAGCAACATCCGAGCTGACCCACAGCAAGATCCCTCCGTATACCCGACGCGTCTGCTTCTCCAAAGTGCGGCGGTGGCGCCGTCCGTGAGGGGGAAACTCGAGACGCGTGCGCCTCTTCGGACATGCCACCACACCACCCTGCATGTATGAGGGGCCGTGCGACGCCCGTGGCATTGCTACCCCTGGGCCCCGTCCCCGCCTAACCCTAGAGCGGTTGACCACGAGATCTAGCCTTTGACTTCCCACGGACGGGCTTTGACCAGTGGACCTCTCCACCGGTTGTGTTAGTTCGCCCATAGGGACACCCGGGAGCAACGTCCGGCCAAACCCACAGCTACATCCACTCCGTGTAGACCCGACGCGTCCGTTTCTCCAGGTGCCGGCGGCGGGGCCGTCTGTGAGGGGGGGGGGGACACCCCGGAGACGCGTGCCGGGCATTTGCAACCGCCACAACACTTCCACACTTGTGAGAGGCCGCCTACGCAAGATTTGACGGTATGCTAGCTCCCGGAGGCCGCCGGCCACAGTCGTAGACGCGCGAAGAGCAATCCGCGTAGAGGGAAGTGTTCAGATACTTCTCCATCATGAAAAATTATGAAAAATTACCATCGGTCCTATAGCACATGTGCCCACGTCATGTAAAAAACTCATGATTTTATCGCACTCCGAGTATTTAATAATATTCACGCAGCATCGTTTCCGCAGAACGTCTACTACCGTGTCATCGCCGTCCGTGAGGGGGGCCACACCCCGGAGACGCGTGCCGCCTCTTCGGACATGCCACCACACCACCCCGCATGTATGAGGGCCCGATGCGACGCTCCGGTGGCATTGCTACCCCAGGGCCCGTCCCCGCCTAACCTCAGTAGCGCTTGACCACCGGATCTAGCCTTTGACTTTGCACGGACGGATTTGACCAAGGGCCTCTCCACCCGGTTGTGTTAGGTCAGCCCATAGGAACACTTTGGAGCAACATCCGGCTGCACCCACAGCAAGATCCCTCCGTAGACCCGACGTCTGCTTCTCCAAAGCCGGCGGCGGCGCCGTCTGTGAGGGGGCCGAACCCCGAGACGCTGCCACCTCTTCTGACATGCCACCACACCACCCTGCATGTATGAGGGGCGGTGCGACGCCCCGTGGCATTGTTACCCCCAGGCCCCTGGCCCCGCCTAACCCTCGAGCGGTTGACCACGAGATCTAGCCCTTTGACTTCCCACGGACGGGCTTTGACCAGTGGACCTTTCCACCCGGTTGTGTCAGTTTGGCCCATAGGGACACCCGGGAGCAACATCCGGGCCAAACCCACAGCTACATCCACTCCGTGTAGACCCGACGCGTCTGCTTCTCTCCAAAGCCGGCGGCGGCGCCGTCCGTGAGGGGGGGGGGGCACACCGAGACATGTGCCGGGCATTTGCAACCGCCACAACACTTCCAGACTTGTGAGAGGCCGCCTACGCAAGATTTGACGGTATGTTAGCTCTCGAGGCCGCCGCCACAGTCGAGACGCGCAAGAGCAATCCGCAGAGAGGGAAGTGTTCGATACTTCTCCATCACGAAAAATGATGAAAAATTACCATCGGTCCTATAGCACATGTGCCCACGCCATGTAAAAACTCATGATTTTATCGCGCCCGAGTATTTAATAATATTCACGCAGCATCGCTTCCGCAGAACGCCTACTACCGTGTCATCGCCGTCCGTGAGGGGGGGCCACACCGAGACGCGCGCCGCCTCTTCGGACATGCCACCACACCACCCCGCATGTATGAGGGCCCGATGCGACGCCCGGTGGCATTGCTACCCCAGGGCCCCGTCCCCGCCTAACCTCAGTAGCGCTTGACCACCGGATCTAGCCCTTTGACTTTGCACGGACGGGATTTGACCAAGGGGCCTCTCCACCCGGTTGTGTTAGGTCAGCCCATAGGAACACTTTGGAGCAACATCCGGCTAGACCCACAGCAAGATCCCTCCGTAGACCCGACGCGTCTGCTTCTCCAGTCCGGTGCGGCGGCGCCGTCCGTGAGGGGGCCGAACCCCGGAGACGCGTGCCGCCTCTTCGGACATGCCACCACACCACCCTGCATGTATGAGGGGCCGGTGCGACGCTCCGGTGGCATTGCTACCCCCCAGGGCCCCCGTCCCGCCTAACCCTGGAGCGGTTGACCACGAGATCTAGCCCTTTGACTTCCCACGGACGGGCTTTGACCAGTGGACCTCTCCACCCGGTTGTGTCAGTTCGGCCCATAGGGACACCCGGGAGCAACATCCGGGCCAAACCCACAGCTACATCCACTCCGTGTAGACCCGACGCGTCTGTTTCCCCCCCCGGTGCCGGGCGGCGCCGTCCGTGAGGGGGGGGGGGACACCCCGGAGACGCGTGCCGGGCATTTGCAACCGCCACAACACTTCCAGACTTGTGAGAGGCCGCCTACGCAAGATTTGACGGTATGCTAGCCCCCGGAGGCCGCCGCCACAACGTGAGACGCCAAGAGCAATCCGCGTGAGGGAAGTGTTCAGATACTTCTCCATCACGAAAAATTATGAAAAATTACCATCGGTCCTATAGCACATGTGCCCACGCCATGTAAAAACTCATGATTTTATCGCTCCCGAGTATTTAATAATATTCACGCAGCATCGCTTCCGCAGAACGCCTACTACCGTGTCATCGCCGTCCGTGAGGGGGGCCACACCGAGACGCGCGCCGCCTCTTCGACATGCCACCACACCACCCCGCATGTATGAGGGCCCGATGCGACGCCTCCGTGGCATTGCTACCCCCAGGGCCCCGGCCCCGCCTAACCTCAGAGCGTTTGACCACCGGATCTAGCCTTTGACTTTGCACGGACGGATTTGACCAAGGGCCTCTCCACCCGGTTGTGTTAGGTCAGCCCATAGGAACACTTTGGAGCAACATCCGGCCAGACCCACAGCAAGATCCCTCCGTAGACCCGACGCGTCTGCTTCTCCAGTGCCGGCGGCGGCGCGCCGTCCGTGAGGGGGCCAACCCGAGACGCGTGCCACCTCTTCGGACATGCCACCACACCACCCTGCATGTATGAGGGGCCGGTGCGACGCTCCGGTGGCATTGCTACCCCCAGGGCCCCGTCCCCGCTAACCACGAGCGGTTGACCACGAGATCTAGCCCTTTGACTTCCCACGGACGGGCTTTGACCAGTGGACCTTTCCACCCGGTTGTGTCAGTTTGGCCCATAGGGACACCCGGGAGCAACATCCGGGCCAAACTCACAGCTACATCCACTCCGTGTAGACCCGACGCGTCGTTTCCTTCTCCAAAGCCGCGGCGGCACCGTCCGTGAGGGGGGGCACACCCCGGAGACACGTGCCGGGCATTTGCAACCGCCACAAAACTTCCAGACTTGTGAGAGGCCGCCTACGCAATATTTGACGGTATGCTAGCCCCGGAGGCCGCCGCCACAACGTGAGACGCCAAGAGCAATCCGCGAGAGGAAGTGTTCAGATACTTCTCCATCACGAAAAATTATGAAAAATTACCATCGGTCCTATAGCACATGTGCCCACGTCATGTAAAAAACTCATGATTTTATCGCGCTCCGAGTATTTAATAATATTCACGCAGCATCGTTTCCGCAGAACGTCTACTACCGTGTCATCGCCGTCCGTGAGGGGGGGCCACACCCCGGAGACGCGTGCGCCTCTTCAACATGCCACCACACCACCCGCATGTATGAGGGCCCGATCGACGCCTCGGTGGGATTACTACCCCAGGGCCCCGTCCCCGCCTAACCTCAGTAGCGTTTGACCACCGGATCTAGCCCTTTGACTTTGCACGGACGGGATTTGACCAGTGGGCCTCTCCACCCGGTTGTGTTAGGTCAGCCCATAGGAACACTTTGGAGCAACATCCGGGCTAGACCCACAGCAAGATCCCCTCCGTGTAGACCCGACGCGTCTGTTTCCCCCCTCCAGGTGCCGGCGGCGGCGCCGTCCGTGAGGGGGGCGAACCCCGGAGACGCGTGCCGCCTCTTCGGACATGCCACCACACCACCCTGCATGTATGAGGGGCGGTGCGGCGCCCGGTGGCATTGCTACCCCAGGGCCCCGTCCGCCTAACCACAGGCGGTTGACCACGAGATCTAGCCCTTTGACTTCCCACGGACGGGCTTTGACCAGTGGACCTCTCCACCCGGTTGTGTCAGGTCGGCCCATAGGGACACCCGGGAGCAACATCCGGGCCAAACCCACAGCTACATCCACTCTGTGTAGACCCGACGCGTCCGTTTCCCCCCTCCAGGTGCCGGCGGCGGCGCCGTCCGTGAGGGGGGCACACCCCGGAGACGTGTGCCGGGCATTTGCAACCGCCACAACACTTCCAGACTTGTGAGAGGCCGCCTACGCAAGATTTGACGGTATGTTAGCCCGGAGGCCGCCCGCCACAACGTGAGACGCGAAGAGCAATCCGCGTGGAGGAAGTGTTCGATACTTCTCCATCACGAAAAATTATGAAAAATTACCATCGGTCCTATAGCACATGTGCCCACGCCATGTAAAAAGCTCATGATTTTATCGCGTTCCGGTATTTAATAATATTCACGCCGCATCGTTTCCGCAGAGCGTCTACTACCGTGTCATCGCCCGTCCGTGAGGGGGGCCACACCGAGACGCGTGCCGCCTCTTCGACATGCCACCACACCACCCCGCATGTATGAGGGCCCGATCGACGCTCGGTGGCATTGCTACCCCAGGGCCCCGTCCGCGCCTAACCTCAGAAGCGTTTGACCACGGATCTAGCCCTTTGACTTTGCACGGACGGATTTGACCAATGGGCCTCTCCACCCGGTTGTGTTAGGTCAGCCCATAGGAACACTTTGGAGCAACATCCGGGCCAGACCCACAGCAAGATCCCCTCCGTGTAGACCCGACGCGTCCGTTTCCCCCCTCCAGGTGCCGGCGGCGGCGCCGTCCGTGAGGGGGCAACCGGAGACGCGTGCCGCCTCTTCGGACATGCCACCACACCGTACGACATGTATGAGTTCCCGGTGCGATGCTCCGGTGGCATTGCTACCCCCAAGGGCACGCGGCTCCGTGTGCCCCCCTCATGGGCGTCGCTGCCGCCGTGTCACTAGCGTCGCAACCGGGTCCCATACACACGGTAAACTAAAAATCTAAAAAATGTAATAACTGAATATATTAAAAATGTAATAATTTCTTGTCCCTGGGCGAGGTGGGACTATTTCTTCAAAAAAATGTGGTTGCCATCTATGCCTACGGCCTGGCCGTCGGCATAGGCCTCCTCTCTATGCCGACGGACTTGCTGTCGGCATAGGGCCACCTTATCCACTCCTCCCGCTCCACTGACTTGTGGACCCGGCCTATGCCTCCGGCTGGGCCGTCGGCATAGGTGTGACCTTATCCACTCGCCACTCGTCCTCCTCCACCCGTTCCTTCTCTGTCTCACCCCGACCCCAACCTCTCTCTCTCCCCGATAGCCGCCGCCCTTGCCTACACACCCAACACCGCCGCCCCCCCCCACCACCCCGCCCGACCTCGTCCCCACCCCGCCCGGCCGACGCCCGCCCGGCCCGACCTCGTCCACGCCCGGCCGCGCCTCCCGCCCGACCTCGTCCCGCCCCAGACTCGTCGCCGCCCAGACTCGTCGCCGCCCAGCGCCGCCCGCCCGCCTCGACCTCGTAGCCACCACAGCCGCCGCCCACCCGACCTCGTCCCGCCTAACGCCAAGAACCCCGCCCGACTCGACCTCATCCCCACCCAACGCCGCCGCCGCTCGGTGGTGAGGGGAGGGCCTCCTGCCCGAAGTCGCCGCGCTCCCTCCCCGGAGCAGCCGCCTCCCCGACCTCGTCCACGCCTCGGCCGACGCCTCCCCGCCCCGACGTCATCCCCGCCTCGACCTCCTCTCCGTTAGGTCCGGCCCCCTTCCCTCCCAAGAACATTTTTTCTGTTTTTTCATGATTTTGCAGAGGATAAGAGGGCTAAATGTGATAGTTAGACACATAGATGGTAGTTAGATAGATAACTTGTTCATATGGATTTTTTTTACATGATGATGATTGTTAGATGAGAAGTGATAGTGATGATTTTTTATGCTTCGATGATTTTGAGATGATGATGATGATGGATGATAGATGATTGGTAGATGATGATGTTGATGATAGATGATGATGTTTTTCTATGCTTCGATAATTTTTAGATGATGATGATGTTTTTTATGATTCGATGATTGTTAGACGATGATGATATTGTGATGTTCTATGAGTTGTGATGTTCTAAATTTTTTGTCGCGATGGATTTTGCAGGCTTTGTGGTGTTGCATTTCATCAAAGTGACCGTCGTCCGACGCGTTGTTCCCTGAGCATCCCTCTGTTGTTCGACTCCTTCCCCTACAGCCGAGGGTGAGCTACAAGTCCATCTCCTCCATTTTTTGATGTCACTAGATTTCATTCTCAAGTCAACTGGCGTAACCTAGGCGTCTCCTGTCTGAAAGGGTTGCATCGATAAATATGCATTCAATTGCATATTTATCACCGCAGCTCTTTCGGATTGTCCAGCGTTTTCCACGGACAGCCTGAGGATGTGTAGATTGGGAATGTTCTCCATGTTCTACCCCATTCCGAGACGGGATTTCGGCGGCGCCTCCCCATTGTTCTCCGGAGCACATTCTCTCGGCTATTTGCCGAGACGTGTATCTGGAGAACAGCGGGGAGGTGCTGCCGAAATTTTGTCTTGGAACGGGGTAGAATGGAGAACGTACTCAATCTACACATCCTCGGGTGGGATTAGGACCCATCTTTACCTATTAGAGATGTAGGTGGATTCAACGCGGTAGAAACTAAAAATTTGATGTGATTAATTTAAGTGAATCCTTAATTATGTTGTGTGGTTTGCAAAATAGCAGAGGATGGCAGATAATCAGTGGATGTACAGTGGTTTTATCCGTCGGAATCGAGTAACATCAGAGTGGATCGCGAAAACCGATGTGTATTTGAAGGAGATATTCCGTCGTCCAATGAGAATTATCCCACCATGCCCCTGTGCGAGATGTGCCAGACATCACCGTAGAAATCAGACGGACATGAGTGAGCACCTTCGCACGCACGGATATATGCCAAACTTTGACATGCCGCCGATAGACATAGCCGATCAGGACCGTGGTAGAGAGGAGGTGATGCGACAACGCATCGATGGATATGAGGACGACGGGGTCAGGGACATGCTAGATGATGTCATTGTTGCGAAAACGGCAAATGTCGACACCTTGAGAGAATGAACCGGAGGAGCGGAGGCAACCGCAAAGGCCTTCTTGGAGGTCTTGGCCTCGTCGAAGAAACCTCTTTATGCGGGTGCGAAAATATCTCAGCTGGATGCCATCTACAACTGATTGCGATCAAGGCTGAGTATCGGGTGTAGCTGAAATGCTTGAAGCATTCACAGGAGTATGGGCTAACAGCCTCCACGAGGGTCATGAACTGCCGAAAAGCATGTACGATACAAAGAAAATCATGAAGGCACTCTCTATGGATTATGAGAAAATAGATGTTTGCCCGAAGAATTGCCTTTTGTTTAGGCACGAGTATGCGGATGACAAGTAGTAGGAAGTGCGGTTCGTCTCGGTACATTGAGGTGGTCGGTGTGGATGGTGAGAAAAGGCAGCTAACCATCCCCGTTAAGGTTCTTCGGTATCTTGATTTTATAAAAAGACTGCAGCGCCTTTTCATCACGAACGAGTCTGCCAAAATGATGAAGTGGCACAAGGAAGGTATAAGGTACAATCCAAAAAAAATCGTACATCCATCGGGAGGGGAAGCATGGAAGTCATTCGATGTAGAATACCCCGAGGAAGCAGCCTAGGCTGGGAATGTCAGAATAGCCATATCAGGTGATGGGTTGAATCCATACGGTATGTCGTCCAATCCATACAGCTGCTGGCCTGTGTTTGTAATTCCGCTCAATCTTCCTCCGGTGCCCTAATGCAGCGGAAGACCATGTTCTTGTCGCTCATCATTCCGGGCCTGACTACCCGGGAAGCAATTGGGTGTGTTTATGCAGCCGCCAGGATGCTTTGCACCATTCTTGGTACTTTCGAGGTTGACATACGACCGGGATCTGCAGAGAAATTTCTTGATGAAAGTTTGGTTGCACTATTGCATGCATGACTTTCCCGGCTATGCTCTATTCTGCGGATGGTGTACAAGTGGTAAGATGCCATGCCCAGTGTGCATGCAGGCTCTGCGAATGATTTGGCTGAGTAAGGGTGGCAAGTATGTAGCCTTTGACCTGCATCGACAGTTCCTCCTCCGCACCATCCAGACAGGAAGACAAGAAGAACTTCATGAAAGGTCGGGTTGTTCATGAAGTAACCGAGATTCCAACATTTTGGGGGCAGATGTTCTTGCTCAGCTAAAAGCTCAAGCCTAAAGTCAAAGGCAAAGGCAAAGCCAAAGACAAAGGCTTCGAGGGATATGGTGAGACGCTGGCTGGACTCACATTACCCCTTCTCGCAGCTTCCCTATTTCAAGGACCTCAAACTTCCTTACAATATTGATGTGATGCACACGAAAAGAATGTGGCGAGTCCCTTTTCCACACGATCCTCAACATTCCTGATAAGGCGAGGATAACGTAAAAGCTAGAGCCGATCAACAGAGAATTTGTCATAGACCACGCCTGAACATGAAGCCTCCCTCGGTGATTGAAAAAACTGGTTCAAGCCGGATCTTGACTTTGTCCTTAAACCGCCGAGAAAAAAGTACTTATCTGGCTGAAACAAATTTTGAAGTTCACCGATGGTTATGCATCGAATATAAGTAAGGAGTCAATCTTTCAACGGGCAAAGTGACCGGCCTGAAGAGTCATGACTACCATGTATGGATTGAGCGGATAATGCGGTGATGGTTCGAGGCTATGTCCCCGAGCATGTCTGGCGAGTGCTTGCCGAGCTTAGCCATTTCTTCCGCATGCTCGTGCTAAAGAAGTAAGTAAAGAGGTGATTGAAAAATTGCATAAGAAGGCACGGAGTTGATAGTCAAGCTAGAGAAGATCTTTCCGCCAGCTTCTTTACTCCGATGACACATCTCATTATGCACCTCATGAACGAGGTATTGTTGGGGGCCCTGCAAAATCGGTGGCGATACGGCCCGAGAGGCGAACAAGCATCTCCGACGGAAATGTGGAAACAAAGCTAAGATTGAAGCTTCCATAGCTGAGGCAGTTATACTAGAGGAGGTGTCGACCTCGGGACATCATACTATCCGACCACGCTCCCCATCTTCATAACAAGGTGCCTCGATACAATATAGAAGAGCCCAAGTATCAACCCAGGCTCGATCTATTCAACAGCAAAGGTGGGAGGGCTGGGGCCTCAAATCTTATAACATGCCACGACAAGAGTGGGAGGACCTCATGTTCTATATCTTGCACAACATCAAGGAAGTTGAGGAAGTGTGGATGAGGTAATACCACTACACCATTCCTTTATGTCTTCCACATCATCATGTTTCATGTTCACTTAGTCCCGGTCTAACACCGCTTATCTTTTTTAGTGATTTCGTTCAAGAGGAATGGGCGGAGTGAATCCTCCTCTTGAGGCGGAGGCACTTACTCTTCTCCGTCATGGAAACCCCGGGCGTAAAATTTTGTTGCTTGGTTCATGGAGAAAGTAAATTTCCACACTCCCTATTAAATACCTACTTCAACATTTATTAGTTAACCTAACTAATGCACCCAACAATTTCCATTATACTTGTAGGAAAAGATCCAACATATCTATGGATGATGAATTGAGATGGGTTTCCATGGGTTTTGACCCTGCCGTCATGACATGTACAAAGTATGATGTGAATGGGTATCGCTTCCATACAGAGGAGCACCAAAACAGCCGCCCCGATCCGAAAACTATAAATACTGGAGTGTACACCCCCGGTCAAAATTCAGTAGACTACTACGGAAGGGTACAAAATATATATGAGGTTAAATTCCGCCAGGGGCGTGAGACCCTAAGTTTGCCTGTGTTCAAATGCCGATGGTTCGATCCGCGGGAGGGGGTAAAACATACGCCTTCCATTGGTTTGGTCGAAGTTAAACCATCAACCATCTATGCCGGAGCCGATCTCTTCATTGCGGCTACCCAAGCTACACAAGTATATTATCTGCCTTACCCATGCCAGAAAGTGTATCTAAAGGGTTGGGAAGTTGTGTTCAAGGTGTCGCCACATGGTAAGCTACCAGACCCGAATGAAGACGATTACTACAACATTAACCCCATGACATACGAGGGAGTGTTCTATCAAGAGCAACCTGATGATGATGATGATGATGTGGTTAGAAACGATGACGCTAGACCATTGGGTGATGATGATGTGGACCCAAACGTCGACGATGCACGGAATGATGGTGAGACCATTGTCAATGAAAATGACATACTTATGCTAGAAAAGTTAAACAAAGACGCTGACGAGGAGGAAGAGCCTCCACCTCCGTCGGACAACGAAGATGATATGATTGATAGTGATGATGATACGGACCGAGAAAGAGGTTACAACAAGGATGATTCATATGGGTTCTAGCAGATGTACGTTTCAAGTTTAGGAATATGCCTTTTATGCATTTTTATTAATGTGTTTATTATCATGCCTTTTCTTCATTTCATTAATTTACTAATTGCTTTTTCTCTTTTCAATGCATGTTCGTGGAACATGGGCAAGGGAAGGCCGACGCGTGGGTTTCCTCGCAAGGTCGCGGCCTGCCTAGTCGGAGTGGTCGAGCACGTAATCCTCCCCCTCGGCTACTTGACGATGACTCCTCACAGGGACGTCGAGGGAGAGGTGCCCCTAGAGGAGGAGGGGGCGGGGGGAGAGCCTCTAGAGGACGAGGTGCTGGGGGGAGAGCCACTACAGGGGGTCGCGGCCAGAAAGAGCGCACCCTCACCGACTTAGGTTTGTTGTCTTCGTGGCCCTCCTCTAGTGAGGTACCCTCCTCTAGTGAGGTACACTCTAGGGAGGAGGAGGAGGAGGAGGAGGAGGTGGAGGTGCAGGAGGAGGCACGCGAGGAGGAGGAGGAGGAGGAGGAGGAGGTTGGGGAGGGGGAGGCAGGCGAGGAGGGTGGTGGTGGCGGAGATGATGGTGGTGACGGGAAGGGGGTTGACAACAAGGGATGGCTGCATGGCAAAGCAAAGCTACCAAAGCAGGTTCCTGCTACTGAGGAGCAGAAGTGGCTCATTGAGCCCACGGGAAAAGAGTAAGCGGTTCATTATTTTGCTTGTCACATGCATATTCCGGTTGTTATTTATTTTGCTTGTCACATGCTAATAGTTCATTCTTTTGCAGCAATCTGGATATATTCTAAAGGGTCCGTATTCCCAACGGCCTCATCACCGCCTCTTGCTGAATTTATATCGACGGGTTGTACTGTCTCGATCCAGCCAGCAGCCGGACCGTCGGGTTTTGGCCACAGCTGGGACCATCGGGAAGCGGCCCTCCACGCTGACCATGAGACCCATGCCAAGGCCGTGACCACTACTTTCTGGTGAGTTCTCTTGAAGCACAAGTCCATTCTAGTTTCATGAATGATTTAACTCATGGCTTCTTCCATTCTTGTTTCATGCATGATTGTATAAATTCTATCGAAGTTCTTCCGAGCAACCTGAGGCTAGAGCGGACCAGATTGTGCTGCGCCAATGCAAGAAGAAGGCCCGCCAGATGCAGTACGAGGTGCGCTATGTGGCCATCTCGACATACTACCACGACGTTCTTGGTGTGAAGATGACCAAGGAAGAAGCGCGGAGGATGGGCATTACCTTGGAGAGGCACGAGTACTTGGCGGTAAGTATAAAAGATTTTTCATTATGCTTTCATATATTATGCTTTCATTACCGTGTGGTACATTTCACCGTTTCATGTTGACATGCCATTATGCTTTTATTATGTAGGTGTGTCCAAATTGGTGTTATGGAAAAGACGAGTCCTGGGCGGCATTGGTGGATCTTTGGTGTGATGGGGCTGGAGCACAGGCTATGAGAATAAAAAATAAGGCTAACCGAGGGAATGAGGGAGTACATGCTCAGGGAAACCGAAACCACTATCTCCACAAGGCAGTTAATGTATGACTAACCCCATTAAACATTCTTCTTCTTCTATTTACCATCACTTTCTTATGTATGACTAACATCTGTTTGGTGGTGCAGGAGGAGAAACTAAAGCGGCCGCTCTCACACATGCAGGCATGGGAGATCGCCCATACGCGGAAGGACCCTGTGACGCCCTCGATTCAATCGTACACTAATCATACACGCAAATGTGTACAATCAAGATCAAGGACTCACGGGAAGATATCACAACACAACTCTAGACACAAATTAAAATAATACAAGCTTTATGTACAAGCCAGGGGCCTCGAGGGCTCGAATACATAAGCTCGAATACACAAGAGTCAGCGGAAGCAACAATATCTGAGTACAGACATGAGTTAGACAAGTTTGCCTTAAGAAGGCTAGCACAAAAGCAACATCGATCGAAAAGGCAAGGCCTCCTGCCTGGGAGCCTCCTAACTACTCCTGGTCACCGGCGGCCTCCACGTAGTAGTAAGCATCGACGGTGGCATCTGGCTCCTGGGCTCCGTCATCTGGTTGCATCATCCGGAAAGAAGAAGAAAGGGGGAAAAGGGGGAGAAAAGCAACCGTGAGTAATCATCCAAAGTACTCGCAAGCAAGGATCTACACTACGTATGCAACATTATCAAAGGAAGGCTGTATATGTGGACCGGGCTGCAGAAATGCCAGAATAGAGAGAAGGCCTAGTGCTATCAAAGACTAGCATCTTCTGGAAACCACCATCTTGCAGCAACCGGAAGGAGTAGAGTAGCATAACGTAAAGTAGTAGTGTTATCAACCTCGGCCAGAGACCCTTTCACGACTCCCTGCGAGAAAGAAATCCCAGAGCCATACTATGCACTTATCATCACAATCCAATTCTCATCGCAATCCATTGCTCATATCCATGTCTCATCTCAAGTATCCAGTTCTAGTTGTATCGATCGATACAACTCCAAGTGTCCGCTATCGTGGGACAGGCTATCGATAGATGTTTTCTTCCCTGCAGGGTGCACCAACTTACCCACCACGCCGCTTAACTCCGCCGGACACACTTTCCAGTGGTCATGCCCGCCTCGCCAAACAATACGCCGCAACCCGACCTAGGCTTAATAGAGAGGCCAGCACGCGGACTAAACCTATGCCCCGAGGGTCATGGGCCATCTCCCGGGAACTCCTGCGTTGCTATGCGGGCGGCCAAAGGAGCAGACCTAGCTACCTCCTTCAACAAGGCAGCGCCACGCAGTCCAACCCGGCCGCCGCCGCGATCGACGCCTATTAAGTTTCGCTGATGTATACGACACGTAACGCCCATACTATGCCCACGTGATGGTTAGTGCTATCGGCAGAGGCCCCTCGGATCAAATATCCAAATCGTAGTGGATTAGGAACGCGGTAACAAGCAGAGACTCACGAAGATGTGACCCGTTGCCCGTCCTCGAGGACTTGCGGCAAGGGCTAGGAATGCCCGCCACGCCGTAATTATCTCGCGGGCCCTCCAGTCAACCTGCTCCACATCACTCGCAATTAAGCACGCGCGGGTACCCCTCAGGGTCGACCCGTCTTTCCAAGTAACAGTGGTAAAAGTCCAAGTAACCGTGTGTCCAAACATCAAGGGGAAAACCCGAGGAATCACCCCCGGTGAATTCCACTAGATGTAATCATCAAGGTGAACGTAAGAGGAATCACCCCCGAGGTTCACACTTGAGGGGTTGCACGACAGAGTCGTATCGGAAGTGGTTAAGGAGGAAATCACCCTCGATGACCACGACCGGATAGCTATACTACAGAGGTTAATATCGGCGTCTTGTAGAGGTTTCACCCTCGGTACTCGATAGTAACCCAAGAGTGTCGAGCAACTAAGGGAAGTGATGTGCGTGTCGGGCCTGGTCTTCGATCCCATTGATCGGTCTTCAATGATGAAGCATGGGCAACAAGGACAAGGTGGGGGTCACCGATGGGTCTCTAACCAACCTATACTAAGCGGTTTAGGATAAGCGGTAGGTAACAATAGCAGGTTACAATAAACAAAGCTATGCAGCGTAATAGGAGCAAACAATAACAGTAGCAAAATCTAGTGCAAGCATGAGAGAAAGGAATGGGCGATATCGGGATGCTCAAAGGGGGGGCTTGCCTGGTTGCTCAGACAAGAAGGAGGGGTCGTCGTCGACGTAGTCGATCACGAAGTGACATCGGTCTCGGGTCTACCGGAGAGAAGAAGGGGAAGAAACAGTAAATATAAAGCAAACATAGCATCACAAAGCGTAACATGGCAATATGTTGTGCTGGGTGTGACCTAACGCATGGCTACACGATATAGGTGAAGGGGCAATTCAACCGGGAATGTATTCCCGGTTCCGGACCTGTGTCAAACAGATGACCGGAGGGGGAAAGTTCCATGTCCAGCATGCTAGGAGCATGTGACAGATGAACGGACTGTGTATTCAGATTCGTTGGATTTTTCTGAGCAACTTTCATATAGAAAACATTTTCATCCGAGTTACAGATTAGTTTATATGAATTTTCTAAGTTTTAAACATATTCTGGAATTATTTAAGAAATAACAGAAAAGGAATATGACGTCAACATGGCGTCATTGTTGCATCAGCGGTCAACAGACTAGTTGACTAGTCAACAGGGCCCACGGGGACCCATCGGCGATGATCGGGCGATGCCCAGTCAGCCATTGACTAGGTCAACAGGGCTAGCCGGGCCACTGGGGCCACGGGGCAGTGACCTGGTGAGGTGGACCCGGACGTCCACGTCGGCGCCGGCGTTGGGGAGCTCCGGTGAGCGTTCCCACGGCGGAGGGGCGCCGGACCTCGCCGGAATTCGCCGTCCGGCGGCCAAAATGGCCGCGGGCGGGTGCGTTCGAACGGGGAGAAGATGCCGCGTCGAACTAGGGTGGTAGCCGGGCCGGGGGCGGCCGAAGACGATGGTGGCAAGCGGTGGAGCGGACGCCGAAGATCGGGCAGCGATGGAAACGGAGCTAGAGGGCGGCATTTGCCGTGCGGTTGGCTGCGTTCGGACGAGTCCTCGCCCGCGAGTCGAACGGTGGTGTTGGCTTCACCGTAGTTGGCCGAGAATGGCGCCGACGACGAGGGGGGGGGGGGGGGTGGCGGAGGCGAGGTTCGGGCGGTGACGGAATCGGTGTTTACGTTGGTGGATCCGTGCGGGGGAGCGAGGGGAGAGACGCGGTGGCTCACCTGGAGCCATAGGGAAGTGGCAGCGTGCTCGGGGAGGCTTATCGAAGGCGTACGGCGGCGGCGATCGGCAACGGACGGGGTCGGGGAGGAGCTCGATCCCGAGGTTGTGGTGGCGTCGAGCTTCGATCCGAGGGCGGAGAGGAAGTAGAGGAAGTCGGTGGAGCAGTCGGGCTCGTCGGAGAAGCACTCGGGCGCGATGGCGCGAGGACGGGCGAGGCACGGCAGCGATCAAGTCCGGCCTCCTCTCGAACGAAGGAGTGGGAGAGGAGAGGCGGAGAGGCGAGGGGGTTCAGGGCATGGGTGGAGGTAGGTGGGGAGGGGGTCGAGGCGTCGAGGGGAGGGGTCGACCTTATCCTCCTCGTCGACGGCGAGGTGGTTCGGCGGGGACGGCTCCCCTGTAGCGGCGCGCACCAGGGGAACAGGAAGGGGGCGCGGTGCGGGTAGCTGGGCCGGCTGGTTGAGGTGGGCCGAGGCCCATTGGGGGGGCACGGTGGCCAGCTGGGCCAGTCGGCCCAGTTGAGGGGGGGGCTTTTCCTTTTCTTTGTTTTTTTGTTTTTCTTGTCCAACAGCTTTTGCATTTTCTTTTTGCCACAATTGACTTTGCAAAATTATGCCACTGGCCAAAACAATCTCAAAGAATTAAAGTGCACTGCCTCAAAAAGGTTGGGAGGCTTTTGGAATAGTTGCCAATTTTATAAATTAAAAAGGGCATTTAATTTATTGCTTAGGTCACTGCTTTAAGTAGCTTAGGCCACTTAAACCTTTTGCAAAAATGTTGGTTCACCACCAATATTAGTTGTGGAATATTTGGCACATGATGAACATTTTTGTGTTCATGTCTGAGCATTTTGAATTTCACACAGAATTTGAATTTGAATTCAACTGGAATGTGAAAGAGCATGAGACAATAATGATCAGGCACATGTTTAGCCAAACAATTAACTTAACCCCAGGGGTTACTGTAGCATCATTACACCGGGGTGTTACAACTCTCCTCCTCTAAAAGAAATTCTTGTCCCGAGAATTAAGAGGTAGAAGGGAACAGGTCGGGGTATTCATTACGGAGGTTATCTTCGCGTTCCCAAGTGGCTTCATCTTTAGAATGATTTGACCATTGCACCTTGAGGAACTTGGTAACCTTCTGGCGTGTTCGACGTTCAGCTTCTTCAAAAATGCAGATCGGATGCTCCTTGTATGTGAGATCATCTTGGATTTCAATCAATTCCGGATCCACTTCACGTTCCGGATCCTTGAAGCATCGACGAAGTTGCGACACGTGGAAGACATCATGAACATGAGAGAACTGAGGTGGCAACTCCAGTTGATAAGCCACCAGCCCACGACGGGCCAGAATGCGGAAAGGACCAATGTAGCGCGGAGCTAGCTTGCCCTTGACTCCGAACCGATGAGTGCCTCTCAAAGGAGTGACACGCAGATAAGCTTGTTCACCAGGTTGATAAGTTGAACCCCAGTGTTTCCGGTCATAGTTGCTCTTCTGGCGGGACTGGGCCGCCTTGAGATTATCCCGGACAATGCGAACCTGCTCTTCAGCTTGTTGAATAATGTCTGGACCAATGAGTGCCGGTCCCCCAGTTTCTGACCAATTCAGAGGGGTTCGGCACTTACGTCCATAGAGCACTTCGAAGGGTGCCATCTTCAAGCTGGCTTGATAGCTGTTGTTATAAGAGAACTCCGCATAAGGGAGAGATTCTTCCCACTTCTTGCCAAAAGAAATAACACAAGCTCGAAGCATGTCTTCAAGAATTTGATTGACTCGCTCGACTTGGCCTTGGGATTGGGGATGATAAGCAGTGCTCCAGGTAATATGAGTTCCCATTGCCTCTTGGAAACTATCCTAGAACTTTGAAGTGAATAAACTGCCACGGTCTGAACTGATCTCCTTCGGAATGCCATGGAGTGACACAATTCTGGAGATATACAAATTTGCTAATTGACTAGCAGTGATTGTCTCCTTGACTGGCAGAAAGTGAGCAACTTTCGAGAATTGGTCGATGACAACAAAGATAGCATCGTTACCTTTCTGAGACTTGGGAAGGCCTGTGACGAAATCCATTTGGATCTTATCCCACTTCCATTCGAGAATCGGAAGCGGTTGTAGAAGTCCAGCGGTTTCGATGTTCGCTTTGACGCGACGGTAAACGTCACATTCTTCGATATATCGAGCAATGTCTTGCTTCATTTTAGACCACCAGTACTTCTGACGGATGTCTAGATACATCTTGGTACTTCCCGGATGAATAGAGAGAGGGGTGTCATGCGCTTCTTTCATCACCTTCTCTGTCATAAGCTCGAACCGGGGTACTACAATGCGATCTCTGAAGTATAAGGTTCCATCTTCACCAAGTGAGAAATCTCTGGATTTATCTAAGGCAAGATCCTTTTTCATTAAATCCACGTGAGCATCTTTGGCTTGAGCAGACTTAATTGCTTTCAGCAGAGTTGGTTCCAGGACAAGGTTATTCAGAGAACCCTGTGGAACTAGTTGAACGTTCAGCTTGCATAGCTCTTCATAGAGGCGGGGTTGAGCTTCGTAGACCATGTGATTGCTGCAATATGACTTGCAGCTCAGGGCATCGGCCATTACATTAGCCTTACCAGGGGTATAAGATATACCGCAGTTGTAGTCCGCAATAGCTTCCATTCACCACTGCTGACGGAGGTTCAGATCTGGTTGAGTAAACAGGTACTTCATACTCTGATGATCAGTGAAGATCTCGCAACGATTACCGAGAAGGTACTGTCGCCATAGCTTCAATGCAAAGATAACCGCTGCAAGCTCAAGGTCATGAACCGGGTAGTTTTCCTCGTGAGGACGCACTTGACGGGAAGCATAAGCAATCACCCTGCGCTCTTGCATTAGAACACATCCTAATCCTTGACGTGAAGCGTCACAATAGATGACGAAGTCCTTGCGAGAATCAGGAGGAGCAAGCACTGGGGCAGAAGTCAGCTTGTCCTTGAGTGCCTGGATACTTTCTTGACATTTGTCTGTCTAGTCGAACTTAACGCCTTTGTGAAGCAGATTAGTCAGTGGCTTGGCGATCTTGGAGAAATTCTCAACAAAGCGGAGACAATAGCTGGCTAGTCCGAGAAAGCTTCTGACTTGCTTGACAGTCTTCGGAGGGGTCCAGTCAAGAATAGCCTGAACGCGCTCTGGGTTGACGGCAATACCATCCTTGGAGATGACATGACCAAGGTAGGTGACTTCGGGCAACAAGAATTCACACTTGGAATACTTGGCATAAAGTTGATGCTCTCGAAGCTTTTCCAGAACAAGACGAAGATGTTCAGCATGTTCTTCTTTATTCTTCGAATATACCAGGATATCATCCAGATAGACTACGACGAACTTGTCGAGGTAATCCATGAATATGTAGTTCATCAGACGAGAGAATGTAGCTGGAGCATTGGTTAAACCGAATGACATGACGGTGTACTCGTAAGAACCATAACGAGTGACGAATGCGGTCTTTGGAATATCCTCTTCACGAACACGGATCTGGTGGTAACCCAACCTCAAGTCGAGTTTAGAGAATATCGATGAACCAGCAAGTTGATCATACAGATCATTGATCCGAGGAAGGGGATATTTGTTCTGAATTGTAGCTTGGTTGATAGGACGGTAGTCTTGGACCAAACGATTCGTACCGTCCTTCTTCTTGACGAAGAGAGAAGGTGCTCCCCAAGCAGAGGAACTTGGACGAATGAAACCCTTGCAAAGAGATTTGTCGATTTCCTCCTTAAGTTCTAGGAGTTCATGAGGTGGCATCTTGTAGGGTCGTTTAGCAATAGGAACGCTGCCTGGTTTCAAATCGATGACGAACTCAACAGCCCGGGCAGGGGGTATTCCTGGAAGTTCTTCTGGAAATACGTCTTGGAAGTCGCGAACAACTGGAATCTTTTCAATTCCCTCAAGAGGTGCCGCGTTCAACGATTCAAAGCATAAAGTCGAGCTTCAGCATTTTGAACCGCATTTAGCATTGTAGCTTACTATCTCATCTGAAGGGTGCAGAAGGTGGAAGGTTTTAGTGGCACAAACGATAGAAGCCGTATGTGCTTTCAACCAATCCATTCCTAGAATGAGGTCAATATTGGAAGACTTCAAAATAATGGGAGAGGTATGGAACTCTAATCCTTCAATCTCAATGAGGACGTTGTGGCTAACCATGGTGGTTCGACATTCGCCCGCGGGGGTGTTTACCACAAATGGAATGTGCATCTCTTCGTATTTAATGCCATGCCTGAATGCAAAATCTTCTGACATGAATGAATGTGATGCTCCTGAATCGAATAAAACAGAAGCCGGTACTGAATTAACAAGGAGAGTACCCATCACAGTGGCAGGCTGGTCTTGAGCTTCATTCAGATCAACATGATTAGCCTGACCACGACCATAAGGTCTGGCATTGTTGTTATGGGGTTGATTGTTACGGTCAGTTGAAGACAGAGCCATCTGATTCTGATTCTGAGGGCATTTCCTGGAGCGGTGACCTGGAAGGCCACACTTGAAGCATAGACCATCATTGGGATTGGGAGCAGAAGCTTGGGGTGGTACAACCCGTAGGGGCTGCCTCTGCGGTGGAGGAGGCAGACGAGGTGCAACATAGGACTGTCTTGGTGCAGTGCGGTTGGATGATACATGCCGTGGGGAATCCATATCCGACGCTTCTTACCGACGGGCCCAAGATGAGCCAACGTCGCGACTCGCCTAAAGGATCCCTGGTGTTCCTCAAGACCAGTCTCAACCTGAATAGCCTTGTTCACCAAGGTGGCAAAGTCGGCAAAGTCATGAACGAGCAATGCTAGCTTGATATCAGGGTGAAGTCCATCACGAAAATTCTCTTGCTTACGAGCATCGCTTGCAATGTCTTCTTCAAAGATAACGTGACAAGTCCAGAAATTCCCGCTGATAAGCATCTACGCACTTGTTGCCTTGGGTGAGGTTATGAACTCTCGCTTCTTCCTGTCCATGGTTCCCTGAGGAATGAAACGGGCATGGAAGGCAGCTTGGAAATCCGGCCAAGTAATGACCGTTCCAGCAGGTAGGGTACGCCTGTGGCTGTCCCACCATTGAGCAGCAGGACCCTTGAGGAAGAAGGATGCGAAGGTGAAATAGCTGGCAGGGGCAACACTAGCAGACTCCATTTCATATGTGATGTCGCGGAGCCAGTCATAAGCATCAAGGAGTTGAGTTGAGCTGCGGTAAATAGTCGGGTTGAGGCGCATGAAGTCCTGCAGAGTTACTGGGGTTGGCTGTTGATTCATGTTCAGACGAGGAAACTGAGCCATCATTCCTTCCATGAACTGGCGGTTCAGCTCAAATTGTTGCATCATTCCAACAAAGAATTCAGGCGGTGGTGGATCATTGGCACCACGGCCACGACCAGCGGGTCTAACCATCCTGCTAACATGTAACAGGGGGTAGTTCAGCATTGAGCATTTGCAAACATGCATAAGGAAAGATGTACGATGGATTCCACTTCGTAGTCAACACGACAGGTGTGTGTACTATTCAAGAGGCTATTCTAAGGAATAACTATGGCATTATCCAACTTCGGGGTGAATGTGGTCACGGGATCCTAATGTTAGTAAATTCGTTTAACCCGAGTAGAAGAGAGTTCAGAGTCCCAGAGTATAGACGAGGAGTAAAAGATGCTAATACCACCCAATGGCGACGTGGGACCGTAAGCCACACAAATGAATGTTAGTAAAAGTTTTTCGGTGACTAGACTCAACTTCGCCAAGGAGTTGGAAAGGGGCTACCTACAGCAATGGCTCGATACCAACTTGTGACGCCTCAATTCAATCGTACACTAATCATACACGCAAATGTGTACGATCAAGATCAAGGACTCACGGAAGATATCACAACACAACTCTAGACACAAATTAAAATAATACAAGCTTTATGTTACAAGCCGGGGCCTCGAGGGCTCGAATACATAAGCTCGAATACACAAGAGTCAGCGAAGCAACAATATCTGAGTACGTACATGAGTTAGACAAGTTTGCCTTAAGAAGGCTAGCACAAAAGCAACATCGATCGAAAAGGCAAGGCCTCCTGCCTGAGCCTCCTAACTACTCCTGGTCACCGCGGCCTCCACGTAGTAGTAAGCATCGGCGGTGGCATCTGGCTCCTGGGCTCCGTCATTTGGTTGCATCATCCGGAAAGAAGAAGAAAGGGGGAAAAGGGGGAGCAAAGCAACCGTGAGTACTCATCCAAAGTACTCGCAAGCAAGGATCTACACTACGTATGCAACATTATCAAAGGAAGGTTGTATATGTGGACCGTGCTGCAGAAATGCCAGAATAGAGAGAAGGCCTAGTCCTATCGAAGACTAGCATCTTCTGGAAACCACCATCTTGCAGCAACCGGAAGGAGTAGAGTAGCATAACGTAAAGTAGTAGTGTTATCAACCTCGGCCAGAGACCCTTTCTCGACTCCCTGCGAGAAAGAAATCCCAGAGCCATACTATCCAGTTATCATCACAATCCAATTCTCATCGCAATCCATTGCTCATATCCATGTCTCATCTCAAGTATCCAGTCCTAGTTGTATCGATCGGGATACAACTCCAAGTGTCCGCTATCAGAGGACAGGCTATCGATAGATGTTTTCTTCCCTCGGGTGCACCAACTTACCCACCACGCCGCTTAACTCCGCCGACACACTTTCCGTGGTCATGCCCGCCTCGCCAAACAATACGCCGCAACCCGACCTAGGCTTAATAGAGAGGCCAGACGCCAGACTAAACCTATGCCCCGGGGTCATGGGCCATCTCCCGGAACTCCTCGCACGCTATGCGAGGGCGGCCGGTGAGCAGACCTAGCTACCTCCTTCAACAAGGCAGCGCCACGCAGTCCAACCCGGCCAGCAGCGCCAACCGATCGACGCCTATTAAGTTTCGGCTGATGTATACGACGCAGAACGCCCATACTATGCCCACGTGATGGTTAGTGCTATCGGCCGAGGCCCTCGGATCAAATATCCAAATCGTAGTGGATTAGGAACGCGGTAACAAGCAGAGACTCACGAAGATGTGACCCGCTGCCCGCCTCGAGGACTTGCGGCAAGGGCTAGGAATGCCCGCCACGCCTCGTAATTATCTCGCGGGCACCCTCCAGTCAACCCGTCTCCACATCACTCGCAATTACACGCTGGTACCCCTCGTGGTCGACCCGTCTTTCCAAGTAACAGTGGTAAAAGTCCAAGTAACCGTGTGTCCAAACATCAAGGGGAAAACCCGAGGAATCACCCCTGGTGAATTCCACTAGATGTAATCATCAAGGTGAACGTAAGAGGAATCACCCCCGGTTCACACTTGAGGGGTTGCACGACAGAGTCGTATCGGAAGTGGTTAAGGAGGAAATCACCCTCGATGACCACGACCGAATAGCTATACTACAGGGTTAATATCAGAAGTGCTGTAGAGGTTTCACCCTCGGTACTCGATAGTAACCCAAAGAGTGTCGAGCAACTAAGGGAAGTGATGTGCGTGTCGGGCCTGGTCTTCGATCCCGCTGATCGGGTCTTCAATGATGAAGCATGGGCAACAAGGACAAGGTGGGGGTCACTGATGGGTCTCTAACCAACCTATACTAAGCAGTTTAGGATAAGCAGGTAGGTAACAATAGCAGGTTACAATAAACAGGCTATGCAGCAGAATAGGAGCAAACAATAACAGTAGCAAAATCTAGTGCAAGCATGAGAGAAAGGAATGGGCGATATCGGGATGCTCAAAGGGGGGGCTTGCCTGGTTGCTCAGACAAGAAGGAGGGGTCGTCGTTGACGTAGTCGATCACAGGGGCGGCATCGGTCTCGGGGTCTACCGGAGAGAAGAGGGGGAAGAAACAGTAAATATAAAGCAAACATAGCATCACAAAGCGTAACATGGCAATATGTTGTGCTGGGTGTGACCTAACGCATGGCTACACGATATAGGTGAAGGGGGAATTCAACCGGGAATGTATTCCCGGTTCCGGACCTGTGTCAAACAGATGACCGGAGGGGGAAAGTTCCATGTCCAGCATGCTAGGAGCATGTGACAGATGAACGGACCGTGTATTCGGATTCGTTGGATTTTTCTGAGCAACTTTCATATAGAAAACATTTTCATCCGAGTTACAGATTAGTTTATATGAATTTTCTAAGTTTTAAACATATTCTGGAATTATTTAAGAAATAACAGAAAAGGAATATGACGTCATCATGGCGTCATTGTTGCATCAGCGGTCAACAGACTAGTTGACTAGTCAACAGGGCCCACGGGGGACCCACTGGCAGTGACTGGGCGATGCCCAGTCAGCCATTGACTAGGTCAACAGGGCCAGCCGGGCCACTGGGGCCACGGGGCAGTGACCTGGCGAGGTGGACCCGGACGTCCACGTCGGCGCCGGCGTTGGGGAGCTCCGGTGAGACTTCCCGCGGCGGAGGGGCGCCGGACCTCGCCGGAATTCGCCGTCCGGCGGCCAAAATGGCCGCGGGCAGGTGCGTTCGAACGGGGAGAAGATGCCGCGTCGAACTGGGGTGGTAGCCGGGCCGGGGGCGGCCGGAGACGACGGCGGCAAGCGGCGGAGCGGACACCGGAGATCGGGCAGCGATGGAAACGGAGCTAGAGGGCGCCATTTGCCGTGCGGTTGGCTGCGTTCGGACGAGTCCTCGCCCGCGAGTCGAACGGTGGTGTTGGCTTCACCGGAGTTGGCCGAGAATGGCGCCGACGACGAGGGGGGTGGCGGAGGCGAGGTTCGGGCGGTGACGGAATCGGTGTTTACGTTGGTGGATCCGTGCGGGGGAGCGAGGGGAGAGACGCGGTGGCTCACCGGGAGCCGTAGGGAAGTGGCAGCGTGCTCGGGGAGGCTTATCGGAGGCGTACGGCGGCGGCGATCGGCGACGGACGGGGTCGGGGAGGAGCTCGATCCCGAGGTTGTGGTGGCGTCGGGCTCGATCCAGAGGGCGGAGAGGAAGTAGAGGAAGTCGGTGGAGCAGTCGGGCTCGTCGGAGAGGCACTCGGGGCGCGATGGCCGCGAGGACGGGCGGGGCACGGCAGCGACCGTGTCGGCCTCCTCTCCAGAACGATGGAGTGGGAGAGGTAGAGGCGGAGAGGGCGAGGGGGTTCGGGGCGTGGGTGGAGGTAGGTGGGGAGGGGGTCGAGGCGTCGTGGGGAGGGGTCGACCTTATCCTCCTCGTCGATGGTGAGGTGGTTCGGCGGGGACGGCGCGTGAGGGAGTCCTGGATTAGGGGGTGTCCGGATAGCCGGACTACCGTCATCAGCCGAACTACCATCAGCCGGACTATCATCATCGACCGGACTCCAAGACTATGAATATACAAGATTGAAGACTTCGTCCCGTGTCCGGATGGGACTTTCCTTGGCGTGGAAGGCAAGCTTGGCGATACGGATATGTAGATCTCCTACCATTGTAACCGACTCTATGTAACCCTAGCCCTCTCCGATGTCTATATAAACCGGATGGCTCTAGTCCGTAGGACACAACAACAACCCTTACAATCATACCATAGGCTAGCTTCTAGGGTTTAGCCTCCTTGATCTCGTGGTAGATCCACTCTTGTAAACATCCACAATATCAATATCAATCAAGCAGGACGTAGGGTTTTACCTCCATCAAGAGGGCCCGAACCTGGGTAAAACATCGTGTCCCTTGTCTCCTGTTACCATCCGCCTAGACGCACAGTTCGGGACCCCCTACACGAGATCCGCCGGTTTTGACACCGACATTTGTGCTTTCATTGAGAGTTCCTCTGTGTCGTCACCGATAGGCGTGATGGCCTCTTCAATCGACAACGACGCAGTCCTGGGCGAGACTTTTCTCCCCGGACAGATCTTCGTATTCGGCGGCTTCGCACTGCGGGCCAACTCACTTGGCCATCTGGAGCAGATCGAAGCTACGCCCTGACCGTCGGTCAGGTTTGAAGCCTAAACTTCACGGCCGATATCCGCGGGACTTGATCTTGGCGGATCTGAGCCACAGCCGGCGTGCGCGCTCTCACGATGGGCATGACCTAACTCTGCGCGGACAGCACCTTGAGGTCGCTGCACGAATCCGCTCCGACCCATAGTCGAAGCCGATCGCTTGGATCGAGGACGGATGGCTGGACACCGCCGGGAGCTGCAACTTCTACGGCGATGGAGCCGAACACTTACCTTGTCCCGCATAAAGCTCATGACTCGAGCTGCGGACTCTCTGCGGACTCAACCCTCCTGCGCCCTCGCCAACGAATCCGATTGGGCGCCGATCATGGAATTCACCGCTGCGGACATCTTTCAGCACTCGCCCTTGGCGATATCGTAATTCACTGAAGCATCTCTCGCTATCCGGAGAGCCTGGCCGAACTACGGCCAGATGGTTGGGACGCGACGACGAAGAAATTCAGAGCCCACCCACCACCCACTTCGTAGCCAGCGTCGACGATTTAACCGACATACTCGACTACGACTCCGAAAACATCGACGGTATGGACGACGATGCCGGAGACTATCAAGAACCAGTGCCTACAGGACACTGGAAGACCACCTCGTCATACGACATATACATGGTGGACACCCGAAGGGGAAGCGATAACGAGGAACAACGGGACGCGGCAGATGATAATCCCGCCGATAAACAACCAAAACGGCGATGTAGACGCCGCCCTAAGTCCCGCCTCGATCAAAGCAGCATTCCTAACGACCCAGCGATAGAGCAGGGAAAACCAGCGGACGATGAACAGGACGAGCCGGATAATCAACCCTTTCACGGAGCAATCAACAGTCCGGACACAACACCGGAGCATAAGAACATACACAAAAGACCCGTCGCCACTGCAAGAAGTTTGAAGAAGGAAAACGGAAGCTCAAAACAGCGAGAAGACACGCTTTCGTAATGAAGTGGAGCAGAGTATTCAAGACTGCGAGACAAATATGGCAATGGCCATCAAACAAAGAGCTACCCGGCGCAAGTTGCTGCCAGAATTTGACGAGGAAGCCATAGAGCCTTCACAACAAAAATAAAGAGGCCGCCTGGCGGATAGACGGCCGATGATGAGGCCAAAAGCGACAAGCGGGCCGCACACGTTTCTAATTATAATCACAGGAAAACAGACGGCCCAACTAGGTCCATCTACGGGCCAAAAAGAGGGCCCTGTGAAGTAACACAACACGACAAGTGTTCGAAGACAGCGGCACACCCAAATAAAGGGGCGCCGCACACCCGCTATGTTTTACCGATGAGGTGCTGGATCATGAATTTCCAGCAGGGTTCAAACCCATAAACATAGAGGCATACGACGCACAACAGACCTCGGAGTCTGGATAGAAGATTACATACTACACATACACATGGCTAGAGGAGACGATCTCCACGCCATAAAATACCTACCCCTCAAGCTCAAAGGGCCAGCTCGGCATTGGCTCAAAAGCCTCCCAGAAAACACTGTTGGAAGTTGGGAAGAGCTTGAGGACGCGTTTAGAGCAAATTTTCAAGGGACTTATGTCCGCCCTCCGGATGCAGACGATCTGAGTCATATAACCCAACAGCCCGGAGAGTCAGCGCGCAAATTCTGGAACAGGTTCCTTACCAAAAAGAACCAAATAGTTGACTGTCCGGACGCGGAAGCCTTAGCAGCTTTTGAACACAACGTCCAAGACGAATGGCTCGCCAGACGCCTCGGCCAAGAGAAGCCAAGAAAAAAGCCCAAAGGGCACGGCGGTCAACGCCGGATTCGAAAGCTCGCGGCCAAATAATAAAACACGGCCTCTTAAGGACAACAGGGACGAACTATCAAATTTAAACAAAAATTTAGATCGGATATGTCAAATCCACAGTACCTCTGGAAGGCCTGCAAACCATACCAACCGAAATTGTTGGGTTTTAAACAGTCCGCAGACTCAACGCCGGACACAAGGCCTGGCGCGCCAAGCGAGGACGATGACGAACCCCACCAGCAGAGCACCGAAAGTCAAAAGACTTTCCCACAAGAAGTCAAAACAGTAAACTCGCTTCACGTGATAGTACGGAAAACCAACACGGCACTCGCTAAGACAAGTGTCGCACGGTCCACCCCAGTGGAACACCGAGATTGGATGTCAAAACCAATCACTTTCGACCATCTGGATTAGTCCAGAAGTATCCTAACGCAGGATAGACTGCCCTGATATTGGATCCTATAATAGACGGACTGCATTTCACGCAGGTTTTGATGGACGGCGGCAGTGACTTAAACCTGCTATATCCGGACACAATCCGCAAGTTGGGATAGACCCTACTACAATTCGCATAGCCGCACTTCCTTCAAAGGAGTGGCGCCAGCCCTTACGCCAGTGCAGTTTCATTATTACTAGAAGTTGTGTTAGGGTCACCCGACAACTTCCGACGAAAAGATAACCTTTCATGTCGCCCCATTTAAAAGTAGCTATCAAGCATCACCGGGACGGGAAGTTTTCGTCCGCTTCAATGCAATACCACATTACGCGTCTCTTACGCTTAAAATGCCCGGTCCACGTGGCATCATTTCATTAAAAGGTCGTTTGAGACCCCGGACACGGCTGGACGAGTCCGGAATAAATAAGCTAGGGGCTACCTAGCAGCACACCCCTTCACAAGGGTTTGTACATATAAGCCATAGTGAGCTAGCATAGGCTCAGCTTTATTAATCTATATTTAAATTGTTTATGCACTTTCTCGCACGATCTCTTTTCCAACTAAGTTCCTCTCTTTTTACAGATGAACAACGTGCACACCCGTCCAGGATACGGCACAACGGAGACACAGCGCAGACGCAGAGGGACCCGCTGCAAGGACTCTTTTCGACTAAGACCCTACGTAAACCTTTCTTCTGTCTCTTGTTGCTATAATCCCTGGTTTATCATTATAACCAGTGTGGAGACTGGCGTTTTGGCATCGGCCGCGCCGTAAGAACCTGCCCGCACACGGACACAAGGGGCTTAGGGCTTTGTTTTGCCCGCTATTGTAAAGACCGAACACCTTCGGAGTGTTCGCATCTCGAGTTAGGCCTTATATGCATCAGCTCAATCATGTCTTTGGTCAAATGTTGGGTTTGACTGCTCACTGTGTTTTGCTGCCTTACGCTCAGATCATCGCTAACGCGCACCGGGAGAACTATCGCGATTGTGCCCCAGTTAAATTGGCGAGCACCTCAAGAGAGAAAGCCAAAACTGACCGTCATGATACAGCGAGAGACTGGTCAACCACTCGATCGACCATGGGAATGTTTAGGATTCCTCCGCTTAGACGAAGGGCGTTTCGCCAGCACATACTGCGCCCCAAATTTGGAGCGCGGTGCCCCAGTGGGCTATGTCGTAGCCCCACCCTCGAACTCCATGGCTAAGTGAAAGTGATAAAGCATTATAGTCCGGTTGCCTCGTTTGCTACGCTACCACCTCCTTTACAGGACCGAGACGTCGGATTAAGTGTGAAAACGCTATATTTTTTATGAACACCCCGCACCTTGTGCGTGAGGGCTGAAGCCGACGACGCCATCTTTCAGGTTATACACACGTATACATGAACGGCCGCATAGGAGATATTCTATTACTTGAACGCACAAGTATAAAAGGCGCTTACATCATAAATATTGTTTTACATCATACAAACGTTCATTCAAACGTAACATTTTTGAGCACTGCGACTCTATTACACGAGCACCACGCAGCACTTCGCCAAAATAGTGCTCGGCGGGTAACCGGTTATCATCCGAACCCGGGGTCGCAACAGCGGTGGCATCCATTTCTGTCCAATGTGTCTTCACACGGCGAAAAGCCATCCGCGCACCCTCTATGCAGGCCGACCGCTTATCGCTTTGATATGCGGCACCGCCCCAAGAAATTGCTGCAATAAGCCAAAGTAACTCTTTGGCTCGGGCCTATCCGGCGGATATGGGTCACTATATCCGTCATAGCAAGCCCGACAACCTATTTAGCTCAGCCCACTCGCCAAACGGTCGGTCAGCGGAAGTGAACGCCCGGACTATGGAATTGAGACCAAAACAGCTCTTCCGTCTTGTGATCCTTCCGCTTCGAATGCACAACGGCATCCGCCGCACTCGCTGCTAAGTCCATATAAGGGTCCTCTGGACCCCACAGCTAACCCACCGAGCATACTTTGATCCGTAAACCTTCGGCGCAGCAGAAATGGCTTGCCAGCTACAATATCTCTGGCCTGGCGCGGCTCCTCCTTCATAGCCCGCATTGCAGAGCGGGCATCCTTGGCTTCGGCGATGGCCTTCCCCAGGTCTTCTTGCCCCGCTAGGCGCTCCTTCCCTAGAGCCTCATTGCGGTCGGTAGCATCTTTTAACTTCAAGGACATTTCGGCCATCTCTTCCCTGCTCCGCAGGTGTGCGACCCTTTCGCCGCTAACTCTCGGCCGCCCTCGAGGCTGCCGATTACTCCTTCCGCCTGCTCCTTGGCTTGAGCAAGTTCGCCCGAAGGCTCTCCACAACAGCGACACTATCTGCATTTCACGAACATGTTGTAAGGAGCTGGCTTCGCCCCTTACCAAGTGACCGCACAAGAACACTTACCTTGCGACTCATCAAGTCGCCTGTTGACCAGCGTGATGTCCGCATCCGCAATAGCGAGTTGCCGCTTTAGTTCAGCAACTCCGTCAGTCCGGCTGGCCCCTGGACAACCCGCCACCTGCATCATCACGACGGAAATTTAAAACCTGCGATTTTGATCCTCGGCACGCTGTCGATTTCGACAACCTACCGAGTCTCAGGGGCTACTATCCATACAGGGCGCATTCTATATGCAAAACTGTTAAACGGTGTGTCATTTTTGCGTACCTCAAACCCCGCCAGCAAACTCCTGACGGCATTGTCCAACCCGCCTTCGGCGGACGAAATCCTTTCAATCACCATGCTCATCAATGCGTGGTGATCTTCCGAGATAGACGCCTTCTCAAGCAGATCCTTCACCGTACACCGTTGGCGCGAACTATCCGGCTTTGCCAAACCCGGGCTCCTCCGTGATTTACACTTCAGGCTCGTCCGCCCTATCCGACGGGCGCCCGGACGGAGGCGTCTCGCTCTCCATCATCTCCGGATGAAGGTCCCCCGAAGACGAGCTCATTTGCGAAGGACGGAGATCCGAACTACAAGGTAAAAACTTTAGTTATCCTCAGAAGCAAAAATAGGGATGTCCCTTATTATAAAACTCCTTTCTTTCTACTTACGGCTCGTTGGAGGGCTGACTCTTTAAGGGAGATTGTGCGGCCGGGGCCTCCCAGGACGCAGGACCCTCTGGTGAAGATTTCTTCCCCCGTTTAGGGGCTTTTGCCCCCGGGTCCTCGGAGGCAGTCCTCTTCTCCCCTTGGAGGAAGGGATTCTCGATCCCCCCTCTTTCAAGAGCCTCCTCAGGCGAGGCAGTAGCTTTCCTTCTTCCCCCTTCGTCTTCCCCTGAAGGCGCAACCTCAAGCATCCGGACCAGCACGGGATCCGGCGCGGTCTCAGGGAGGGGGGCCGGACACCATATCAATTTTGCTTCCGCTATCCACTCCTGTGTAGAAGGAAGTTGGTCATAAGGCGAATCATCGAAAGGCAAACAAACGGAATGTCCGGACTCGGAACTACTTACTTGAGTATCCGGGCGATTGCAACTTAGGCCAGCATCCTCGGTCAATTCCGGACGCACCTCTTGCGATCCGAAGAATAATTTGTACATCTCCAGGGGTGTCATACCCATGAAGTGTTGAAGAATCCGTGGGCCCTCCGGATTGAACTCCCATAACCGGAGAGGGCGGCGTTTGCAGGGCGGGAGACGCCTAATCAGCATAACCTGCATCACCACCACCATATCGACCTCCCTCGTTTGGAGATCTCGAATCCGGCCCTGCAGTAGGGGCACGTCCTTTGACGGCCCCCAGTTGAGCTCTTGGTTGACCCACGATATCAACCGTCGTGGAGGTCCCGGGCGGAATAAGGGCGGCGGCTTTTGTCTGCGGCCCCTCGGAACGATAATATAGAACCACTCTTGCTTCCACGGGCCGAGCTCCTCTTGGAAGGAGCCAGCGGGCCACGGGGCATCGGCCCTCCTACTTATGGCCGCCCCGCCACACTCCGCCTGACGCCCCCCTATCATCTTCGGCGCCACATTGAAGGTCTTCACCACATGCGAAGTGAGGGTGACGCAAGGAAGGCTTCGAGCGACAATAAATGCGGAAATATGGAGGATGGACTCGGGCCAAATCGTGGAATTCCAACCCATAGTAAAACATGAGCCCTCTCACAAAAGGATCCATCGGAAGCCTAAACCCCAACGGAGGTGGGATACAAAACGACGTATCGCCGGCTCGGGGTGGGGATGGCCTGCCCTTCGGCAGGCAACCTATGCGAAATCTCATAAGCTGTACTTGGCCTCCGCAGCTTTAGCATCGTCCTCCTCCGTGACGGAGGAGGGCATCCACCGGCCCTGGAGGTCGGAACCGGACATCGTTGAAAGTCCGGCGCTCGAATCTGGAGCTCTAGGTGCTGGAACTTGGAGCGGGAGAGGATTCGATGGAGGATTGAAGAAAAGAAACGAGCCTTGGTCCCGTTATAAAGAGGAGAATACCAAGAGCCGTCTCCGTGACCGCTTGGGACCCGCCGATAGAGGCGTGGCGAGCAACGGCGGTTGGGTTACCCACGTCCGTATTGATGAGAATCCCGGATTAAGGGAAACACGATCTCTGCTTTGACAAGGCGTGCCAAGAAACCGCTTCGCTAAATGCGCCGAGGTGGTAAAGTAAAAAACAATTCAAGTAATGGCTTGGTAGTGGTGTGACGTCATGCCACAAAAAACGTAAGCAGATTGAACTTGTGTATATATTATTCTCTCTACGGTGGAATGTGGAATTTATTTTGCAGAGCCGGACACTATCCTGGTGTTCACAATCTTCTATCATTCGGAGGAGGAACCCGCCTTGCAATGCCAAGAAATATACGTGCCGGACTTATCGTCATTGAAGCCTGGTTCAGGGGCTACTGAGGGAGTCCTGGATTAGGGGGTGTCCGGATAGTCGGACTACCATCAGCCGGACTATCATCATCGACCGGACTCCAAGACTATGAAGATACAAGATTCAAGACTTCGCCCCGTGTCCGGATGGGACTTTCCTTGGCGTGGAAGGCAAGCTTGGCGATACGGATATGTAGATCTCCTACCATTGTAACTGACTCTATGTAACCCTAGCCCTCTCTGGTGTCTATATAAACCGGATGGCTCTAGTCCGTAGGACACAACAACAACCCTTACAATCATACCATAGGCTAGCTTCTAGGGTTTAGCCTCCTTGATCTCGTGGTAGATCCACTCTTGTAAACATCCACAATATCAATATCAATCAAGCAGGACGTAGGGTTTTACCTCCATCAAGAGGGCCCGAACCTGGGTAAAACATCGTGTCCCTTGTCTCCTGTTACCATCCGCCTAGACGCACAGTTCGGGACCCCCTACCCGAGATCCGCCGGTTTTGACACCGACAGCGCCAGAGCGGCGCGCACTGAGAGAACAGGAAGGGGCGCTTGGGTAGCTGGGCCGGTTGGTTGAGGTGGGCCGAGGCCCATGGGGGCACGCAGTGGCCAGTGGGCCACGGCCCAGATTGAGGGGGCTTTTCCTTTTCTTTGTTTTTTTGTTTTTCTTTTCCAGCAGCTTTTGCATTTTCTTTTTGCAAAATTATGCCACTGGCCAAAACAATCTCAAAGAATTAAAGTGCACTGCCTCAAAAAGGTTGGGAGGCTTTTGGAATAGTTGCCAATTTTATAAATTAAAAAGGGCATTTACTTTATTGCTTAGGTCACTGCTTTAAGTACCTTAGGCCACTTAAACCTTTTGCAAAAATGTTGGTTCACCACCAATATTAGTTGTGGAATATTTGGCACATGATGAACATTTTGTGTTCATGTCCGAGCATTTTGAATTTCACACAGAATTTGAATTTGAATTCAATCGGAATGTGAAAGAGCATGAGACAATAATGATCAGGCACATGTTTAGCAAAACAATTAACTTAACCCCAGGGGTTACTGTAGCATCATTACACCGGGGTGTTACAGACCCCAAGCCTGGCGAGCCCAAATACTACGGCAAGAAGACCGCGTGGAGGAAGGAGGCCTACTCATGCAGCAGATCTGAAGTTACATCTGACACACCGACCCCATTGCGGCGGATCTGGACGACAGGCGGTGGTGAGCATGGGGCCCAAGGAGCACGGTCGGGAGGCGGTTCTCGATCTGTGGTCACTCCGACTATCTCCTACACACAGCTTCGTCGGATCGACCCGAGCTGAGCCAGCGCACGAGCCAGCCAAAGTCCATTCACGATCCCTCTTTCAGAGCAACAATCTGTAAGTATTTTCCTCTTATCTTCATTGCTCACTCTATTTTCCGCATCTAGTAGTTTTATGAGTTCCATCATGTCATACCGTAGGCCTACAGAGTACACACGCCAGAGACCATGGCGTGGCATCGAGGCTTCATGAACACCAAGTGCGGAGGATCGCCACCGGAGCAGGCTTTTCAGAAATGGCGGCGGCAGGTGTCCTTAGTTGCAGCCAAGACAACCAAGGTCTGCGACCTTTGAGGAGTTTGTGGCACGTAACACCGCCCCTCGCCGGTTAGTTCATCCCCAATCTATTCACCCAAAGCATGTCATGCCTTTCAACACAGTCATATATCCCATTAATATGTCTTTTCAACATCCAGGGAACAGGTGGATCTACCGTTGGTGGTGGTCTTTGCAGCACTCCGGAGACACGGAGCCCGACCACTCCGATCCATGGAGGCGGAGGCGGTCTTGGCGGTAGCACTGGCGGAAGCACTGACGACCTGGGCTTCGGCGCTCTTGGCGGTGACGACCTCCGCGGTGCTCGACGTCCTGGCGCTTAAGCCATTCGGGGACTTGTGTGCTTATGCTTATGTTTTTTTAGATGACTTGTGTGTGGTGATGATCCTTTAGATGACTTGTGTGCTTCTCTATATGCTTATGCCTTATGATTGTGCTTATGCTTATGATTGTGATGATGCTTATGCATATATTGTTGTGCTATGCTGCTCCTTACTGTTACGTGATGCTGCTTCTTATATATGCTGCTTCTTATATATGCTGTGTATATTCAAATGAATTGAGCTGAAAAGAAACAGGAAAAAGAAAAAAAATCTGGACAGAAACTATGCCGACGGCCTAGCCGTCGGCATAGGCCTGGCGTGTGCTCCCAGTGGCTAACACGTGGCCGTCTATGCCGACGGCCTGGCTGTCGGCTTAGTTCTGCCCCAGGAGTGCCCAGTTGCCGACACGTGGCACGTCTATGCCGACGGCCTAGCCGTCGGCATCGTTCTAAACTAAGCCGACGGCCTGGCTGTCGGCATAGGCAAGCACCCAGGAGCAACGGCGGCTCGCCACGTGGCACCTCTATGCCGACGGCCTGGCCGTCGGCATAGTTCTAACTGCCGACGGCGGGCCGTCGGCATAGAGGTGCCACGTGGCGAGCCGCCGTTGCTCGGCGATTGACGGCACCGCCGTTAAGCGATAACTTTGCCGACGGCGATGCCATCGGCATAGATGTCTGACCACCGTTGGGATAGGGTCTATGCCGACGGCCGTTCTATGCCGACGGTCATCCTGGCTACGCCGACGGATATGTTGCCGACGGCCCTATGCCGACGGGGGCCGTCGGCATAGGCCTGTCCCGACGGCTAGTCAGGGCTATGCCGACGGCCCTGGCCGTCGGCATAGGTTGCGATTCCCGTAGTGCCGGGTGCGTGATAGCCTGCATTGATACCCAATGTATCATTCCAAGCAGACTGAACCGGTAATGGTATTCGACACCATGTCAAAGTCATTTCGGCAGATGCGTGCTCCAATTGTTCCCACCAAGGCATGTATATTTGAGATGGATGACACGCTTGGCATCTATAGTTGTAACAAGGCCTTTGGAATTATTAGTATACTAGAACATGGATGCACGCGTTGCCGCGCTCGTCCATCTTGTCGAAACAACACTAACATTTTACAAAATCTCAAACGGGACAAATACTTATGAATAATTTGAATGGTTCAACACTTTCTACTCAATGTTTTAGGTAAACGGTTGCATATTTTTTTACTGATAGGATCGCATAAATTATCAAACATATATATGGATTATCTGGGAAAAAATGTTTAAATTCATGACTTCCTAAATAATTGATGATACCATTAAAGTACCAAGGGGTTAATACATAATATGGTCTAAATATAGACGTAAGTAGGGTTGGACTGAACAAAGCCACCAGAGATAACAGAAGGCAGCAATTCATAGGATGTTAGTATCGAAAGTAACTGGAAACCTCAAGCAGAAGGATCTAGCAAATAGCGTTTCAAACAATAAGGATAAGAACATACCCTATTCATTTTCATACCAACAATAATAGCTTAGAAGCTCTATTAATTGGTTATAAAAAAGAAAAATGTATGCATCATTTGGCAGGACAATGCTTTTCTCAAGGATCTATAGATTGATGGGTTTCTTGCGTGCTTTGCTTGAAGATTCTTGGAAGAAAGTCCTGCTAGCCATACAGAGCAGAAGAAGTAGGCCGACAATAAATTTCCAGAGAGAAGGTACAAGGTTATACTGAAAATTATCCGAGCAATGTTTGTTATATGAACTTTCTGAGGCATAATAATCTTTCACATAGTGATCACTACAATAGTTGTCTTAAATCTGAGCATGTAAAAATCCATAAAGGTTTACCTACACAAAGAAAGAGGTGTCCATAGTAGTTCAATGGTTCAGTGAAGGTCAGGAAAAAAAAGTTAATTCATCTATGCGCAAGAGACACCATTGGCTGGCGGCTGTTATTTGCAGTTTGTACACAGCTAAAGAGACTGAAAGGTCTGAAAATGCAAGAGTTACTATGAGGATGCAAGAGAAATATTCATATTCTTCTGTTGGATGCTCACTACAACGATCAAACACGTTTTTAGCACAGAGTAAAATAAAATCCTTTATTACTGAGGTCATTAGTCGTTTCTTCATGCAAAAAAAAAACTCACTACACTGCACACACGAGTAGGAACCAAGAGGTCAAACTTGCTTCTTGAAACAACTTGCATTCTGAGTAACAACGAAATATAGGTATGTAAGAAGAAAAAATTCGTCAATTTGAGGTTGTAAACGGATGTCTAAAGTTGATATTGTACTTACCTTGTTCAAGTGCATAATTTGAACCTCAGGGTATAGGGCCAGGGGCGAATTTCAGGGTATTCCTCTGTTCGCCCGGAACAATGCAGGTAGCACAAAACTCCACTACAACATCCTAGAAAGCCATTGACGGGAAAGAAGACCAACCAATCATCACAAACTTGGGATGGTGGAAAATATAAGAGTCCAGTGTTGCTGAATCGAGAAGCGGGGTGGCCCGTCGATGCAGCCAGAGAGGAGCGGAATCAGCCGTGATGCCAGGTGAGGCAGGACAGCAGGAGATGAATATCTTGACGCCGTGTTACCTAACTTTGGTGAGACGCCATTCTGGATACATGGTCCGATTGTACATGATGTTGCAGCCAGAGTGAGAACAAAACCAAAACACCATGAATAGATCAAGTCAACTTCTTTGCAGACTCCCATCTCAAAGAACAAGCACCAGAGGACGTTTTAGTTCGCGGCCCATCGAGTAACCGTGAGAGTGGACAGGGCGCGTATGTACCCTCATGGAAGAGGGGGGGAGGGGGGGGGGGGAGAGTCGAAGGGGGCGGTAAAGCTTCCTGGTCGCCATGATTCCGTCGCCGCCAGCCTTGGAGTGTCGCTTCGCATCCAAAAGAGAGGTTGTGACTCGTTTTTTTTGTTGAGAAAAAGAGTTTGTGAGTCGTGAGGGTGTAGGGCCAGCCAGGTCGTGGAGACTCACGCGTAAAAAGCCCAACCTGGTAGTTTCTCGGCCCGTTCTATCCCCAGAGCAGCGGCCCTTGAGACGTTGAGGCGGCCCTGACGCGCAGCAGTGTGACTCCAGAGCAATCTTGTGCATTCGTACGTGAGATCCGACGGCAGACAAACTAAAATCACTGTGGGAAGCCGTAGCTAGCTGAGTTTTACTGTTTTGTAATGGGTGTTACAGAACTATGAAAGTGAGGTCTGGGACCTAAAGTACTGGGTTGCATTGCCGATCACAGAAATCAGGGAGAAGTTTGAAGGCCATGATGACTATTGGTATGTGAATGTTGCTTCGGGGAATGGTAATGCGCTCTTGCTTGTTAGTTTTAATCATTGGTTGTTTTATGTTGACACTGATGGCGACCTGGTTGCTAGCTTCCAAGGCTTCTTTGCCTCTCGTTTTCGGCACAAACAAACTCTTGTTCCACATACCTTCTGTATGACACTAGATGTTAATCATGCGAGCACTTTGAAACTATGTTTCGTCTGACGGCATTTTAGTGAGGTGGTGCTTCTTAACGGCCTATTTTTTTGTATCCTTCTGACCTGCGATGTTTATGAATTGGATCAATGTTTATGAACTGGACCAAGATGGCTTGTTGGTTGATTTCTTCTTTCTATTTTGACATATATAATGTTATGTTCAGAAGTGACTTTTATGTAGTTGCATGAAATCTATGCTTGTTTCCATCACCCTTCAGGGTTTACATCTCGTGTTGATGCTGAACTTAAGACATTTTACTATGCTTTAGAAGCGTTTTCCAACTGGTCTGCAATATGTCATTATTATCTCAATGGAACATCCTGTCATAGATCAGTTTTATTCATGCATCTATTGCATCTGGTTAGGTAGGCCTCATGGAGACTGCCCAAAATGTATGACATATTGATCGCTCGCGGACGGAAGAGTCGAAGGGGGCGGTAAAGCTTCCTGGTCGCCATGATTCTGTCGCCGCCGGCCTTGGAGTGTCGCTTCGCATCCAAAAGAGAGGTTGTGACTCGGTTTTTTTTGAGAAAGAGAGTTTGTGAGTCGTGAGGGTGTAGGGCCAGCCAGGTCGTCGATACTCACGCGTAAAAAGCCCAACCTGGTAGTTTCTCGGCCCGTTCGATCCCCAGAGCAGCGGCCCTTGAGACGTTGAGGCGGCCTTGACGCGCAGCAGTGTGACTCCAGAGCAATCCTGTGCATTCGTATGTGAGATCCGACGACAGACAACTAAAATCACTGTGGGAAGCCGTAGCTAGCTGAGTTTAACTGTTTTGTAATGGGTGTTACAGAACTATGAAAGTGAGGTCTGGGACCTAAAGTACCGGGTTGCATTGCCGATCACAGAAATCAGGGAGAAGTTTGAAGGCCATGATGACTATTGGTATGTGAATGTTGCTTCGGGGAATGGTAATGTGCTCTTGCTTGTTAGTTTTAATCATTGGTTGTTTTATGTTGACACTGATGGCGACCTGGTTGCTAGCTTCCAAGGCTTCTTTGCCTCTCGTTTTCGGCACAAACAAACTCTTGTTCCAGATACCTTCTGTACGACACTAGATGTTAATCATGCGAGCACTTCGAAACAATGTTTCGTCTGACGGCATTTTAGTGAGGTGGTGCTTCTTAACGGCCTATTTTTTTATCCTTCTGACCTGCGATGTTTATGAATTGGATCAATGTTTATGAACTGGACCAAGATGGCCAGTTGGTTGATTTCTTCTTTCTATTTTTTGAGGATCAGCTGAAATCTCGGGGACGAGATTTTTCCTAAGGGGGTAGGTGTTGTGACACTCCAAAAAATTTAATTTGGTTTTCAACAAAAACTTTGTTTGATTTGAAGGAGGCCATTTAAAATCTTTCCAAAAACCCCTCCTTCTCAAAAAAAATTCCCCCATGGCAAGGATTTTATTTTGTATCTTCTTCTACCTTGGTGTTTGATTATTAAAAACCTTCCTTCTGATTTTTACCCATATCAAATAAATTTTTGGAATTTTTTTTAAAAAGAAACCCTATGGGTTTTGGGGCTATTCTTTTGTTTTGAAACCATCCATTGTTTTACCATGCCTCATGTGGTAATTTCTCCCAAAACCCCTCCCTCCACTTTGGGGCAACCCAAACTTTCTGTTCCAACAAGTTCAACCCATTTTTGAATATTATTTCATTTATTTTATCCCCAAAAACAATTCTGTCTTTTATTTTAAGCCTACAAAGGAAGTACCTGATTGTGACGCCCCCGATTCAATCGTACACTAATCATGCATGCAAATGTGTACGATCAAGATCAGGGACTCACGGGAAGATATCACAACACAACTCTAAAACATAAATAAGTCATACAAGCATCATAATACAAGCCAGGGGCCTCGAGGGCTCAAATACAAGTGCTCGATCATAGACGAGTCAGCGGAAGCAACAATATCTGAGTACAGACATAAGTTAAACAAGTATGCCTTAAGAAGGCTAGCACAAACTGGGATACAGATCGAAAGAGGCGCAGGCCTCCTGCCTGGGATCCTCCTAAACTACTCCAGGTCGTCGGCAGCGGGCTACACGTAGTAGTAGGCACCTCCAGTGTAGTAGTCGTCATCGACGGTGGCGTCTGGCTCCTGGGCTCCATCGTCTGGTCGCAGCAACCGGGTAAAGAAAGGGGGGGAAAGGGGGAACAAGGCAACCGTGAGTACTCATCCAAAGTACTACGCAAGCAAGGAGCTACACTACATATGCATGGATATATGTGTAAAGGGCAATATCGGTGGACTGAACTGCAGAATGCCGAATAAGAGGGGATGTCTAATCACGTCAAGACTACGCTCGTAGCCTCCGTCTTGCAACATGTAGCGAGAGTAGATCAAGTCCTCCAAGTAGCATCGCATAGCATAATCCTACCCGCGATCCCTCCTCGTAACCACGAGAGAGCGACCACCGGGTTATATCTGGCACTTGGGAGGGTGTGTTTTATTAAGTATCCGGTTCTAGTTGTCATAAGGTCAAGGTACAACTCCAAGTCGTCCTGTAGGGGTGCACCACATAACCCAACAAGCTGGATCCCATTTGGCCGGACACACTTTCCTGAGTCATGCCCGACCGCGGAAGATCAACATGTCGCAGCCCCACCTAGGCACAAAAGAGAGGCCAGCACGCCGGTCTAAACCTAAGCGCCACGAAGTGCAGGCCCATCGCCCAATGCACACACGACGTTGCATGGGCGGCCGAAGGCACCTAGCCTAACAGGCGTTCCAGTCAATCCGGTGCGCGCCGCTCGATCGCCGACGTCCACGAAGGCTTGGTGATACCACGGCGGGATACCCATAACTACTCCCACGTAGATGGTTAGTGCGTATAGACCAAATGGCGGACTCGGATCAAATACCAAGATCTCGTTAAGCGTGTTAAGGATCCGCGAACGCCGACCAGGCCAGGCCCACCTCTCTCTAGGTGGTCTCAACCTTCCTGCCGCCTCCGCCACAAAGTAACGATCGGGGCCGTCGGGAACCCAGGCCCACCTATACCGGGATGGAGCCACCGTCCTTTCAGCCCCCATCTCCGAACAAGATCACGAGTAATGTAATAGTGTAAAGTATATAGTATATGCCCGTGATCACCTCCCCAAGTGATCACAGCCCAAAGAGTATAGCGTGGCGGAGACGGACAAGAATGTAGGGCCACTGATGGAACACTAGCATCCTATACTAAGTAGTAGGATAGCAGATAAAGGTAACAACAGTAGTAGCAAGGACAGGCTATGCGGCAATATAGGATTAACTGAAAGCAGTAACATGCTACACTACTCTAATGCAAGCAGTATAGAGAAGAGTAGGCGATATCTGGTGATCAAAGGGGGGGCTTGCCTGGTTGCTCTGGCAAGAGAGAGGGGTCGTCAACACCGTAGTCGATCACAGGGGTACCGGCAGCGGTCTCGGGGTCTACCGGAAAAAGTAACGGAGGGGGAACATAATAAATAACAGAGAAATCAAAGCATAACATGTCAAATGCGGTGCTAGAGGTGATCTAACGCAAGGATGGGTGATACCGCTCAAGGGGGGAAACATCCGGGAAAGTATCCCCGGTGTTTCGTGTTTTCGGGCAGAGGAGCAGGAGGGGAAAAGTTGCGAGTTTGATATGATAGGGGTGTGTGGTGGACGAACGGGTTGCGCATCTGGAATCGTCTCGTCGTTCTGAGCAACTTTCATGTACAAAGTTTTTCGATCCGAGTTACGGTTAATTTACTATGATTTTTCAAAGATTTAAACACTATTCTGAATTTATTAATAAAAAGGAAATACTGCATCATCATGACGTCAGGGTGACGTCAGCGGTCAACGTTGACCTGTTGACCAGTCAAACTGACAGGTGGGGTCGTTCTGTCATAGACCTAACTAACAGATTAGGTAGTTAATTAGCAGATTAAGTTAATTAGGTAGTTAACTAAGCTAATTATGTTAATTAATTAACTTACTAATTGATTAAATAATTTATTATTATTATTATTATTAAAAAAACATTTCTTTTAATTCGTTTTGGGGGCGGCCCCGTGTCATTAGCCCAAATGGCCTTAGCGGGCGCTGGGCGGGCGCACCTAAAGCCCAACACTGGGGCGAGGCTGGCCGATGCCGAGTGGCGCCGAAGAGCCAACGGCAACGGAGGTGGCCGGAAGGGAAATATGCCCTAGAGGCAATAATAAAAGTTATTATTTATTTCCTTATATCATGATAAATGTTTATTATTCATGCTAGAATTGTATTAACCGAAACATAATACATGTGTGAATATATAGACAAACAGTATGTCACTAGTATGCCTCTACTTGACTAGCTTGTTAATCAAAGATGGTTATGTTTCCTAACCATGAACAAGGAGTTGTTATTTGATTAACAAGGTCACATCATTAGTTGAATGATCTGATTGACATGACCCATTCCGTTAGCTTAACAGTTGATCGTTTAGTATGTTAATGCTTTCTTCATGACCCATACATGTTCCTATAACTATGAGATTATGCAACTCCGTTTACGGAGGAACACTTTGGTACTACCAAACGTCACAACGTAATCGGGTGATTATAAAGGAGTACTACAGGTGTCTCCAAAGGTACTTGTTGGGTTGGCGTATTTGAGATTAGGTTTTGTCACTCCGATTGTCGGAGAGGTATCTCGTGCCTTCTCGGTAATGCACATCACTTAAGCCTTGCAAGCATTACAACTAATGAGTTAGTTGTGAGATGATGTATTACGGAACGAGTAAAGAGACTTACGTAACGAGATTGAACTAGGTATTGGATACCGACGATCGAATCTCGGGTAAGTAACATACCGATGACAAAGGGAACAACGATGTCGTTATGCGGTTTGACCGATAAAGATCTTTGTAGAATATGTAGGAACCAATATGGGCATCCAGGTTCCGCTATTGGTTATTGACCGAGAATGGTTCTAGGTCATGTCTACATAGTTCTCGAACCCGTAGGGTCCGCACGCTTAACGTTCGATGACAGTTCATAATGAGTTTATAAGTATTGATGCACCAAGGTTGTTCGAGTCCCGGATGTGATCACGGACATGACGAGGAGTCTCGAAATGGTCGAGACATAAAGATTGATATATTGGAAGCCTATGTTTGGACTTGAATGGTTCCGAGTGAAAACAGGATGTTACGGAACACCGGGGTTACGGAACCCCGGGGTATATGGGCCCTCATGGGCCTTGAGGGAAAGGAGAAGGGCCGGCCAGGTGGGCTGCGCGCCCTCCCCCTTCCAGTCCGAATAGGACAGGAGAGGGGCGCGCCTTCCCCTTTCCCTCCCAATCCTACTCCAACTAGGAGAGGGAGTCCTACTCCCGGTGGGAGTAGGACTCCTCCTTAGTGCGCCTCCTCTAGGGCCGCCACCTCCCCTTGTCTCCTTTATATACAGGGCAGGGCACCCCAATACACACAAGTTGATCTACGGATCTTGCCTTAGCCGTGTGCGGTGCCCCTTCCACCATATTCCACTTGGTCATATCGTCATGAGCTTAGGAGAAGCCCTGCGCGGAGAAGTCATATCGTCGCGGAGCTTAGGCGAAGCCCTGCGTCGGTGGAGCATCAACATCGTCACCACGCCGTCGTCTTGACGGAACTCATCCCGACACTTTGCTGGATCGGAGTCCGGGATCGTCATCGAGCTGAGCGTGTGCGTAACTCGGAGGTGCCGTCGTTCGGTGCTTGGATCGGTCGGATCGTGGAGACGTCGACTACATCAACAGCGTTGTTATAACGCTTCGCTTTCGGTCTCGAGGGTGCGTGGACGGACACTCTCCCTCTCGTTGCTATGCCATCACCATGGTCTTGCGTGATCGTAGGAAATTTTTGAAATTACTACGTTTCCCAACATGGCATCCGAGCCTGGTTTTATGCGTTGATGTCATATGCACGAGTAGAACACAAGTGAGTTGTGGACGATACAAGTCATACTGCCTACCAGCATGTCATACTTTGGTTCAGCGGTATTGTGAGATGAAGCGGCCCGGACCGACATTACGCGTCGCTTACGCGAGACTGGTTTCACCGCTCGAGCACTCGTTGCTTAAAGGTGACCGCGGTGTCTGCTCTCTCACTTTAGTTGAATCGAGTATGGCTACGCCCGGTCCTTGAGAAGGTTAAACGAGTCTATTTGACGAAGTATCGTTGTGGTTTTGATGCGTGGTAAGAACGGTTCTTGCTCAGCCCGTAGCAGCCACGTAAAACTTGCAACAACAAAGTAGAGGACGTCTAACTTGTTTTTGCAGGGCATGATGTGATGTGATATGGTCAAGGCGTGATGCTATATTTTATTGTATGAGATGATCATGTTTTGTAACCGAGTTATCGGCAATGGCAGGAGCCATATGGTTGTCGCTTTATTGTATGAAATGCAACGCCATGTAATTGCTTTACTTTATCACTAAGGAGTAGCGATAGTCGTAGAAGCAATAGTTGGCGAGACGACAACGATGCTACGATGGAGATCAAGGTGTCGCGCGGTGGCGATGGTGATCATGACGGTGCTTGGCGATGGAGATCACAAGCACAAGATGATGATGACCATATCATATCACTTATATTGATTGCATGTGATGTTTATCCTTTATGCATCTTATCTTGCTTTGATTGACGGTAGCATTATAAGATGATCTCTCACTAAAATTATCAAGAAGTGTTCTCCACGAGTATGCACCGTTCGAAAGTTCTTCGTCTTTGAGACACCACGTGATGATCGGGTGTGATAGGCTCTACGTTCAAATACAGCGGGTGCAAAACAGTTGCGCACGCGGAATACTCAGGTTAAACTTGACGAGCCTAGCATATAACAGATATGGCCTCGGAACACGAGACCGAAAGGTCGGCGTGAATCATATAGTAGATATGATCAACATAGTGATGTTCACCATTGAAACTACTCCATCTCACGTGATGATCGGACATGGTTTAGTTGATTTGGATCACGTGATCACTTAGATGACTAGAGAGATGTCTGTCTAAGTGGGAGGTTTTAATATGATTAATCAAACTTAAATTTATCATGAACTTAGTACCGATAGTATTTTGCTTGTCTATGTTTGATGTAGATAGATGGCTCGTGCTGTTGTTCCGTTGAATTTTAATGCGTTCCTTGAGAAAGCAAAGTTGAAAGATGATGGTAGCAATTACGGACTGGGTCCGTAACGAGGATTATCCTCATTGCTGCACGAAAAATTACGCCCCGGAAGCACCGCTGGGTGACAGGCCTGCTGCGATGCTTGAGCGAGAAGTTGTGAGCGTCACGCAAAGCGAGCTGATGACTACTCAATAGTTCAGTGTGCCATGCTTTACGGCTTAGAACCGGGTCTTCAACGGCGTTTTGAGCGTCATGGAGCATATGAGATGTTCCAGAGTTGAAGTTAATATTTCAAGCAAATGCCCGGATTGAGAGATATGAAGTCTCCAATAAGTTCTATAGCTGCAAGATGGAGGAGAATAGTTACATCGGTGAGCACATACTCAAAATGTCCGGGTATAACAATCACTTAATTCAGCTGGGAGTTAATCTTCCGGATGATAGTGTCATTGATGAATTCTCCAATCACGCCACCAAGCTACAAGAGCTTCGTGATGAACTATAATATGCAAGGGATGACTAAGACAATTCTGAGCTCTTAGCGATGCTGAAAGCCATGAAGTAGAAATCAAGAAAGAGCATCAAGTGTTGATGGTCAGCAAGACCACTAGTTTCAAGAAAAAGGGCAAAGGGAAGAAGAAGGAAACTTCAAAAGAACAGCAAGAAAGTTGCTGATCAAGAGAAGAAACCCAAGTCTGGACCTAAGCCTGAAATCGAGTGTTTTTACTTTATAGCGCGGATGGACATTTGAAGCGGAACTGCCCCAAGTATTTGGCGGATAAAAGGATGGCAAGGTGAACAAAGGTATATATGATATACATGTTATTGATGTGTACCTTACTAATACTCGCAGAGTACAGGTATTTGATCTGGTTACATTGCTAATATTTGCAACTCGAAGCAGGAACTACGGATTAAGCGAAGATTGGCTAAGGACGAGGTGACGATCGTGTTGGAAATGGTTCCAAAGTCGATGTGATCGCGATCGGCACGCTACCTCTACATCTACCTTGGGATTAGTTTTAGACCTAAATAATTGTTATTTGGTGCCAGCGTTGAGCATGAACATTATATCTGGATCTTGTTTATTGCGAGACGGTTATTCATTTAAATCAGAGAATAATGGTTGTTCTATTTATATGAATAATATCTTTTATGGTCATGCACCCTTGAAGAGTGGTCTATTCTTGTTGAATCTCGACGGTAGTGATACACATATTCATAATATTGAAGCCAAAAGATGCAGAGTTGATAATGATAGTGCAACTTATTTGTGGCACTGCCGTTTAGGTCATATCGGTGTAAAAGCATGAAGAAACTCCATCTTGATGGGCTTCGGAATCACTTGATTATGAATCACTTGGTACTTGCGAACCGTGCCTCATGGGCAAGATGACAAAACGCCGTTCTCGGAACTATGGGCGTGCAACTGATTTGTTGGAAATCATACATACCGATGTTTGTGGTCCAATGAATGTTGAGGCACTTGGCGGATATCGTTATTTTCTCACCTTCACAGATGACTTGAGCAGATATGGGTATATCTACTTAATGAAACACAAATCTGAAACTTTTGAAAAGTTCAAAGAATTTCAGAGTGAAGTGGAAAATCATCGTAACAAGAAAATAAAATTTCTGCGATCTGATCGTGGAGGAGAATATTTGAGTTACGAGTTTGGCTTACATTTGAAACAATGTGGAATAGTTTACAACTCACGCCACCGGAACACCACAGAGAAATGGTGTGTCCGAGCGTCGTGTCGTACTTTACTAGATATGGTGCGATCTATGATGTCTATTTCGATTTACCGCTATCGTTTTGGGGTTATGCTTTAGAGACGGCGCATTCACGTTGAATAGGACACCGTCAAAATCCGTTGAGACGACGCCTTATGAACTGTGGTTTGGCAAGAAACCAAAGTTGTCGTTTCTTAAAGTTTGGGGCTGCGATGCTTATGTAAAGAAACTTCAACCAGATAAGCTCGAACCCAAATCGGAAAAATGTGTCTTCATAGGATACCCAAAGGAGACTGTTGGGTACACCTTCTATCACAGATCTGAAGGCAAGATTTTCGTTGCTAAATTCGGATCCTTTCTAGAGAAGGAGTTTCTCTCGAAAGAAGTGAGTGGGAGGAAAGTAGAACTTGATGAGATAATCTGTATCTGCTCCCTTATTGGAAAGTAGTTCATCACAAGAAATGGTTCCTGTGACAACTACACCAATTAGTGAAGAAACTAATGATGATGATCATGTAGTTTCAGATCAAGTTACTACTGAACCTCGTAGGTCAACCAGAGTAAAATCGCACCAGTGAGTGGTACGGTAATCCTATTCGGAAGTCATGTTACTTGACCATGGCGAACCTACGAACTATGAAGAAGCGATGGTGAGCCCAGATTCATAAAATGGCTGGAAGCCATGAAATCTGAGATGGGATCCATGTATGAGAACAAAGTATGGACTTTGGTTGACTTGCCCAATGATCGGCAAGCCATTGAAAATAAATGGATCTTTAAGAAGAAGACTGACGCCGATGGTAATGTAACTGTCTACAAAGCTCGACTTGTTGCAAAAGGTTTTCGACAAGTTCAAGGGGTTGACTACGATGAGACTTTCTCACCCGTAGCGATGCTTAAGTCTGTCCGAATCATGTTAGCAATTGCCGCATTTTATGATTATGAAATTTGGCAAATGGATGTAAAAACCGCATTCTTGAATGGATTTCTAGAAGAAGAGTTGTATATGATGCAACCAGAAGGTTTTGTCGATCCAAAGGGTGCTAACAAAGTGTGCAAGCTCAACGATCAATTTATGGTGCGGTGCAAGCCTCTCGGAGTTGGAATAAGCGCTTTGATAGTGTGATCAAAGCATATGGGTTTGTACAGACTTTTGGAGAAGCCTGTATTTACAAGAAAGTGAGTGGGAGCTCAGTAGCATTTCTAATATTATATGTGGACGACATATTATTGATTGGAAATGATATAGAATTTCTGGATAGCATAAAAGGATACTTGAATAAAAGTTTTTCAATGAAAGACCTCGGTGAAGCTGCTTACATATTGGGCATCAAGATCTATAGAGATAGATCAAGGCGCTTAATTGGACTTTCACAAAGCACATACCTTGATAAAGTTTTGAAGAAGTTCAAAATGGATCAGGCAAAGAAAGGTTTTTACCTGTATTACAAGGTGTAAGATTGAGTCGGACTCAATGCCCGACCACAGCAGAAGATAGAGAAAAATGAAAGATGTTCCTATGCTTCAGCCATAGGCTCTATCATGTATGCAATGCTGTGTACCAGACTGACGTATGCTTAGCTGTAAGCTTGGCAGGAAGGTACCAAAGTAATCCAGAGTGGATCATCGGACAGCGGTCAAGAACATCTGAAATACGAAAAGGACTAAGGATATGTTTCTCGATATGGAGGTGACAAAGAGCTAGTCGTAAATGGTTACGTCGATGCAAGCTTTGACACTGATCCGGACGATTCTAAATCGCAAACCGGATCGTGTTTTTATTAAGCGGTGGAGCTGTCGGTTGGTGCAGTTCTAAACAAAGCGTCGTGGCGGGATCTACATGTGAAGCGGAGTACATAGCTGCTTGGAAGCAGCGAATGAAGGAGTCTGGATGAAAGAGTTCATTTCCGATCTAGGTGTCATACCTAGTGCATCGGGACCGATGAAGATCTTCTGTGACAATACTGGTGCAATTGCCTTGGCAAAGGAATCCAGGTTTCACAAGAAGACCAAGCACATCAAGAGACGCTTCAATTCCATTCGGGACCAAGTCCAAGTGGGAGACATAGAGATTTGCAAAATACATACGGATCTGAATGTTGCAGACCCGTTGACTAAGCCTCTTCCACGAGCAAAACATGATCAGCACCAAGACTCCATGGGTGTTAGGATCATTACTTTGTAATCTAGATTATTGACTCTAGTGCAAGTGGGAGATGAAGGAAATATGCCCTAGAGGCAATAATAAAAGTTATTATTTATTTCCTTATATCATGATAAATGTTTATTATTCATGCTAGAATTGTATTAACGGAAACATAATACATGTGTGAATATATAGACAAACAGTATGTCACTAGTATGCCTCTACTTGACTAGCTTGTTAATCAAAGATGGTTATGTTTCCTAACCATGAACAAGGAGTTTTATTTGATTAACAAGGTCACATCATTAGTTGAATGATCTGATTGACATGACCCATTCCGTTAGCTTAACAGTTGATCGTTTAGTATGTTAATGCTTTCTTCATGACCCATACATGTTCCTATAACTATGAGATTATGCAACTCCGTTTACGGAGGAACACTTTGGTACTACCAAGCGTCACAACGAATCGGGTGATTATAAAGGAGTACTACAGGTGTCTCCAAAGGTACTTGTTGGGTTGGCGTATTTGAGATTAGGTTTTGTCATCTCCGATTGTCGGAGAGGTATCTCGAGCCTTCTCGGTAATGCACATCACTTAAGCCTTGCAAGCATTACAACTAATGAGTTAGTTGTGAGATGATGTATTACGGAGCGAGTAAAGAGACTTACGGTAGCGAGATTGAACTAGGTATTGGATACCGACGATCGAATCTCGGGTAAGTAACATACCGATGACAAAGGAACAACGATGTCGTTATGCGGTTTGACCGATAAAGATCTTCGTAGAATATGTAGGAACCAATATGGGCATCCAGGTTCCGCTATTGGTTATTGACCGAGAATGGTTCTAGGTCATGTCTACATAGTTCTCGAACCCGTAGGGTCCGCACGCTTAACGCTTCGATGACAGTTCATAATGAGTTTATAAGTATTGATGCACCAAGGTTGTTGAGTCCCGGATGTGATCACGGACATGACGAGGAGTCTCGAAATGGTCGAGACATAAAGATTGATATATTGGAAGCCTATGTTTGGACTTGGAATGGTTCCGAGTGAAAACAGGATGTTACCGAACACCGGGGTTACGGAACCCCGGGGGTATATGGGCCCTCATGGGCCTTGAGGGAGAAGGAGAAGGGCGGCCAGGTGGGCTGCGCCCCTCCCCTTCCAGTCCGAATAGGACAAGGAGAGGGGCGCGCCTTCCCCTTCCCCTCCCCAATCCTACTCCAACTAGGAGAGGGGGAGTCCTACTCGGTGGGAGTAGGACTCCTCCTTAGTCGCGCCTCCTCTAGGGCCGGCCACCTCCCCTTGTCTCCTTTATATCACGGGGCAGGGGCACCCCAATACACACAAGTTGATCTCGGATCTTGCCTTAGCGTGTCGGTGCCCCTTCCACCATATTCCACTTCGGTCATATCGTCGCGGAGCTTAGGAGAAGCCCTGCGCCGAGAAGTCATATCGTCGCGAGCTTAGGCGAAGCCCTGCGTCGGTGGAGCATCAACATCGTCCTGCGCCGTCGTCTTGTGGAACTCATCCCGACACTTTGCTGGATCGGAGTCCGGGATCGTCATCGAGCTGAGCGTGTGCAGAACTCGGAGGTGCCGTGACGTTCGGTGCTTGGATCGGTCGGATCGTGGAGACGTCGACTACATCAACCGCGTTGTTATAACGCTTCGCTTTCGGTCTCAGGGTGCGTGGGCGGACACTCTCCCCTCTCGTTGCTATGCCATCACCATGGTCTTGCGTGATCGTAGGAAATTTTTTGAAATTACTACGTTTCCCAACAGCCGGGGCCTCTACGGCGCGGCTCACGGGTAGGGAGGCGAGCGGGACGGCGCGGTTGAGGCTAGCATGGGCGGTGGCCAGCGAGAAGACGGAGCAGCAACGGGCAGAGGGAGCGGGCACGGCGACCGCGAGCTCCGTGGGAGCTCGAGTGTGACGGAGGGGACGGGCCCCAGGCACGGCAGGGGAGCCCGGGGCGTGGTCGAGGCTTGGTGAGCGCGAGGTCGGCGGCTTACGGCAGCCCACGTGATGAGGAAAACAGGAGGGGGCGGGACGGAGGAGGGCTCACCAGCCCTGTAGAGGTGCAAAGGCGTGCTCGGGGAGGGCTGGAGTCGCGAGGCGACGCCTGTGATGATGGGGAAGGCGGCGATGACGTCCAGCTCGGGAGGAGTAAGCGTGAGGAGAGGCAGGGGCGAGGCGGTCCAGCGCGTCGGGGAGGCGGTCTTGGGGCGAGTGGTGCCGGTGTCTTGGCGGCGGCTCTGCGTTGCGGTGTCCGTGAGGAGGAGGGCGAGGACGAGCGGCGAAAGAAAGGAAGGCGGCACCGACGACGGCGGGTGGTGGGGCGGCTCCAGCGGGGGTTCCAGGCGGCGGCGGCGAACGCCCCCGATCCCGAAGAGGGGGAGTGGAACGAGTGGGGCGACTGGGGGAGGGGGTGGTTTGCCCCGATCCAGAACCAGGGGAGGAGACGGGGTGCGAGGCGGGCTCGTCGGGAACGAGGACGGCGGCCGGCGAGGCGCGTCGGTGGCCTCCTCTCGATCCCGATCCAGATCGGGAGAGAGGAGGGGGAGGAGATATTTGTGGGAGAGGAGTGGGGGTGTCGGTGGCCAGTGGGGGGAGTGGGGGAGGTTAAGGCGGCGGGATGGGCCGGCCTGGCGGCCCGGTGGTTTGCGGCCTGGTGAGCGAAGCCCAAGGGGCAGGGGGGTTTCTCCCTCCTTCTTTTTTTTAGTTTTTGTTTTTTTTGTATTTTCCTTTCTTTTATTTCTTTTCCTTTTCTGTTTTTACTTATTTTAAAATACTTAGGCATTTTATAAAATTGTGTCTATTACAACATATTGACTTATGTAAAATATGGCATCTCCCGAACATTTTGTTGGAAATATGCCCTAGAGGCAATAATAAATTAGTTATTATTATATTTCCTTGTTCATGATAATCGTTTGTTATCCATGCTATAATTGTATTGATAGGAAACTCAGATACATGTGTGGATACATAGACAACACCATGTCCCTAGTAAGCCTCTAGTTGACTAGCTCGTTGATCAACAGATGGTTACGGTTTCCTGACCATGGACATTGGATGTCGTTGATAATGAGATCACATCATTAGGAGAATGATGTGATGGACAAGACCCAATCCTAAGCCTAGCACAAAGATCGTAGTTCGTATGCTAAAGCTTTTCTAATGTCAAGTATCATTTCCTTAGACCATGAGATTGTGCAACTCCGGATACCGTAGGAATGCTTTGGGTGTACCAAGCGTCACAACGTAATCGGGTGACTATAAAGGTGCACTACAGGTATCTCCGAAAGTGTCATTGGGTTGGCACGAATCAAGACTGGATTTTCACTCCGTGTGACGGAGAGGTATCTCTGGGCCCACTCGGTAGGACATCATCATAATGTGCACAATGTGACCAAGGGGTTGATCACGGGATGATGTGTTACGGAACGAGTAAAGAGACTTGCGGTAACGAGATTGAACAAGGTATCGGTATACCGACGATCGAATCTCGGGCAAGTACAATACCGCTAGACAAAGGGAATTGTATACGGGATCGATTGAGTCCTTGACATCGTGGTTCATCCGATGAGATCATCGTGGAACATGTAGGAGCTAACATGGGTATCCAGATCCGCTGTTGGTTATTGACCGAGAACGTCTCGGTCATGTCTACATGTCTCCCGAACCCGTAGGGTCTACACATAAGGTTCGATGGCGCTAGGGTTATAAAGGAAGTTTGTATGTGGTTACGAATGTTGTTCGAGTCCGGATGAGATCCCGGACGTCACGAGGAGTTCGGAATGGTCCGGAGGTAAAGATTTATATATGGGAAGTCTGTTTTGGTCACGGAAAAGTTTGGGTTTTCCGGTATCGTCAGGACCACCGGGAGGTCGAGGGTCCACCAAGTGGGGCCACCAACCTGGAGGGCTGCATGGGCCAAGTGTGGGAGGGACCAGCCCGGGTGGGCTGGTGCGCCCCCATAGGGCCCAAGGCGCAGGGAAGTGGGGAAGGGGCAAACCCTAGGCAGATGGGCCCTAAGGCCCATCTAGTGGGCGCCTCCTCTCCCTCCCTCTTGGCCGCCTCCCCAAGCCCCATCTAGGGCTGGCCGCACCCCTTGGGGGTGGAAACCCTAGATGGGGGCGCAGCCCTCCCCCTCCCCTATATATACTTGAGGTTTGGGGCTGCCCAACACACATGAGAACTTCTCCCTCTTGGTGCAGCCACCCTCTCCTCCTCCTCCTCTCCCGTGGTGCTTGGCGAAGCCTGCTGGATGCCACGCTCCTCCACCACCACCACGCCGTTGTGCTGCTGCTGGATGGAGTCTTCCTCAACCTCTCCCTCTCTCCTTGCTGGATCAAGGCGTGGGAGACGTCACCGGGCTGTACGTGTGTTGAACGCGGAGGTGCCGTCCGTTCGGCACTAGGATCTCCGGTGATTTGGATCACGACGAATACGACTCCTTCAACCCCGTTCTCATGAACGCTTCCGCTTAGCGATCTACAAGGGTATGTAGATGCACTCTCCTTCCCTCGTTGCTAGTTTCTCCATAGATAGATCTTGGTGACACGTAGGAAAATTTTGAATTTCTGCTCGTTCTCCAACAAAGGCATCATGAGCTAGGTCTATTATGTAGATTCTTTGCACGAGTAGAACACAAAGTAGTTGTGGGCGTTGATTTTGTTCAATATGCTTACCGTTACTAGTCCAATCTTGTTTCGACGGTATTGTGGGATGAAGCGGCCGGACCGACCTTACACGTACTCTTCGTGAGGCAGGTTCCACCGGTGACATGCACTTGATGCATAAGGTGGCTAGCGGGTGCCGCCTCTCCACTTTAGTCGGAACGGATTCGATGAAAAGGGTCCTTATGAAGGGTAAATAGCAATTGGCATATCACGTTGTGGTTTTGCGTAGGTAAGAAACGTTCTTGCTAGAAACCCATAGCAGCCACGTAAAACATGCAAACAACAATTAGAGGGCGTCTAACTTGTTTTTGCAGGGTATGCTATGTGATGTGATATGGCCAAGAAGAATGTGATGAATGATATGTGATGTATGAGATTGATCATGTTCTTGTAATAGGATTCACGACTTGCATGTCGATGAGTATGACAACCGGCAGGAGCCATAGGAGTTGTCTTTATTTATTGTATGACCTCGTGTCATTAAACAACGCCATGTAATTACTTTACTTTATTGCTAACCGGTAGCCATAGTAGTAGAAGTAATAGTTGGCGAGACAACTTCATGAAGACACGATGATGGAGATCATGATGATGGAGATCATGGTGTCATGCGGTGACGATGATGATCATGGAGCCCGAAGATGGAGATCAAAGGAGCAAAATGATATTGGCCATATCATGTCACTATTTGATTGCATGTGATGTTTATCATGTTTATGCATCTTGTTTACTTAGAACAACGGTAGTAAATAAGATGATCCTTACAACAATTTCAAGAAGTGTTCTCCCTAACGTGCACCGTTGCTAAAGTTAAATAAACTTCTAAGCACCACGTGATGATCGGGTGTGATGGATTCTTACGTTCACATACAACGGGTGTAAGACAGATTTACACACGAAACACTTAGGGTTAACTTGACGAGCCTAGCATGTACAGACATGGCCTCGGAACACAGAGACCGAAAGGTCGAGCATGAGTCGTATAGTAGATACGATCAACATGAATATGTTCACCGATGATGACTAGTCCGTCTCACGTGATGATCGGACACGGCCTGTTGACTCGGATCATGTAATCGCTTAGATGACCGAGAGGATGTCTATCTGAGTGGGAGTTCATAAGATGAACTTAATTATTCTGAACATAGTCAAAAACCCTTTGCAAATTATGTCATAGCTCGCGCTTTAGTTCCACTGTTTAGATATGTTCCTAGAGAAAATATAGTTGAAAGTTGAAAGTAGCGATTATGCGGACGAGAAAGCTTATGTCCTTAATGCACCGCTCGTGTGCTGAACCCCAAGCGTCGTTTGTGGATGTTGCGAACATCGGACATACACGTTTTGATAACTACGTGATAGTTCAGTTAAACGGTTTAGAGTTGAGGCACGAAAGACGTTTTCGAAATGTTGCGGAACATATGAGATGTTTCGAGGGCTGAAATTAGGATTTCAGGCTCGTGCCCACGTCAAGAGGTATGAGACCTCCGACGATTTTCTTAGCCTGCAAACTAAGGGAGAAAAGCTCAATCGTTGAGCTTGTGCTCAGATTGTCTGAGTGCAACAATCACTTGAATCGAGTGGGAGTTGATCTTCCAGAGATAGTGATGTTTCTCCAAAGTCATTGCCACCAAGCTGCTTGAGCTTCGTGATGAACTATACCAAATCAGGGATAGATATGAAGATCCTCGAGATATTCGCAATGTTTGACACCGCGAAAGTAGGAATCAAGAAGGAGCATCAATTGTTGATGGTTGGTGAAACCACTAGTTTCAAGAAGGGCAAGGGCAAGAAGGGATACTTCATGAAACAGCAAATCAGTTGCTGCTCTAGTGAAGAAACCCAAGGTTGAACCCAAACCGGAGACTAAGTGCTTCTGTAATAAGGGGAACAGCCACTGGAGCAGAATTACCCTAGATACTTGGTAGATGAGAAGGCTGGCAAGGTCGATAGAAGTATATTGGATATACATTATGTTAATGTGTACTTTACTAGTACTCCTAGTAGCACCAGGGTATTGGATACTGGTTCGGTTGCTAAGCGTTAGTAACTCGAAATAAAAGGCTACGGAATAAACGGAGACTAGCTAAAGGTGAGCTGACGATATGTGTTGGAAGTGTTTCCAAGTTTGATGTGATCAAACATCGCACGCTCCCTCTACCATCAAGATTAGTATTAAACCAGAATAATTGTCATTTGGTGATTGCGTTGAGCATAGACACGATCGGATTATGTCTATCGCAATACGGTTATTCATTTAAGAAGAATAATGGTTACTCTATTTATTTGAATAATACCTTCAATGGTCTTGCACCTAAAGGAATGGTTTATTGAATCTCGATCGTAGTGATACACATTTTCATGCCAAAAGATATAAGGTAGTAATGATAGTGCCATGTACTTGTGGCACTGCCATGTAAGTCATTTTGGTATAAAACGCATGAAGAAGCTCCATGTTGATGGATCTTTGGACTCACTCGTTTTTGAAAAGTTTGAGACATGCAAACCATGTCTATTGGTGTATACGCATGATGAAACTCCATGCAGATGGACCGTTTGGACTCACTAGATTTTGAATCACTTGAGATATGCAAATCATACCACATGGGCAAGATGACCTAAAGCCTCGGTTTGATAAGATGGAACTAGATAGCTACTTGTTGGAAGTAACACATTTTGATGTGTGCAGTCCAATGAGTCTTGAGGCATCAAATGAATATCGTTATGTTCTTACTTCACGAGATGATTCGAGTAGATGTTGAGTATATTTACTTGATGAAACACAAGTCTGAATTATTGAATGGTTCAAGTAATTTCAGAGTGAAGTTTTAAGATCTTCGTGGCAAGAGGATAGAATGTATATGATATGATCATAGAGATGAATATCTGAGTTACGAGTTTTGGCACACAATTAAGACATTGTGCAAATTGTGTCACAATTAATACCGCCTGGAACACCATAGTGTGATGGTGTGTCCGAACATCATAGTTGCACTCTATTGGATATGGTGCGTACCATGATATCTCTTATCGAATTACCACTGTCGTTCATGGGTTAGACATTAGAGACAACCGCACTCACTTTAATAGGGCATCACATAATTCCGTTGAGACGACATCTTTTGGAGAAACCTAAGTTGTCGTTTCTTGAAAGTTTGGGGCTGCGACGCTTATGTGAAAAAGTTTCAGGTTGATAAGCTCGAACCCAAAGCGGATAAAATGCATCTTCATAAGACACCCAAAACAGTTGGGTATACCTCCTAATTCAGATCCGAAAGCAATAGGGATTGTTTCTTGAATCGGGTCCTTTCTCGAGGAAAAGTTTGTCTCGGAAAGTTGAGTGGGAGGATGGTGGAGACTTGATGAGGTTATTGAACCGTCACTTCAACAAGTGTCTAGCAGGGCACAGGAAGTTGTTCCTGTGGCACCTACACCAATTGAAGTCGAAGCTTATGATATTGATCATGAAGTTTTGGATCAAGTCACTACCGTACCTCGTAGGGTGACAAGGATGCGTACTGCTTCAAAGTGGTACGGTGATCTTGTCTTGAAGGTCATGTTGCTAGACAACAATGAACCTACGAGCTATGGAGAAGCGATGGTGGGCCCAAATTCCGACAAATGGTTAGAAGCCATGAAATCCGAGATAGGATCCATGTATCATAACAAAGCATGGACTTTGGTGGACTTGCCCGATGATCGGCAAGCCATTGAAATAAATGGATCTTTAAGAAGAAGACGGACGTGGACGGTAATTTCACCGTCTATGAAGCTCGACTTGTGGCGAAGAGTTTTTCACAAGTTCAAGGAGTTGACTACGATGAGATTTTCTCATCAGTAGCGATGCTTAAGTCCGTCGGAATCATGTTAGCATTAGCTGCATTTATGAAATCTGGCAGATGGAAGTCAAGACGAGTTTCCTTACCAGTTTACGTAAGGAAAGGTTGTATGTGATACAATCAGAAAAGTTTTGTCGATCCTAAGGATGCTAAAAGGTATGCTAGCTCTAGCGATCCTTCCATGGACTGGAGTAAGCATCTCGGAGTTGGAATGTGAACTTTGATAAGATGATCAAAGATTTTAGGTTTATACAAAGTTTATGAGAAACTTGTATTTCCAAAGAAGTCAGTGGGAGCACTATAGAATTTCTGATGAGTATATGTTGTTGACATATTGTTGATCAGAAATGATGTAGAATTTCTGGAAAGCATATAGGGTTGTTTGAAAAGTGTTTTTCAATGGAAAACCTAGATTAGGCTACTTGAACAATAAGCATCAAGATCTATAAGATAGATCAAAATGTTTAATAATACTTTCAAATGAGCACATACCTTGACATGATCTTGAAGGTGTTCAAGATGGATCAGTCAAAGAAGGAGTTCTTGCCTGAGTTGTAAGGTATGAAGTTAAGAGTTAAAGCTCGAC